>CAWUFW010009239.1:0-600000 GCA_963921515.1 Calotriton arnoldi | reverse complement strand
GACGCTGGTAGGATTGTGATCTTCCTTGATTTTGCTGGGAGGACCACTGAGGGGTTTGAACCCTCTGCTGGTATTGGTGCCGATCGTAAGGGCGGTAGCGTCGCCTGAAGTCCTTCTTCTTCTCGAGCCCAACCGCCTTCACTGTATCCAGTTCGGTCTTCATCCTGGACATTTCGTCGTCAGCATGAGAGCCGAAGAGCGATGTGCCATTGAAGGGGAGATTAAGAATCCGATGTTGCGCCTCTGGCTTCAAACCCGTCAATCTCAGCCAGGCAGAGCGACGGGCACAAATCCCATGTGCATAACCATGGGCAGCGAGATCAGAGGCGTCAGCCGCTGCACTGATGACTTGGTTGGCCACCCAACCACCTTCATGCAGAATTTCCAGGAAATCCTGCTTGTCTTCTTTTGGGAGCTTCTCGGTGAAGCGTGAAAGAGTCCCACAAAGAACGGTCATACCGACCCAGTAAGGCTGAGGCACTTGCTACCTTCATGTACGAGGCTGAGGTAGTGCACATTCTCTTACCGATAGAATCCATAGTCTTACTGTCTCTATCTGGGGGTACCGCAGACGATGCTGCCCCCGTCTGATTCTTCCGTGCCGCTGAAACGATAACGGAGTCCGGTGGAGGGTCAGACCTCAGAAATAAGGGGTCCCTCTCAGGAGCCTTATACTTTTTAGTGATCCGAGACGGGGCCGCCCCCACCGATGCTGGAGTAAGGAATTTTTGTAGAGCAGGCTCTAGCAGGCCAGGCACTAGGGGAAGCAATGGTCTAGAGGAAGATCTTTGGTGTAGTGTTTCAAAGATGACTGATGTCTTGGTGGTGGAAACAGGCATTTCAATCTGAAGCTTCGCAGCTCCTCGACAGAGAACCTCATTGAAGGTCAGGATATCATCAATGGGTGATATTCTACTCGGAGGAGAGGAAGAAAGAGTAGGAGAGTAATCAGCCTTGGAGTCTGAAGACCACGAAGAAGATCTATGGCTTCGTCTTCTAGGAGAACGGTGTCGAGATCTGGATGCCCGACTCCTAGGAGAACGTGACGAGCGCCTTCTGAAAGGTGGAGACCTTTGTGGAGTGGCCTGTCGCTCATGTCTTGCAGGTGAGTGTACTGACTGAATCATAGGCGATCTGGATCTTGTAGAGGAACGTGGCAGTCCTGTAACTCTGCGGATCTTCCACTCCCTTATTTCCCCATGCCATCTCGGGGAGATATTAGTTGGAGGGGTTGGTGACGGTCCTGGTGAGTGTTCAGGAGAGACTTGCACTATCTGAAGACCTGGGGAGGAAGAAGCACTCCTTGACGTCACCACCTGGGCCTCCCGCGTCGAGCGGTCTCCCGACGTTGCCCTAGGTCTCTTTGCAGGAGGAGATCCAGGATTGGATTGTGATCTCCTCGACGTCGACCTTCTCGACGTCGATCTAGATCGCGATCTTCTTGATCTAGACCCAGAGGGTGTTTTCCGAGACCTCGACGTCGATCTCCTCGACGGCGATCTCCTCGACGTCGACCTCCTTGGCGACGGATGCGTCGACGCCATGCGTCTCGACGGCGACAGCCTGTGTTTCACCGGCGTCGAAACCCTTGGTGGTCGGCTCGACGTCGATGCAATTCGCCCTCTCGATGTCGGGGGTGATCTCGACGTCGCCGTTGACCCTCTCGGCGGCGGGCTTCGACGTTGATGTGTCGACGTCGAGCCCCGGCCTCTTGACGTCGTAGGCGAGCCAGACTTGGACCGCCTACGCGTTGGTGTCGACTTCGTCTTATGGGTCTTCTCACCTGAAATCAGATGTTTCGACGGCGAAGGACGTCTCGACGTCGATTTCGACGCCGACTCGGAGCACAAAGGTTTTTTGGATGTCGATCTGTCCCTCGACGGCGTATGAGACTGATGTTTCCTTTTCTCACCTTTCTCTTTGCGCTCCAATCTTGGTTGAGAGGAGGGCTTCCTTGGAGGATGTTCTTCTCGCCCACTTGCTTCTTTTCTTCTCTCCTGCATGGAGTGCAGCTTAATCTTCTCCCTTTCCCTAAGGGTTCTTCTTGAAAACTTGCTGCAGTGGTAACACTGGTCTGGCTTGTGAGATGAAGGTAAACAAGCAATACAGACCGAGTGAGGGTCTGACTTAGCCATCTTTTTTCCACAGGCCGGGCACTTATTAAATAAGTCCGGCATTATGACAGGAAAAAATAGCCAAAAGTCAGAAAAAATAGTAGTATTAGATAGACAAGTACTAAAGACGTCGAGTGAAACTAAAAAAGTTCATTTGAAAACCAGAAAAAAGTGATAAAAAATCACTAACTGGCGAGCTCAATGCTCCAGGATCCTCATAGAAGGAGCCGGAAAAAAGAACTGACCTAACTGTCACCTGTGGTGCATGATGGGAGCCTGGGGTCTTAAAGGCACGGCGCCAATTTTTCAATTGTTTTCTATGCAGCCTTTCTAGGCTAATCTGCCTCTATGATCTTACCTTTTTACCTTTGAAAATAAAGGTTGTGTTTTTCAAAGCAAACTCAAAGCAGTTTTCTTTATATGTATCATAAGTATATTATGATTTATATGTCTTTATGTTTTCAAGGTAAAAGATTTACAATGTAATGGCGGCAGTTTTTTTGAGCCTAGTGACATGTTCTCAGGCTGCATATGTATATAATGCATATTATCTATATATATATATATATATGTATATATGGGTATTTATGTGTATATATATGTAGATATATGCATATTATTGGCTATTGCTCCGGGGTCCCCGCACGTGGGCGGGACTATTCAGTGCTTATGACTATTGATGAGTATCCCCTGGAAGAGAACTGGCCTGACCGGATCCACTAGGCTGCAAATTTGAAAATAACATGAGATCGGGAAAAATTAGGGGATAGCCACTCGCCAACTCAAGGGCGGCTAAGCACGTTAAGAGGAAAACGAAACCAACTGGACAGAACCCAAAGGAGGAGACTCTACCAGTCCATCACAAACAATCTGAACAGAGCTCTGCTCACGTGGAGTCTGGCGGCGAAATGTCCCTAGCTGAGAGTCCGGGCACCAATCTCTCACAGCCGAAAATGTATTCAAAATTTTTCTTTCTTAAAGATCCAGGTGCTTCCATCTTCTCTTCAACCAGCGGGCATGTGGGTTACAGGACCCCATCAGGCCCACATCCTTGTCAATTCAGCCTATCCGGTCTACAAAAACATTACCCAAGGAGCCAACGCAGGCAGTGGAAGCATATTCTGAAGAGGTCGGCTGGCACTCTGTAAGGAGCAGGATAAAAAGGTTATGGGAAAAACAGAATTTCGTCTGGTACATCGACCCCCTCGCCAAGGTTTGCTCCTAATGCTCCTAATGCTGCACACTCCTGATCCAGGAGAAATAGTGTGCAGCAGCCATGTTCGCCCCTGAAAAGCAACCAAGAACAAAAACAACTTCAGGTCGGTGGGCCTCCCCAACCAGAGCCTAGCCCACACAATCTAGAACTTTGTGCAGCTCTGGAACTTGAAAACGTTCTTATTTACCCTTTGGCACCAAGAGGTCTGGGACCTCAAAACACACATGCCCCTCAGGGGGGTGGGAGGGAGAGAAGATCCACACTACTAACTCAATGCCCAACTGCACACCTCAAATCTTTGAGACTTCACCAAAAATCCAGGCAAACATGCTGGACCAAGAGCACAACAACAAGTCCAGGTGGGCGGAATCTCTGGACCCGCTGGAGGAAAATCGAATGTGCAAAGACAAAGATAACCAGAGGAATTCCTCATATCTAGACTCACAAGGATGGGCAGAGCTGGTAGCTTCCTACACTTCGGATGCCAACCACGTGCCCACCTGATTGAGTATCGGGAGAGATGATGGTGAAGGATTTATCCAGTGGGGCTCAGCAGCATGTCAAACACGTACAAGTTATGTCGGGATCCACGAATGTGTGGCACTCTCTGTTAAGCACCATGCAACGGACGGTCGACACGCTTCAATACCAGTCCGATAAGATGGATTTACAGCTGGATCTTCTTAACACCTGGCCTTGTACGTCGGTGGGATCGACGAAAAACTGGGGAACCTAAACTCCTTAATAATTTGAGCCCAAACAAAGGCAAACCTAACGTGCTCTTGTGGCCCCTTAGTGGAGAAGCTGTCGTCCCTCCCTTCAATTCAATGCTGTCCACCCTACTTAACGATTTGAAAAAGGAGGTCGTAGTCAAAAACAAATAGCACCACACATGGTGCCCCCCTCCTCCCTCCGCAAATAGGGGCTTTGAATGAGGGTGTTCAACCCCAGAATGCCAAACAAAGGCGTCAACTGAAGAGGGGGGGGGGGGTCATAAAAAAAAATCAGTAGCAGGAGTCTATCCCCTATTTTGCCAAAACTGGGAGAAGCAGATGCAGCCCAACATAGTTCAACTATTCAAACTGTACAAAAATCCACCCTTGCGAACAGAAAAATGGTGAGGAAGATAGAATACCCAACAATGCATTAAAGGGAGCTCTGGAAACAACAATCGCGAATGCGGAAGATCTCATCAATCCCATAAGGGAAGCGGGTTTCACTCAAGCCCAAACATTCCACAGATCCTGCCAAGCCTAAACAATACTTCCCCAATCAAATTCGCTCTAGCACAAGCACAACCTCTAGCAAAGGATCAAAATAGAATCCAGGCATCTGATAATATCACTGCAGACATAAGAAATTCAGTCACAAACCTGCAGGTGTTAAAACAAAGGAACTGGGCGACCTTAAAGACAGACAACCTAGCAGACAACCCAGCCACCAGCTCCAGCCTGCCACATGTTCATGACACTGTACTAAGACAAAAACAAGGAGAATACGGCTTAGAAGACCCTAGCTGGCAGTTTATCAGTTCACAGCAGGCCAAGAATTACAGCCCAGGTCCTGTTCAACCAATTAGAGACGACAGGCTGAGGAATCTTCAAACATCTAATTGGCACCAAAACAAGGAAGTACATCAACAGAGAAATCTCTCTGGCGGGCAGCCTGAGCCCTGCGCTCCCTTCTTTACACCAGAGTTTGAATCAAAGGGGAATTGTGACACTCTAAATAGAGGTAACATTCTTCATCTATTTGCATCAATCCCAGCTCTAAGGGATATCAAATCATCCGATAGAACTCATCATGCCGGTCTCACATTTAGGAATAGAAGTCACCAAAGCAACATGGCAGTCCTCCCTCTTAGCGAATCAGGTGCTAAGGGAAAGTGAAACATTCAAGTCTTGGGGGATAACTATTTCATCTCATGGTTAAGAAAGATACCCCCTTCCTCTTCTCAGCAACAGGAACAATAAAATCAAACTCAAGCAACATTAGAGGCACCACCAACTCAGTCCTAAGGGGAGCTCGCAGTCAGTCACTGTCCAGGGAACAGAGAGACACAGCCTATTCTGTTCACTCCAGACAGCCATTACGTCAACAATTGGCATCTTCGACTGACCAACAGATTTTCAGAACTTTCAATAGCACTACATATTGACATATAAATCGTCGGGATGAAACAGTCTCCTACACTGATACCACCCGTCGCCTCTGCTCCTGGAACATCAGCGGCCTTAGTAGCAAAATTATGGACCCAAATTTCTTATCATTTATAAGATCTTATGACAGTGCTGTTCCAGGAAATGTGGGCGTCCGAACCTCACTATCTAGAGGGGTACATAGGGTTTCATACACCAGCAACTAGGAAAGCAAGATATAGGCGGCCTTCAGGTGGGTTGGCAACCTATCTTTCGGTTACAAGATCATTTAACACTGTGGAAATTCCTTCAACTTCCTCGTCACTCAAGACAATCAAACTCTCACTTTGCATCGAAGGAAAAAACGAGGAAGCTATAATCTTCAAGTGATACATAAACCCGAAATAGAAAACCAGAGATACAAAGCACTTGCTGGATCACCTCTTGGGAATTATGAGGGAACAATATACTTCCAACTATATTCTCAGGGGATTTCAATCTCCACCTTTTGGGCTATCCGGTATCAGAAGAAAGCCTTGCTCAGTCATTGGCTTGGAGCATCCCCGACCAGAAGAAGAGCCTACAAGGCAGAGCAAGTAAAATCTCCAGGGGATTCTTGGAGGACCTAGAGCACATCAACCTGTGAGAATTAAACGGCAGGTTTGCAGAAGACTCTCCACCAGCAGCCTCATTTTACACCGAGACTACAGCATCAGCTCTTGACTATACTCTGGTTTCTCTTCCCTTGTTTCATTACGTGACCTCGTTTACTTTGGGTGATAAGAGGGATACTGATCACCGACCACAAGAAGTACTCCTGCAGGCTAGCGCTCCCCTTTTTGAATCTGTACCAGGGGGATGCAGTTCCGTTTACACAACTAACCTTAAAAGAGTTACATTTTCACTGGCACACACCGAGGAATTTCTGGAGTTGACAAAGTTTCTCCTACATGACTGTAATGATAAAAAAAAGAGCCCGGTCCTCGAATGGGAAGACTTCATCACCAAGTTATCAAATGAATACTCTACAAAAATTAAGCAGAGATCGATCAATGAAGGGTGTGCAATAGGAAGGATAAAAACCTGAAATCAGAGTTCCTTAAGGACAACAAAAAAAAGCAATCAACAAGACCCTCAGATTACTGAGATATAACCCTGGAGGTTCAACTCTAATCCTCTCACTACGCCAGCATAGATCAAAGCTGGAAAAAAATCAAATGGGACATTAAGAGAGCCAGGGAAGAAGATCTTTGGGCCAGGCTACTCCACGACTCCAAAACTAATAACAGCAAACGCTTTTGGTTGCTTGGGAACAAAGTAATGCGCCCCTTACATGGTGGAGTGTCATCATACATTCCTGAGGAGATATGGGCACAGTACCAGGAATCTCATTTTAATCTCCCACTGGCCAACCCACGGGTGACCACTCCTCTGGGCCCCCCTACAACTAGCAAACGGCAGATTAAAAGCACCCAGGGAACTACTTTACGTCAGCAGTAGGATGTAAATGCAACCCACTTAGATAGAATTAAACGGCAAATATCAAAAGGAAAGAAAGAGGGAGCCCCGAGACCTAAAGGAATTCCAACAGCCCTTTTTAAATAGGATGCAACATTTTGGGCAGATACGTTAGACCCGATCTTTTGCTATATCAGGCAAACGAGTCAGCTGCCACCTTCATGGAAGGGCTCCATTATTTCACCAATTCATAAATCAGGCGACAAGGCCTATCCAAAAAATTACCGTCTTATCGCCTTACTTGGTGTAGAAGCTAAATACTTTTTGGGCACCCTACTAGTCGAGTTACAGGAATGGGCCTGTGGAAGCCATCTTTTGTGTAGTGATACCAAATGTCTAAGGCTCTGTTAAGTTGACATGAGAATCAACACATAGATGCTTGTCCTTTTTCATGATACTCAAGTAAAGCTGTTTTTGTAACGCAAGGCTTGCTCAAGAAAGATGCGAGAACAGAGCAGGATGCTAGCTTAGCTGCAAGTATTTCAGCATATCACATTTAGAAATATTTCTGGTACGTGCTATGATGATATTGCTAATGAGTACATGGAAAAGTACCAAGGCTGGAAAGGGTACACCAACTGCACCTGGCCACTTTCCACCACCCACCACCCCACGGACCTTTTGAAAGCCTCCAACTAGACTTCATCGACATGCCTCCCACACAAAAGTACAAACACGTGTTGGTAATTGTGTGCATGTTCAGCAAATGGACTGAGACTTACCCAACAAAGAACTGTGATGCAAACACTGTTGCTAAATGCCTGCTGAAAGATCTCATCCCAAGATTTGGGATTCCAGCCCTTCTGAGCTCAGACAATGGACCTGCGTTCATCTCCCAAATGATAGGGGAAAATTCAAGGTTCTCGGGGGTCACACAAAAACTGCACTGTGCCTATCACCCACCAGCAGCAGGTGCTGTGGAGAGGAAGAATGGGGTGTTGAAGAACACAATTGGCAAAATTTGTCCATCAACTGAACTATCATGGGTAGACGCACTGCCACTAGCCCTGTTGGCAATGAGAAGTACACCAGTCAGGGTGACCAAACTAAGCCCTCACGAAACTATGTTTGGCCGCCCCATGAATATTGCAGGCCACATGTCTACTGCTCCACTGTCCATAACAGACCATTCGCTTTTGTGCTATTGTAAAAAACTAACAGAGACATTGCGTTATCTTCATCGCCAGGTCCTGCAGGCTCTTCCAGAAGCAGCAACTCCATCGTCACACGACCTGCAGCCAGGCAACTGGGTCTGGGTCAAAACTCACACCAGGCAACACTGCCTCCAGCCAAAGTGGAAAGGCCCTTACCAGATTCTCTTCACGACCGCAACAGCCATCAAGTGTGAGGGGCTGACATCCTGGATCCACAGCTCAGACACCAAGAAAGCAGGGAGGGCAAGCTCCAACAGCACCACCAGTGGAATCTGAGGTACCTCGCAGGTACAATCTTTGCTCCAGCAGACCAGCACCAGCAACAGAGGATTAAAAAAGAGGCAGATCCCTGCTCACCGCAGCCCAGGCCTCCAACAGAAATAACAAACTTCACAAAGGCAACTCCCTACTGCGTACAGCAGGCCAGGCCTCCGGATATCATCTCTCCAAGGACTCCTACGTCTTCTTCAAGTGCTAGTGGCGTCATGTGCTGGTAAACCTCTGATGGTACACAGTGTAGGAAGGTGGAATCTGACTATATGGTTGCCCCCACTTTTTTTATGGTGTTTTGCTGGTTTATGACTTAGTTGGACTGGGATCCTGCTATTCAGGGCCCCAGTCTATCTGCTTTCTCTGTAAAAAGGTTTCCATGTGCCTTAGGCACATCTCTGATTGGAATCTGGAGTGCCCTTATAAGTCCCTAGTATATGGTATACTATGTACCCAGGGCATAGGTACCTCAGAGGCCTACCAGGGGCTGCAGCATGTATTATGCCACCCCTGGAAGGCCATCCAAACTGACACCACAGGTCTGCTACTGCAGCCTGGGTAAGGTGGTGCATGCACCCTTACTGTGATATAGGTTACCTATATCACTAAATACATACACACATATAAACCTATAAGTCACTCCTATGGCAGGCCTTATCAATCCTGAAGGCAGAGTGCGTGGTTCCTATGTGAGAGGGTGCCCTGCATGAGCAGGGCCCCTCTGCAGCGTTCGGAGACCCTTCTCTGATGCTGTTTGTAGTGCAGCCTGACCATATACTCTTAAGCGCATTATAACCTCGCGTTAAATGCTAACTTTGGAATGGCTGCACCGAAACATGTCGTGTTTGGTGTCAAACATCTTGGAATACTACCCCCCGCCAATTCTGGCGGCGGGGGTAGCATTCCACCCTTCTAGAGGGAGAGACATGTTAACCCTGGCCTGGCCGGTAACTTCTTTCTAAAGCCTGGCATCACAAAATGGATGCTGCTGCCACAGACACAAGTCTGGCCTCCTGCTGCTGGACGAAACTCCGGCAGGGGAGGCCTGGACAATAGGTTTCCTGTCCCAGGGAGGTGTGACCACCTCCCCAGACAGGATAATGTGTATTGGGGCTGGGCGGGAGCACTTTCGGGTGCTTTGAAGTCCTGCACTGGGGGCACACTTGGTGTCCCTGTGCATACCCCAGTTCAAACCGGATCAGGGGCTTGCAGCCCCTGCTTTGGCGCGAACTGGACAAAGGAAAGGGGTGTAGCCACCCCTCTGCCCTGACCCACCCATAGGTGGGGCCACAGAGTAGTCCAACCCCTAAACTTAGTATAAGTATAGGAACCCAGTCCTTAGGACTTTAGATTATCCCTGGACGAAACTCTGACACAGAATCCTGGACCTTCGACGCTCTACTCAAGACTAGAGGACAGAAGAATCTCCCTTGGGGTCAAGGAGTGACTCCCCTGCTTGGCAGGCACCAAAGAAGCAATTGTCCGGTCTGCATCGCCTAAGCTCCCGTCGGACGCCGAAGTCTTTGCATCACCAGAGGTGGATTTCCAGACTTCCCCGAGGCTGCCCTGAGTCCCCAGCAAAGCTGAGGCCCGTAGCGGTCGTGGGTAACGTGAAACCGTGACCCCTGGACACCGCACGCATTTGCTAGTGCATCCTCTTCTGGGTCTCCCACGAAGTCGTGCTTTGGGCTCCGAGTAGCCCTAGCCTCCAGCACCAACTGCACCGAAGATCACTGGCCTCCACTCCACGAGTGTCCTGTGAGCCAGCTCCACGTGCACCGTCTCGAGGCTCCTTCGCGGTAGCTAGCCCGTTGGCTAGTAGCCCTTCACGAAGGCCAATCCTTTTCTTCTTGGGCTCCCTGGTTGCTCCAGGCTTGCCCTCACTTACCCTTGCTGGGTGAGTTCCTCAGACCTTGCTGGTCTGCATCATCGTCAATCTTCATCTACATCGAGACTTGCCGTTGCCAAGGCTTGTTGGGTCCAATCCGGTCGCCGACGCCTCAGCACTCGACAGACATCGTGTACCAGCCCGAATCCTGCTCCTGGTCACCGACAACGCCTCCTGGACCTCGTGGCTGAAGAGTCAAGACAACCGTCAACCTACCTGAAGCACTCGACATCGGTGGGCATCCGCTCATCGCCTTCCTGGTCACTGGCTAGTGACCCAGACTCTGTCCCCTCTGCTTTCAGGTTCTTCAGATCTCCGATCCACTCTTGGATCCACCCGGACACTTTCCACTTGGTCGCCAGCAGCACTTTGCAGCAGATCGCCATTCAAATCGACGACGAAACCCGACCCCGAAAGGCACCTATGCACCCGGCTTCCCTGGGTGAGGTAACAAGAGTACTCCGGTGCTCCCGTGGGTAGAGACTCTAGAACGACCTAGTTCTCAAAGGGTTTGCTCCAAGTCCTCCTTTAAGTGTCCCTTTTCTTTAATTTCCTGATCGCGACTTTCTCCATAGAAGTTAACGGCGTCTAGCGGTTGTGTATTTACACTGCACGCGTCCCCCGTGGGTCCCCTGTGTCACTACCTTGGGTGGTTCCTTGTGGTCCAAGCACTTCTAGAGGCTCTAGGCCTAGTGTCTAGCTTAGTCGTGGTTCTTATACCACTTTATTGGTATATGGTTTGGTACGCCCCTAGGGCCCAAACGTGTATTTGTGCTATTACTGTGTTTAAATAACTTATAACTTGTGTACTTCGAACTCTAGCCTCATAAAGAGACTAGAGGGGTGTGTTTAGCAATAAATACATATATTTTGAATATATACCTCGTGGGTGCTCTTTCATTTGATCACTCAAGAGATTATAGACTGGTAAAACAAGCTGCTTTACATTCCTTCAAGACTTAGCCTGAAGGCTGCTCTCCATAGCTACCACTAGGATAGCTTTCAATAAGGTTGTCTTTAACCTATCTCCAATAAGGGGTTGTTTGGACTGGTGCAAGGTGCCCACTATAATTAGTGGACAGCATATACCAGGCCAACTTCTCACACACAGTAAAAGCACCAATGGTTTCTTTTAAAGTGTTGCTGGCGCCTGCACCAATACATCAATAGGGGTGCAGGACCTGCTAGTTAGATACATAATACAAACAGCTTCGCATAGAGACTACTAAACGTTTTAGCTCCAAAGGTACATTGCCTGGGGTACGACAAAACAGAAATGGACATATCTGATTACAAATGCCAGGAACTCTAAAGTTCGGGAGGCTGAGATCTGTAAGAGTGGCTTACAGAGAATCAGAACTGGTATTTCAGGTCAACCTGCTAGTCCCTGGAGTAGAAATTTTTGGGCCATTGATATTGACTGTACCGAATCCCCCCCTCCCACCCCTCCCCCCCCCTAACATTGAGTGGCTTGCGAAGTTTGATTTTGCGAGATCTGTCATTCCCGACATTTGGATATCAACCTCCAGCCCAAGACATTGCACAAACTTGTCTTGACATTTTACAGTGCGTCACTGATGAGATTAGCTCTGTTCTTGTAAGAGACGTTAACTGAACAGTGAGATGTATATAGGCGTTTCATAAAAGATAGCATAGGTCAGAGTGGAAGAAGAATAAAATTAGTGACAGTTCAAAAGAAGAAGAGAAAGGGTTAGGGAAATAATATTGGACATAAGGAACAAGATGCCAAAAACACGGAAAGAAGGTGGCCAGCAGTGCTGACAGCTAGATTATCCCCGGTTCCAGCAATAATAGTGACTGCATTGATAATATATGCAAAAGATCTTGAAATACCGTTCCATAATGGTCAGGTAGGGGATCGGAGCGATCCAAAGGTAACATACAGAGAAAAGAAAATAAACATGACCGAACAAGACATTTAGGGGGAGGTTGACATTAAAGGAGAAGAGGAACGGGAATTATGGGACGAATACCAAAGAAATCAATACATTGAAATGCAAAAAAGGTATGTACGCATTATGAACATATCTGGATGTTATGTTTGCACACACTTGCCAACAGACACTGAACAGAGCATGAGTTACAATGTGATACCCTTTTCTAAATATGTGGGATGTGTCCTAATGCGATTCATGCTTTTCAGGCAGCATAACATGTCCATAGCTGTTGCACTTCCTAGGAAGGGCCAGATAGTTACAGGGCAGGCAACAGCAAGGCCTAAGACACAGAGTGCCATGCATGACCATGCAACCAACAAAAAGGGATCAGGAAATGCTCAACACATTTGACAAAACTTTTAGGAATGAGGAATGGAAAGACAGGGCTGTTTGGGACAAAGGGAAAAAAAGACTAAAGGAAGTGAGCTAAAAATACCAAGATTCACAATGATAAACAGATGGCCCCTAAGCAGCCAGCCATGCATATGCGCCCACCTAAACAACCATGCACAATATCACAACTAGTCAAAGGAAAGGAAGAATGGAAGAAATGCAGCTTCGGGTGTACCATTGCAGAATTAGCAAAGGGTGAGCACGGATTAAGGGAATGTGAGCGAAGGACAGTTGAAGCCCAAGGAATTTCAGATGAAGGAGAAAATTCAGAAATTACACCAATTTTCGTTGGTGAAAGTAACTGCACACACATAACAAGACTATCACGGATTAAGAAAAGTGACCAGCGGTCCTCACCCGGACTTGTGGGCTACAAGGGACTGTTCTTTGTCTGTGGCCAATGGGCATACTTCTATTTGCCCCCAGGATGGTATGGTAGTTGCTACCTTGCCTCCATCCTGCCTCAAATGACCCATTTCACTGACCTAGTACAGGTTAAGCACCAAGGGCATCGGCCAGGAAGAATTAGGAGGACAGCAGAATGGGAGGATGACCTGATGACAGGATTCGGGGTAATGGTGCCTGGTGCAGGAATAATATACACCTCAATAAGGATACACCAGCTAGCAAGGATGATTGAGGATCTAGCAGATTCAACAGCAGCAGCCCTAGGAAACATCACTGAAGAACTAACAGCCATGAGGGCTGTAGTGATACAGAACAGGGTTGCGTTAGACATCATCCTGGCCAAGGAGGGTGGAGTATGCCACGTCATCCACCAGGTGTGCTGTTCATGGATACCTGACAACAGCCGCAATATAGACAATGCGAGACATAAAATAAATAAAATTAAAGATGAAGCACACGGCATACACACAGGAAGCATGTGGGAAAACTTGATACTATGGCTAGGAAGCTGGGGATCATGGATATTGGAGATGATCATTATAGTAATAACAGCATTGGTCACCCTGTGCATAATGATCCAAGTTTGTCCTGCATGCTGCGCAGCTTTCGCCTCCAGCTGTGCACATTGTATGCCAAATTATAGAAAGCATGAACATCACGAATACAGGGATGACCCAAGCTATGAAGGACAAGAAATGATACTGAGACAGCATGCGAATTAGTGATTTGGTATCAGATGGGGTAATGTGGAAGCCATCTTTTGTGTAGTGATACCAATTGCCTAAGGCACTGTTAAGTTGACATGAGAATCAACACATAGATGCTTGTCCTTTTTCATGATACTCAAGTAAAGCTGTTTTTGTAACGCAAGGCTTGCTCAAGAAAGATGCGAGAACAGAGCAGGATGCTAGCTTAGCCGCAAGTATTTCAGCAGATCACATTTAGAAATATTTCTGGTACGTGCTATGATATTGCTAATTAGTACATGGAAAAGTACCAAGGCTAATACATTGCATTACAGTGGAAAGTCCCAAGATTGCCACGTACGCACATACTCAAGACACGTGGTCAGCAACAGTATATCCCGGACCATAAATGGTATAACGCAGTCTAGGCCTTTCTTGATTGGACAAATATATGCTTAATTTGTGCTACGTGCATTATGACGCTGTTTCATTGTGGTTTTTGTCAATAAAAGCTGTCAGAAACGTCAAGTCTTCGGACACTCAGTGCCTATGCGGACTGTCTCCGTGCTGCACGTATTTGCATTATTTGTTGGTCTCCAATAAATTCTGTTCATCTTATGTGCTGTCAGGGAGTTGGACTTGTGGTATTATTTCTTATTCTATATTTCAGATTCCACAGGCCGAGGACCATGGTATTATTCCATATAACCAGACAGGGTTCTGCAAAGCAACCAGCCCAACCACTAACATCCTAACAATGTCATTCCTTATTGACCAAGCTAAGGCGACAAAACAGGCTTTGCATTTCTGTTTTATAGATTTTAAAGCCGCTTTTGAGAATATTGATCGAGCAAGGCTGTGGAAAAAACTGGCCGGCTAGAACATTCCAAAATCTCTCCTCGAAATGATAATACAACTACACACCGATACCTGGGTGCAGGACAAGTTGGGTAATGGTACACATGTATCAAGGGGTATCCCTACGACTAATGGGCTCAAACAGGGCTGTGTGCTCGCCCAAACTCCATTTAAATTGTATGTTGCAGATTTGACACAAATTCTAAATTTACCCAACGCTCATGCCCCCAAGATAGGCGGCAAGGCCTTGTCTAGCATTCTACATGCAGACGATGTGGTCCTGATCAGCCACACGAAAGTAGGATTGCAGCACCTCCTGAATGCACTAGAGAGCTATGCTATAGAAAACTTATTGGAAGTAAATCTTGAAAAAACAAATACTATGTCAATAAAAAGATGCGCAAAAGGCTCCCACGTATGGCACCTGGGCAATGTCGGAACTCAGAATGTCAAAAATTATAAATATCTAGGCATAACCATTGATGACGGTGGGTTATTTTCCAACCAGCTCGAATCAAATCAGAAGGAGAGGTGTGGGGCTAGCAATATCGCTGAAACAACTAAAAACTAAGGTGACGGTGGCGTGGCCTGGGAGCCGATCGAGATGTCCACTCTCTAGCGGAGCTCCGGCTCTCAAGTCCGTGATACCCCAACATCAGTACATCTATCCGATCCTGCCGCAACCCAGGAACCGGTGACGTGTTGTGGAACACCGGGGGTCAGTAACAGACAATGTACCGCCTGCGAACTGCAGCTCATTAACAAGTTTTGAACTCTGGCACAAGCGGGGCCTGCAAGACGAAGGCCAGCGCACCAAGCGCAGTGCGGAGCGGGAGGCGAGGAAAGACCTGCTTGGCGGTGAATAAGGTTAGTTGTGCTAGAAGGCAAAAGAGGCTGTGGGTGTTGCAGATCCGGTGAGGGAAACATGAGGGCTGGGTCGGAGCCCTAAGTTATAACGCCCACGGTAGCGTGCACTGAGGCGGCTGTGACGAATTCTCACCGTGGGGTGAGATTTAGACAGCGGCTGGGCCGCGGACAAGAGAGACATCCCCACTCGCCCTGTGCCAGGACACCACAAGCTAAGATCAAACTGAGAGGGCGGCTAGACCATCAGCGGTAGGCCCAGGTCACAGAGGCCGGCAGCCGCAGTAAACTCTGAGGACCCAGCTGTGATTGTATCAGCCCCAGAAAGGAACGGTGGTACCGGCGGGGCTGACACCATGGGAAATACGTTGTGGTGAACTTTCCTCCAGGTGGCCGAGAGTGGCGAGGTGCAGGAGTGCATGCCACAGAAAGGGGAGGAGAACCGACACTTATATACTGCGCACACCGACGTGGGGGAAGGTGAACGCTACATCCAGGACCCAGGGAACGCCGAGGGAGCTATATGGCTGTGCATATGGATCCAATGTGAAGAGGTACTTTCAAGTGAAGCTGGCTGGGACCCCCCGAGCGGCCGCTGGAGACTACGGGGCCTGCCGCGACACATGTTCACTGATGGACACGATATTAGGTAGCAAAACTGAACCCGTATAGCCTTATTAGGAAGGGACTGGTTGGAACCGCTGGGTGAAGCACCCCAGGGGCCCGAATCTAACAGAAGCAGCGGCAGAGTTATCGAATACAACGCAGTGTTCTCGGATGAGGCCCAAGGGGTAACCCGGGACGCAGACCAATAAAATAGATAAATCTGTGGTCCCGAAACAAATGGCAGCTGCCCAGGAACAGCGGCCGGAGGAGACTGCAGAACCCTCACTGAGCCCAATCATGGCGGCAATTGCAGATTTGAAAGGCACGATAGAACCTAAAATAGATGCTGTGACTGTAGATGTGAACCTTTTATGAGCCGATCTCCACAAAATGGCTGACAAAGTCGCTGCTACAGAGACAGAGATGGCGCACTTACAAACCAGCACGAAAAGTCTCGAAGAACAAGTTCAGTCCCTCATAAAGCAACATGAGGCAATGGCTGCTAAACTAGAAGATCAAGGGCGGGTATGCAGGAACAATATTAGAGTGGTGGGGGTCCCGGAGGGACCAAGTGTTGAATTGTTACTGGAGGACTTAATCCTAAATCACCTAAAGCCGAAACGACTCTCCAACTATTTCACCATAGAGCGTGCTCACAGTGCACCCATCCCCAAGCCAAAGCCGGGTGCCCCACCCAGAACAATCATCGCACGGATTCTTAACTTCCGCGATAGAGATACCCTTTTGCAGACAGCACGCTTACCTGTAGACCTTAATCACGAAAACACAGTGATCCATTTTTTCCCGGACTTAACATTACAAGTCCAAAGGCAGCGATGAACTTTTGAGGGCGTCAAGAGAGAACTGCGTACCAAAGAGATCAAATATTCAATGCTGTTTCCAGCAAAACAGAGTGGTCGCCGAGGGGAAAACATGGTACTTCAACACAGCAGAGGAAACCTGGGAGTGGCTGGAAGGCTGGCGCACAGTGGGCCACAATTCCTAACTAGAGAAAAGACGGGGACCACAAAAAGACAACCAAGGAGATCAGTGAAGAAGGGAACACATACCTCGAAATAGGACATGTTCGAAAGGAGGATCTGGAATACGAGGGCACTGCGACTGTGCTACACTGGTAACCGTATACATGAGGTTGGATATCCTGATATAGGTGGGAGGGGGGAAATGTGATTGTGGGAATGGGTCTACGCCCACAGGGACAGATAACCGGGCAAGGGCCAGACATGTTGTCGGCAGGACTAAAACTGAAACGGAGGAATCTTGGGGTGCATGGGAGGTTGAGAGCAGTCATACAATCTGTTCGGCACCTGCCAACCCACGCTTAGTTATCAAGTTTAAGGGCGACAGGCACTCTGCGAGTTGGGGAGGTTGGTGGTTGTTAAACCCACTAGCAGGGTAGCAGGGAGGGGGAAGATATAGTTGGGGTATGACGTGTTCTTTTTATTCTAGAAATGTTTTTTTATTTGTTATTGAAATGTCAGATTGCGGTAACAGTACAGTACACTGGTTATGAAGCAATGGGGCAGACGCATAAATGGCTATTGCAGATGTTGTTGTACCTCAAAGGGAAGGTCAGAGTGTAAGGGGGCAGTGCCTAGGGGACCACCACTAGCCTTAGAGTCATGTCTTGGAACGTGAACGGTCTGGGCAACCGCATTAAACGCACAATAGTCTTACAATACCTGCATAGACACTCCCCTGACCTGGTGCTGCTCCAAGATACACACCTGAAGGGTAATAAGTATAGAGCATTGGATAGGTATGGCTACAAACTCGCCGCCCATGCAGGCTACACAAAAGGATCAAGAGGAGTAGGGATAGTGGTTAAGACAGCCCTCCCCCTGGTAGTGGGGAAGATTTGGCATGACCCCCTGGGACGATATGTGGCACTCCCAGGGACATGGGAGGGACAGACTAATAGTGTCTCATGCTATATACCACCGGCCATACACTCGGTGGCACTTTCGGCACTGGGGCCCTGCTGGTGGACCTCCCACCAGGGATCTTGATGTTAGGGGGTGACATGAACTCCACCATGGACCCAGAGAGAGATTGAGAAACTACGGGTGGGATAATAGGCTGACTGAACGAACTCAGTTATGGGATAGTGATATGTTAGAGGAGGTGGGCAAACTACAGGGCTTTAATAAGTGGAAACTGCTAGATATAGCACATCTAGGTGACGTATGGAGGGGCCCGGCGATAATCCCGTTCGAAGATCTGCAAAAGGAGTACCAGTTAGCCGACACAGAAAGATACGGATATATGCAGCTGGGGCATGCACTCCGTAGGCACATTAGAGAGTGGAGCCCATTGGAAGATCAACTCGTATTAGACCCAATCCCAGAAAAGGCATTATCCTTCACGTACAGGAAGATTATCAATAACTCGCCTGACCCACTGAGGACCCTACGAGAGGCCTGGGGGGCTGACATTGGCCTACTAGAAGATGATGATTGGGCAGAGGCCTATTAGAGCCCAAGAGAGATAGCAATCAGAGCGATATTCAGGCTAATACAGTTAAGAATTCTCCATAGGTTCTAATCCACAAGTACAAACATGCTTAAGTTAGGGCGCACTCACACGGAACGATGTATATGGGGCTGTGATCAAAGAGGTACCTTTTTCCACATCTGGGAGTGTCCAGCCATACAACAATACTGGGGAAAGGTGATACGAGTAATGTCGGGGGTCCTTGGGCAGGAAATTCCTATAGAGGACAGATGGCACATACTATGTGTAACAGGGGAGCAGACATGGCCGAAATATCAGAAAATCTGGCTATTAGTGGTGGCAATGGTGGCCAAGAGGAACATTGCCAGAGTGTGGGGGGGGTCTCCCTTCCCCCGACGGTGGGTCAATGGAAGGCCGATCTTGATTGGTGTAGCGCAGCAGAAAAGATAGTATACGAGAGCAGGGGTTGCCCGCGAAAATGGGAGAGTGTGGCACCAATAGGAGAAATACAGGAACTTGTGAGGGAGGAAGGGGGAGGGGGAGGGAGGGAGGACACGCACTTGCTGGGTGGGGAAGGGTCGTTCAAGATTAAAAGGGTTAGGGAGCCGAGATCCGGAACGATTGTTGTAACAATGGATTATAGACTTAGATATGAAGGCTACTGTATTTATACCTCCAGACGTCCATTGATGTTATACTGTACACTGCAACCGATGTATGTTTAATAAAAAGATTTTTTTTTTAAATAAAAAAAATATACGCTGACAGGTCCCAGTGCTTCAGGACGCCCAAGCAAAAATTCTACCAACCATCTCATATGGAAGCATTGCTCTGAGAGGGAGGTGTGAGAAGGTGGCCTGGTATATGCTGTCCACTAATTAAAGTGGGCACCTTGCACCAGTCCAAACGACCCTTATTGATGATTAGGTTAAAGACAACCTTTATTGAAAGCTATCCTAGTGGTAGCTATGGAGAGCAGCCTTCAGGATAAGTCTTGAAGTAATGTGAAGCAGCTTGATTTACCAGATCATAACCTCCTGAATGAGCAAATGAAAGGAGAACCACACAAGGAATATATAAAATATATGTATTTATTACTAAACCCTCTCTACTAACCTCTTTATGAGATTAGAGAACAAAGCACACAATATTAAATCACTAGAACGACAGTAAATAGCACAATACACAGCGGGCTCCAGGGGGAGACCGAACCATATACTAAGAAAGTGGCATAACAACCACGACTTGACTAGACACAGTGCCTAGAGCACGTAGAATCGCTGGAACCCCAAGGAACCACCCAAAGTAGTGACACAGGGGACCCACGGAGGACGGGTGCAGTGTGTGAACGCAGGCGCGAGCTCCGTACAACTCTATGGGAAAGTCGCGGTTGGAAATTTAAAGATTAAGGACACTTCGGAGAGGACTTTAAGCAAACCCAGCTAAACATAGGTGGTTCTAAGGCCAGCACCCTTGAGAGTACCGAGGTACCCGTGTTACCTATCCCAGAGGAGCCGGGTGCATAGGGGTCAAGTGATGTCGGAAAACTTCGTCGTTTTCAATGGCGTGTTGCGGAAAAGTGCTGCTGCCGGGAAGATGAAGTGTCCGGGGTGACCCAAGCCTGGATGGGAGATGAGAAGAACCTGAAAGCAGAGGGGATAGAGTTTGGGTCACTTCACAGTGACCAGGGGCACGATAGACGAATGCCCACCGATGTCAGGTGTCTCAGGTGCGAAGAGGTGAAGCTTGGCTCTGCAGCCACGGGGACCAGGAGACGTCTACGACGACCAAAGTCCGGAGGTGAGCTGTCCCACGAAGGATGTCGAGTGCTGGGGGTCAGTGTCCGGATTGAACACCAACAAGCCTTGGCTACTGCAACCCACGCAGTCAGAGGAAAGATGCTTCTGCGAGGACCAGCAAGGTCCTGGGGACTCTCCACGCTATGGAGAGTCAGGGCACATCTGGAGCAACCAGGGAAGCCCACAGAAAGTCAAAGTTACCTTCACAGGGACCCACAGGCCAACGGACCAGGGATCGCGAAGGGACCTCGAGCTGAATCACCAAATACCAGCCCACGGAACACTTGTGGAGTGTAGGCTGGAAATCTTTGGTGGAATTACTGCTCAGGGTCAGGACTACAAGTAGCCCAAAGCACAGCCTCCGAGATCGCCGAAAAGCATATGCTGCTGCAAATCTACACGGTGCACAGGGGTACGGGTTGCACTGTCCCCACGAGGGATACAGGCCTCAGAATTGCTGAGAGCACAGATCAACCTCAGAGACCTCGGGAACCCGCTTCCTGTGTTGCAGAAATCTTCGGAGTCCTCAGGCGCTCGGGAGATGCAAACCGGTCAGATGCGTTTAGGTGCCTGCTCAGCAGGGGAGTAACTCCTTTACTCCAAGGGAGATTTCTTCAGTCATCCAGCGTCATGCAGATCGTCGAAGTACTTGGTTTCTGTAGCAGAGTTTAGTCCAGGTAAAATCTAAAGTCCTGTAGTCAGGGGTTCCTACTTTATACCCAAGGAAGAGGTGTGACTAACTCTGGGGACCCACCTATGGGAGGGTCAGGACAGAGGAGTGGCTACACCCATGTCCTTTGTCCAGTTTCGCGCCAGAGCAGGAGCAAATGGCTCCTGCAACCGGCTTGAGCTGAACTATGTACAGGGACACCAAATGTGCCCCCAGTGCAGACATCAAAGCACTCTGAGAGTGCACCCACCCAGCCCCAATACACTAAAGCCTGTCTGGGAGGTGGTCACACCTCCCTGTGACAGGAAACCTATTGTTAAGCCTTCCCATGTCGGAGGTTTGTCCAGCAGCAGGAGGGCAGACTCGTGTCTGTGGCAGTTACTGGTGTGGAGGTATGATTCCAAGTTGTTTGACACCAAACACGACATGTTTCCATGCAGCCGTTTTAAAGTTAGCATTTACCGCGAGGTTATAATGCACTTAAGTATATATGGTTGGCTGCATCACAAACAACCCCGGAGAATAGGTTCCGAAGGCTGCAGAGGGGCTCTGCTCATGCACGGGCCTCTCACATAAAACCCAGCACCCTGCCTTCACGATTGATAAGGCCTGCCATAGGGGTGACTGATAGGTTTATATGTGCAGTGATTTAGGATAGATAGAGTGAACCTATATCCAAGTAAGGGGTGCATGTACCACCTTACACAGGCTGCTGTAGCAGACCTGTGGTGTCATTTTGAATGGTCTCTCAGGGGTGGCATAATACATGCTGCAGCCCCTGGGAGGTCTCTGGGGTACCTATGCCCTCGGTACATAGTATACCATATACTAGGGACTTATAAGAGTACCCCAGAATCCAATCTGGAGTGTACCTAAAGTACATAACACAACCAATTTAGGGAGAAAGCAGATAGGCTGGGGTCCTGAATAGAAGGATCCCAGTCAGACTAGTCAAAAACCAGCAAAACACCAGGAAAAAAATGGGGGTAACCATGCAGTCAGATTCCACCTTCCTACAGGATGGACTCTAAGACTCTCGACAGCACTATGATTAGAGCTCATAGGATCCTCTTCAATATACCTACTTATGCCTCGGCGGCTCAGATTAGACTGGAATTTGGGCTCACCAATCAACACCTTGCAAGACAAGGGGCTTATCTAATGAGCTGGCACAAGATTAAGGATGGCACTGAGAATACTTTAAACCATCTATTATGGAAGGAGCTGCAGCTCAGCTCACAGCAGCCGGCCAGGAAATATTTAAAGACCAGTCTAGCAACTACAGGGCTTTCCGTGCTTTGTGAGACACGAACCTCGCATATACTTTTTTTAAAAGCAGTACGAAAGACAATCAGGACCCTTTCGCTAATAGACGATAAAGCTACCTTTGCAAAATGGAGTCATGCATGGATGGCTATTAATAGCTATAAAACACTAAGCCCACAAACCTATTTCAGCTTGGGGTATGCATGGTGCAGAAAAGAAAGATTTCTCAAACACTGATTAGGGACGTTACCATCTATCCAGCATCTACCACCATGGCAGAGGGGGCAAGCTACAACTAACTGTCGTCTATGCAAAAGGGGAACGGAGGATATGGCACACTTGATGTGCACCTGTATGCATTTAAAGCAAGAAATAGTCAGATTATTCAAACCAGAATTTAATGACCGTGGGATTCGCACACGACAGCAAGCAGTAATAGCGTGCTTCAACTCCAATGATCCCCAACTAAATTATAAATTAGTGAAGTTTTTAACCATTGAAGATAATAAAATGGAAGAAGAAAGGGCATTGGGGACCCTCACGGTCACCGGGGAAGGAAGAACTATGCAACCCAAGGCCAATTAGAACAAGACGTTTCTATTAACCTCTTGCCATTCAAATTCTAATTTTTAACCTTTAATGCTTTTACCTATTTATAAACATTGATCTGAGTATGAAATTTGAGCTTTTTATAAAGAATTTGTAAAAGGTTTTTTTAATCAAATACAATAAAAATAACTAAACAAAACATTCAGAATCAGTTACCACCAGTATCATTCAGCAAAAAATGGGGGTGAACAGGGCAAAAGGATGACTTTCTAACATGCACCCTCCCAAACGAAAGGTGATGGGTAACTAACCTGCACCCTAGTGGTCCTCATCAGCCAAGTGGAAAAACCTGGAGAGGAGATCCACATTGGCATGGGCATCCACAGGTCTGTGTTGAACTGTGAAGTCCATCCCCCGTAGAGAAATGGACCATCTCAATAGCTTGGGATTCTCCCCTCATCTGCATTAGCCACCTGAGAGGTCTGTGGTCAGTTTGAACATGAAAGTGAGTACCAAACAGGTATGGTCTCCGCTCTTTCAAGGACCAAACCACAGCAAAGGCCTCCCTCTCAATGGCACTTCATCTTTGTTCTCCGGGGAGAAGTCGCCTGCTAATAAAGGCAACTGGCGGATCAAGGCCCTCCTCATTTACTTGTGCCAACACTGCCCCAATTCCTTGTTCTGAAGCATCTGTCTGAACCACATATTCCTTGTGTAGTCAGGGGCCAGTAACACTAGTGCTGAACATGTAGCCTCTTTGAGTGTCAAAGGCCCTCTGACACTCTGGGGTCCACATTACTTTTTCTGGTCTCTTCTTAGAAGTAATTCTATCAGGGGAGCCACAATGGTCCCATAGTAGCAAACACATATTCTAAAGTACTCAGTTATACCAAGGAATGCCCCGACCTTTATCTGGGTAATAGGAGCTGTCCAATCCAAAATGGTTTGGATTTTGGCCTGAGAAGGTTGTACATGGCCCCCACCTATCAGCAGGCATAGGTACACCACAGAACTCGGACCTACTTAGCACTTGCTTGCCTTAATAGTCAGACCTGCCTGCTGCACAGAGTGAAGCAATTCACTCGGGTGGTTTAAGTGATCCTCTCTGGTGGAACGATACACAGCTTTATCACCCAGATAGGCTCCACTGAACTGCTCCAATCCAACAGGACCCTGTTAACCAACATTTGGAAGGTGGCAGGGGCATTCTTTAAGGCAAAGGGCATTACTTTGAACTGGTAATATCCCTCTGGTATGCAGAATGCTGACGTCTCCCTTGCTCCTTCAGTGAGGGCAATCTGCCAGTAATCCAAGTCAAATCAAATATACTCAGATACTTAGCAGCCCATAACCTATCAATGAGATCATCAGCTCTAGGTATAGGGTGATCATCAGTCTTTGTCACTTTATTCAGTCTTCTGTAGTCCACACAGAACCTTAACTCCCTCCCCCACCCACCCCCCCCCAGGGGATAGGTTTGGCTGCCAGCACCACTGGGCTGGCCCATGGACTGCCAGAGGCCTCCACTACCCCCAACTCCAGTATCTTTAGTCACCTCAGTCTTGATGCTGGCTCTGACTTGGTCAGACAACCTGTACAGTTTATTTTTGACAGGCTGGCTGACACTAGTCATGTAGCGCACACACTAATCAGTGATACCTGGGGTCAAAGAGAACAGACCTGCGAACTGCCCCAGCACCTGCTGGCAGTTTCTGTGATGCTGATCGGTCAGTTTGGTGGAGAGTACAACTCCCTCCACTGAACCAATCTGGCACATTGCTGGAGAGGAGGTCTGGCGCTGGTTCAGTCTCCTCCTCTTCTCCCTCATCTGTGACAAGTACCATGGTCATGTCTGCCCTGTCATGGTATGGTTTCAATCTATTGACATGCAGGACGCTATTGGGCTCCTAGAGGTGTTAAGGTCTACCAGGTAGGTAACCTCAACTTCTTTTCAATGATTGGATAGGGTCCAGTTCACTCATCATGGAGGGCACTAATAGGTACAGGCTCCAGAACCCACACCTACTGTCCTGGAGTATACTCAGGCCTTGCAGCCCTCTGATTATAACAGTGCTTCATGAGCTCCTGACTGGCCTCCAGTTTCCTGCCTGCCTTGTACATGTACTCGACCATTCGATATCTCAGACCTAGCACACAGTCAAGCACATTGTCCTTAAGTCCCTAAGAGGCTTCTCCAAAGACTCTCTAAGCAGGCACAATGCCCCCTCAGAGGGTGCCCAAACAGTAGCTCAGAGGGACTGAAACCAACCCCTTTTTGTGGGACCTCCCTGTAGGCAAACAGTAGGCATGGGAGGAGAATATCCCATCTCCTCCTGAGTTTGTCAGACAAACCATTGATATTGCCCTTTAGGGTCTTATTGAACCTTTTCACCAGACCATTAGTCTGGGGGTGATATGGGGTGGTGAACTTGTAGGTAACACCACATTCATCCCACATTGCTTTCAGAAAGCTGGACATGAAGTTTGTGCCCCTATCTGAAACAACCTCCTTTGGGAAACCCACTCTGGTGAACACACCAAGTTGGGCCCTAGCCACTATAGGAACAGTGACTGTTCTGAGGGGTATTGCTCAGGGAATCTTGTGGCATGGTTCACTACCACCAAGATATACTTATTCCGTGATGCAGTTGGGGGTTCTAGAGGACCAACAATGTTGACCCCCAACCTTCTCAAAGGTAGTCCCAACAACTGTCAGTGGTATCAAGGGAGCCTTTGACTTGTCCCGTCTTGCCACTGGCCTGACAAGTGATATAGGATCTACAGAACTCCTTTACCTTCTCAGACATATGGGTCCAGTAGAAATGGTTCATCAACCCCTAATGCCCCTAATGACCTTCTAAGGGGATACCATGACTCAAAGTCAGTGTGAAGTCTCTGTACCTCTGGGGCACCACTAACATCCTGGTGGCCCCTTCCTTGAGGTCCATGGACCAGTCCATCTTCCCAATAGATTTCATGGAACCCACTGTCATCCCCTTCCTTTTGCTTTAAGGCAAACTGCCTCAAGCCCTCAAGGGTGGGACAGTCTCTCAGCCCCTGACATAACTCCTCTCTGAAAGGTCCACCGGCTCCTGTCAGTTCTGCCAAGAAGAGTCACTTCCTCAGAGGCCGGATCCTCCCCACAGGGTCAAATTCCTGCTGCACCTTTGGAGTTCCCTGGGCTGGCTCACCAGACCCAGAGCCCTTGTTCATGGATGCTTGACCCATTGTTCCAGGGTCCAAGTGTTCATTATTTTCCTTCTGGCTGGTCTATGACCTAATCCCACTCAGGGAGCTCCAATATTCTCACATGGAGCCCTCTCTCCACCTCTGACCACTCAGATGCTTCGAGATCATTTCCCAGCAAACACTGTACTGGGAGTGCAAGAGACACAAGTACCTTCATAAGGCCTGTTACACCTCCCCATTCCAAATCCACCACAGCCATTGGATGGGGTTTGGCCCTGCTGTCTGCATAGGTCACCTGGTGAAACTCCCCAGGTAGGATCACCTCTTTAGACACCAGGGTGTCCATGACCATAGTCACGCTGGCTCCTGTGTCTCTGAGCTTCAGCCTCAGTTCCATTGATGGTAGGCCTCTGCCTATACGTATCCATGCTTGGAGGTAAGGCGGCCAGTGCTGAAATATCCACCCCACCCAGGGACACTAGGGTTGCCTCTGTCACTTCCCTACCCTTCTCTGGGGCACTCTCTACCCACACACTGACACTAGCAATCCCTGGGGACTACCCACCCCTGGCGGCATTCTTGTGCAGACAGCATCTCCTTTCTTGTGCCCTGACTGATTACAGTCAAAGCACTTTCCCACCTTTGAGAGATCAAAGAACATACCATTCCTTTCCTGATACCCCCTCTCTATGAAGTTGGAGTGGCTCGGACCCCCCAATCAGGTTTTTGTGGGTCATTTTAGGACTCCTTCTACTTTTGACCTTTTCCTGGGGGGCGGGAGGAAGGGGTGACACGTCCTCCCTTCTTCTGATCGCCCCTGTGTTGCTGATTGGAAACCTGGTGTTTCACCCACTCATCAGCTAACTCCCCCCAGCTCTCTAGGACTAGTCAGCTTAGAGTCCACTAGATACTGGCACAGTTTCTCTAGTAAACAATGAGTTAAAATGTGTTCTTTCAAAAACAAATGGTACAATTCCTCATGTGTGTTTACTTGGTTACTGCTAATCCCGCCTTCTAGTGTCTTCACTGAGATGTCCACAAAGTCCACCCATGACTGTTTACCTTCTGGCTGTCCCTGAACCTTACCCTGTACTGTTCTGGGGGTCAGACCAAATTCCTTGACTAAGTTTTGCCTCACATGGGAGTAGGAATTTGCTTCATACCTCTGCAGGTTCAGCAGCCTATCCCTCCCAGCTATAGGGATCAGTTCACACAAAATATGAACCCCAATGCTTGGGGCGGACTTCCCTCATCTCAAAGGCCCTTTCAAATTCAGTCAGCCATTTATCATAATCATATTCCTCTGTGTTAACCGTCCCTCAGCATGCGACAATGGAGGGATGGGGATAAAACTAGAGTAAATGAATCAAAATCAATCATTGCCCCACACTATTAGGGTACTGCATCTTATATCAGGTCACGAACCTTAGTCATGGTGCGCCTAGCGGGAGGGGGTAGAGAATGCGGGAAGAGTTGCTTAGTTTGTTTTAGTTGGCATTATGATGGATACTTTATAAAGTATATCCTTAGGTACAGAAGGACAGATGACCTCTTCGATACCCAAATCATATTGTGAAAAATATGTACTCTCAAACAGATTAACGCTTACTGAAACTCGGCTCAGCCTACAGGGCAACCATCTGTTCCATGAGAAGATTGAAGTACCAAATGTAGTATCAAATGTTCTTCTACTGTCATATTTGTAATATGCCTTGGGTTAGTGCTCAATAAAATTTGTTTAAAAATAAAAAATAAAAAAATTAAAAAAATAGTATTCCTCTGTGTACCTGGGCACTATTCCCTTGGGGAGCCTAGGGTCAAACCCACCACCCTTGAACATCTCAACCTAACCTTCAATTTTACTGCCAGCATTTCTTCTCTCCTCCTCCCTTGACCACTTCTTTTCAGCTAATTCCATTTTTTTCTGCTCCAAAGCTATTATAGCTAGTTGGGCCTCAAGCTCCCTCTCTCTAATGGACACCAGGGGGCTCTGTGTCGAGGACCCTCCCCTCCTCCCATCATCTGGAATGATGTACCTAGTGCTAGAAACAATGGAGGCATCATCATCACCAACCTCCTCCTGGGTGACGTTGAGGTGTCAGCCTTCCCCTCCCCTTCATTCTCTGGGGCCGACCAGGCCTAGACTTTTAGGGACCTAACCAACTCTGCAGTACTAATAATGGTAGTAGCAGGTAGCCCCCTAGCCTTAACAGAACCCTAAGCTCAGCCACGTTGAGCTTAGTCAGTTTAGATAGATCCAGCTCCATGGTATCCCTAGTTTTGGATCTCAACAACTATCAATCACAAAAAATTTAGAAAAATCAAAACAATGGATTAAAAATCATTTTAGTCCAAATTTAAAAAGTTCAACAATTAATATTTTGTTCGAAGACAATTTAGAAGATTTTTAAAGATATTACTTAATTATTGCATGGTGTACTTTAAACAGAAGTCTGTATCTACACAGCTGAACAACAAATGTTGGAAAGGCGGTTATTGGTAGTGGTAAGTATGCACTTACCACTCGTGATAAGGCCAGCAACACTGTATAGTGTCCAGTAAAGGTATCAGTAAATTAGCTCCTTGCTCAATCCTTGGTAGTTGACAACGAGCAGTCAGGCCTAACTTAGGAGACAGGAATGTAAAACATTTAAAAACACCAATACATCAAAAAAGTAAGACACCACAAAATAAAAATCCCACACCAATTTATAAAAATCATAAAAATATTTCTTAACAAACAAACACCAAAGTGAAAAAAAACTCCAATGCAGGGAACCGGAGATATGAATTTTTAAAGATTAATCCCTTTATAGAGCTTAAAAACATATAGCGCCACTCTGGAACATCTGGTCGTGCTTTTCTGGGACAAAGTCAAAGTTTGAGGCCGACCGCGATGGAGCCCTGGTCGGATATACACTAAGGGCGAGGCCCCAGTCCATATTTTACCTTCACACTAAGAAACTTTTCTGGAGCTTTTTCTTATGACGTCGCTCGACCCTCCACATGAGGCCGGATACGGTGAAGGTTCGCTGGCTTACGAGGCCCCAGTCAATTTCTGAAGTCTGGTACTCCGGATTTTGAGCTGGATGAACCTGAAATCCAGGCCAAGTCACGGTTGAAGGTAGTCGGCTTGACTCTCACCGTCGGGTTGGTCACCTCATGGACCTTTATCACAAAAGCTCTCCAAAGTTCTCCAAACTTCAGGAGGTGCTTGTTGAACGTCTGCTTGTAGGTTTAAAGTGTTCAAATCACCAATCTAAAGGTATGGAATCTCCTAGAGGGTCTCTGGGATTTCTGATCTACAATTCCCACAATGCACCTTGCCAAATCCTTTAAAGTCCACTGGACACTAAGCCTAGGCGGAATTAACAGAGTTCCGCTATGTGAATCTCCGCAAAGTGACCAAAAAACTCTGCTGCGCCACACGGAGTTCGGCAAGCAGCAGAGTGCATTAGGTTGCGCCGTTCGGGCTGATTTTCAGCACTGGGTGTTTGTCCTGCGCTGTATAAAAAAGCACAAACACCACAACGCACAGCGCAAGAGGGTGCTGCTTCTATATGCTGCTTGAGTAAATGTTGTACTCTAGCTGCAGCTTCCTCAATGCGAACAGAAGGTTTTTCAATGCGGGTGGTAGCGACCATCAGTGACGGCCTGCATTGAAAATTCTCGCTGAGAGGTTGTCTAGAGTAAGATTTTCCTCGCAAGAGCTCGCCAACTTAACGTTGACGAGCAAGGAAAAACTCTGCTCTGCATAGTTTTTCGGAACTCCGCGCACTAAGCGGGGCACAGAGTGGGGAAAAACTCTTGCAAACTCCGCAAGTGGAGTGGAATTTCATGCCCAGGCCTACTGGACGCACTCCAGGATGAGGACTCTTGGTGGAGATGATGCATGTGGGCTCTGTTAACCTGTATCTTCCAGGGAGTCCACTCCTTAATCCTTCTTGAAGCAAGGTACAGTCCCCAGGGTTGTATTACCAGATTGTGCAGCAGGCGAAGTCATTCAGAGTACAGGCCTTTGGGTGCAGATCCAGATTCCAGCAGAGCAGTCCTTTTCCTCCTTGTAGTTCCAGGCAGCAGATCCGAGAGACTATGCAGCTTTCACATATTTATTCAGTGTTCTGAGGTGACAAGCAGGGGGCACATCTGTCCAAAGAGATACTGGGTGGCACCCAAAAGCATGACAACTTCCTCCAAAGTGTGGCATCCTCCTCAGCTTCAGAGCTCTTTCCATCAGACAACTTCTGCTCTGGCCAGGCCACTTATCACCTAATCAAAACAGCCTAGCTAAGCCTGTTAAGGCTGACCAATCAACAGAGGCCACTAAAATGCTGGATTTTGGCTTACAGAAGAGAAAGTTCTATACCTTTTCTTCTGTATTAGTTATGATAAATTCAACAGTGGCAATTTGTTGGCTTTATCAATATCAATCTTTTAAGACCTTGAATGATATTTCACTCATTTACTAGCGATAATTATACCTAAATAAAATATTGCAATGCTGGGAGCTAAGTATCTACAATGGGGAAAATGAAAAGGGCAGTTTTCCCTCACCAAGGCATATAAAACATCTTTTATAAGGTCCCTGCTTATAGTTAAGTGGCCCCCACCTCTGGGATACCTAGGGGAGACTTTGAGGGTGTCTAATATAAAAATAAGGTGGACTATCACTTTTAAAGAGCCCATACCACCAAAGTTGAATTTGAACACCATTTACTTTTAAAGAAGTCTGCAAAGCCAGACTGCCTTTAAAATGACAGCAGGCACTCAGCAATGCACACATGTAAGTGCAGGAAATCTGATGGGCCTCTAAACTTCCATAGCCTATTATATACGTGGGACTTAGTTATTTTGAAACTCCTAGTCCTATTATATATGAGGGACTTATAGGATCTGTCAATACCAACGGTGAGAATTTACTTTTAAAGACAGGCTGCAAGGCAGGACTGTTCTTAAAAGGACAGCAGGCACACAGCAGCGCACACATGCAAGTGCACGTAATCTGCTGGGCCTCTAAACCTGTATGCTCTATTATATACTAGGGACCTAAAGGTAGATTGTACCCCCTGGCCCTAATATCTACTAGGGATTTATAGGGTCTGTCATTGCCAATTGTAAGTGTACCCTATTCATTGTACCTTTTTAAACATAGCACTGGCCCTAGGCCTGGTTAGCAGAGCCCAGAATCAGTTGCCAACAGTATCATTCTGCAAACAAATGGGGGTGAACAGGGCAAAAGGATGACTTTCTAACAACGGGACTATAGAAATACGTGTCCTGCAGGTCCAATGCCACTATCCAGTCTCTGGGATCCAGGGCAGATTCGACCTTGGCCAGCATCGGCATCTTGGACTTGTTCATCCTCAGGAAGGCGTTGAAATGACTGGGATCTAAAATAGAATGAAGGCTCCCATCTTTCTGCACACTGAAAAATTGGGAGTTCCAATTTCTGAGGCTGGACCCTTTCTCTACGATTCCTTTGGCCAAAAGGAGCTGCACAGTTTTGCAAAATGGAAGTGTTCCTCAGCCAGCCGTGCTGACGAGAGTGGAAGGTGTAGTGAAGTACCTAGAATTGGGAGGGCGTGGTCCACTTGACAACTTAGATGACACATGCGTCCAAAGTAGTTTCTTGTTCCCCTTTGAGGAAATGTCTGATCCTGTCTCCCACAGGGTAGGGGAGTGTCGAAAAAAAGCACACTCTAGTGGTTTTACGTTGTGGTTATCAGAGGGGCGGAGAACACAGCTGCATGAGAGCCATTCAAATGCCCATGTCCATTAAACAAGCCTGGCGTTGGACCTGATCCTTTTTGCAGGGTCTCCCCCACATGTTTTGCCTTCTGTTGTTGAACTCGCTTTTTTGTTGGCATTAGGACTCTGTACACTTTTTTCTGCCAACCAATGGTAAAGTGCTTGTGCTCTCTCCCTGAAACATGGTAAAATTGGAATATACCCGATTAGTGCATTTAATTTACTTGTGTATCACTATTGATTGGTACTGCATGTCCTCATGGCCTATAAATTAAATGCTTCTAGTGGGCTTGCAGCACTCAATGTGCTACCCACTAAAGTAGTCTTTTAAAATATGTCTCAGGCCTGCAACTGCAGCCTTTAGTGCAGTTTTAAACTGCCAAGTCAAACTATCAAAATAAACATTTTGCCAGGCAAAACCTTCCTTTAAAATATTGATCAGTTACCCCCTGTGACAGGCCATAAAGTCTCATGGGGCAGGGTTCTGGGGAGACACAATCTTGGAAGGGATATGTGCCTGGGTGTTCAAAATAACCCTTTAGCAAGGTCTAAAAACGTCCTTTCTAATACTTATAAGTCACCCTTGAGGTAGGGCTCATAGGGCAGTACACATTGTATTTAAAATAGGACATGTGTACTTACGTTTTACATGTCTTGGTAGACCTATCACAGGGGGTAACTGATAAATATTTAAAACTCTTAAAGTTGTTTTTCACTGCTGTAAGGCCTATCTCTCTGATTGACTTACACTGGGTTACCTTATTACATTTAATAAGTGATAACACTTGATTCGGAGCAGTTAGAGATATGATATTTACACTCAAACAAACGGCAATTTAAAATCCTCTCTAACTGTAAACTCTGATTTTAAATCACTATTCTGAAAATGCCACTTTTGGAAAGTTGGAATTTTCTTGTCCTAACCATTTGTGCCTTCTGCCAGTGTCCTGGGTCACATGGCTGTGAATGGATCTGCTGTTGGGGTTTGTGTCCACACACTGACCAAATGGGGCTTAGGTGTGGACAGGATTGGTCATCCTGACAGGATGACTAGGTGGAGCTGCACCCAGCCTCACTTGCACTTCAAATGACTGCCACACACATACACGCAAAGAAATCTGCTACCAGAGCTGCCCTGCCTTTTCGAACCACAGACTTCTTGCAGCCTTGACAGGGGAATAGAAGGCCTTCCTACAGCCAGATGTGGGTTAGTATAGGGAATCCCTCACTTCAAAGGCTGACACCAGGTACAACAATTGGAGCCTCAAAGCCACTTGTCATTACACTCCTGGACCCTTGGACATTGCAGGCCAGGAGATCACTTTCCAGGTCCTAAGAAGAAAGGTGAAATCCTGAAGTTTGGGGCTTTTCGGTACATCGAAAGGGCCTGTGCGCGCCAAGACTCTGCCGCCCACTATGACTGTCAACGTGAAACTCAGGTGAACCCAACTCTTCATGCTGCAGTGTCCGCCATCGACATGAGACCTGCTGTTCGCACTATAATGAAGGCCAGCGAGAACTGGCAACACAGCCAGCAGTGACCTTTAACGCGAAGCTACAGCAAATACTGTCCACGACACCTGACCGGCTCTTCACGCTACGGCAATGAAAGCCTGCAACCCCTGTTCTGCTCTTCGAGCTACAGCGATGACCATCTACAACACTCTACCTGCTATTCGCGGAATCCTCCACCTCGCCGGACTTTAAAACTGAATATATCCGGTTCTACTAATTAGAGGTTTGCTGTTCTGGTCTCATTTATTTAAATGTATTCTATTTTTCTAAATTGTTTTGGGATTTTTCTTGTGTTGTGTTTTCACTTTAATGCTGCTTATGTGCTGCATAAATAGTTTAGAAATTGCCTCTAAGTTAAGCCAAACTGCTATGTGTCAAGCTACCCGAGGGTTAAGCACAAGTTAATTTAGTGCCCTTTGGGGTTCATCCTAACAAGGACTGTGGCTTTTGCCTGAGTGCACCTTCCTCCCCTCTCAACCAATAATCCAATTTCTTACACCTGCACATCTCTGGAGAAGCTTGTAGACCACATCCAGGCATGGTGTCGAAGAACCACACTCATGCTCATTGCCAGACCCAAGGGGTCAGTCATGTCAAGGGCAGACCTTATAACGCATTTTACAGCATCATGCCGGCCCTGTATGGTTTAAGCTAAAGACTCTTGTAGATCTTCTGGAAATAACAGCAGAATGTGACCAGCCACATTCTATATAGCATGACTGTAGTGGCCGTGGATGTAGCTGGCACTGACTGAGCACAAAACAAGACTAACGGTTGAAAACATGCTCTTGCCAAAGGTTTCCAAGCCTTTAGATTCACAGTCAGAAGGAGTCATCTGAAAGATGTTAGGGTTGACTCGGCTGGTGGATGCCTGAACCACCAGACTCTTTGGTGTAAGGTGTTCGGTCAAGAAGTCAGGATCGTCTGGTGCAGGTCTGTGGCCGTGAGCTACCTTCCTGTGACTGGGGGCCCAGGGCATGGCTTTGATAAATTACCTAAGAGTGTATTTGTGAAGACTTTGTTAAATGGCAAGAGAGGTTCACTGGGTGCCTGGCCAGGCTGAAGAATCTCAGTCAAATGTTAGTTTTGTACTCCATTTTTGATCATCAGTTAATGAACTCTGCAACCTACCTCATGACCATAGCAGAAGAGGCATTCTCCTTTGCGGCAGGACCAGGGGGAGGGACAAATCCAGTGTCTGGGGAGGTGTCCAGACCACTGACATCCTATGATTTGGTATGTCAATTGTTCTCATTGTATTGTGGGGCAAATTCATCCTCCTCATCATAGTCATTATTGTTAGAATCTGAACCAAAGAAATTATGTAAAGTATGAGCTCTGCTGTCTGGTAAAGGCAAGATATCGGAGTAATTGGCTATAGGCTGCGCTCTAGTAGTATCAGAGAATGGTGTCCGTCAAAATCTAGATGTAGCCAGCTTGGAGTCCTCTTCCATCGTACTCCCCACTAGCGTTGATGTAAAAGAGACCAGTGCAGGTAGTGGGGTCCGATCCGAAATTGGCACCGAAGCCTGTGCAGAACCAGAAGTAGGTGCAAGAAGCACAGATTGCACCGAGGGCAAACCCTAAAGCGGGATCCAAACTGGAGCCCTCTGTGGATCCTTGGGTCCCGCAGGCGCACCAGAGTGAGCCAGAAGCATTCCAAACATGCAGAGTATGCATATAATGGCCTTCATAAAGGCTTCTATTTGCTTCAATATCTCTGACGGAGACGGAAATTTGTAAACTCAGAATCGTCTTTACAGGAATTTTGGAGCAGGACCAGAAGGCACGCTTACACCACTGCGTCCTCTCTGAAAGTCAAAAGTGGCAGGAAGAGGCAGATTCCAGCTTCAATTTCTTGTGCTTCTTTTTGGGCTGACCTGAAGACTTCAACGACGATGAGGAGCTGCCACGAGAACTACTTTGGGAGTGGGAAGAGGACTTTCCTTTCAATTTTTACTGGTTGTGGCACAGTGATTCGCCTTGCTATACGTATGGCCGCATTTGGGCAAAGTCATCCTGTCAGGTTCGGTTATCCTCGGGATCGGGTCAATGCTCTGAATGGTCTACCTCCTGACAACTCCAAAGTCTGAGTGCTGTAATAGGACAGACTGTTGAAGGGATCAGGCAGAGGAAGGAAAGGAAGGGAACAGCAGGGAGGGAGACGTGTAGGTTGCAAAGAACAGAATTACTATCTAGAGGTTTTTTTACACCTACTACGGGTATTTCTACTGTATCCCAATAAATACCTGTAAATAATAAGAAGAGAGACTTTAACTAGACACCTCCAGGTTCCTTGACAAAACTACAACCATCTAGGCATGAGTGGTTGATGCTGTATTATAAAGGAAACAAAACCAGTATTTTTCAGAATCACCATCTCGTCAATTGCACATCAAATATAACAGGATGTAATCTAAACGCACCCTTCACCTACCCTCTATGACATGCAGCCGTGATTCACAGGTGAGAATGACCCAAGGACGCAGGAACTAATTTCATCACCTGATAAACAAGGCAAAACAAAATAGAGCAGAAAACACAGTATCAGAAGTCAGTGCACAACTTCGGAATAAAGGTCTGCAATACTCTAGAAACTCATTTCTTACACCCAAGGTGTGTAGATTCCATAGATGTAGTTCAAAGTAGACAATGCAAGCACGTTCCATATCCTACGAGTATGAGGAAATCGATTCTGGTTCTATTTCCTGACCCACTGTTAAAGAAAGTCTAGGTCCGTCTTACTCCCTCCCCCGCATGAGACACACCATGGTCTCGCCAACGGGGAGGTAATTGCAAATGCAATGTGCCCTTAAAAGCTCCCAGGCTTATGAGACACCTGGTCAAGGGCTTTGCAACTGGCGGAATGCAGATCCTGATTTAAGCGGCAGCCCATAACACGGGCTGCGAAGCCGCCGGCAGAGTTGTCTGCTTTCAGGACTTTAGATCCGGAGAGACTCTTCCCGCAAGAGGCACCCGGACGCTGGCCTCGCCAACGGAAGAGTCTCGTAGTTATCAGCATCGCAGGTGTGCGCTCAGTTGCCACTTCTGACACAAGCCGAAAATTCCGGCACGGTGTCAGGAGCGCAGTCAAAAAGAAATGTACTTAATTCTGTTGGTGCTAGAAGGACCCTTCCCGGACCAAAGCGTAGTCCGTGGTCCGTCTCCTTGAACTTCAATTATCAGCCGCGTCCTCCGCGACCACCATGTTTTTGAAGGCGGACTGTCGCAGGCTAACGGGAGTGCCTGCCTCCTCCCTTCTTTCACGTCAGTTCATGGGACTTGTAGTCCCGATAGTCCCATTTACTGTGATGTGGCTGTTCTGACCTGTTTCCTAGCTGCCAGCGACCTGTCTAGTCTGGCAGTGTTCATAATCCTAACGGAAGAGATTAGTGAGTTCATTCATTCATTCATAAAATCTTTATTTCGGTTTATAATACCATAAAAGATACAAACATATACTTCCTTTTCAATGGTGCTCGAGATAAAATTAGTTAAAAGTCTTCCGTACACCAAATTATAAGAGGTCAGGTATTCCAGGTTACAATTTTATAAACACGAAATAGATCAACAAAAGCATAACTCATTTTGATATTTCAATTAAAAATAGTTAGAATAAAAACTACAGTGCAAATGCATTCATTTAACTGGCAAATTACACAGTTGTTACTCAGTGGGGCGCATCAAATCTGTAATAATCATTAGGGTCCCTCTACATCTTATACATTAAAAATACAAATAAAAGCACATTAAAATACTATAGAATCAAATATTATAATCATTATCTTATGAATCCGAACACCCTCGATTCATAACAATTTTCTACAATTAAATCACAACACTTGAGGGGGTAGTCAGTAGCCTCCGCCTAATAGCCCAAAATTGACCAAGAAATTTCGCAACTGCACATACAATAAGTGGTCTTGTGTCTGATTTTAAAATGCGTAGAGCTTCATAATGACTTTGGCTCCTGTATGTAGACAGTTGGGGACCCAACCAGTTCCTTCTTGGTCTAGCATACGCAGGACATGCAAAAAATACATGGCCGACGGTTTCATTTGGGTTTGAGCAAGAGGAACAGCCCTTAGACTGGCTTTTATTATATGCCCAAGAATTGATAAAAACATTAATAGGTAGACAGCCATATCTAAACTGGGTGTACAGTTTCCTGTCCCCAGGCTCCTTAATAATATCAAAGTAGCTCTCGAAACATTTAACAGATTTGATGTCTAAGAAGGCATCAGCTAGACTGCCATGGCGGGTTTTCGAATAATTAGTCTGCTCTACCCAAGACCAATATTGGAGTTTAATTGGTCCTTTGTATGCTGGGGCGGGGGACCAAGAAACTCGTTAGAGAGACCAATTACTGCCTGGGTGGTATTCACATGTTTAATCCACCCAATTTTATTATTTATGTCTAGGGCACATACTTCATTAAAAGCAGCAGGGTAAAGGGCCAAATCAGGGGTGGTGACCAATCTATACCAAAAAAGCAATGGGCGCAAACTCGCTAGGTCTTTAATTGCCCTAACTCCCAGGTCCAATTTCAAGGGGAGAAGGTGAGTGCTTTGGGGGAGGGATACCAGGCTCCTAAGGAACTTATTTTCCACATTTGTTAATTTGCTCGCACTTGCTGTACCCCACAATTCTGCCCCATAGAGCACACTGCTCACTACCTTCGAACTATAAAGTTTGAGAGCTGGAGCTACAGGCTTGGTATATGATAGGCAAATCTCCCGCCGCAAGGCCCCAGTTAGCTGTGAAAATTTCAGGGAAGCCTTATCTAGATGGTTATTCCAAGTCATACTATCAGACAGCTTTATACCCAGATACTCAAAGGTGCGAACCCTTTGTAATGGAACATTATCCAAGACCAGATTTCGTTTAAAAGTTTTAGGGGCATTCAACATCATCAACTTAGTTTTGGCGGTGTTGATGACCAAGCCCCTTGTGTCGCAAAAGGCCTTAAACTGATCCAAAAGCTTTTGGAGGCCCATGGGACTTTTAGATACCAAAAGGGTATCATCGGCAAACAGCAATGTTGCGATTTTCTGATTCGCCAAGGTGGGGGCATCGGCCGGAATTGAGCATAGCAGGTCAGCAATTTGATTAACATACAGGGAAAAAAGGGTAGGGGCCAAAACACACCCTTGGCGTACCCCCCGCCGGATCTTAATCGGGTCAGTGAGCTGCCCCTGGTTTCCCCATCTCACACGAGCAATATTATTGTCGTGCAACCTGACCAATGGTTCTAGAATACCCAAAGGCATTCCCATATTCATGAGGACCTGCCAAAGTAGATCCCTGGGGACTAGGTCAAAGGCAGTTTTGAGATCAATAAAGGCAAGATATAAACTGCCTTTGCCCAGCACAACCACCTTCCAATACAGCATGACAAGGCGAAACGCCTGATCGATAGTGCTGGTTTTCCGCCAAAAGCCCGCCTGTAATGGAGAGAGGATGTTATTCTCATCCATCCAGGTCTGGATTTTAGATAAAAGCGAGCGACAGAAAACCTTTTGAGCACAATCTATCAAACTTATTGGGCGGTAGTTGGCGGGCTTAGACCTGTCCCCTTTTTTGAAAATTGGGATCACTTCAGCCCCCTTCCACGAGTCCGGGATGCTTCCTCCTTCGATGATATCGTTGGCCAAATTCATAAAATAAGTTGACCAATTTGCCCTATCGGCACGAAAGATCACCCGGGATGCCATCCGGGCCAGAGGCTTTTGAAGGTTTAATGGCATCTAGGGAGCTCATGATCTCTTCCCTTGTAAATGCAATGGTACATATTGGAGCACCCAGATCGTAGGGCATCTGGAGTCTGTCAGTGGTGTTACTAGTGGAATATAACTCACTAAAATGTTTGTGCCATTCACTTGCCTGGATGTTATTGGCCAAGGGAGGTGTGCGCTCGAAGTTAGTTTTTGCCACAAGCGACCAGAATTGCCGAGGATCAGGATGTTCAATAGCCTCCCTTAGATCTTCCCATCACCCCATTGTTTTTTTGCTTTGCCTTGTGCCTGTTTGTATTCGCTTCTGGTTTTACAAATGCTAATAAGATCCCTATTTTTGATGGCTACTGTCAATCTTGCTCTCGCTGCCCTACATTCTTTATTATACCATGGGTTAGCTCCTAAGGAGCTTTCCTGTCTAGGTCTATTCTTATTGATGGGGATATGAAAAACGCAGGCCAGTTGATCAAAGAAATCTCTGTGGAGGATACTACAAGTATTCTGCATGAGCGGATCCTTACTCGCTGTTTCTAGTACTACTAAGTGCTCAGCTAGAGCTTCTTTGATCTTTTGGATTTTAGATTCATCTGCCAAAACCATGGGCCATTTGAGCCGACGCTTATCATTTGTAGCTATTAACTCCCTTGTGCTTAATGGTGCCTTAGGATCTTTCGCAATGCTCCCCCATAGACAACTAATAGTTAAATGCAAAGAATTATGATCACTGTCACAAGCTGGGGCTATAGACATATCCCGCACTAAAGGCCACAGGGTCAAGTCCACTAGTATACAGTCAATCCGACTTGACCCTTTTGCTCCAATAAAGGTCATTCCACCACCCCTATTTGAGTTGGTTCGCCCATTAGTGGCCCTTAGCCTATATTCTAAGGATAATGTGTTCAATTGGAGGGCGGCTTGCGACCATTTTTTAATTGGGGATAGTTCCAAAAGAGGTACCCTCCAGGCTTTATCTTCCACTGTCACATCAATAGACTCAATCCAATCGAGTGGTTCGAATGTGACATTAAAATCACCACCGATTATTAACGGATGGCTAGCATTCCTGCCTCCCAATAAGTTGTCCAAGACATTAAGAGTCGACGAGCTACCCACTTTGGTACTCCTAGCGTAAACATTATAGATGTCGACAGTTTGACCTTTTCCATTTGTAAGCCTGATCCCCAAGATATCTGGGCTGTTAGTGACTATCTCTTTTGCTTCACAATTCAGAGTAAGATTTACTAAGGTAAGCAACCCCCCTGAGGCCCGACCTTGTTTGGCCGGTACTGCTGACCTAAAGAAGGTCTTAAACCCAGGTATATGTGTCGGTGTCTGGCACCAGGTTTCCTGGAACAAGCATATATCTTGACAAGAGACCAAATCCAACCAGTGCGGACAGTTACGCTTCCTACTTATACCTGCCAAGTTCCATGACAATATATTCATCATTTCCCCATTGTCTTCTAGTGAAAGGGCCTGCAGGGGAGATGTGGCATTCAGTATAGGCGCATCTCGGCTACCAGTCCTTATTACAGGTTCGCTGTCCTGTATGCCTACCCAATGCACCATTGAGATGTTGGAATCTATGGACTCTACTGGGGGGCTACACATACACTCTTGCTCAATCGAGCACGCCTTGTGAGGCAAAAGAAAAGGATCAACAGGGGTCATATGATCTTTCTTGGTGATATTCTTGGCATTGCTAGAAAGTTTAAATGTGAGTCAATCCATTTGTGAGAGAGTTGAGATGGGAATGTCCAAAGGGGCCTGGCTCATGTTGTTGTCTTGGCCTAGTTCAATCTCAATCGAATCTTAGTTGTTGGATGAGGATGAGATCTAGCTTCAAGGGCAATAAGATCATGCACAAGATGGTTTGTAGCTAGAATTAACTCCATTGCGTCTACTGGGCTGTGGTCCAGGATACACCTTTTGGCATGGACAATGTCCTCTCTAATTATTGATCTGCACCCCCTAGTATGTCTCAGCCAATGTATGGCTTTGTTTTTTAGAACTTCCCCACTCTCATATCTACAACAGTTCAAGTCAAGTTTGGGAAAATTAGTCAAAAAGATTGGTATTGGTGACAAGGTGTCTAGCTTATGATGAGATGCCTGGGGTAGTTTACAATGTGGAGGCGCCCTATTTTGGGTCGAGGAAACTGACCTTGTCGCTGAGCCATGTCCTGCCTGGTCCAATGACGGGGCCGCAATTCCCATACCTTGTGCCGCAACAGGCCTATATTGCCCCAAAGGAGCTCTGGTAGTTACTTTAGTGCTCTGGGGTCGTTTAGAATCAAAATCTAAAGGCAGTATATTTCGATCACTTTGTAACCCATGGGGGGATTCAGGCCTCGTCATGAGACCAGCTTTTACAGGTAAGACAGTTAGTGGTGGTGCTGGCAGTGGGTATAATCCATTACTCATCTATTCTTAAGTAGAGTTTATGAACCAAAGTGGTCAAAGCCTCAATACTACCTTTTAAGACTGCTATTTCAATCATGAGATCAGAGTTCGAGGGTTCTATGCCACTACCAACTTCCCCTGCCTCCTGTGTAGTGGATATGCTTACGTTATCAGACACTAGGTGTGCATTGTTAGGGTCAATGTGAGGCTTAGCAATAGGTGAATCCTCGGAAAGGAGAGCAAAGCGGTTGCTCAGTGAAATCTCTTCTAGTATGCGGTTATCCATGGGGCAAGATGTACTTACTAGATATGGCGCGCTTGGTGTGGCTATATTGAGCTCCGCTGCGGCTACGGGAAATTTATTTTTCTTAGCTGCTAATTTAAAAAGTTTAGGGATATTACCATACCCAGAAGCAAAGGACCCGATTGAATTACTGGAGTGTGGGGGTTTAATGAGGGTGTTTTCAACTATCGGGACATTAGGAGCTGGCGCAGATTAAGTCAACAATTCCTCACAGTCCGCAACAATATTCTCTATGCGATCCAGGATTTCCTCTCCTGTCCCCCCCTCCACCCCCTTCACCATCTGCACTCTCGATCACCTTCACAGGGTGCTAGTGCCGTTTTTTTTATTTCTTTTTACTTGCACCTCCCGGCCCTGCTTCAATCCCTTTCCGTTTCCCCATTGCTGCACCGAATAGACCACGATGTATACTACCTTAATTCAACACAGCTTGGACACAATATAACACAGTACTATGAGCACCGAAGTCAATAAATACACAGTCTAAAGATGTAGTTGGAGAGGCCGTAAAGATCCTCGGTCTAGCCTACTGGATCTCCAAGGAATATGGTTCTAGTCAATGAAGCGGAATGTTAATAAAAACAGTACCTTTAGAGGGGGTAAAATTGACAGCAACTCCAACCAACGATATCAGCCTCTTGTGGGCTGGGCCAAATAGACGCTACACAAGATGTTTATAAAAATATAAATCACTTTATATAGATTAGGCAGATCAAAATTACATAAAAATCACAAACACAATTATTCTTTTCTTAGGAATGCTCTTTTGTGGAAAAAGTTCACTGTAGTAATGTTCCCTTTGTAAAAACGTACTGGCGATAATAAAAACACTTGTGGGCTCAGTATGGCTGTGAGCCCTTGTTGCTAGCGTGGGGAAATTACTTGAAAAATGCCAATAAGGTGCCCCTCATCGATGAATGCCCCGCTGTACTCCTAGCACGGAATGTGCTACTTGGGCTTGCTCAAATTCCCTTCAGAAAATCACCCTTCACAAAAGCGCGGGCGCGCGCCAGTCACAAAAAGGACACTGCCTTTAGATATTGCCCTCGCTGTCCTTCAAATCACCCGAAGGGCGCTGACCTTAATATTGCCCCCGCTGTATGAACATTCACCAGAGGGACGCTTGATATTGCCCCCGCAGTATGAACAATCACCAGAGGGACGCTTGTCCTCAATATTGCCCCAGCGATACTTTCAGCCAACGCGGCGCGCTAGCTCAGTCGTTCACAGCCTCCCGCTTCACCCGCTCCCGGCCTCGCAACGACAGCGGCTGGGAGCGTTTACCTGGGGAGTGCTTGCGGTGATGTCTCCTTCTTTGCGGGCCTCCGACGGGAGCCCTTCTCCTCCGGTACGGCCTTAGCGGAGACGGGCCTCTTGCAGCGCGGTGTCAGTGGAGCCGTGACTTCCGTCCTCCGCTCTGCGTCGCAATGACGTGGTGGTGGGAGTCCCGGTTGCCAGACAACCCTCCGGCTTTGTTCGGACTGCAACACGGCTCTTCTCAGACTACAGCAGCGTCCATCCGGGTCACTGGCTCTGGCTCGCGGGGGGCTCGCGCTCAGGATCTGGGATCCGGGGGCTCGCGCCCTCTGCGTCGGGGCAGCTCGCGCTCAGCGTCCTTGCCGGTCCCAGGCTCTTTCCCCGGCTCTGCTCCGGATTAGTGAGTTGTGACACATCCCAAGCCCTGGAGTTGTACTCTTATACCATGAGGCAAATCTTGTGGTGGTTGGTCACAGACATTTGTTTCCCACAGTCCCTACAGGATTTAAACCCTGTCGTTTTGGTGGGGTGGGGGAGCGTGGAAGTGGCTGACATATTTTGAATGTACATCAGTAAAAGGTACACATTTTGGTGAAAAATACTCAAAGACGAGAGGAATAAAGCTCTGGATCTGCATCTAAAGATGCTGAATGAAATGAACTGATGTCAGCACACCTGTGTGATTATAGGCTGTGCAGCTCATCACTTCCAGAGCAGAATAACATCAGTGGGGAGCTGCACAACGCCACTTACTAGCACGCAGGAGTACACTACTTTGAGTATCAGGATCAAGTCTGACACCTGGGGTAATATTTACAAGGTGAGGAATCTGCGGTTACACAAGCCTTTTTTTACGGTAGATCTATGATGAATTGCCAGACTGAAATTTGTGTGGAGATGGAATGATCCTCCATGCTGGAAACATTTATTTGCTCCAATGCCTTCCAAAACCCCTGACATTCAGTTAGACCCAGGCAGAATTAAAACCAATAATGGGGACCCATGGGTAGCCTCAATGTGCAGCTTGATGTATCTCCTGCAGTTTTTCTCCTGGCTGACAGCTATATTGTGACACCTCTCCTCCAAATCATTCTGCAAAACAGAATGCAGCAGCTACGTGCTAAAATCTTTCCCTCTCCAATTACATCCCACCGTTTTGGTTCTATTTGCTGCGATAGAAGTGATCAATAGGTCACTATTTTCTTTTGCAACAACATATTCTTAAAATCCCATGCTGTTACTGTCCAACAGGCTGGCATTGCTGTCCTCATCTTCTCTCTCACAAGTTTCTATCCCATTGCCTGTGGCAACACAAAACTAATAAAAATTTCCATCATTAAGGGAAACCTACTAAAATTCTTGGACCATGCCATTACAATTTTTTAGCAGAAGAAAGCAAATACGGTTCAAAATGTTCTAATCAATTACGGACCTATCATAAGCTAGCCATTGCACAACAACATTTTGGGAAAAGAGGTGACTAGGCTGCTCCTGGAGCACTTAGAATTTTTATAATTCTGGATGAGGAATCACATTCCTGACGAAGGAAGGGAAGGAAACACCTTTGATCAAAATTTGGGAAGCTCTGCTTGTCAGCAAGGATGAGTAAAGCTAAGAAGCATTTTGGTAGCATATGAAGGGGCGAGTAATGAGATATTTATCTTTTGGGGCTAACACAAAAAACAAAAGAGATGAAGTAACTGAGGATATTTGGTAGGAACATCTCTAATGTTCCTGGTCCTTTTAAATTTCTAGGTTTTTTCTACATAAGCCCTTCTTTTCCCAGAGGCCGATTTGTGTTGGAGATATAGATAGGAAATGGCAGAGGAAGCATGTCTCCAGTGTTTCTTGGTATTTGCCATTCCCTGAAGAGCCTGGCATTATGACAGCCCATGAAATTCAGACAAACAGAAGGCAGCTAGAGGAGTACCTGCTCTAAGCTTAAAACGTTTAATCAGTATGTTGCTTCTTCTGCTTCAGAGACACAGAAAATCATTACTTATGCTGATAAATCTATCAGAAGACAGAAACTGGTGCTCTCGTAGATCAGAACAACAAGTCCAGTTCCTTTCAGATAGGACCTGTGACGTGATAAGAACAGTTGCTTATACTTTAATTTCAGGCGAATTTTATTGAGCACATTTTACATAAACAAATGAACAGAGGGAAGAAAAAAAAAACTATCTGAGGATACAAAGGTCCAATTTAAGGTATACACTTCAGGTGCGTAGAGACCTGGAGGGTTGACCGTGACCTGAGGGTCTAGAATACAGAGCGAAATCCAGGCAGCAGATGGTAAGTGAGAGCAAAACCACATATGGAGATTAGATCAACCCATAGGAAGTGTGATAGGGCGTAAAATTAAGCGATAGAAGAAAAGTAAAAGAAACAAAATAAAAGGGGAAAGAAGGGGCACTAGTAGGTATAGAGACAAAACACGTCTCAACGTGTAAAATCCAAGGAGGTCCTAATGTATATAAGTGCAGGTGCATTCCAGGTCATAAGCTCCACTCAATCCAAGAGTTCAGTTAAGGGTTTTGGGAGGAGGTGATATTAGTTCTGAATATCACTCATACTTGTACCCTTGTGAGAGAGGGCAGATATACAGCGGTATAGGGGGTGGAAAACAGAGAATCACTTATCTGCTTATACTTGAGGTGCATCAATGATAGCCAGGAGGAATCACTGGATGAGAGACTGGAAGGCTGAGACATCTGAAAAATCTTCCCTCCTTAAAATCCCCTCTGAGGGAAGAAAGGTGTCTGGAGATCAACTTAATGTGATCATTACTACAGCATTTAAGGATCAAAATTATGGCCTGCACTATAAAGGAAACCCTTTGAATATTTGGAATCAGTCCTGCTGGGACTAACAAATCTGAAAGGAAATCTTTCAGTTATTCATGTCATAAAAGAGTTCAGCCTAACAAATCATCACAGAAGATGGTTTCTGTTGGACAGAAAGAAACACCCAAAAAGAAGTCCTAACTATTGGCCACAAGATGCTGATGGGGTAGAAGGAAGGATTCAGAAGTTCCGCGCCAAATGGGAAAGATCTTTGGGTATTGAACATTGACAGGAGAGGCTATTTCAATGCCTTTGACCTCTTTACTCAAGATTCAAGGGTCATTCCTACTTCCATCCACAAGATCCATCAAGGCTCCAAGCTATCTGGGAAGGAATTCCCTCATTACTAAAGAAAGCGACCATCATTTTGGTGTCTCCGGAAAACGCCGAAAAGCAGGTTATTCTACCTAGTTTGTTGGTTGAAAAATCTTTGGGGTGTTTTGATGAGCATTGGATTTGAAATTAGTAAATGCACAGGTGTCAACAATTCTTTTTAAAATGAAGAGTCTGCAGAAGATAATCCCAGTGCTTGTACACCAAGAGTATCTGGTTATACTAGATTTACAGGATGCAAGGATGTATATATAGCCCATATATCCAGAGCACTAAAGATTCCTGAAGTTGAAGTAAATCATCTCATTTTCCTGGTCCTGGTCCAACACTTTGGGATAAAGACGGCTCCCAGAGGATTCACCAAAGCTCTTCCTCACCTGTCAGAATTACTCTACCAGTAGGGGATTCTCCTCCATCCCCAGCTAGATGACTAGCTTGTTCATACTAAGGCTTAGAGACCACAGGCCTCTGATAAACTTGGAAAAGTCCCACATAGTTTCTTCTCAGGATCTGGATTTCATTGGGACAAAATGAAATAGGGTAACTCTTTCAGAAAGGAGGGTGGTCAAGATTCCAAGTCATATCAGGATTCTGCTATCTATGGCCTGTCCAAAAGCAGGTGTTTGGTTGCAAGTACACCGACATATAGCGGCAAAAACCAAGTTACTTACCTTCGGTAATGCCTTTTCTGGTCTGCGAATTTCTGCAGGTGCCAGACAAGATTCAGAAGATTTTCATAGCAACTCCCATGCGGCTCCACATGGGTCCTCCCCGCCCTGGATATGACATCAATCAATTAATCAGACGCTATTTATATAGCGCGGCTTATCGTCCATGAGGGTATCCAGTCGCTGTGCTGCAGTCTCAGCCAAAGAGCCATGTCTTGAGTCCCTTCCTGAAGTGCAGAGGTGGAGCAGGAGGGTGTTCCAGGCTTTGGCAGCTAGATGGGAGAAGGATCGTCCTCTAGAGCGGCAGCAGCAGATGCGTGATATGTGTGCGAGATGAGTGGAGCGGAGGTTCCTGGGAGGTCGGTGGAAATTAAGGTCGGGATTCATGTACAAGGGTCCTTGGTTCTGGAGGACTTTGTAGGTGTAGGTCAGAAGCTTGAATTGGCATCTCGTCTGTATAGGGTGCCAGTGGAGGCCTTTCAGGTGCTGGGTGATGTGGGTCCTCTTGAGTAGGGTGCGGATCAGTCTGGCTGCTGCGTTCTAGATTGTCTGGAGCCTTTTCATGAGTTCGGTGTTGGTGCCTGTGGAGTGTGTGCAGGGCCACTGTATCCGCACCACCTCCATGCTCTGACGTAGATTCTTTCTGATCGCTGCTCGTGCCATTGGACGTGGAGCCTGTAGGTATCAGAATATGCCAGTGAGCCAATCTCTAATCTTGTTAATGGGCTCTATGAGTCCATTCCACAGAACAGGGAGAAAGGTAGGTTGGTGAGGAATCTGCCATTAGATAAAGTCTCCACCAGAAAAGGCCCTACTGAGGGCAAGCAACTTGTTCTTCTGGTAGAGATTTATAACACAGATTCATTGCATTGTGACTAGATACCAAAGCAGTATTTCCTCAGGTGGTAAGCCTGTGGAATGACATAATTCTGAAGGACAATTCAGGTCAAATTCTCGTACCACCAGAATTGACTGTTCACACAATAGTGCTTCGAAAACTTGTGGAGGGATGCCCACGTCACAGCCTGGCATGTGTCCAAGACTGGTAGGAGCACCAGAACTGTGGTAGCAGCCTTAGCTTTGATGGAATGAGCATGCAATCCTTTTGGGGGGTCTTTCTTGGCTAGCCCATAGCAGATCCTGATGCATAAGACAATCCATTGGTAGAGAGCTCTCTTTTGTACCACTTTTCCCCTTTTAGCTCCAGAGAAGCCAACAAAGAATTGATGGCCCAATCGATAGTCTGTGGCTCAATCATTGTAAAAACTGAGGGTCCTCTTAGCATCAAAACGGTGGAGCTACACCTCTTCCTTGAAGGAATAGCGTACAAAGATGGCAAGGTAAAGATTTGTCCTATGTGGAAGGACAAGTCTAACTTAGAGCAAGAAAGCCACTTTTGTCCGAAGGGCCAGTTTATCCAGGAAGAAAAGTGTGTCTGGCTGCTGGACCGACATCCATTTTGGCTCCAATAAAAAGGAGCTGTTGTGAAGAAGTCAGGTGTGACTTCCACATGCTGATAGAAAAGCCCAACTATGTCAACAAGTCAGCCGTCGTCTGGAGGTAGTTTACGACTGTTTGAGGTGAGCGGCCTTTAGCAACCAGTTGTCGAGGTATGGGAAGACTAGTATCCTTAACCCCTGAAGACAGGCTGCCACCATCACGTTTGTGAACACCAAAGGTGCACTGGTAAGACCAAAGGTGAGCAGCAAGAACTGAAAGTACTCTTGGCCTACCTGAAACCTAAAAGAGACACCTATGAGACTGCAGGACAGGGATGTGGAAATAGGAGTCCTGCAAGTCCACGGACACTATCCAGTCTCCTTGATCCAGAGTAGACATAACTTGGACCAGGGTGAAAATTCTGAACTTGTCCTAACAAAGTAAGGAGTTCAGCAGGTGTAACAACCATTACAGAGCTCTGATTCCAGAAACCTCTCTATGTCTTGTACTTCTCCTTGGAGTATGGAGATGTTGCCCTCTGGAAGGTCTTGTGGTGTGGGTGGTATATACAGAGGTTCTGTCAGAAAGCATAGGGTGTACCCATATTCCACAAATTGGAGCACCCATTGGTCAGAAATGATGCTCCTCCACCCAGGGAAGTGAAAATAGATGTGACCTCCCACCGGGCACTTGTGTACTGGTGGCGTGCTCCCCTGACTCTACCTGGAAAGGATTGGGAGGCTGGCTGCTGGTGCTTAGTCACGTTCTGCCTTTGCCTCTATTGGTATCCCCTCCTGAAGCCCTGAAAGGATCAAAACTGTTGAGGAAAATTCTGCACAGGCGCAGCAAGCCCAAGACGCAGTGACTCTGCCTTCCTTGAACTGGTCAGGGGCCAAGTGACTCTGAAGAGACGGGTCCCATTGAAGAGCATGTCCATAAATGACTGCTGGATGTTACTCAAGAATCTAGTGGATCGTTTCCACGCATGGCATCTAAGCACCACACTAGTACTGACTGATCTACTCAGCCAGTCGGTAGTGTCCAGGCCCAATCAGATAGAGTAACTCAATGCGTCTTGGTCATCCTAGATGAGGCATTGGAGACTTAGCTGTACATAATCTGGGAAATGGGCAAGATGTCCACCACCATGTCCCATAACACTTAGGTGTAACTCCCCAGGAGGCAGCTCGTATCGATGGACCTAAGGGCAAGGATAGCAGAGGAGAACCTCCGTTTGGCGAATGCCTCCATGCACGTCGACTTGCGATCTGGTGGAGTAGTCTGAAACGCATTCAGGTTTAGACCACTGGTGGAGGCCTATACCAAAAAGTTTTCTGGTAACTACTGTTAAAGGAGGAAGGTTGGGTCTCCCTGGGCCAGCCTGTGTCGCCTTGCAATTTGCCTATTGACTGGAGGGCAAAATCCTAGCTTTGCCCAGGTGACTACAGTGTGTCCATAGGCTGAAGGGTCGAATAGGTTCCGGACTTGAAGACGGAGTTCGCGGCCTCACGGTACTTGGGGCACTGCACAACTCCGAATGATGGGAGTGACTGGACAAAGGGAAGCCATGTTTGGATTTTTTTGTTTTATGGGTCTTTTTGACTCATGAAGATTTTGACGATGAATGATCACTAGATCAGCCACTGGAGCGTATCTGCACTCATGACTTCAACCGGGAACTGACCATCTATGGCTTCCATCGATGCTCCGCAATGCAAAGTTTGGCTTTGCATTTACAAATGGCCTTGGGATTCATCTTGGTACACTGATCACACGTCGCTGTGCCATGTTTACAGCCTTAACACCAGAGACAGATCTCGTGGGGGTCTGTCACTGACAGCTGTGGCAATCCTTACACGGATAGCACCTCTGGTCTTAGAAGGTGACAGGACCCTAGCACTCTGTAATATTTATATAGGAAAACTCGGTCAAGTCTGAAGACTCAAGGGAGCTAGCTCTGGATCTGCAGCAGAAGGCACAGCAAGAAAGAAATGTCAGTGTGCGGAGGTGGCACAGATATAGTAGTCCCAACAACACATCTGGGGCTGGACGGACCTGATATGGAGCCGCATAACACAACCTACCAGCGCATAAGGGAGATGGTATGATCTTCCGGATTCTATCTGGCGCCTGGGGAAATTAACAAGGTGAGGTTTCTGTGGTTAGAAGCCTTTATCAGAACATATTTGTAGACCTTTGGGCCAGATTTTGTTAGCACAAATCATAAGGCACATTCTCCATCATTGAAATCCAACGTCTCAGGACTACGAGATGGATATTACTTTAACACTTTTAATAACAAAGGAACTAGAGTGGAGGATGTAGCACTTTAACTTGCTGAAATGGATTAATTGGCTAGCTAGTATGGTCACTGTCACAACAGATGTCAGCGCACAGGATCCGTGCCTGAATGAAGGATCATGTACTTTAGGGACAGTGATGGCTGGTGAACTTTAAAAATAGTAGTGCATAAGCCCTTTTCTTGAATTGGAGCAAGTGAGCACCTGAAGTGAGAGAGCTTGAACTACCTGTGGAAAGGAGAGTCTATGTCAGGACCATAGGCTCAGATTATGCTTTACTCTTCCTTTATTTTCCAGCTCGGCAGCCTTACAACATAACAGATACAAAAGACTACAAATCCCAGGAGTCTTTGTACTAGAAACAGCAACAACCATAGAGGCAGTACCATATAAACAATAGCAAGGAACAGCACTTCCTCTTTCTTCGCTGCTCAGCAGCCAGTTAAGTGCCTTTCCTTGCTATTGCTTATTTCTGTTTGCATGTATTTCTTCCCTACCTTGTTGAGTGTTGTTAATTGGGGCCGTTTTAGCACAGAAGTGCTTTATGCGCTATCGCAGTATTCTGCTGTGTCGAGACGCCGGTGTTTTCTTAAACAGGTCGGCCCGCTTCCTTAGGGAAACCCTCATCGCAGTCCTCCTTTGCCCGGGTCGGCCGAAATAAACGGCCCGGAGTGACACATCAGTTGATTGAGGCAATGGTTCCTCATTGATTCAGGGGCACGCCCGGCCGAAGAGGGTGCGGGCTGCCTCTTTTGTCTTGCTTCAGCGTTTTCCTCTGGCACTGCAGGAATTCTGTGCGCGGTGTGCTCTGTTCCCGCTAGAGGGCTGGGCACTCGCGTTCGAGGGAGAGAGGAATCCCTCTCAAATTCCCGACATTCCTTGGCATCGTCCTGGGCTGCTTCCGCCTCAGACTCATTCTGCGGTGACCGCGCGTCAGAGGCAGCACCGTTTCATTGTTCTTAGTGTTTCTCATTGCCATTAGGTGCCTAGTGACCTCATCGGCTCCAGAGGGCGGTACTTCCGCGGATAATTTTTCTTTTGAGTCCAGCCTCCACACGTAGTGAGTGTGCATAAAACTCCAAACAAGCCTTGGCTAATTCAAGGGGTTTTAGCTACATTTCTCCTCTGTCTAGTGCTCAATATCTCCCTCCCTCCCTCCCTCTACTTTACCTGACCATGGCAGGCAAATTCTTTGACTGGGACCCCACAGATGAGGAGCATTCCCTGCTACCTATCCATGTGGTACTTGTGAATGTGATTGACGCATGCGTAGAAAGGGCGGTCTCCTCGGTGCTTGAACCCTTGAGCCGAAGGATCATTGAACTTACAGTCAGGAGAACCGTGGTACCCTCACCAGAGGAAGACCAGAGGGAGCCCTCTTCTGGTGCAAGAGGCCCCTCCAAGGGTAAAGGAAAGGGCAAAGCATGCGCCGACCCCCCTAAGACTGCCTCTTCTCTAGATGCTTTTGAGAGGCTGCGCCAGGCCTTCTTAAAGAGGCACCATGATGCGGCACTCAGGAGGACCCCGGCTGGGCCATACCTCGACGAAGATTCCTGCCCCCAGAAAGAGGCAGAGGACAATACAGGGGTTGACACCAACCCAGATGGTGACTCGGACAATGAGGCAGGTCCGAGCAGACCCTGGCACCCGGAAGGGGGCGCCATAAAACCCCAGCTGGAGGCACCTCACAAGAACGACACCCCAGATGCATCAGGGATGCTGAATCCTGAGGACATCAATCACCCCCGCTCTGCAGATTGGATACCGGCGCCCTCTGTGGCGTCTTATGTGGCTAGCCACATCAGAAAGCCTATGGACCAAGAGGTCCGTGGCCAACTGAAGGCAGAGTGTCCTCGACCCGCCCTAGTGAATAAAGTGGTTCACACCCCAGAAATTGACACCAGAATGGCGAAATTTATTTCGAAGTTTATCAAAGACCCTAAAACGAGTCTAGACCAATCTTGGCGATCTTGCCAAGAAAAGGTGCTAGACGTCCTGGGGCCACTCACTAAAATTCTGGACATGGCAGAGGATGCCAGAGAGACTGGCCACTTGATTGATCCAGTTATTCTCTCGGGTTGGGCCCAAAGAGCCCTTTGTTTCCTTGGAAATGCAAATTGTGCACTATCTACAGAGCATAGGCGTTCTCTGTTGATAAAGATTGAGCCCAGACTTGGTAAACTAGCCACCACGGAAGCTGGCCCGGTGGCGAACGGAGGTCTCTTCGGAGAACCATTCATAAAAGAACTGTCCTGGTTCGTTAACACTATCTCCTCTCTCGATAAGGCGCAGCAGTCTATCAAAAAAGTTTTCATCCAACAATTGTTTGGAGGGGCCGGAAAAGGTAGGGGGCACTCCTCCAGCCGTGCATTCAATTCCAACCCCCACAGACTCCAGACTAAACGTTCCATGCAGTGGCAGGATCAAAAGAAGTTCGGGGGCTTCTACCCGTCGAGAAGCCGCGGCAAGGGACATGGCGGAAAGGGCGGCTTACGCGGAGCCAACAACGCACCGGGTGGTGTTACCGGTAAGGATTACCCCTTCTTTCCTACCAGAGGTGAGGGGAAGGCTGCGGTGGTTCAGGCACAGGTGGGCAGCGGTTACATAGGATGCTTGGGTACTACAGACGGTCACTGGGTTTCATATAGAATTTCAGGGTACAAGCAAAAGATTTAACAGCAGAACATTCCACGCCAGGTGTGTCTCTCTCACAATTCCCGCCTATTCCACTAGATAAATCTCTCGAGATAATGAAGGCTCTAAAATCCGGTTCCCCTGTGGACCCCTGTCCAGCGCGTGTACTGGCGTCAATCGCTGAAGTGATTAACCCAGCGGTGAATCGAGTTCTGAACTCCTCCTTGTCGGAGGGAATAATGCCTGAGAGCTGGAAACACGCTAGAATTCTCCCACTGTTAAAAAACCTACAGCAGACCCTCTGACAGCATGCAACTATAGGCCAATTTCACTGCTGCCTTTCTTTTCCAAAGTTTTGGAGAAATATGTAAACATAGTTACTACGGAGTTTGTGGAGGCTAATAACATATTACATCCGAGTCAATCAGGGTTCAGAGCAAACTTCAGTACTGAGACGGCCTTACTAGAAGTCTCTGAAACTATCAAGACTACTTTGGACAGTGGGGGCAATGCGGTATTGGTACTGTTAGACCTGTCTGCCGCCTTTGATACCGTGCCCCATGACCAACTCCTGGAAAGACTTCAGGACTGCGGTATTGGTGGCACGGTTCTCAAATGGTATACTTCCTTTTTAAGTGGCCACCAGCAAACTGTATGGTCCCCCCCTTTCTCTACCCGCATCACCTCCATGAAAGTAGGAGTTCCCCAAGGCTCAATTCTAAGTCTGGCCCTGTTTAATATGTATATGGCCCCCCTTGCACTCTTAGCGGAGAAATACGGCGCTAAAATTGTATCTTACGCCGATGACACGCAACTTCTGTTCACCAGCGAGAAGGGCACCGTGTTCAAAGGCAGTGAGATAAACACCTGCCTAACGGAGGTCTTTTCCTGGCTCAGAGGGAGCCAATTAAAGTGCAATCCCGAAAAGTCGGAGATTATTTTTTTCGGTTCCAATTTGAGTGAGGAGTGGCGCCAGTGGTGGCCACTGGACATGTTCCCCCCTCCCCGCCCCCCCGAAGTGCTCTGTTACCACAGTAAAAAACCTCGGGGCGAAGTTGGATTCGGAAATGTCCATGAAGACCCAAATTCAATCTGTGGGCGGCACCTGTTTTGGGCTTTTAAAAATGCTGAAGAACTTCCTTCCCCTGCTCTCGGTCCCCCTCAGAAAGACGTTAGTTCAGGCCCTGATTGCATCACGGCTGGACTACGCAAATGTTCTATATTTAGGCTTACCGGAATATCTTCTAGGTCACCTGCAGGTGATTCAGAATGCGGCAGCCAGAGCTATTCTGATGGTAGGAGCCAGGGCTCATATGACCCCCCCACTTAAAATCTTTGCATTGGCTTCCGGTGAGTAAGAGGGTCCAGTTTAAGGCTCTTACCTTGGCCTTTAAGGCCCTACACAACTCAGGGGCCCATTATATTAGGAAAAGGATCCAGCACTACGCTCCTCAACGGACATTGAGGTCCTCGATGCAGTACCTGGTGACCATTCCTAGGTTCTCCCACTCTCGCATGGGCGGCCGCTCTTTTCAAGTGGTGGCATCCCGCTTGTGGAACGGTCTGCCAATTTCTCTTAGACAAACATCTGACCTAGGTGTGTTCAGGAGGAAATTAAAAACTTGGCTATTTCAACAGTAGTACTAGCTAGTTGCTGTGAGTTCACTCTGCCTGTTTTAACGGTCGTTAGCGCCGGGACACTCTGTGGAGTAGCCGTGCGCTTTACAAATACCCAATTACAATTACCATATCAACTGTCCCGACCACGACCTCTGGTCTTCTGACGGGAAGGGGCGCAGGTGGTAGACAGGGAGGTAGCAGACCTCCTCCAAAAAGGGGCCATCACACCTGCGTCTCTTCATCCCAGAAGCTTCATCAGCAACCTCTTCCTGGTCGAAAAGAAAGACAAAAGGTTCAGGCCAGTGATCAACCTTCGGGATTTAAATCAATGGGTAGTTTACCACCATTTCAAAATGGAGGATGTACACCTTCTCAGAGATGTCCTACTACCAGGCGACTGGATGGTACGGCTTGACCTGAAAGACGCCTACCTGACAGTACCAATCTTTCCCCTCCACAGACGCTTTCTTCAATTTCAGTGGAACAGTCTCTTTTGCGAGTTCACATGTCTACCGTTCCATCTGTCCTCAGCACCCTAGTGCATTACCAAGCTGTTGAGACCAGTCATGGAATGGCTCTGAGCACGGGGTGTACGCCTCATAGTGTACTGGACGACATCCTTCTGATGCACCAAGAAAAGGAGGTGTTACCTAACCAACTTCAAATGACTCAAATCGTTTTGCAAGACCTAGGGTTTATCTTGAACGACCTGAAATCGGTGTACAGACCAGCGCAACGCATGACATTCCTAGGGTTCGAGGTGGACACCGTGCAACAATGCCTTTGATTACCCTAGCCGAAAATATGCTTGATTCGCAAGGAACTGCGCCGTATGTTAACGAAGGAAACGTTCTCCTTGCAGCACTTGGCTCGGATTGTTGGCCTCTTCTCTTCATCGATCCCGGTGATTTTCCCCACCCTCTTCATTATCGAGCTCTACAACACCTGAAAACGCAGCACCTACATCGGGATCTGACGTATACCCATCAGATTGCCCTCTCTCCGGAGGACCGGTCAGAACTGCTTTGGTGGCTAGAGAACATGCAAGCCTTGTACAGGAGAGCCATTTTCGGCTTGGCTCCGGAACTAGTGATCGAGTCAGATGCCAGTCGCCTCAGCTGGGACGCCCGTTGAACGGACATTACAACGGGCGGGCACTGGTCAGAGCATGAGGAGTCTCTCCATATCAGTTGTGTGGAGCTCCTGGCCGGTTCTTTAGCAATTCGGAGCCTGGCAGTCAACAAAGTATCCTGCGCCATCCTACTGAAGATGGACAATATCTCCGCAGTGAGATATATCAATCGTCTGGAGGGCACGAGATCCAAGGTTCTGACAGACTTAGCCAAAGGCTTCTGGAACTATTGCCTCAGTCACAACCTGTCCGTCACAGCGGAATATCTTCCGGGGAGTCTAAATCAGAGGATGGACTGGAACTCCAGACACCTGCAGGATTTCAGTGCCTGGAAGTTGGATCCCTTGATCTTTCAGAGCCTCATGGTACATTCGGGTCCCTGTCAGGTGGACCTCTTTGCCTCACATCTAAATCACCAACTACCTTCTTTCTTCAGCTGGGAATCAGATCTGCTCGCAGAAGGAACGGATGCATTCCTGCAGGACTGGACTCCATTTCGGGGGTATGCGTTTCCCCCTTCTCCATGATTCCCAGGCTCACAGCATTAATCAGGCGGCAGAAAGCGGAAGTGATCCTGGTGATGCCGCTCTGGAAGTCGCAAGTCTGGTTTCCAGTTCTGCTGGAACTTTCCACGGTTTTTCCAATCATGAATCGTGTGTCAGCAGGGTCAGAGGCTGAAGGAAGGGGGCTAAAGGGGTGTTAAAAACATTGCCGCCATATAACACCACTTTAAACTGGCAAATCAGACCGCAACACACAAGCAGGGAGGGACAAGGCTGTTAGAATAACGTTAATGCACACCGCTCCATGTGCCCCTCAGAAAATTGGTGCCCTGGGCCTGGGCCCAGCTCACCCTTGCTAAAGGCCAGCCCTGCTTAGAGCCTTAACTTTGCACAATATTCTCTGGCCTCTACCTCGAAACTCAGATGACCATAACCCCCCCCAAAAGTCTCCTCCTTGCTGATCACACAGATGACGTCCGACTAACCTACAGGTATTTGATTAAGTCTGGCACTTGATACGTTTTATTCCCTGCATTGGAAATAGAAGGCTTGCGCGAAGAGATCACAGCATACGTCCTTATTCTGTGCACACCGAACAGAACACGCTGCTCATTTTCTGCCCACCACCGTGAACAATCACAGCACTTCCATTGCAGCAGGGAGTGAAAGGCCACTCAGTCCGCCTAATAAGACGCACACAGGGTGTATGGAAATCAATGCACAAAGCATGCAGAGTGTGGATCCCTTTGCTCGCCTGCTGCAAAACCGTGACTGCCCACAACTATGGGCAATGCCAAAGTCAAAGGAACTTATTGAGCGCACAAATGACCCAAGAGGTCTCATGGTGCTTGCGAAGACTCCATATAAGCTAGTGATCAGATCTGACAGCATTATTGATGGTCGAATAACCAGGTTTTTAATTCCCTGCGAAAGAGCTTGTGATCAGAGATGGAAAGAAGCTGGGGCGGGAGCTTGTTCCAAAGGGCGGGGCGAGAAAAGAGAAGGATCGACCACCGTTTCTTGCAGTGCGAATTCGTCGCGGGGTGAGGAAGTGTTTAGTGCTAGATATTAGCTGTCTACTTGGATGAAACCAATTTAGTTTTTTAGCTAAGTAGCTTGGTCCGGTTCCATGTAAGCTCTTATGGGAGAGACTTAGAATTTTAAAACAACCTCTCTATTTTTACCGGGAGCCAGTGAAGAATCCTCAGGCTAGGGGCTGATGGGGCTCTTGGTGGACGATTTAAAATCAGTCTAGCAGCAGAAACCTTCACATCTCCTCCAGAGCTGACCCGTACCAGCACAGGTCTGCGCAGATCCCTATGAAGAGGGCCCAGCCCTCTACAACCCCCTGTCACATTACAGCTCGCAAACAATTATTTACAAGTGCCTTGCTTGGTTGGCAGCCTGCATTACAGAGAGGCGCTGTCCGTGGGACAGTTTTCTCTATGCTCCCGGCACCGCCAGTGACAGGGCCAATAAAGTATTTTCATGAACCGTGGAAAGATGGCACAGCACGGGGTGCCAGCACCTCCGACCCAAATACAAGTCAGCCATCAACTACCATGTCCTGAAGCAGGGGTCTCAAGTGGCCCAAGGCATGAATAGTGGTGCACTCCCCTGGTGACAAGTCTGTCAGCACCACCCATGTCGGAACACCTTATTCTCTCTTTTTATTAACATGGATAACTGCACCTCTTTCGTAGTGCAGAACAAGAGGTGCTCCAATCAGGGTTGTCGCTTCCGAACACCCAGTTGCGTACCTAGGGGGGGGGGGGTGGGGGCGGACCGCCCCAGGCGGCACGAGTTTTGGGGGCGGCAGCCGGGCCCCCCTCCTCCTGCTCTTACCTGTGGCCATCGCAGCCGCAAGAATCGGCAGCACCCCCCCAGCTCTTACCTGCGGCCGTCGGCCGCATGACTCGCGTGCATCCCCCCCGCCCAAGGCCTAGATACGCCACTGCGAACACCTCATGCCCAAAGTAGTGTATTCTTCCCTTGGGACATTTAATCAGTCCTCCAGATGCCATTCACTTGAGAGAGAGTCCAGCTCAAGTGGGGCCTTAGGGTCAGGACCGGTGCTGCACAATAAAACATAGAGAACACTCCCAGTGGAACAGGGCTCGCCCCTGCCCTCAAGCACTCAACTGCAGGGTGTGCGCCACTCGCACATTACACAGTAAGAGGTAGGACATGCTGCTGCCCCTGGGACATGAGTACTGTAGCGAGAGCAGAGGCAGGCAAGGTGTCAGGATGAAGTTGCCATGCCTGTTCCTTATATTGACCCTGTAGTGGTGTAATATCTTAGCTTATATTGTAATGTGTGTAACTATAACAACATAATATATATTGTGAGCAGCCCCCAGAACTTTTTAAGCTGCCTGTTTCTCTTTACGTGTTGGGTTGTAGTACTTATCTTTGATTGTCGGGCTTTATTTCGTCTGCTACTCTGCTCTTCAGCTTAGGGACGGGTGCAGAGGTAACCCCCAACAAAGGTGTAACTTAAATGTAAAGCATAAAAACACAAAAAGACTATGTTTGGTTCTTTCATTGAAAAACACACTTTCACTGCAGGGACTCATGCGCAGAGTGATGCCAGGCTCCCAAATAATAAACGCATCGTTTCAAATTATAAATATGCATTTCATTTTTTTGGTACTTTTATTTAGAGCTACCTGTTCCTAGCTACTTAAGAGGCCTGATCGGTTACTTTGTCACAGTTTTAGGTGAGCTGCTAACTCTAACTCTAAAATAAATGGTGGATATTCTTAATATGATCACGTTTTTGTTTTTATCACACAAGTCCTGCCTCCTTTACAGTGAAAGGACTTTGTCTCCTTGGAGTTGGGCTGTCTCGGATGAGGTGGCTTGTACTAGAAGCTTCCGCGTGCTTTACATGTCCTCACGATATCTCACACTGTCTTGTTTCTGCTCTGAATATTTAAAAATGAAAATTAATTAAATAAAAACGTTACAGCGCTGCTATGTAACATGTTTTTTATTTAATTCATTTTTGGAGCCCTTTTATGTAGCTCCAACATTACTCGAAGGTACAGGAGCGCTTTATATTACCACCAGTTACTACTGCCCAATATATAGCCTCTCTCAATAAACAAGTCTTAATACTTTTATGGAGTTTCTTTAACTTGTACTGCATACCAAGCTAAAACTTACAAACAAAAACCTTATTATTAATCACATAGGCGAAACATATTGCATTTGCCAATGCTTGTTGTTTCCACTCACCATTATGGCGCCACCTCTCCTTATAGCAGGCAAGGGCTCAAAAGAGGTAAGCCCTGTGCAATTATGTCAACCTGTTGGAGACTCAGTACATACGCATGTCGCAAATTCACCGGGTTGGCCTGTTAGTGTCTGGCTGTCTACTCCTCAGTCCAACGGCAGATCAGGCAGGCAGGCACTGGAGCATTATTGCAGAAGGAATGTGCTTGTAAAAGATGAAAAGTATGTGTTAAAAAAGGCCTAAAGAGGGGAGGGGCAGAGCCCCCACACTCTGAAGCATGATCCGCCACTGTTCAGGGGATTTGGTTTCATCAACAGACAGCCCTCTCTTCCAAGTGGGGGGAGTTGGAGGCGATCCTGTTAGCTCTGATGGAGTTTTCTGCTCATCTGATTGGAAAGGCTGTGCTGATTATGACAGACAACATCACGGTAAAGACTCAGATCATCACTCATGGAGGAATAAGTCAAGATCCCTGTCGAAGAATTGATCTCCCTTTCAGCAGTTCATATTCACAAGGTGATAGATACAGTTGCAGATACTCTAAGCAGATACATTCCCTCTTCCTAGAATGTTTGCCCGAGTCCCATTGTTTTGATCATCTTTGTCAATCTGAGGGCAAATCTATTCTGAATCTTTTTGTCAGTTGAGAGAATGCTATTCTGACAAGGTTTTGCTTTAGGGGAAAGGGGCATGAAGACAGGGAAGAGGATGTACTGATCTTTCCACTGCACCATGGGCTCTTTTATGCCTTTTCCCCTTTCCCTTCGAGTTTGAGTTTGTGGAAAGGGAGCAAAGGGAGAGAGCATCTGTAGTGAAGATGGCTCCAGCTTAGCTCCACTCATGCTGGTGTCCTCTCCTAATTCTGATGAAGATAGGTTCAGAGTTGTTACTACCAATGGTTGCTTCATCTCTACACTTTACAGTATTACATTAGGATACTCTGGATAGACTCCTTTGCGGCTTGGAGGTTGAATGTGTAGGGCTTTCTAACGGTCAGCCTTTACTACGCAGTCCTCTGAAAATAGTTCTGCTTTGAACTCTTGCTTACACGACTGAATGGGTCCTTAACAAAATGGTGTAGTTTGAAGAAAATAGATCTATTGTCAGCAGAAGTAGTCCAGATTTTGTCCTTTCTTCAACATGGTTTTCATTTGGGTCTCAATGCTACTACACTCACGATCCAGTGGGCAAAGACTAAGGCCTTTAGTGAAACATGGGGATTCATTTTTGATGCTGATGGTCTGGTTTTAAAAAAAAAGTTTTTAGACGTCAATCCTCCAAGACTAAAGACTTCTTTAGTCCTGGAGGGCTTGAAAAAAACACTTTTAAAACTTTGGAGTTTGTGGACCTTATATTTTTGAATTCTCTTTTAGAAGTGAATACTTCTGGTAGGTGTCTTGGGGAGTTGGGAATCACAGTTTTGCAGACAGCCTTTTTTTGTGTGAATATTTTCAGGCAGGATGGTCATAAGGCCAGGCCCCTCTTTTGCTCCTAAACTTTCCTGGCCATGTCATATGCCTAAGGAGCTAAGTTTACCAGAATAGTGCCCCTCGCCTTCACCTCTGCAGGACGAGAGACTGCATGATCTGGACATAAAAAGGGCTGTTTATTTGGATAGGTTAGCTCCCTTTAGACTTTCAGAATAGTTCTTTGTTAAGATTGGTCCGGCACAGAGGTGTAGGGCAAACCTTCTGCTCAAACTTTGAGCAAATAGATAGGACCTTTAATTTCTTTAGCTTACAAGTCTTCAGGATCCCCTTCTCTTTTGGGGATTCATGGTAAATCCACTGGACAAATGGCAGCATCCTGGCAGATTGAAGGAGTTTCCCTAATTTGTAGAGCTACGTGGGCAATTCCATCCACTTTCATTATGCATTATGGAGTAATGCTAGGCCTGGAGTTAAATAAAATATTTGTTTCTAAAGTTCTTCCCTCAATGAAAAAAACAGGAGAGAATTACATTTAAATGTTTTTCTGTTTGAAATACATTTTTGCTGCATTTGTTTCTTGAGTTTTTCTTATGCTTGCTTTGGTACACCTGTAATATAATGAATGAAGCTAGGTAGGGACGATGAGAGTAATTATTTTACTACATACTTAATGTCTCATTTGGTTGTTGGTAATTACATTACTCAGAGTCATTTTCTCTCGTTTCATTGTCTTTCTCCTCCCACCCTCTCAAAGTTATATTCTGGTGCTTAGTTAATACAGTAGGTATCGCAGGGGAAGGATTTTTATATGCTGTATTTTCTCTTTGCATTCAAAGCAATGTACTTACCAGTAAGTAACCGAGACTTTAATACATAGCTCTGACCTTTCATGGGTTGAACTAGGACCTAGGACCCAAGGTAGGAACCCTCTTTAAAATGTACTCCCAAAGATTTGGGTTTTATTCACTTTGCAATGCCCACAATAATGTGTACCATAAAATGCTGCAGTAATAGCTTTAGATTTATAAACCTCGATCACCAATTGTTCTAAATGTACAACCAGGGGGGGCGTGGCCAAGATGGCGGACTGAGCGGTCGCTTGTCCCGGAGGCTCCCTGCTCCCGGCCTACTCGCCCGGCTACAACCTCACATTTGGCCCTATCGACACGCGGCCCCCAGTGAGAAAGAGCAGAGGAGTGCAGCGGCAGTCTCCGCAGAGCAAAAGGAGACGATTCGAGCCCACCTGAGGGCAAAAACGACAGAGGTGAGCGGGCGGACTTGGCGTGAGAAAATGGCGCCCGGACCGGAGGATCGATAGTGCGGGGACGCCGGCGTCAGCGGGGGAGACCCCGAGCAGCGGAGCCACGGAGGCGACCCATCGGGATCAGCGGCGAATCCTACGTGCCCGGAGGAGCAGTGGTGTTGGGAGCGGAGCGCCGGTGGACTGAGCGCCCGGCAGCGGCCCATCACGACCGCGAAAGGGATCGGATTCCCCGGGCTGAGCGGTGCCTGTCATCGGCCTGTCATCGCTGCAACGGGACGGGGAGCAGCGCCGCTTAGAGAGGAGCCCACGCTGACGAGACGGCGGAAGAGGTGAGGAGTGAGTAGGGTGATCTGCGCCCCGGGGCTCCAACAGGCTCGGAACATCCGAGGGGCCTGGAGTGCGTGGGAGGAGACAACTGCGAGAGCGCACGGTCCCGTCGAGCACCAGGTCGGGTGCTGTGGGCCCGAACAAGGGGACCTGCAGAGGGCGGGGTCGAGACTCCCGCACCTGTGGTCGCCGGAAGGGAGCAAGCCCATAAGAGGGACAATAAAAGGACCGGTCACAGTAGGGGCACGCACCAGTGAGCTAGGGAGAGAGAATCCAGGGACCCCTGGATGCCACACAGAGCGCCGAGGCCTGAGAGGCCAAGCAGCAACACACACAGGGAGCGGGGACAGGACCCGGTGTGTGGAAGGGACACAAGCCTAGAGCACCTTACCGCAGAGGGGGCCAATACACGAAGAAGGCGGGCGGTGAAGGGGGAGCAGGGACCAGAAAAGAGCCCCCGGCACTAACTTAAAAGAGACGACCAATTCCTCCGGGAGCAGGGCCCCACGCCTGCGCAGCGTGGAAGTGGGGAGGACCCCACGGGGGAATACCGCTAACAGGTCAGGACAGTGGCCACTACAACCCCCAGGGGGCACAACATAGACGGAGCGTGACAGAAGGCCTTAGAGCAGATTTGGAACGCGGTTGACTCCTGTGGGGAGAGAGGAGAGGCCTCGTGTGCACACTCGTCATTGTGATAGCTGTGGGAGTCTGTGTCCGACCGGCGAGCCCATAGAGTGACGCTGGGGAAAGCGGTGAGGCGGGGAGGAGAACGGAGGAGCCAACACTCGGCTAGATCAGTCGGCTGGCGGAGAAGAGGGGACCTAACCGGCAACAGCTGCCACGAGGGCCACGCGGGATCGAGGGGTGCCTCCTGGAGGAGGCTGCACGCCATCGGACGCCGTGGGGACCCCCATGCCCGTCTCCCATACGGGGCTCGAGTGACCGAGGTGACTTGAGCTCCCCACCTGTTGGCAGGCTCAGCAATGTCCTCGGTGAGGAAGAGAGGGGAGAGATCTCTGAAAGAAATGCTAACCAGAGGACCCCTGCCTGCGGACAAAGGTAACAGAACATCTCCTCCCCAGAAAACTCAACCAGACCCGGAAGACGGGGAGGTCCCAATCACCCGCTCCTTCTTGGAGTCGCTTTTCAACGTCCTCCGGGACGACTTCCAGACCCTTAAGAGTGAAGTGGCTGGGGAGGTCCGCGAGATTCGCCGAGATGTTGACGCAATAGGGGAAAGAGTAGCGGCAATCGAGGAAAGCGACATCACTAAAGGGGAAGAGGTCGAGCAACTCCAACAAGAGGTGATCCGCCTGCGAGATCAACAGCTGGACCTCCAGGCACACGCCGAGGACCTCGAAAACCGCTCACGAAGAAATAACATTCGCGTCAGGGGAGTCCCTTTGAAAACGGAAGGATCAGATGTGAACCAATACCTCCAGGGTTTGTTTAGAGACATACTAGGGGAGCCACAAGACTTTCCTATCCGCATAGACAGAGCACACCGAGTTGGTCTGGCGAGACGGGCCCCTGCTCCTCCGCCAGACATCCTTGCCTTCCTACCAGATTTTCCTCTCAAAGAAAGAATACTGCGGGAGGCACGGTCGAAACAACCTCTACAATATCAGGGACTTTCCGTTGCCCTATACCAGGACCTCGCCGCTATTACGCTACAAAAGAGGAGGGACTTTAGGGAAGTGACTACCCACCTAAGAACACAAGGAGTGGCGTACTCATGGGGACATCCTTTCCGCCTTATCTTTAAACTGAATGGCAAACTACACCAACTTCGATCCTTCCGGGAAGCATGTAAGATCCTGGGCTTGGAACAAAGAACCACGGAAGAGTCACCCAGTCGCACACAGAATCTGTTGAGGAATGAGTGGCGGACAGTGGGTGGCAAACGCTCACCCAATACAGAACTACATCCAAGCTCAGACACAATGGCGCACGAGAGACTGCTGGCACTAGAAACGGTACAGAAAGAAAGCGCGCCGACGACCCCACCATGACTGTACCAGAGGGACTACTCAGCATTGGTATTGCAATAGCCGGGGGGGGGGGGAGAGGTTCGGGGGCGGGGGGCCCGGGACACTTGGTCCACACACTCACCCCGATTCTTTACTTACCACAAGCCCAGGGTTTCGTACGAAGTGCAATGGACAATGAGGGGACTCTGGGGTTTACAAGTTGGGGTTAGGGAGGGTAGAAGAGGTCAGGGTGGGGGAGGGGGCGACGGGTGGTTTTCGTTACCGGGGCGGGGGGATGAGGGAGTTGGGAAAGGGGCGGGGGGAACCGGTGTGCTGCTTACAGGGGGATCCATATGAGACACATATCCATCTGTGCAGGGTATCGCGAACACAGGAGGGAGCTTGGAGGACATAAGAGGTGGTCTCCACCAGTCATAGCTGTTGACCTCACGACTACCCTATGTCAAGGTCCGCACTGCAGATACTAACCCTTAATGTGCGGGGACTGAACAATCCCATTAAAAGAAGAGCGGTGTTATCCTATTTAGAGAACTCGGGGGCGTCGGTGTGCCTCTTGCAGGAGACACATCTCCTCTCAAAGGATTGGCACCGCATGAGAACCCGAGCCTTTCCCCACCAATTCTACTCGTCTACTTCAGATAAGAAAGCGGGGTGGCCATTCTGATATCTAAATCATTCCCGGGAATGATACGGGACAAAGTGGCAGAAGTGAAAGGCCGGTTACTAGCCTACACACTCTGGGTGGGGGGTGCTCCTCTGGTGGTGGGTTCGGTCTATGCCCCGAACTCGGGACAAGAACAATTTTTGAAAATAGCACTATCCGAGGTCTTATGTTCACAGGAACGGAAAGTGGTCGTACGAGGGGACCTGAATCTGGTCATGGACGCTGAGAAAGATAGATCGGGGCAGCGATATGGCCAAACAGGGGCAATTTCTAAGACAGGAAGGGACTGGCTAAAGGATAGGGGTCTACTGGACTTATGGAGGGTGACTCACCCCCACCTCACACAATTTTCCTACTACTCCCATGCACACCACACATACGCTAGGCTGGACCACTTCATAGGGACCACAGAAGTACACACAATGGTGGACACAGTAAATATCACACCAGCAGCACTCTCGGACCATGACGCAGTGGTAATGATTCTCTCTATCCCCTCAGTTAAGCGACCTCCAGGGAGGTGGAGACACCGAGAAAATTTGCTTTCCAGAGTAGGGGTGTCCCAACAACTACAACAATGCATCTCTAACTACCTCGCGATAAATGATTCCCCAGACACGCCTCTTTCAGCACTCTGGGGGGCATTGAAAGCCATGGTGAGAGGCGAACTAATCGCTATCTCTGCCGCCGAAGCCAAAGAACGCAAAGAAAAACGGGAACTCCTTACAGAGAAAGTGTTAGAACTGGAACGCATACACCAGCGGCTAGGCGCGCCGCGGATATGGCGTCAACTAAAAGCAGCAGAGCACAGCTAGAGTCATTAGACCTTGACAGAGCCGAATACGCAGCCCTTCGACTGAAGCACTTATACTATGTGGGGGGCGACAAAACGGGACGACTCTTAGCTAGTAAGCTCAGGGCCCGAGCCCAACGGGCCAAAATACAAACGCTCCGGAATGATGATGGGGTACCGGTTGAGGGAGATGAGAAGATCGCTGCGGTCTTCCGGGACTTTTATTCCACGCTATATGGGGAAACCTCACAGCTAGGTGGTGACGGGGCCACATACCTCCAGGGGGCAGCCACGTCGGCGCTGGACGCCGCGGGAGCTGAAGCACTAGATGCGCCCATTACGATAGAGGAAGTAATTGGAGCCATTTCCCGTCTTAAACCCTTGAAGTCGATGGGCCCTGACGGGTTCTCGGCGGGATTTTATAAGGCCCTATGCCCACTTCTAGCCCCGATTCTAACGCGGCTTTTTAATTCCTTCCAGGGACCTGGGACTATACCTAGGGACATGCTGACGGCAGACATCGTAGTCATCCCTAAACCAGGGAAAGACGCAACTCAATGTAGTTCTTACCGCCCAATTTCCCTCCTCAATCTCGATCTGAAGTTGTTCACTGGGGTCCTAGCAGCTCGATTAGGCCCGCGACTGCCCGGAATCATTTAACCGGACTAGTCGGGTTTCATCTCCACTCGTCAAAGCAGTGACAACACTAAACGAATACTGCATTTGATAGATAAGGCCCATCGCACTACAATGAACGCCCTACTGCTATCGGTCGACGCAGAAAAAGCGTTCGACAGAGTCAGTTGGGACTTCCTAGATAAAACCTTAGCTCATTTCGGCGTGGGGGATCGATTCCGAACATGGGTAGCGAGTTGCTATTACAAGCCCGCGGCAGTCATTAGGGTAAACGGCGTGACCTCCCGACCCTTTGAGATACAGAGAGGTACGAGACAGGGGTGCCCTCTGTCACCCCTTCTTTTCGCACTATATGTAGAACCGCTAGCGCAACGAATTCGAGACAACCCTGATATTTTAGGTATCCCTTTCGGGGGGGAACAGCATACTGTGAGCCTATATGCCGATGATATCCTGGCATCCTTGGAGTCCCCTGAACGCTCAGTCCCAGCCTTCTTGCAAGAACTGACCGCCTTCGGTCAGGTATCCGGCTTCAAGGTGAACGTACAGAAATCCATGGTTTTACATCTAGGTAGTGGGGCAGACCAGCGGGAGGAGGAGCGCCCACAATACGGTGAGTTGCAGTCTCGTGACTCAATTACTTACCTGGGGATAGAACTCGCTCCCTCTGTGGCGCGCACGGTCACACAGAACTATACTAAACTCCTCGCCCAAATTCAGAAAGACCTTAGACTATGGCAAAAACACTCTTTATCATTACTAGGCCGCATAGCAGCTATCAAAATGAATATCTTGCCCAAAGCTCTCTACATCTTTCAGACCATACAGGCCTGGCCCCCACCGGGGACCCTACACAAACTACAGAGCGTGGTGCAACAATTCATTTGGGCTGGGGCCCGCCCGCGCATGCGTAGGGATCTTTCGCACCGACCCCCAGACGAGGGAGGATTGGGTATCCCAAATTTCTTAGAATATTTCAGAGCGGTGCAACTTCGACACTTAGTGGAGTGGAGCAGACCCGAGTCCGAAAAAAGATGGCTGTTCCAGGACCGAGCACTGGCGAAGCTCCCCTTGTGGAAGGTGCCTTTCCTCAAACGGCCAGATAGACCACCAAATCTCAAAGGCTCCCCAGTCACCAATACGCTGCTAAGAGTCTGGGACTCGGTGGCGGTCAAACGCGGATTCACATCCTTTCCCTCACCAATGACTCCCATATTCGATAACCCGGAGTTTTTACCAGGGCTTGAAGAACGAGCGTTTCCGCAATGGCGAACCACGGAATGCAGGTCGGCGGGACACCTCTTCGATCTGGAGGGGTTTCTGCCGCTTGCGGAATTACAACAACACTACACAATTTCCGCCCCGCAACGCTATCAATACTTTCAAATTCGCCACTAGCTCCTCCACCCCGAGGTGAGGCCGCTAGTTCACAGGAAGCTCACCATGTATGAGAAATGGCTACTAACCAAAGATTCGGATAAAAAGATGATTTCTGACTTATATAGTATGTTGCGTTCACCAGTTCCCTCCTTACCCTCTGCGGGACAGAGGCGATGGATGCGGGAACTCGGCAGGGAACTAACGGCGAAGGAGTGGCAAGCGATATATTTTCGGGCTAACCACACAGCCCGCAATACAGCTAGCAGAGAAGCTGCGGCCAAAGTGGTTACCTACTGGTACCCAACACTGGCCAGACTACATAAAGGGAACCCTGATCGAAGCCCGACTTGTTGTAGGGGTTGTGACGAAGAGGGCACACTGACGCACCTACTATGGGACTGTAAAGAAGTGACTGACTACTGGGGTGCCATCCTAGATGACATAGATAAGCAATTCGAGACTGAAATTCCCCGATTCCCCGCATACACGGTACTGGGGTTGCCCAATCCACTCACTTACCCCCTGAAGTCGATTAGGGACAAACAGATGGGTCTGGCGATGGGGGCAGCTGTTCAACACATTCTCTCATTATGGGGGACACAGACCCGACCAACACACACAGGTTGGCTACATAAACTATGGTACCTTATAGGTATGGAGCGGATCCAAGCCACCCTGACGAACTCTACAGTTACTTTCCGCACTATATGGCGCCCACTGCTGTCCCTGCTAGAGCTTGAAATGAATGAACTAACATGCCCTAAATACCTCCGTATCCTACGGCTCACCGAAATGGGACATACAGACGAGCCATCTCAACCTGCTCACTAGTACAAGACTCCCACATCAGGTTCCTCAGAATCACTTATTCAGCACACCGGTTCGGGGAGGGGGGAAGAGGGGCTAGGGAAGGGGTAGGGGGTCAGGGAGTTTTCTTTCGTTTGTTGTTGATCCACACATCAGTATCATCTATTGCGGACTTCAGACAACCCCAGGCAACACCCCCCATGAGTCTACCTCCACGCTTGGCCAGAACCGGCTTAAGATGATTCATTTATATGTCTACGGATATGACGAAGGTGGGAGGAATGACGATTGTATGCGTAGCTTATGAGTTTGTCTGTTGTAACTAAAGCTACATCATTATTTTGATATGTCTGAAAACAATAAAAAAAACAGAGTTAACCATAAATGTACAACCATACTATCTTTTAATTTGCTTCATTGTAACTTGCGACAATGCAAGGCCAGCGTAATCATCCAGTGAAGCCTGTGCTGTTGAACTTGCAAACCTTACACCAAGATAGTCAAAAGGCTTCACTTTTTCTAAAAATCAATTCTATACCTTTTTCTGAACCTGCCTTTAGTCCCCAACATCCCAGTTTTTTTTGTCTCATTTATAAGATTTTCAGAGTGCAGTAATATATTATAGTCTACGACAGTGCAATGTGGCGTCTGTGGGGGTAAGAAACACTGCGTAATCATAGCCTTGGGGAAACTACCTTTCAACTTTGGGTGATAAAGGTTCATTTTTTCAACCCATTTTCATTGAGTGTTTCTTTTAGTGTGAATCATACAGAAGGAAACGATATGAAAGAAGCATAGCAATTTGTCTCAAGGCAATTGCAGTACACCACAACAGTCAAGTACTGTGCATCTAAGCATATATTTGGGCAGTACACATCTATAACGCTTGATTACAAATCAGATGCCTTTTGGATCTAATAGAAATTCAGATAGATTTAGGAGTCTGCAAAGGCTATTGTGCAGAGAACAATAAAGCAAACGTACTGTTATCTATTTGTATCTGAGATAAAGGGTCTTTACTAATAACATCAATGCTTCTATAGGGCGTGGGTGGGGTGGGAATGCCAAGGCAAGTGGGGGCGGGTAAAAGACTAGATGGAATCTATGGGGTAGTGAATCCTTTTTGGGCCCCTTCTTAAAACTTTAGAACAAATTATCCCATTCTCTGGTGATAAGATGTTTGAGCATGCCCCATGCTTCTTCCCTGTGTAGGGCCTTGCCTTCGGCATAAGCCCATGTGACGACCCTGTGTTTCCATGATGCAGAAGCACACCAACACGTTTTCTGGCCCAAGCCCTACTCCTATCGAACATGCATGCTACCAAACATCAGGTCAGCCAATGCTTATCACCGTGAAATTTCCAGCCTCATTTGGGACCATGATTTTGATATTCTCTGAATAAATAATTTCTGGGTTAACACACAGTTCCAGTCATTACTGACTCCTCAAGGATACAAAACCATCAACATAAATTCACAAGCACATCCTCAACACACACACAAACATATATACATATACACATACATACACCACATTCTATAATACATTTAAGCTGCTGCCCCATTAATTCCTATGCATTACCACACCTATCACAGCCCAAACTAAAATCCGATTTTACTGACCAGTTCTCAGAATATTTTACCTTAATCAAATGACGTCCATCAAAAGTCTCTTTCAAGGGATATTCAGTCTCAACTGAGGTAACGTGGATCCAAATCTTAAATTGTACTAGATGACTTAGCATTGCTCCAGCTGGTGAACCAGCTTTGGTCCCAGTTTGTACACTTCAAATGCGAACTTCTCAATGCCATCTTCACTGATCCTGACTTTATCATTTGCTTATCTCTTATTGCAGCTGGCTGGGCAGACTGCTTTACTATTCTCTTCCATATTCTTGCCTACACAACCAGCTTGATATCCTTGTCATGAAAATGTGTATTTCCCGACTCCAAGACCTCATCACTCCTAAAGTAAAGCCACAGAACATGCTGGCATCAATTATATTTGAGTAACTACAATAATATAATCCATCACTTGGTCAACTCAGTGGACCCTCTCCAACTAAAACCAATCTCAAAAAAAGAACAGGCCATCCTTGGTTGGCCTGGTTGGAAATACAACTAGGCTGATCACAAATGTGGAAAATGAATGGAAAATATTAGAATTCCTTAAACTTGACATCAAAACAAACAAGATGAGCAAGGAGTACAAATGAAACATTAGTTTATCTTAAGCACACTTTATACAGGAAGAAAATATCACCTCACAAAACCCTTCACAGTCCCTTTTCTGGCACGAATATGTGACGTTACAATGCGATGATTTACATCGCGGTACGTTACATCGCAGTTATTACAATGCAAGTCGTTACAACGACTTGCGCTGGAGGGCGCTGGATTTAGGAATAGTATGATTTACTATTCCAACTCCAGCCTACGTAACAGTAGGGAAGGTGTTGGAATAGTAAATCATACTATTCCTTAGTGTATAGCAACGACTTGCGTTGTAATGACCGCGATGTAAATGTATCGCAGTGTAACGACCGCGTTGTAAAGGTCGTTCGCCATTACTGAACTATATCACTGAAGATATGTTCCATTTCACCCTTAACAAGGAATAAACAGATGGATCTCCTTCCTTTCCATCAACAATGAGGATCTGACCTTCACTATTAGTTCTTAAAACCATAAAGTCATTATCTACATCCTTTGCTTTAAGGTTCTTCCTGAAGTGCAGGTCAGAACTGAGTACGGACCTCGGCTGGTAGATGGTTCCATGCTTGTGCACCCGGATAAGAAAAGGAGCAGCCCCCCTTCCTGACCTTCCTGTCTTTGGGGACCATCGCAAGTAAAGTCTTTACTGGCAGTCAGAACATAAGCGTCCTACAGGGGAGGTTAAGGATCAGATGTGCCGCTGCATGACGACAAGCGGCAGCCTTTCTATTAAATAGTCAGGGAGACCAAGGTACAGAGCCTAGGCGCAGTCCAGTCTTTAAGTGATGAGCATATTAACTACAGTCTTGCAATAATGGCCAGGGAGAAGAAAAAGGGAACTTGTTCAAAGCTTGAAGCAGTCTAAAGCATGTGCTAACCATCAAAGACACATGGGATTAAAAGGAAAGCTGGGTGTCAAACTTAACCCCCAGGTTCATAACAACTGCAGAAGCTGTAGTGGGGGAGCCATGTTTCAGGCCAGCAGCTCTCCCACCAATGGGACTGGAAAGACCCGAACTGTAAAGTCTCAGTCTTAGCCGTGTTGCACTTCAAGTGACTAGCGCGCAGCTGATAAAAGATCAATTGGAGACAGGCTTTCAGACCCCTTTTTGAAAGAGAAGCAGCTGGGTGTCATTAGGGTAGGACACCACTTTAAATCCATGTGATTCAACCAAAGGTTCCAGCAGGGCCATATAAATGTTAAATAATGTAGGGCTGAAGCGTGAGCCCTGTGGCACCCCAACTGAGAGGGGCTTGATGCCCGAGGAGAAAGGAGCCAGATGAAATGATTGTCCTCTATTCTCCAGAAAAGATTGAATTAATTTGAGGGCTTGGCCTGAACCTCAATGTCAGCGAGGCATTTCAGGAAGATCACATGAGATACGTTATTAAAGCTGCACAAAGATCGATTAACACCAATGCTGCCTTGCCTCCTTGATCGATTGTCAGTTGATGTATTCAAACACTTCTACTAATGATGTCTCTCTGCTGTGTTTAGGGAGGAAACCCGATTACCTACGATCAAAACAAACCTTCACATTTTTTAATACACGTGGTGCAACACTCACCCAATGTTTTTTTCCATGCTGTTTAAATCAATCTTGATCCAGACCTATTGTTCGACTTTCATCCAGTCTCCTACCTCCTTAAGGTAAGGGAAGACATTGAGAAATGCATGCAGATGAAAGGCAATATTGCCAAGGAACACTTGCTAACAGCATGGCATGAGTCCTGCTTTTAGCAACCCCCAGCTGATACTCTAATCTAGGCTCTACGCTGTTGCCTAAGAATATCGATGGTGATCTCGAGGTCCAGAAGCTGACATGGGACTCCTGTTCATGTCCTGTGTTGCCGACATGTTGCGGTGGTAACAGCCTACTGATATTTTTGTGGATTTATAGTTCCGATCAGAATGTTTTTCTGTTTCAGGAGGAGTGAGGCTTACCGGCCGCACTGATATAAATTCCCACTTTGATGTAACAGCCAGACCCTCCAACTGACATCCCGCGTACCTGTTGATTGCTTGTATGTACGCTGTGGATAGTAGCAAGACTCAGTGTTATTCAAAATGTTCTTCCCTCGTATATGTACTGGGATGAATTGCGTTATCTAATAAGCATCCGTGAACAATTTTGAGCAGGTGAGTTATATACAATTGTAACCTAAATAAATGCATTTGTTTCATTTTGTTTACTTGAGACATATTTTGGAGATATGCCAGACTCACTCCTGCACATATCACATTGTCCTCAGAACAGTCAGAGCCTTGTTTTATATCTATTAATGTTTCGGCATCCTTTCATTTATTTTATTGTATTTATTTAGAGTTTCATAAAGCACAAACATGACTCATTGGTATCATAGTGCCGTACGTAAACATCAGGTTTTGTGTCATGACATTCAGTATCAGGTTTTGCAAGAGAATCCGTTCCAAAACACTCAAAATTACTGTACATAAGAAATCAGTAGAAAGGAGAAGATATTCAAACTCCCATCAGCCCTTGTGGTGGCCTGTAAATGCAGGACTCCTGGAGTAGCATGCTTTTCTTGACATGGTGCCCTCTGGGTTGAAAGCGTGAGGTCCAGAACCGTAGGAATGTCAAGAAAAAAAGTTTTGACTTCCTTCTTGAAGACGTGGGTCGAAGGCTTAGACCTAATCTCTGGCAGGGGTTAATTCTATATTTTCATTGCAGATCCAGAGAAGGTGCATGCGTAGTTTGGAAGGTTCTAGCAAGCGGGAGTTTGAGCTCCGTAATGAGCCGCTAGCTCCTGAGAACTTGAGCTTATTTGTTACATACCTGGGTGTCTTATGGTGCAGGACTTTGTGCGTCATGCACACTTGCTTTAATTGGATCCTGGCATCTAGTGGGATGCACTGGGGAAGCTTCAGAGAGGTGTGATATGATCAAAAATCCTCATTCCTCTTATGAACCTTGCTGTGGCATTTAGGGCATGTTTTGGTAGGCTTGTTAAGGTTGCACTCCCATAGTCTAATCTGGACACAACCAAGATTGACTAACAAGCTTGAAGTCTTATGGTGGCACAAAAGATTTTAGATTCTTAAGCAGGCCGAGTTTGTGAAACTCACTGCGAGTAGTTGTGTTGATGTGTGCTTGCCTGTTAAGGTTTTTATCCAGTGTGATCCCAAGAGATGTTGTTGCTTCGACTGCTGCATGCATGGAACTGAGGGCGGCCAAGTATGTCAGCCATTCATGTACTGGGCGGAGGCAGTGGGGCGGCGAGAAGAGCAAGAATTATGTTTTCATAGAGTTCAATTTCTGGTGGTTCCGTGACAGTCAAGTTTGGTTTCGTCATTGAGCCAGGTGATATCGTCTAGGGAGGAAGTGTTTAAGTAAAGCTGTATGTCATCTGTGTGTATGTGGTACGTGATGCTCTCCGTTTCAAGGATCTCCATCAGCAGCGCCATGTATAGGTTGAAGCGTGTAGGAGATATGGCGGATCCGTAAGGCACATCCATTCTCAATGAGTATGTAATGGATAGTGAACTTCCCACTTTGAGTCACTGCAAGCGATTATGAAGAAAAGAGGTGAACCATTTGAGAACGTTACCTGAGAACCCCAATCTGTGTAGATATATTTTACTTATTTTGCTTTTCTATCGATCAATTTTTATCTCACATAACATTCTATCAAATGATAGGAAATCCTACTTTTTAGACACACTCCGAGATGCACTTATGTTATACTGCATTTAAATTAAAAATCTTATCCATTGCCAAATACATGTATTTGAACAACCAGAGGGATCAAAGTAAAAATATTTTTTATGTATGTGTTTGGATATATACTCATCAAATCGAAAAAAAGCTGTTTTGGGCATGACTGTTCATGCCAACATCAGAGCAATGGCGTCAAACTATTTGAAGTATCCACTTCAACGTTATGATAATATGTATCTTCTTGAGAGGGACTTGAATGGATTATGGTAGAAAATATAATTAAGAAACAATAACTTACTGGACGTAGTGACAGCGTATCTAGTAAAACAAACATCAGACAACTTGTCGCACATCACTGCCGGGCCTGTGCAACTGGTGCCTGTGCGGCTTAAGCAGCGTATGCAGGAGAGGGCATTGCCTAAAAAAAAGGAGGACATGGTTTTTGTTAGTCTCATCATAAGAGCCAGGGCAAAAGGACAGATTAGAAGGCAGTTACCTAAAACTTTGAGATTGTCAACAGCAGAAAGCGCAAGATCCCATCAGATGGGATACAAAGCAGCCAATGGAACACCTGGCAGAAAGAAGCTTGCTTGCTGCCAGTCATTCTTTTTCCTACTGCTGTATTTATTTGTTCTATTTTTAATGCGCAACAATGGCAGGAACATTTATATATAAAACACACTCACCTACAGTCCACATATAAACAACTAGAACACTTACTAAAAAATAAATATTTGTTCCCTATATTTTCCCGCTGGAAATCACGGGTATCAGATATCAATCTGTCACCTTGTTCAATTCACTCGTGGGTTCCACTCACTTTTACTGATGTTTTACAGCATTGAAAAGAAACATTTGCGCTTCAACAGGTCCACCCATAACCCACTACCCACCGCCAGTTCCTCTTGCCCCAACAATGATTGTGCTCCACCAGTCACTCCTTTCCAGACTTCCACAGCCTGAGTCCCTTGATTACCCCAAGCCAGAGAATGCCAAATTCGAGTCCTCTCCCATGACAACTCTCAGTTCATTTTCACAAAGACACTGCTCCCCCCAACTTGAGGCACTCTTCGTGCCCAATTTACAATTTGGTGCAGAAGATACTCCCTCACAACAGTGACAGAGTACCCTCTCCACCAAGCTCTTTATCTGCCTGTCATATGTGGGGCTGGGCAGGCCAACAGTATGTCGAGGGACCCCACTCTGGCTCTGGCTCTGTCACCTCCAGGTAGAACCATGACATTGGTTTCTGTTAACGCAGAGGAATGTCTGTGGGGCTGACGGATATCTATAAATTTGGTAGACTGGATGTCCATCAGGGCGACAGAGTGAAGTACTCCGTCACCCTGATGGACATTAAACCATCTGGCAAACTCTAGATCGGACTCTAAACCTCTACCAACCTGGAGCCGTATTTTAGAAGTGCCACTGGGGTACAACGAGCATTTGCGCCCGCTTTGCGCGGCCCCAGGTACTTTGATATTACAGCAGGGGCCGCAGACGCTTTTGCGTCCCCTTCTGTAATACTGATAACACTGGCGCACATAGCGATATCATCAGAGGGCGTTCCCTCATTAGCATGGGGGCGTGGGCCCAGGCAAATGAGGGAATCCCTTTGCCTCTGCGCCCGTGCAGTATTACAGACTTGGGCGCAGAGGCAAAGAAGCTGTCAGGTGGCGCACTGTCAGTGCGCTCCCTGATTGCAGCCCTCTGGTGGAGGGAAAGGGTGTCCCATGACCCCCCACACATCCCCTTGCTGCTGGGTGCAGTCACTCACTGCACCCGCCTGCAAGGGGATCTCTAATCCCCTTTAAAAGTGCAGGCGGGTTGCCACCTTCACTGTGAAAACACAGTCACTTTAAAGCAGCTGCTGTTGTTCACCTGAATGCGCTGCCCCCAGGGACCCCCGTTGTCCCCTCCAGAGGCCTGCATTTAGGAGGTGCGCTGAAAGTGTGCCACCTTTTTGTGGCGCACTTTCAGTGTGCCTTCTAAAGGCATGTTTGCCTCTGTGCCTGTGTCCATAATATGGCACGGGCGCAAAGGCAAATTGATTCACTTATTTGCATGGGGTCACACCCCTATGCCAATGAGGGAATACCCCAATGCAAATGAGGGAACGCCCTCTTATGATATCGCTGGCGCAACAAGTGCACAGCGCTATCTGTATTACAGAAGGGGATGCACAAACGTCTGTGGTCCTTTCTGTAATGCCACTGTGCCCCTGGGCGCACAAAGTGGGCGCACACACCTGTTACACACTCGAGCACAATGTATAATACTGCCCCTGGAGCATTTGAAAGATGATTTTACTGATTGCCGAGTGTAGAGGGTAAACTGATTCGAAAGGGCAGCCTATCAGTACTACCTCTGGGCACCGTCTTGAATACTGCCCTCTAAACACATGCAGCTACAGAACAAGTCTGTAGCATGTGTAGACTAGTCCACCACTAGTGCACCACCTCCAGCACCTGTCCAGTCTGGCTTTCTCTACTGAGAATAAATCTGCAGGCAATAGATGCCACATTTAGAAGATCTAGGACCGTGTTTCCCACCAATGACTAAGGGTTTGATTCTAATCCAAATATCCTAACTCCTTACTCTATGTTAATTAGTCTGTGGACCTCTCTTGGTGTTCAGAGGACTTTATAAATGCATGAGATTGCATGTGTTGTATCACCCTGCTGCTTGAAGCATTTTTTAAATGGGGTAACCCCTTAGTTGTTCCTTATTGTATTCGAGAATGTAATACTCGGTGATGAACTTTCATATAGTGAAAGCGTTTCACTTCTGGAAGAATAGTCTTCCTGGAGGTCCATGGAGGATTTGAGAATCCACTTATGGAACAAACCCCCAATATTAGGTAAACTTGCTTCTGATTGCCCCACAACAGAGTGAATGGCGACGGGTAGCTTGTGAGACCCAGCCCTTCCCCAGCGACTCCCCAGTTCTCATTCTGGTGGGGGTAGTCAAACAAAGGTGTAAACGTCCTTGGCCCTTTGGGCCCCGAGCACCCTTGGAAACATTAAACTTTAACGTTTGCACAAATAGGGTATGATCCATGAAGTACCATGACTTTTCAATCTCTTTGTTTCATCCATTCTATCAGGAGCTTATAATGGACAACCATACAATAGTTTTGAATATCTCGGACCTCAGATCCCCACCGTATGATTCATAGCACACTGAGCTTTACTTATTCTTGCCCTCTTCTCGAGGCCATGCATAGGAGTTATACAACATTTGCTGTTTACATCATTCCACAGCCAGAAAGCCAGTATCAGGGAAAAGTAAAGGACGTTGGGCAATATCAACAACTTGACTGCAATTATCCTCTACTTGCAGGAGATCTTGTGGTGACATCAGCTATTAATGAAATACTAATGTATATAAATACATTCAATTCTTATTTATTGTCTCTATTAGTTTTGTTACCAGCTCTAACCCGCAATAGTGGCTAGAAACCCTGGAACATTTAAAGAGACCTGTGCTCCAGGGCCCAAAGTTCAACAGTCAAGCTCAGCCCTTGGATTATGTGATGTAAATTTTGAAACCCCTGACACCTAGTAGCTATCCAATTTCATCAGTAACCCTTTCTTGCTTGATTCCCTTTAGCTCGAGTTGGCTGTAATCTGAGATGCCTGGGGCAGTATTTTACAATGACCCCTTTTGCTGTCAGGCCTCCCCCGTGCCACGCCTTTATTTGGCTATTTGGGGTAGTTCGCACATAGGCCCCCATAACTTTTTGTTCACATAAAGTATCCATGCCAAATTTGTGTCCTTTTCTAAAGGTACGCAGGGTCTGTTGAGTCCCCTAGAGGGCACCAAGAAATTAGGCAAAATATAGCTAAATTTTGTTTTTTGGGCAAAAATTGGAAAAATGTGCTGCAGAAGACGGCGTCTGTTTTTTTCCTCTGCAAATGGTATCAACAAAGCGTTTGTGGTGCTAAAATCACCATCTTCCCAGCTTTCAGGAACAGCAAAACGCTTGTAAGAAAACCAACGTTTTCTACACAGTTTTGTCATTTTACTGGGACATAGCCTATTTTTCCTATTTTTTGTGTTTTCTACCGCCTTCCAGTTAGTGGTAGAAATGGGTGTGAAACCAATAATGGATCCTGGAATGCGATACATTTCTGAAAAGTAGATGTAATTCTTAATTCAGTAAGGGGTAATTTGGGTAGATCCTTCAAGGTTTTTTTTAGAAACTAACAGTTGAAAATAAACAATATTGAAATCGAGTTGAAAAAAACTGCAATTTATGCCAACGTTTTCACCTGTAACTTCTTCTAAGTATGACAGACTTTTGACAACAATATACCGTTACATCCGCTGAATTCGAGGGCATTTTTCAAAATGACTTATTTTTTACACAGTTTCTTACATTTGGAAGGTAGAAATGCATAGATAGACAATTGGTAATAACACGTGTTCTACTATTCTGTGTTCCTCGAAGTCTCCTGATAAAAATGGTACCTCACACGTGTGGATAGGCCTAGTGCCCGCAACAGGAAACAGCCCAAAACGTAACGCAGACATTTCACATTTTCCACTGAAAACTGATCCCTTTTTTGAAATGTGCCTAGCTGTGGATTTTAGGCCCTAGCTCATCCAGCACTTAGGGAAACATAGCAACCCTGCATATTTTTGAAAGCTAGACACCAAGGGAAACCTAGGATTGGTTGGCTTGTGTGGGTCTCACCATGTTCTGTTACCCAGAATCCCTTGCAAACCTCAAACTTTATTAAAAAAACACATGTTCCTCACATTTCTGTGATGGACTATTCTGGAATGTGCAGGGAGCCACAAACTTCCACCCAACCAGCATCCCCCTCTCCCCCAAGTCTCCCAATGAAAATGGTACCTCACTTGTGTGGGTAGCCCTAGTGCCCGCGACAAAAAATGGCCAAAAACGCAACATGGACACATCACATTTTTCCACTGATAATTGACCCTTTTTTTTGCAATGTGTCTAGCTGTGGATTTTGGGCCGTAGCTCAGCCGGCACCTAGGGAAACCTAGCAAACATCTACATTTTATAAAAGTAGACACCCAGGGGAATCGAGGATGGGGTAACTTGTGTGGCTCACACCAGGGTCTGTTACCCAGAATCCCTTGCAAACCTCAAACTTTGTCAAAAAACACATTTTCCTCATATTTGTGATGGAAACTCTGGAATCTGAGGGGAACCACAAACCTCCTTCCAGCCAGCATTTCCTCAAGTATCCAGATAAAAATGATACCTCACTTGTATGGGTAGGCCTAGTGACCACGACAGGAAACGGCCCAAAACTCAACAGGACACATTCTATCTTTCAACTGCAAACTGACCCTTTTTTTGCCGACACATAGGGAAACCTAGCAAACCTGTACAGTTAAGTAAACACCCAGAGGATTCAGGAAGAATCCCTTGCAAACCTCAAACCTTCTAAAATAAAATCTTCCTCACATTTCTGTAATGGAAATCTCTGGAATAAGAGGTAAGCCACAAACCTCCTTCCAGTCAGCGTTCCTGCAGCTATCAGAAAAGAAATGGTGCCTCATCCTTCCAGTCAGCATTCCCGCAAGTCTCAGAATAGAAATGGTGCCTCATTTGTATGGGTAGGCCTAGTGCCAGCGATAGAAAATGGCCCAAAACGCAACGTGGGCACATCATATTTTTCCACTGAAAACTGACCTTTTTTTTGCATTGTGCCTAGCTGTGGATTTTGGGCCCTTGCTCAGCCAGCACCTAGGAAACAATAGTACACCTGTACATTTTTGAAAACTAGACACACGGGAAATTCCAGGATGGGGTGGGTTGTGTGACTCTCACCAGGGTCTGTTAGCATGAATCCCTTGCAAACCTAAACACTTTGTCAAATAAAACACATTTTCATCACATTTCTGTGATGGAAAGCTCTGGAATCTGAGGGGAGCCACAAACGTTCTTTCACCCAGCATTTCCGCAAGTATTCTAATAAAAATGGTACCTCACTTGTGTAAGTAAGTAGGCCGAGTGCCCACGTCAATAAACCACCCAAAACACAACGTGGGCACATCACATTTTTTGACTGAAAACTGACCCTTTTATTGTAATATGTGCCTAGCTGTGGATTTTGGACTCTAGCTTAGCTGGCGCCTAGGGAAACATAGCAAACCTGTACATTTTTTTAAATTAGGCACCCAGGGAAATCCAGGATGGGGTGGTTCGTGTTGATGTCATCAGGGTCTGTTACCCAGAATCCCTTGCAAACCTCAAACTTTGTAAACACAACCACATTTTTGTCGCATTTCTGTGATGGAAAGTTCTGGAATCTGTAGGGAGCCACAAACTTCCACCCACCTTGTATTTCCCCAAGTACCCCGATCAAAATTATACCTCACTTGTATGGGTAGACCTCATTGCAGCCCAAAATGCAACGTGGACATATCACATTTTTCCACTGTAAACTGACCCTTTTTTAGCAATGTACGTAGCCGTTGATTTTGGGCTCTAGCTTAGCCGGCACCAAGGGAAACTTAGCAAACCTGTGCATTTTCTAAAATTAGACACCCAAGGACATCCAGGATAGAGTGACCTGTGTGGCTCTCACCAGGGCCTGTTACCCAGAACCCCTTGCAAACCTTACATTTTGTTAAACAAAACACATTTCCCTCAAATTTCTGTGATGGAACGTTCTGGAATCTATGTTGAAACTTCCATCCACCCAGCAATCCCCCAAGTCTCCTGATAAAAATGGTTCCTCACTTGTGTGGGTAGACCTAGTGCCCGCGACAGGAAACAGCCAAAAACTCAACGTGGACACATCACATTTTTCCACTGAAAAATTACCCTGTTTTTGCAATGTGCCTGGATTTTGGGCCTTAGCTCAGCTAGCGTATAGTGAAACCTAACAAACATGTACATTTTCTAAAACTAGACAACCAGAGGAATCTAGTATGGGGTGACTTGTGTGGCTCTCACTAGGTTCTGATGCACCCAGGATCTGCAAACAGTTTGTCTTTCCCTCCCAAACCTATGCAAAGCTGCTTCAATTTAGGAAGGAGTTGAAGACAACTTCGATCAATCTTTAACTTTATGCTAGACGCCGTGGATCCGAAGGAATACTCTCCTCGTTCTTGTTAGGTTATACTTGCCTATGTCCTAATTGCCTCAAGATATGCTACAGATAGAAGCCTAATATGTTTGAGATACATATATCTTGACGTCACTATTAAATCTTTTGCGGTTCTTGACGCTCCCAGATTACTTGGCAGGCTGGTTTGTTCCTGTCTTATATTCATTAGACATTACGTCTATGCCCTGAAGAAGTCTATGGTTGACACCATTAAAAGACGAAATACGTGTTGGCTAGAAGTCTGTTGAATCTTGGCAAGAAAAAATAAAGAAGAAAAGAAGCCTGTTACGATCTCTGATGTTGATCTTTTTTCATGAGAATTTGGATGACTTTTGCTCAGGACATTAACCCATTGAACTTTATGCTCGTCTTTGGTCCCCGGCAGCGCTACAAAAATATCATACACATACATAAATAAAGGTTACATCAATCATTCAGCCTATGTTCTCAGACTGCAGCAGTGATTGTCATTTAAACATTACCTTTAAATATATCATTGACAATGCTAACATTTTGTCCCCAAACCTCAATTATAAAAAATATGCACACTTTTACTATTAAATGCATGCTTTCCATTGCTGTTGAGATAAAAGAGTTAAAGTAGGGAGACATGGGTAAGGCACAGAAAGAATGGGGAGATTGATATTGTGATAGCAAGAGAGAGTGATAGAAACAGAGGGTGAGAAATAGAGTATGTTGTGTGATAAAGAAAGAAGTAGAGACAGATGTGAGTAATAGCAATGTACAAAGAGAGCTGTAGAGAGAGTGAGATGAGGGTGGGTAAACTGAAAAAGAGAGGAGGTGCATAGCGAGATGAAGCAGAGAGGAGGATAGAGAAAATAGATAGAAAAGGGGAAAAAGTAAAGTATTGAGGGAACAGGACTAGGAAGAGAGAGAAAGAGAGAGAGAGAAAGAGAGAGAAAGAGAGAGAGAAAGAGAGAGAGCGAGAGAGAAAGAGAGAGAGCGAGAGAAAGAGCGAGAGAAAGAGAGAGAGAAAGAGAAAGAGAGAGAGAGAGAGAGAGAGAGAAGAGGTGGAAAAGTTGGGCAGCAAACAAATGGTGAGAAGTTTGGTAGTGAAAGACAGTGGACATTTATATATAGATAGATAAGATGATGAGAGGGATGTGGGACAGAGAGAAATAAGGTAGAGTCAAAGAGGTGGGAAAGTAAGAGGGTTAAGAGTGAGGTCAAAAGAGGTTTCATATATAGAGACTGAGAGAGCGACAGAGGTGAAGTAAAGAGAAAGACGGTTGAACGAGACTTCAAGTAAATGGAGGAGAGACACAGGATGTGAGATGGAAACCAAACAGTATGTGCAAAGAGCTAGTTGAGATAGACAGTTGAGTAAGACAGAGGGGTAAGGAGATACAGATGTAGAGGTAGGGATGGCGATTGGTGGGGAGATAGAGGTGAGGTCATGAGAGAGAGGTAGACAGACGTGAGGGGGAAGACAGGTGTATTGATATTGAGGTTGGGTAAGTCTCGGTGATGGGGAGAGTTCAAATAGAGTGAGAACTGTGATATGGACATAAAGTTGTAGAGATTGGTAGAGAGGTAAAGAGAGAGTGATGAGACAGAAGAGGTGAGGTGATGATTGAAAGAGACAGAAAGTTCACTCTTAATTTAATTGCTACGAAATGCCTTAGAGCATGAGGGTTAAGGTTGGGCAGGACTGTGTGTCTGTTTGCCTGTGTGTAGGAGTGTTTGTATATGTGTTGATCAACATCACGCATAATAAACCCCTCTTATTGACAGAAAAGACTGCACCTCCCATCCATAACATTTGTCAGATTTTAACAGAGAAAATAATTTAGCTCTAGGTGTTTGCGAGAGTGAAATCCATAGATGGGCAGAGGGACCTCTAACTGTAAACTAACACTTTCCTATACCAGTAGGCCATTCTTTCAAAATGACGTCTAGTAAAGGTTTGAAAATACCACTTCCAGCTCCGGAAAGAATTGACTTTGTATAGGGATTACTAACAGAGGCACACGCATGGCGCCACACATTGATAACACTAAGTAGGTGTACACGGCCTGTATATGTTAGTCTGTCTGCATGGCTGGGAATGGTGACTAAGTATACTGGATGTCGGGCCAAATGCATAAATGCCTTTATGTTTACTGTTCTGTCTGGATGGGTGTCTGTATGCCTGTGTGCCTCCTTGCCCATATGTCTGTTTTTCTGTGTGTGTGAGTGCTGTATTAACTCGTGTCTATAGAGATGTAATCGTCTGTATGCAGTTTTGTGGGCTCTATATGTGTATGGGTTCCCATATGCTGTATTTTACTTTGTAAATCTGTTACGCTATTTTCGTTATGGGGAGAGAACAGGTGCAACTGGTGTATTCTTCTTGGCTCTCCGTTCTTCCACATTTAAAAAACATAACTGCAAAAGCTTTGTTCCTGGTACACTAACTGCTCATGATTAAGGCCATGTCCTTACCTGTATTTAAAGGTGTTGTTTAATCGTTAACAAATTTCATATATCGTCCTTAATTTTAGCTTTTGATCTGACTAAATAATGAAGTAATACTATTATAAAATGTGCTGCATTATGCTGCATAATTTATAAGGCCTGTCCACACTTATTGGTTATTGGAAGTATGTGGTTAGTAGTGGCTAGATTTCAAGGAACTGAAACCACAAATGTACACCTACTATTGAGTCCTGAAAAGGAAAACCCTTGTTAGCAAATAAAGTACTGTATGCCTTCAAATGCTTGCGCTTAGAATAAGAAGTGCTGACCAGAAATGCCATGCTGACTCTTGCTTCCTTCCATGTATGGCATCATATGCACACACTATTGCCACATACATCACCAAATACATAAGTCACAGTTACGAGCCACATACACCATTACATACAAATAAACGCATGCTTTAAAATGCACGTGGCCAAGATGTACATCATTACATGCACAGGTCACGGCCGAACACAGCATAACACATAGAAAATATTGCCACAAATGACATCACAAACACACCAAACTGCCACGTAACTACCACATGCATGAGTCACCACCATGACAATATCACAAGGCCTGTATTTATCCTGGGATAGGGGGTCGCAGACTAAAAAAATGCTATGGAGGAAGCTTCAGGAAAGGCAACATGGAAAGTCAATCAGGATATGTTGGGAATGCAGAGAGATTAAGAAAGAAGGCCGACTCAGAGTGATATCTTCTTCCTGCATATTCTTTAAATGATCACCTACAGACAGGCTCCGCGACAAATGTTTACGGAGGCTCCATGCGAGATAATGTATGTAGGAAGACCAGGGTGTTGATAAATCCGGGATTCACGCTATCCTCGTAGTGACCCAATATGTTGCTGGTACATTCCTCACAAATGGCTACACCCAAAAGCCATTGTAAAAGAATAAGTTGTAGGTAGTTGGTGGAGGTTTGTACCCATAGAATCAGAAATAAAAGGGTAAAATCCTTGTTGTTTGGTTTCTTGATATTTTTATTTACACCTTGTAACTCTGAGAAAAGAAACAGAACAACAGCCGACACGTATTTCGCCCGGTGGCCGATTGGCCGGGGCTTTTTCAAGGCTGAGGGTTATCCATAAGTGTATAAGAAGACAATGTCATATATCAAAAGTGCAAAAAGTGATCAACAGTGGAACCCAAAATGGTGAGTATACATATTCGAAGAGGGAAGTGGGTAAGGACAAAGGGGAAAGCAAGAGAATAGAAAAGGACAGGCGTAGGGGAAGAGAAAAGTAGGGAAAATGTGGGGAAAACAAAAGAACAACAAGCATTGGCATAGCCAATAGGTCTCGCCTTTGGGACCTTATAAGAGATTATTAAGGCCATGTCCTTACCTGTATTTAAAGGTGCTGTTTAATCGTTAACAAATTTCATATATCGTCCTTAATTTTAGCTTTTGATCTGACTAAATAATGAAGTAATACTATTATAAAATGTGCTGCATTATGCTGCATAATTTATAAGGCCTGTCCACACTTATTGGTTATTGGAAGTATGTGGTTAGTAGTGGCTAGATTTCAAGGAACTGAAACCACAAATGTACACCTACTATTGAGTCCTGAAAAGGAAAACCCTTGTTAGCAAATAAAGTACTGTATGCCTTCAAATGCTTGCGCTTAGAATAAGAAGTGCTGACCAGAAATGCCATGCTGACTCTTGCTTCCTTCCATGTATGGCATCATATGCACACACTATTGCCACATACATCACCAAATACATAAGTCACAGTTACGAGCCACATACACCATTACATACAAATAAACGCATGCTTTAAAATGCACGTGGCCAAGATGTACATCATTACATGCACAGGTCACGGCCGAACACAGCATAACACATAGAAAATATTGCCACAAATGACATCACAAACACACCAAACTGCCACGTAACTACCACATGCATGAGTCACCACCATGACAATATCACAAGGCCTGTATTTATCCTGGGATAGGGGGTCGCAGACTAAAAAAATGCTATGGAGGAAGCTTCAGGAAAGGCAACATGGAAAGTCAATCAGGATATGTTGGGAATGCAGAGAGATTAAGAAAGAAGGCCGACTCAGAGTGATATCTTCTTCCTGCATATTCTTTAAATGATCACCTACAGACAGGCTCCGCGACAAATGTTTACGGAGGCTCCATGCGAGATAATGTATGTAGGAAGACCAGGGTGTTGATAAATCCGGGATTCACGCTATCCTCGTAGTGACCCAATATGTTGCTGGTACATTCCTCACAAATGGCTACACCCAAAAGCCATTGTAAAAGAATAAGTTGTAGGTAGTTGGTGGAGGTTTGTACCCATAGAATCAGAAATAAAAGGGTAAAATCCTTGTTGTTTGGTTTCTTGATATTTTTATTTACACCTTGTAACTCTGAGAAAAGAAACAGAACAACAGCCGACACGTATTTCGCCCGGTGGCCGATTGGCCGGGGGCTTTTTCAAGGCTGAGGGTTATCCATAAGTGTATAAGAAGACAATGTCATATATCAAAAGTGCAAAAAGTGATCAACAGTGGAACCCAAAATGGTGAGTATACATATTCGAAGAGGGAAGTGGGTAAGGACAAAGGGGAAAGCAAGAGAATAGAAAAGGACAGGCGTAGGGGAAGAGAAAAGTAGGGAAAATGTGGGGAAAACAAAAGAACAACAAGCATTGGCATAGCCAATAGGTCTCGCCTTTGGGACCTTATAAGAGATTATTAAGGCCATGTCCTTACCTGTATTTAAAGGTGCTGTTTAATCGTTAACAAATTTCATATATCGTCCTTAATTTTAGCTTTTGATCTGACTAAATAATGAAGTAATACTATTATAAAATGTGCTGCATTATGCTGCATAATTTATAAGGCCTGTCCACACTTATTGGTTATTGGAAGTATGTGGTTAGTAGTGGCTAGATTTCAAGGAACTGAAACCACAAATGTACACCTACTATTGAGTCCTGAAAAGGAAAACCCTTGTTAGCAAATAAAGTACTGTATGCCTTCAAATGCTTGCGCTTAGAATAAGAAGTGCTGACCAGAAATGCCATGCTGACTCTTGCTTCCTTCCATGTATGTCATCATATGCACACACTATTGCCACATACATCACCAAATACATAAGTCACAGTTACGAGCCACATACACCATTACATACAAATAAACGCATGCTTTAAAATGCACGTGGCCAAGATGTACATCATTACATGCACAGGTCACGGCCGAACACAGCATAACACATAGAAAATATTGCCACAAATGACATCACAAACACACCAAACTGCCACGTAACTACCACATGCATGAGTCACCACCATGACAATATCACATGCACACATCACCATAATAAGTAAAGAAAAGACATTGCACTGCAGTAACCCAGACACAGTAAACTGCAGCATTTTATGGGTTTTCATGAGGTAAGGGGGAGCAGAGAGTGGGAAGGAAAGAGAGGAAGAGCAAAGAGGGCAGGCGGGGAGACAGTGAAGGGGCAGGCAGACGTAGTGTAAGGGACGGGAGCAGAAGAGGAATCTTCGAGCTTGGGGACCTTTTGGCTGCACATTTGTACGTCCAGAGGCCATATCCTTTGTGACCCCTCTTAATACTTTCACAAAGACAGCCACAATGGATTACTTTATTGAGTTTGGCTTCCAGATTACGCTAGAATCATTTACTTCACCTTGTTGTGCTTAATTACAACAGTCAACACACTACTTTCCAAATAAATCATAACAAAGCGAGTCGCATAGTTAAACCAGCTGACTTTCATACTTGAGCACACTCACCGTGACCGCAGGACCAGAACACATGGGGCGTGCACAGGAAAAGATGCGATGGCGCTCTGCACAGCACCGTCATGGGTGAAGCGCTTTTTACCTGCCCTCCAAGCAGTTTGGTCCGGTTGATTGCACAGCTCGTGTGCACGTCCATGTTGCACTTTTAGAGCACTTGCGGCATGGTATGGCTGGCCGTTCACTCTCAGCCTCTCGGAGCCACAGATGCGTAGATTTATTGATAAGGGATATTAGTATAAAAGACTGAATCTGGGGCGTGTCCTGGTGAACCACAGTGCCGAGCGCAGGTCGGGCGCTCTGTGAGATGCGCCCTCCACTGATGCAGCACGAGTGCACGGGCCCCCGTTAGACATTAAAGTTAAGTTGTCAGTGGCACGAAGCACTGCACAGCACTGTACATAATGATGGCATCTGCTGCACTTATACAAATAAAATGAATTGTACAAAAATAAGACGTGCTGTGCATCCGCAGGCACATAAAATGCTGCATTGCACAAGATGGTTCTTTGCACACCACCAAGAGCCCAGGCTGGTCTTCACTGGCCGTATTAAGTGAACAGTGTCTACACACCAACACGCGCACTGTAGCAGCCCACCAGAGCAAGCATGAAGCGCTTTAACCTGCACTGAGCACGTGGGCATATAAAGCACTATATTCATAGTAAATGGAGCGCTTGATTAAACTGTGCTGTTTCCTTCACCCCATGTACACAACCAGACATACATACATTTGACGAATGTGTAGTTTGTGGGGGTGCGGGCATCTTATTTTTCCCTACTCCAGTTTTGCCACAGAAGATGGATGCAAATATTTTGCTCTGTCAAATGTGGATTTTGTTCCTCGCAGGTTTGCCAGTCAGATTGCTGTTTAGAGGTGCCGGGAGGGGGGGGGGGGGTCAGGGGAGAAACGGTTCACCCGGAAGTCATGAGAGGTCTGGGGTAAATAATGGCAGTCGTGAGCATTCGTCCGACAAAAGTGGCAAGCGGTTTTAATAATTTCCCAGAGGTTTCTTGGTGCTATGTAAAAAATAAACCAACTGCAGCCGAGTATAAGGAAAAATATAACATCTAAAAATGAGAGGCTTGTGTTTTAGAATATAGAGAGCTAGATAAGGATGTGCACGCGGCTTAAGGAGAGAGACGGGAGGTGGTGGGGGAAATGAAGACACGCTCAAAAGGTTGAGGGAATAGGAGATAAAGAAAGGAGATGCGAGCTGAGAAGACAGAGAAAGGAGAGTTGGGGAGAAAAGCTGAGCGGGACATGATGAGGTAATGCGTAAAAGGCGCGCAGGAACGACACAGAAGAAGGCGAATTGACGATTTCCCCTCTTCCAATAAATACTCCAGTGGTCTGCCGCGCGGAGCACATCTTGCAGGGAGCCATCTCCTTGGCAGCATGCTCACTCCGGGCACCGTTGTTTTCCAGAGCACATTTCCCTCGTCGAAGATGAAGGGAAACTGACAGTGTGTTTAACAAGCATCGGCCGCGCGCGAAAGTGAAAGCAGCGCGACGTGGCGGGGGAGGGGCGGAGGAGCGCTTGTCCGAGCGAGAGGAAAGCCAGATGGCACCTCTGAGAAGGGAGGGGGTAGTGTGAGCAGAGGAGCCATTAGAGAACACCCAGATGGCAGCAGCGCGCGTGCACGCCATCGTGAACGCAAGCTGGGAGCCTCTCTGGTAGCACTTCCAAAAAACCCTTACTAAATGTCTCGCAGAGCAGCGCATGCGCGCTGGCTCAGCGAGACCTAAAAATAAGAGGGTGGGAAATTGTCCATACAGGATAGTGTACAGTATATTCAGCAACGTGTGTGAGGATAATCAAAAAACAATGATGCAATCATCGAGGAAATGGAGTGGAGCACACACACATTTTTAGTATGAGGGTCATAATACCAGAAAGGGATAGTAATGGTATCCCAGGTAATCACATTAGAAACATATGTTATGGTAGTACAGGTATGTTTACAAAGGGTGAGGCCACCTATCAGTATATAGGTTTAGCATTGTTTATGCACAACATTCGAAATCATCATAAAGTAGTGTGCCACATGGGGGGCCAGGTTGGCGGAGAGAGACACATATGCAATAGTATAACCAGAAAGATATAACAATAATGACATCAGAGTCAGACATGCCCTTCAAAATTGACAGATTATGTAAACACGGTAATGGCCATAAGTCCATGCACATGTAAGGTAAAGGTGAAAAGGCTTACCAAAGGTAACTGGGATTGTTCGTGAAAGCTGACAGTAACTGTAACTGTAAGAGAGGGGCGTATGTCAGGGGCACTGATTAAAGACAACAAGGCCAAGAAGCCTCAAAAAGTAAAAACGAAAATGTCAGCATGGAGCAGAAATTGCCAACTACGATAGCACAAAGTCACTGTGAGAGCTGACCGTAAGGTGTACAATGAGCAACAAAATCACTGTAAAGCTGACCGTGATGTATACAATGAGCACGAAATCACTGTAAAGCTGACCGTAATGTATACAATGAGCACGAAATCACTGTGGAGACTAACCATGAATGGTATAAATCATCGTAAATTGGAAAGAAAGACCAAAAATGGCAAGTTAAATCATGTAATTAAAAAGCACTCGTGTACCAGGCAGGAATTAGATACAGTAAGCAAATAACAGGCCGCCTAAGTGTGCACTGTCAAACAGGGTAAATCAAAATGTGGCAAGTTAAACCATGTGATAAAATGCACTCGTTAACCCCAGCAGGAAATACATAAAGTAAGCAAAGAGCAGGCCGCCTAAGCGCGCACTGTCAATCAGGGTAACTTGAGCCTTTAGTCACTCACCGATGCGGTTGGATGTCAGATGCGGTCTCTGCGGTCCTTAGGAAAGAAGTAACCGCGAGGTCGAGTCAGGCTGTGTTAAATGGCCCCTGACTCGGCGTCAAGGACGTGGTGTCATCAAACCCTCCGTTCGGAAGCCATAAAGAAAATACTAAAATGCTTGTTACACCAAATAAGAAGAAAACCAAGATAAAAGGAAAGTATTCACGACGGTAAGGCTAAGAATACGAAAAAAATAGAATAATATAATAATATAATAACAATGGGATCCATGAGAATACAGTACCAGAAGGAAAAATTAGACATACGAGTAGATGAAATCAGTGAAAGGCTACACCAAGGACATAGAAAAGTTCCTGGTGCCAGAAACAAGCATCGTAGTTAGAGAGAAAGGGTGAAGGTGAAAATGAATTAAACAAGGAGTACAAGGTTCATTAGAATAACATGGAAGAATTGATAGTAACCAAAAACGATATATAAAGGAACCAAATCAAATAGGTAAGGCAAATAAAATAAACTAGGTCTATAAGCTAAAGGGTCCACAAACAGAATGGGCACAAGATATCCTATGGTTGAGAGGGATGATCACGCGGAAAGTACCTAAGAAGGTAAATACCGGAGGTGAAAACCAGGTACACTGTCAGGGTACTGAGTATAGTAGAAAACGGTTCAGATTAAAATAATACTTAGCTGAAGGTGGGTGGAATTCTAGGATGAAACGGGACCTCCAGGATACACCGAGGAAAGGAGAACGTAGGTAGGGGTACAGCGGGCATAGAAGGATCATGGATGGATCCCACAGTCGACATGGAATAATGTGTGGGTTATGGAGAGAAAGATCTGGTGAGAACAAATAGTTCCAAGTGTTCCAAAGGGAATTATGTGACTATAGTGAAGCATGCATTTATAGACGGGATCAAAATTGGGGTATGTAATCATGCACATCACAATACGGCGATTGCAGAGTTAATAAAGCCAATAATGCATCTCAGCATCTTTGTTAAGTCCTTTTTCTACAGTGTTCATCCGTAGAATATGTGCGCTCTCCCTTTGTCTCAGCATATGTTTCCGGTTACCTCCTCTCGAGGAAGGTTTCACATGCTCTAGTCCCAAAAAATTGAACTTTTTGTGATGGGGGTGGTGCTCATTGAAGTGTTCCGTTAGAGGTGGACCTACTTCGGTTCTGTTGATGTTGCGATAATGTTCAAGGATTCTGGTCTTGAGGGGGCATATGGTGCTGCCCACATATGCTTTGTTACATGGGCAGATGATGACGTAAACTACGTATGTTGAATTGCAATTGATCCAGTCTTTGATCTTGTAGACAGATTTGTGGTCATATTTGAACTCCAACATTTTATTGCTACCCAGTTTGCATGCATTGCAGTCGTGGCAGGTGTAAAAGCCACGTGGTTTGGTCAGGAAATTGGTTCCTTGTTGTTTCCGCTTGTCCACGAATTCAGATCTACATAGAATCTGTCTCAGATTTTTGGCTCTCCTACACCCCATTTGGGGATAGTTTTCCATCTGATTGGTGATGGAAACATTGTCAGTTAGCAGATACCAATGTTTTCTCAATATTTTGCGAATGTGGTGATGACCGTTGTGGAAGTCTGTGAGAAACCTGATCTTGTTAGGCTTATCAGATTCATTGGTGATCTTAGGTGCGAGTAATGTTTCCTGGGAGAGGTTTTCGCCGTCTTTGGCCGTTTTTTCCAGAAAATCTCTATGGTACCCTCGTTTGGTTAGTCTCTCTGTAAGTTCTTGGGATGTGTCTCTGTAGGTCTCAAGTTACTGCAATTTCTTCTCAGCCGCTTGAATTCTCCTTTAGGGATGTTCAGTATGGTTTTGGGTGGCTGATGTAGGTTTCCGGAAGGCTTTAGTTTGCAATTTATCATCCTCCACATAGATTGTGATGTCCAGGAAGTCAATTTCGGATGTAGAGCTTGTGGAGGTTGTCTGAATATTCCATCTGTTGGTGTTAATTTTATCGAGAAATTCATTGAGAGTTGTTTGTGTTCCCTGCCAAATGCAAAGGATGTCGTCGATGTAGCGACCCCAAAATAGAATATGTGGGGTATAGATGGAGAAGGTATCGTCCCAAAGCCAAAACTTTTCAACTAGACCCATAAAGATGCAGGAATATGGTGGGGCAAATTTGGCTCCCATTGCACTTCCCTGTAACTGTAAATAGTAGTGAGAATTGAATGAGAAAACGTTATTTGTTAAACAGAAGTACAACATTTCCAAAATCATCTAGTTTGACTCCATATAATGGACTGATTTGGTTGCCAGTGCTTTGCAGACTGCCTCCATACCATCCTCTTGCCGGATTGACGTGTAGAGGCTGACTACGTCTATGGTTGTCAGAATACAGTACTTGTCCCACGGGATATTGTTCAGTTTCAGTAGAATGTCTTTCGTATCCCGTATATACGATAGGAGATCCTTCATGAATGGTTGCAATTGTTGGTCAATAAATTCCCTATCTTAGAACAAATGGAGTTCACTCCAGCAATGATAGGTCTTCCTGGTGGTCTAGTTCCATTCTTGTGTATTTTCGTCAAGAAGTAGAGGGTTCCCGTGGTGGGATGTTCAATGAGAAGAGCATTTCGTTGTTCAGTGGTGAGTAAGTTATTGGCATGCCATCCATCCAGTTTCCTTTTTAGATCTTGAATAATCATTTTGGTTGGATTATTAGGAAGTTGCACGTAGCAAGATTTGTCATTTAGTTGCCTTTGTGCCTCTGAGATGTAATCATCAGTATTAAGGAGCACCACGTTCCCCCCTTTGTCCGCCTCCTTTATGACTATTTCGGGGTTGTTCTTCAGTTCTTTCAAGGTGTTCATTTCTTTATATTGCATGTTGGTAGGTAGGTAGTGTTTCTTCTTGAGATATTTCTGATGTTCCCTGGTTAAGTCCCTTGTGACTGCCGTGGAAAATAAATCAATAGTGTTGCCACTGGGTAACTGAGGGCAGAATGTCGATCTGGTGCGGACGATATTATCATCAGAGTAGGTAGTATCAATGTCCAGCTCTTGTGCCAATGCAGACGGTGTGGTCAGCAGGTCTTCTGAGTCATCGGCTAGTGTGGTAAGCAGGTGTATGTTCTCCAAGTCTTGGACTGTCAGTGGACTTATGATTGGTGCTCTGCGTTCTCTGGGTATAGGTGGTTTATTGTGGAAGAAGGCAGTAAGTTTCAGTTTCCGTATAAATTTGAAGAGGTCTATCATGGTTTTTGTCAGGTCCCAAAAAGCTGTGGGACAAAAGGAGAGTCCTTTATCCAATGTGTCTATCTGTAAGTATGTATTAGGTTGGCCTGAAATGTTGACCGTTAGGTTATTGGTGTCTTGGGTTCGGTTTCCTGTCGTCTCCTGGCTCTGGTAATTACTCCCAAGGCTGGTTTTGAAGTTGAAGTACTTGGTGCGTTTTCGTGAGTTATTCTGGTATCTGGTGTTGGTGTATTCCGAAAGCCTAACCGGTATCTTTGTACCTCCTCTAAAAAATTCACCCCTACCTTGGTTGTAGTTGCTACAATTTCAGATCCAGGGGATTCTGCCTCTGAGCTGGTAACTGAGTCCTGTACTTTTCTTATTTGTGGAGTGGTTGCTCTTTTGGGGATGTTGTTGTACCGCTTGGCAAAGGTATATACCCTTTCCAGTTGATAGTCTATTTGGTCTCGTCGAAATTTCCTATTCTTTCTCTGTATTAGATCTTCCTCATATTCGTCTATTACTCTATTCAGTATCTCGTAATGTTTGTTGGTGATATCCCCCCAGTTGGACTCTTCTATTTTCTTAGTTAGGTCATCCACCTCGGTTTTATATTTATTATGCTCTTCCTCCGCAATATCAATCAGTTGACGGATCATGTTATTTGATGCCTCCCTTAAGTTTACCTCCCATATGGTAATTTGGTCTGGTCTGGTTGTTTCTGCTGGTGGGAATATCAGGATCCAAAGGCCCCTCGGAATTCTGTCTGCTTCCAAGTATTTTTTGAGGCTAGCTGCTTCCCACCACTTTGTTGTTTCTTTTTTGAGTGCCTTTTCCAAGGCCTGAAAAGTTGATTTTGCAGATTGAGGGTTGAGTCTGTTAGTTTGAGTAGCAGCTCCTGGTGTTGAGAAAATCTCTTCAATCCGACGATTCCGGTGCGCTCTCCGATCTCTGCAGTTGGCCATAAGTCAGGATGTAGATGTCTGATCAGTATATCCTAAGTATCACAGCGTCAAGTGAGCATGACGGGCTCCCAGATGAGATTTAATGTATGTAGGAAGACCAGGGTGTTGATAAATCCGGGATTCACGCTATCCTTGTAGTGACCCAATATGTTGCTGGTACATTCCTCACAAATGGCTACACCCAAAAGCCATTGTAAAAGAATAAGTTGTGGGTAGTTGGTGGAGGTTTGTACCCATAGAATCAGAAATAAAAGGGTAAAATCCTTGTTGTTTGGTTTCTTGATATTATTTCTATTTACACCTTGTAATTCTGAGAAAAGAAACAGAAAAACAGCCGACACGTGTTTCGCCTGGTGGCCGATTAGCCGGGGGCTTTTTCAAGGCTGAAGGTTATCCATAAGTGTATAAGAAGACAATGTCATATATCAAAAGTGCAAAAAGTGATCAACAGTGGAACCCAAAATAGTGAGTATACATATTCGAAGAGGGAAGTGAAATGGGTAAAGACAAAGGGGAAAGCAAGAGAATAGAAAAGGACAGGCGTAGGGGAAGAGAAAAGTAGGGAAAATGTGGGGAAAACAAAAGAACAAAAGTACGAGGGTGGGAAATTGTCCATACAGGATGCGAGATAAGGCGGCAACATTTAGAGATGTCCGGCACAGCTCTTAGTCAAACTGGCATAGTATAATGAGCTGAGGCCTAGGTCCCTACCCACCAGCCTGACTGGGACCTTACTGCTGCCCCCACGATGCCCTGCCTCACTATTTAATGGTAGGGCAGTCAAAATGATACTAATAGAATCATAGTGCACATGACCAGCCCAACCTGTTAACCCTATTAACAAAGCAAGTCCCAGGCTGCGACTATCAGTGACAGTATTTTGTTTAATTTATTTTGTTTTAAAAGCACACTTTTTTGTTTTTTTTTAAAACACAGGTAGATAGAAAACTGGTGCTGTGGGGCTCAGGTGCCCTGGGAAGGTGTGGGCTCTGGGCAAGGGCCCATTTTGCCCATGCCTTATAACGTTTCTGACTCACCTACCATCGGTGCCTTTGCAGTCAGTACTTCTGTCCTTCGAAGATAAGCTTGAGGGAAGCCCAGAGCAGTGTGTTCACGCTTCATGTCATCGTGCTGCAGTGCCCTTATTGATGGCAGCGAGGCTCTAGCTTGCAGCTATGGATTCTGACCTGAGGTACTGGAGATTCATATTAGTATTATTCAGTTCACCCACATGTGCATGGCAACTTCAGCTCAGCCCAGCCTCCTTCCTCTGGCTCTCTCCCTGCCTCGTTCTCTTCTCTCACTCTGCAGACGATAGAAGGTTCTTTCAGTTTCACAATTTGTAATGACGCAGGGCCCAGGCGGCAGATCACATGCACTCTTTCAGATGTCAAAGTTAACTAGATATTTAAATACAAGAAACTCAAAGGCCCAGGTATTTCAGTGGTGGGGGAAGCACAATAAGGCATGGCCGGGCCCCGCTCGCCCCCCCGTGGCTACAGCCCTGCCTGTACTTTAACACCCACACACTGCCATTGCAGGCTGCGTGTTTTGGTGCAGAGAAAAGTGAAGAGTCAACAAGGTGCACATCCATGGGTGTCATGCCTGCAACCCATTGCCTGAGGACTAGGTAACTCACCCCTCTAGCAGGGTGCACTAGCCCTCAGGTGAGGGTACAGTGGTATGAATCCTGAACCCCTACAGTGTCTAATTTCATGCTTAGACATTGTAAATGTAGTAAATCCATAAGGAGTATATGGTCTGGGAGTTGGTAATTACGAACTCCACAGCTCCATAAAGGCTTTACTAAAAACTGGGACGTTTGGTAGGAAACTTCTCAGCACATTAAACCCACACTGGTGACAGTGTGAGATTTAATGTAAAATGCACTCAGAGGTCATCTTAGAGATGCCCCCTGAAAAACGACCAGCGTGGTTCCTGAATGGCTGCCCGCCATTTGCCACCACCAGACAGGTTTCTGGACCCCTAGGTAGAGATCCTCCGCTCTCTTGGTCCAGAAACAAAGCCCATCCTGGGGAGGGGTGTCATGCCTCCTCCCCCAGGATGGACTGGGTCCACGAAGAGGAAGCTTCAAAGGCCTCCCACCTTTGGAAGCTGTCCCTGCCTTTTGCTGCCCACAGCAACTGGCTCCCACCAGCTCTGTCCCCTACTTTGGGTGGGAGAATCAGCTGGAAAACCAAGCTAGCAAGAGAGGTGTGCCCATCTTTGCCAATCCCACCCCACAGATGGGGGAGGCGAGGTGAAGCACACATCTCAGTCCCCTCCATCTTGAAGATGAGGGGACTCAGCCAATTAGGGAGAGGCTCATGCCCCCTCACACGGGAGGGTGGCATACTAGGGGGTGTACTCACCCCAAAAAAGAAACCCATTCGTCCTGACTTGAACGCCCCTTTTAACGCCCCTAAATTTAGTATTTAGAGACACCCTGAACCTTGCCTCCTCAGATTCGAGGAAGAAAGAAGAAGGACCAAAGAGCCGTGCTGACCCAGGAAGAAGAGGACACCTACCGCTTTGGCCCCAGCCTGTCAGCCTCCAACCTGCCTATAGCAAAGAACCTGGCATGTCGAGCACCAAGCATCCCACAGAGCCCAGAGGACCTGCTCTGCAACCATCTTACAGACTCTTTCTCCCGTAAGCACCGGATTTGCTCAAGCCAAGACTCACCCACAGAATCTGGATTCCGGCGACTCCGCGATGCTGCACCACTCTGCACCCGACGCCCATGGCCCGAGTTCAGGTGGCCCAACACCACGAGGAGGTCTCCCCAGCAATCCTGACCTGGAATCTGGTGATCCCTGACCTCCCTCAAGCTCTAAGACGATGCCTGCAGCCTTAGCCTGAAGGGTCCCAGCGACCGGAGCTGGTAAGAATACTCGACGACAGAAGACACCCCAGCACCCAACACCCCACGGCCTTGGGTGGCCCAACCGACAATGTCCAGGCATCCCCCAAGAACCCAACTTACCTCTAAAGCCAGTGGTCGCCTTCAGGAAGTCTCTCTGCCTAAGCCTGCAGCATCTTATCCGAACCGAAGGTCTCCATTGAGAATCACAGGTCCCCGACATCTCCTTGGCACACTACACCCGGCCGCCCCTGTGCCACTGGTGATGAAGCTCCTGTGCTGATTGTTGTCCCTTGCAGTGCTGACCTTTGCTCCCACACCCGAGTGGCCTGCTCGTAAGCAGACCCTAACCGAAGGCCCCCTTAGCCCCATTGGCTAACATTGGGCCCCTGCACTCTACACCCGGCCGCCCCAGTGCCGCTGGTGGTGCAACTCGAGTGCCTATCTAGGCCTTGGGGAACCTTGGTCCTAACACCCAAAATTCTCACTTGTAAGACGTTTAATTACCTGTGAAACCGATAATTATTTTTTCCCATAGGAGCCCATGTTATGAGATTTTGGGCCTAAAAATGTTCTAAGTGTTGAATTGTTGTTTGTATGGGGAAAACAGTAGCTATAACTCAAGCCAAGAAAAATATTACTTACCTTGTATTGTGAGATCCTTAGGTGTGGTATCTAGGCATCCCACCCCCAATACTCAATGTAATCTAAACGTAATTGTGGTAATGTGCCTCCACCTTGCCTCTACATGACATCACATGTGGAGGTTCCAGAATACTTTCCAGCCTGTGCTGGCAATAAAATGTGGGTATTCAAACGGTTCCTGAGGCAGAGCCTGTTGGGTGGCTGAGCTGTTCTTCCTAATTTATACCTAATAAATCCTTCTTATGAAACTTCAAGACCTGCGTACATCATTGAAGACTTCAAGTTAACTTTTTAACACTGGCGACGACTGGGAAGAAAGAACAGCTCAACTCCAACATCATTTTTTTTTCTCATTTCAAGGACACGTTCTACTGCCATCTCTAAACTGTTTCTTGCTCTGCCATCTTTCTGTCAGTTTGACTAACTCCACTCCGCAATGGTTCAGAGTGCGTACTGCCATATTTTCAGCCCAGCGATGAAATGAAAGGAAGAGTGCTGTACTATGCTGAAAGAATTTGTTTCCTGGAGTTTGTGACTGCGGTACACGTGTGGAGATCATTCGGGTGAGCGAATTTAACTTTACATTTATTCTCTACTTTATCTGGATTTTACTGACATTTTTAATCTATCTACACGCTCGAGCGCTTACCCGTCTTTTTACTTGCACGAGTAAAAGAATCTTTAGACGATTGATTCCATGGGAACCTCTTCCTCTATGCGTTTCATTTTCCTTCGTCACTGGAATGCAGCACGTCGAGTGGCAGCGTAATCACGTCACAGCTTGCTTTGATGCTTGACGGTTGCTAAGCTCCAGCCACAATTACGCATCATTCGTCACAAGAGGCGTTGCCAACCTCCAGTTCACCGTGGTACGCGTTGGTTGCTATGGTACTACCTCATGACACTCACCACAACTCGGTGTCTAAGTACGTAGTCACTCTGCAACCCACGTGAACATAGGAATTTCGCTGACACGCACAGCAATTCAGTGTGTCAGCTGTTAAATGCAGTTCTTCGTTGACAAGCACAGCTACGATACTGCGTGTCAACAAATACTTTAAAGCTTGTGATCACGACTTCGCTGACACGCACAGCTTTTCTGCGTGTCAGCTGTATACTACTGTACTACGCTGACATGCACAGTTACAATACTGTGCGTCAGGAAATACTTAAATGATTGTGATCACGGCTTCGCTGACACGCACAGCAATTCTGCGTTTCAGCTGTTCAGTCAGTTCTTCGCTGACACGCACATTTACAATACTGTGCGTCGGGATATACTTTATTGCTTATAATTTAAGCTTGGCTGACACGCACAGCAATTCTGTGTGTCAGGATATACTTTATTGTTTATAATTTAAACTTCGCTGACACGCACAGCTATTCTGTGTGTCAACTGTTGGGTACTGTTCATCGCTGACACGCACAGCCACAACTCTGTGCGTCAAGTAATATTTTAGAGTTTGAGAATAAGAATTCGCTCACACACACAGCTTACTTGTATATCTCAACCATGCAAAATGTTACTGCCCCTCCTTTCTTTCTTCAATCTCCTGGTGATCCACCCATTAAGTGGTCTAAGTGGAAAAAAGTTTTTGAAGGGTACGCTCATGTTTGTGGTACTTCTCTCAGTGCGGAGAGGAGAACAGCTTTACTTTTACACTGTCTTGGATCTGAAGGCCAAGATATTTTTGATCATCTTCCTGATGTTCCAGACAGTATTGCGGTAAATCTTAACGAATATGAGATTTGCATGCATAAACTTGATGTGCACTATCTACCCAAAGTAAGCACAATTTTAGAACGGCATCATTTTGGTAAAAGATTACAAAGGGAAGGAGAATTAGCTGAAAACTACGTCACAGACCTAAGACGCTTGGCCTCTTCCTGCAAATTTGGTACTTTAATTGATGAAAGGATCAGAGACCAGTTTATGTTAGGCTGTAAAATAGAAAAAGTACATGAGGAGCTATGGCTCAAAGATGAACCTAGTTTGGACAAAGTTTTACTGGTAGCAAAACGGATTGAACATTACCTGAAGTGTGTGGAGGTGATCAAGAAAGACCTCAATAAAGAAGTATCTGCTGTGAAAAAGACAATGTTACTTCCAGAGGTGGTGAGACAAATTCGAAGGCAACTCCATATAAAAATGAAACTACCAAAGTGCAAGGTTAGAGAGAAAGAAAATGTTTTAGGTGTGATAGAGTAGGTCATCTAGCAAACGACAAGTCATGTCCAGGTCTTAAGTCAGTCTGTACATTTTGTAAAAAGGAGGGGCACTTTGCGGTTCTGTGTAGAATGAGAGGACTTAAACAAAGGGTGAAGATTCACATGATTTTCAGTGCGGACAAATTTTATCACAGGTTGGTGGGGAAGGACCTTTAGATTTCATCATGGTTGAAGGAGAGAAAACCAAAGTTTTATTTGACTCAGGTGCAAAAATTACTATTGTTGCCAACACATTTTTAAACACAAGTTACAAGGAAAGGTCAAACTATGCCAAACAGACATCAAACCCTATGCCTATGGAGGTGATCCTATTGAATTGCGGGGGCATTTTTTAAGACTGGTGGAATATGAGGGTCGTTATACCTCTGATAAGATCTAGGTTTCAAAGAAAGGCGACAGCATTTTGAGTTGGTGGCATCAAAAAGACCTAGGTGTCATGTTGGATCCCAATAGTGATCCTCCTATTATTCTTAAGAATATACAACCTGTTAAACTTGTAGGGCATGATATCTCCTTGCAAGAAAAATTGAAGGAAGAATTTCCTCAAGTTTTTGGTGGAAAACTAGGTTGTTTAAAGGGTTACTGTCACAAAATCAAGCTTGCACCAGGTTCTGTTCCTGTTTCCTGTAAAGTCCGCAATGTTCCTTTTACAGTAAGAGAAGAGATGTGTAATGAATTAGAGAAGCTTAAATCTCAAGGCATTATAGAGGAAGTTGAAGGGACTTCGTGGTTGGCTCCAGTGTAGCTGCAAGGAAGGCTGATGGCTCCCTGAGGTTGTGTGTGGACCTCAGGCAGCTTAACAAGTGTATGTCAGTAGACAAATATCCTCTGCCTAATATTTCGGAGCTTTTGATGATGGGGGGGTGGTGATAAAAATTTCAGCACCATAGATTTGACTATCATCAAATTGGATGAGTCGTCTAAAGACCTCACGGCTTTTGTCACGCCTTTTGGTACCTATAGATTTGTAAGAATGCCTTTTGGTCTGGTGTCAGCAGCCTCAGTTTTTCAGCGAGCCATGGAGAAAGTTCTGCACGGTCTGCCTGGAGTCTGTGTATATCAGGATGATATATTAGTCTATGGGTGTGATGGGTTTGAACAGGATAGTAGAGTCAGGAAAGTTCTAGAAAGGTTAAATTCTCACAATCTCACCATCAAGTTAGAGAAATGTAAGTTTGGTCTCAATAAAATAGACTACTTAGGGCATTCCATAACTACTGATGGTGTGGTACCCAAGTCTGAACTGGTTGATACCATTATGAATTTAGATTCACCGTCATCTTAAGAGGAACTCTTGCGTTTTCTAGGGATGGCAGAGTACTACAATAAGTTTTTAAAAGATTTTGCCGAGGTCACTTATAACATGAAAAATGTATTAAAGAAGGGAGCTAAGTTTGAGTGGAATGATAAGTGTGAATGTGAATTCCGTTAAGTTAAAATATAACTCTCTCAGGCACCCAAACTTCGCAACTTTGATCCAAGCAAACCCTCTATCATTGCCACTGATGCAAGTCTCAAAGGTTTGGGTGCTGTTTTATATCAAGGTGGTTTTGGTCCAGAGAATACCATTATGTTCATTTCCAGGAGTCTCAGGGGGGCCGAAAGTAGGTACTCTGTCATCGAAAGGGAAGCCCTTGCAGTCCATTGGGCCATCAAAAAGTTGAAGAAGTTTTTGTGGGGCACTACCTTTTTGATCAAGACTGATCACAAACCATTATGCAAAGTTTTTACCAGTAAGGGTATTGATTTTATTTCACCTAGGATTTCTAAATGGGTTGTAAGTCTGCAGGCATATGACTTTTGTGTGAAATACATTCCTGGTTCTGAGAATATTGTGGCTGATACACTTTTCAGATTAGTTCCTGTAACAAATGTTGATTCGCAATTGGATAGTGAACAGAGTGATCTATCTTTCAACAGATCTGCTGATTTTGTTTGTGAGATTGAGTATAAAACTATTTCACGAGAACAATGGCATGAAGCTTGTCGAGAGGATGAAGTTCTACAGAATGTTATGGAACTCATTTGCTCTGGTTGGCATAATAAAGAACAAGGAGGTGCATGCTGTAAAGAGTTTTGGTGTGTGAGGGATCAATTATCCTCTAGTGAGGGCTTGTTGTTGAGAGGCCATAGACTTGTGCCTCCGGTTATTTTACGCAAAGATTTAATGGAACTGGCTCATAAGTCCCATTTGGGCATTTCGAAAACCAAAGAGAGATTACGGTCTACCTATTGGTGGCCTGGTATGGATCTACAGGTCGAACGTTTGGTGAGAGATTGTGTGCAATGTTCTCTGAGTGAAAAAAGTATGAAAACTAGGACTCAGCCCATGGTAATACGCACACGACCAAGTGGTCCATGGAAAGACATTGCCTTGGGCATATTGGGTCCTGTACAGGGTGATGGCCTGGACACTTATGTCATTGTTGTAATGGATCTTTACTCCAGGTGGCCATAGATCAGTTTCTCAAGGGTTGTAGACACCAAGACTGTAATCAATTTTCTTATAAAGTATTGTTTAGCAGAGAAGGGTTGCCAGAGACACTGTTGACTGACAATGGAGTACAGTTTGTCTCGAAAGAAATGGAGGAATTTATTATGGGGTATGGAGTTATACGTACGAAATGTGCTCTCTACCATCCTGAGTCTAATGGAATTGTAGAAAGGTTTAATCATGTCCTGAAGGAGACCATCTCGTTGGCTAAGAACAATCGTCTTAACTGGAAAGAGGAGGTTTTAAAAAGGGTCGGAATATACAGATTTTCTGCTCACACGACTACGGGTAAATACCCATTTCTCCTATTTCATGGAAGACAACCTGATACTTTCTTGGAACCTCCCTGGGTAAATAAATTTCTTTCTGGCAAACGTGTTGACTCAGGCATGGAAGATTGGAAACTAAGGGAAGGTGAAAAGTGTTTGAGTAGTAAAATACAATATGATTTAAGGCATGCAGTCAACAACACAAAGGTTGCTGTGGGTGACTTTGTGGTAATTAAAAAACCTGGATGGTGTGCTGCTGGTTCCAAGTTTACCAAACCCTTGAAGGTTATCAAATTGTTTAAGAATGCAGTCAAAACTTCTGATCATAAGGTGTGGAATCTTGGCAGAGTTGTTGTGTGCAGGGGAAGGAAGGTGGGTAGTGACATTAATTCTGATGAGGATGGTGTTGAAGGTGGAAATAAGCGTGATGTGGTCTCCAGGAGAAGATCAGAAAGAACAACTCGTGCTCCTCTATACTTGGATGACTATGTGGTGTAAATCCTTTCCTGCTCTTTAATTGCATTTTATTGTTGTTTAACCTGTATTTAATTTTATGCATCACCTGTATTTTATTTTTATGCTTGTTATTTTCTTTCCCTCTTAACTTATTTACTATTTGTTTTTGTATTAGTAAGGGAGATGTTTGGTAATGTGCCTCCACCTTGCCTCTTCATGACATCACATGTGGAGGTTCCAGAATACTTTCCAGCCTGTGCTGGCAATAGAATGTGGATATTCAAACGGTTCCTGTGGCAGAGCCTGTTGGGTGGCTGAGCTATTCTTCCTAATTTATACCAAATAAATCCTTCTTATGAAACTTCAAGACCTGCGTACATCATTGAAGACTTCAAGTTAACTTTTTAACAGTAATCAAAAAGTATTCTAAAAGGAATTACTGTGTAATAAATCCTGCTTTTTAAAATCATACCAACCTGTAACAATTGCAAATGCATTCCCAATTGCATTTCTGTGTAAAGATTTACCATTGAAAGTACACTTTACCTACCTGTACCAAGTCCAGCTTGGTTCTAGAAATAAAATACAAGTATATCTTTTTTATACTTACCCAATTGGTCTGGATTCTGTCTCTGAGAATGTGTAATCTGTCCCTGAGTGAGTGAGTACAATAAACGCTTAACACACCCTCTAGGTAAGCCTAACTGCTCGCCCACACTACCACAAAGAGAGCTGTTAGTACTTTCTCTAGTTTAGCCTATGCTATACCTCTGGGGAATCCTTAGGCTCTTTGCACACTATACCTTACTTTGGTATAGTATACACAGAGCCAGCTTCCTACAGTAAGTGCAACTTGTGAAAGCAAACACAGCACTAACAGCATGAGGCACACTTCTAGATGAAGTAGCTGTAAGGTACACTCTGCAAAATGGACACATGTCCATGCAGGTATGACAAGTAGACACCCTCCATGTGTGGATACACAAATATCTAACTTCAACACATCAAACACAAATCCAACTTACATCATAGGGAGAAGTGCAACCTAAATGACATTGACAGTGGCCAGGCCAAGCTGAAATACTTACCACATAACATGTCACCCAATGCAATGTCTCCCCAACAGGATGTCAACCCACATAGACATCCATCCAACATTTCCCCTTGTCCTGTCTAACTCCAGCACTAGTTCCAAGGTCACATCATACTAACCACTTCACCCGGATCAACCATCAGAGATCAAACAAACACAACTGTACTCACACATCACTAACTATAAAATATCATCAAATAAATAGGAAAGTAATGGCAGGACGAATGACTTCCAAACTGTGATAGTTTTTAATGAATGGATTTAAAGCAATCCAAAAAAGAAACAAAGGCCAATGGCCAGTCCGTTTATTGTCCATATGCCACAGCACAATGCTGTGACACCAAACTTGCCCTTACTGACACTGCCAGGAAACCTCCTCACAAAGGGGCATTCATTGGGCATAGCAAGCACCTAGAAGATGGTATTGGGGAAGATGGGGGCAGAGGTTTAGGGAGGGGTGGGGTTGTCCTTGAGAGGAGGCTTTTTGTGTTTGGGGTCTTTGGGGCTGGGTTGAGGTTAAAGCGTTTTGTTTCTTTTTTTTCTTTCTAGGGCAGGTTACAGGGGGTGGGGAGGCTGTTTTTCAGGGGTGGAGTAGGAAGTGAGTTTGGGTATGGGAGGGCTTTTGGGACTTTGTGGGGGTGGCTTTCACAGGGGTAAGGGCAAGGAAAAACATGACAGGGAAAACAGGTAGGTTGTTCAGGATAGAGCTCAGTTTGGGAGGAAGGGGGATTGGAAAAGTGAGATGGGTCTGATGTCTGCACTGTGTGTTGGTGTCAGTTGTGTGGGTGACTGTGAGTGTTTGTGTTTTTTTGGTGGAGTGTTGTGGATGTGCTGGGTGTTGTTGAGGGTTCTGTGGCTGTTGGTGCGGTGTCTGGAGATATGGGTGTTGTAGAGGGGTCTGTGATTGTTGGTGGTGTGAATGAGGATATGGGTGTTGCTGAGGGGTCTGTGGCTGTTGGTGCGGTGTCTGCGGATATGGGTGTTGTGGAGGAGTCTGTGGCTGTTGGTGCGGTGTCTGGGGATAAGGGTATTGTGGAGGGGTCTGTGGCTGTTGATGTGGTGTCTGGGGATATGGGTGTTATGGAGGGGTCTGTGGCTGATAGTAAGGTGTCTGCGTGAATGCTGGATTTTGTAGAGGAGTTTGTGGGTGTGAGTGTGGTAGCTGCGGGTATTGGTGTGTCTGTGGATGGCTGTGTATGTGTTGCTGTGATGCATGGGGGCATGCTGGGTGTGGTGGGAGAAGTGAGGGAGGTGAGTGTATGCATGTATGTTTGAGTTTTTTTGAAGTCTTGCGTTTGTGTGGGAAGCTTGTGTCTGTTGAAGTGTGTGAATGCTTGGATGTGTGTGTGCTTGGGATAGGAAAGGGAATATGGAATGTGGATGGGGAAGGGGCAGGAGGCAGTGGAAGGTTGGGATGGGTGGAGGGTTGCTGTGAGAGAGGAGGCCAGAGCCTGAAAAGATCTCTTCAGGGCAGACATGGCAGTGCAAATGCCTTCCAGGTAGGCAACCACCTGGGTCAGCTTGCTGCCTTGCTCCTGGATGGCATTCAGCACTGCATGCTGACCCACAGAGATGCTCCTCGGGATGTCAATAGCCTCCTCACTCAGGGTAGTGGGGCTAACAGGGGCAGGGGCTGAGGTGCTTGGAGCGAAGAAGACTACTCCCCTCTTAGGGGAGTGGGAACGGACAACTTGGGGGGGGACAACAGGGAAGGTGGTGATGGAACTGGGGGGTGCAGACCAGGATGAAGGTGGAACTAATCCTGTTGGGTCTGCCACCACTCAGGATTGTCCACCGGAGGATGACTCAGATAATGATGAGTTTGAGATGATCTCCTCCGGGGCACTCCTCAAATTCTCCTGGTCACTGGGTCCATCCGTGTCTTATGTATCACATCCGGAACCGCCGTGACCATCTATGTCTCCACTGACGTTGGCCTCTTCTCCTCCACTTTCCCCTGGATGTATCTGAAATGACATGTAACATGGGTTTATTGAAACTGCGTTTCCACACCTGACCATCACAAATGCACTGAAAACATTGAAGAAGTCCACATATCACACCACCTTCGTGGTTCACTCCATAGGCTTCTAATTGAGCATGAGCTCATGCATGCATGCTTCATGACCTGCAGACCGTTGGGTCCGCTCATGTCATTACCCCAGAAAGACACATAAGCATTGATGGAACACTCTACACACCATCCTTATATCCATACTAGGATAGTTGATCACCTTGCATACTTTGGTACTTGTTCCATACCATTGTAAAGAGAAGTAACCAAATAGGATGGATCCAAGTGTGAGATTTACACAATGCTCACATAAGGGTCAAAATAAAACAAATCGAACTATTACTCATGACACATCAGGATGTCATGAAGGTCAAGTTGTACACCAATGAAGTATTATTTACTGTTGTGGCAGACATCATGTCACATTTAGTAGATAAAGTTCCCTGAAAACATTGAGGTCCAAACATGTGGGTGAATTCGCATAGCACATGATACCCTATAGCCATAAGAACATCCCCAGTGCAGCTTGGTACTGGTGATGATGCCAGTCATAGATTGTATATCCACAAGCCAATACACCTTTGAAGGTTTTGGGTGTCCCTGAACATCCATGACATGAAGATATGGGATCACTAGAGTCCCAGTGGGCAGGCACATCACACCACGCTTTGGTATTGCTTACTCAGATTGCCTCGTAAGGATCAGTGTAGGGGATCACATATGATCCCCACAGTTCTACATCTCACTCCGTCATGCATGTCACCAGTTAGTGAATGAGTGTTTTGAAACACTTTTGCAGAGGAACCAACAACTGGCAAATGCACACTAGCCAACATGTAGGCACTAATGCTGATGACACCAGTGATGTCTTCTCTTTCATTTCAATGTATAACCAGTACTTACCAATGGGAACTGTTGTACAGTCACTGCATGTACTATGAACTCTATGTCATGTCACATGCAATTGGGCCACATCACATGAAAGACAGTAGCGAGGGTACACCACTCCTCACACAAGCATGACAAATTGCCTGTGCGGTACAATTGTCACCTAGATTTACTGAGAACATGAGATGATTACTCACTTCACTCAGCCAGGTGTCTGTTCAAAAGGAGATAATTGGATATGGACAGGACTCTGCTCTATTCCAGTTCAGAAAGACAAAAGGCACAGCACATCTGCATGTGCATACTATCACAGTTACAATAACAATGATTCATCTTGTGTGTGGCACATGGGCCACTACCAATATGGTTGGTGAAATGCTTGTCTCTAATATTCCAAGTTGGCAAGTTGACATGTATGACTCTGGCCAGGACTCACCCCATGTCGCTGTGTTGGGCCCTCAACTACCCATAAAGGTCCGGGTAGGCCACCTCCAGTATGCAGGCCATCAGGGCAGTCAGGGTCCGGCGCACGCCCCTTCCTCGTTGGGAATGCTTCCCCAGTTGTACCTCCGCGATATTCCGGGTCCAGCACCGCAGGTCCTCCCACCTCTTTCTGCAGTGGGCACTACGATGGTTGAAGACCCCCAGGGTCCATACCTTCCGGACGATGGCTCTCTAAATGGCCTTCTTCTGATGGAAGCTGACCTGTATGAATGCAAGAGATGTAGAAACAGATTGTAACTGGAAGTTTCAGGCTAACTGTCATCTTGATACACATTACGTTGACATCTAGCACAAGCCTTCATCAAAAGTCAACATATTACATGTGTCCATGTCGCATGCTACACACAACTAAAGCATGGATACACACTTTTGTGGTCATGTGATGACTAACCTCAACCTTGGTCATGACCTAAACGGACTGAGGCAGCCTACTAACGTCATGTAGGCCAGGCCCATCCTACATGGAATGTGATGTGAAGCACCATGACACACCAGTTTGTTACCTTCTGAAGGGTAAACTACCTGTGTATGACTGTCCAGACACTTTTCCTGCTAGGCCCATTGCATTATTGCATATGATCCATAGAGGCAAGTACCATAGTATACACAATATCCTAAGACTAAGGTCACAAGGTAAGGACTGGTATGTGTGACACTGAGAGCTACCTCTCTTGGGGCTGTGTGGACATGTGGACTACTTGTTTGAGTATACTAGTAAATCAACATAGGTTTGTGTTATTTGTACAGCCATCACAGACACCCCTTTGCCATATGAGGCACTGTAACAGGGATGACAATCAACATACCAATGTATGTGTTGTGTGATAGAGAATATTGAAGCCAAGCAGACGATTCACATTTCTGAGTCTCTTCAAAAGTAACCCACTATCTACACTGTTCATGTCTCAGATGTGCAATAGGCCTGTACACTGGAAGCAACACTATTATAAAAGTGTCAACAGACCTGTGCGAGTAAGGGGACAGTCATTAGTGACGGACACACCTTGACACTGTGGGTCAATGGAAAGAAGTACCAGGTCAAGGGGTCACCTCAGTCACCATGCCTCAGTTTATCCATATAACAGCTATCAGGGCTACTAGTGAGACAGATAACTCTTTCTGGGAAATTCCATGGATCAGCAGGTCTACAGAGATATTACTCTGTGCATCAGTTCTCCTGCCACAGTAACTCTGGCCCAGGCTGGGCCGTAGCACAGCCTGCCCACATATCAATGGCAGGCCTTGTTCTTTGCAGGATGAGGCTACTTATCCCAAATGAACCTCACCGTTTCACCAATTCAATACTGAAAAATCAAACTGCTGGCCATTCAGATGGATGTGAACATATGGTTGTTTGGCACTCTGAAGGGGTCTGTGAGGTATAGCTACCTCCCAAACAACTGTTTTACAGAGTATGACGTTGGTGAGTGATCAGTGAGATGGTACATTTGGCTAACATCATCTTCAAATGCTTCTAACAGTATACAGACATGGCTCATGGTGTGAAGCCTATACATAACAATGCATATATACTATGATGTGATTTGAGATCTCATTGTAGCTATTATGAACTTCAGCCCTGCATAGGGATATGTATGTAACAAAAGTAGAAATCGCTCTCATCACACATCCCAATGGTGGCCTTCTCTCCACAAAGTCCAGGGCCCCATAATTCATTACATGTGTGCCCTATGTAGGGGCCACACAATGTATGCCACGACAAAATGATTACACTCTGATACTCAGAGGCATATTGTAGCCTATGGGAATAGAGAGGAAGCAGTGAAATGGAGTTAAATATGTATTTGAGACACTTACCTGTTCCTCTGGGGAGCCACAGATGGGAGAATACAGGGGGAGGACCTCATCTGCCAAGGTATCCAGTTCCTCTGGAGTGAAGGGATGGGCCCTATCCCCTGTAGTTCGTGCCATGATTGCTTCCAGGGGTGGCAAACAGCAGCTAAAACGGAGGAGGTGTTGTTAGCAGCAATGTCAGGAGGCAATAGAGATTTTTTTCCAACCGCCGCGTATATATACGCCACGTACGCAGTCATCAGCGTCGGCGCACACAGCTACTGGGCCACAATCATCACTATCCCCAATGTTAGCCTATGGTTGTGAACGCTGTGCCTGCGACTGCGCACCGCACGGTCGACTACCGCCACCCGTTTAACATATCCTTTTAGCAACATCAGGCATCCGCCATGTTAGCGGTTGGGAAAACTATACATAGACAAAATTTGCGCTGCACACTGTACGCCGCAGTTGGCAGTAATACATGTTATGCTACCTTCACTATTGTGGCAATTTTAATTCTCAGAATTGATGATGTGCACAGTTCTGTTACAGTCCTGTGAAGGCCACCTTGGAGAGGACAGGTGGATGTTCAAGATTTGACAATGATGATGTAAAATGTGTACTGCATAATGAAGCATTGATGTTCAGACACATATCTTTTGCCGTACTTTTCACGTTACTCTACACAGTTTGACCAAAATACATTTTTGTGTTACTACTTACATAGGTACCCTGGGAGAGGGAGGAGATGCCAGCCTCCAGTGTACCACCCATTTCCAGACCTACACACTATGGAAGAACGACATATCCAGATCTATTGCAAGAGAAAACAAGGAGCATACACAAACAATAAAGCTTTTTACACAGAGGGCAAAAAAAATTCCCAAAATATTAAAGCACAGTTACAACAACTTGTAACACAAGAAACAGACCTAAGGATGCAGAGTCCATCTTTTATTTTATTTTCTTGCACTTTAAAAACAGGGACAAGGACACAGCCAACGTGTTTCATTCCTAAACATAGGGTCTTTTTCAGGGCAGAAAGGTGTAGAATCCCAGCGCCAAAATATAAACAAGCATTTGTAATGCAATCGGTCTCGCCTTTGGGATCTTATATGTATTTAGCTGTGCAGCACATTAGCCTGGGTGCTGAAACATCTACTGTTCTTTAAAATGGAGGGAAAGTAAGCACCAAACTGCAGAACACGCCAGTTATGGGAACACATGGAGAGAAATACTGCCTATCAGCGGGAAATGTATTGTCCAAAGCTCTGTTTTTAATATAAAATCAGCCCCTTCGGTGGTCATATCACTGAAAATACAATATTTAAAAAAAATATTATTGTCTACGGGTGCTCGTTGAATACAAGTTTTTATGGCCTGGAAGCTAGGAAATGCTAAAGTGACTCTGGTATTTTACTGACTTCTGCTGGTCGTTTTCTATCAAGAAAGTTAAATAGAGGCAGTTGCCAGAAAAATAAAAAAATAAAGTCCCTAAGCAGAAAGCAATTCTGGTATTTTACTGACCTCTACTGGTCGTTTTCTATCAAGACAGTTCATTAGAGGCAGTTAAACAAGCAGAAAGCAATTCTGGTATTTTACAGACCTCTACTGGTCGTTTTCTATCAAGACAGTTAAATAGAGGCAGTTGAACAGAAAAAAAAGTCCTTAAGCAAAGGCGGAAGCAGACAAGTCCTAGGGCTGATTTCCAGATCCCACAAAGTACATACAACAGATCTTACAGACAGCGCAAGCGCTGTCTAGGCTCGACCTAAAAAGGGGGCCAGAAACTTTCCCGTCATATTTTCAAAAACAAGTGTATCATGCAACATATATTCCCAGCCAAATGCAAGTCCAGCAATCAAATTCTTCTTTCTACAGGTTGTAAAGGCATCAAATTTCAAAAAGATCCTAAATCTCAACTCTAATCGGGAATCCCAGCATGATTTACATGTGAAGACTCCCGTTCACCGCAGCATAGCGTGCACCCGCATTGAGCACCTATTGAATGTGGGAACTATACAGAGTGTGGCAAAACTATATCACAATCGTTCTGGTAACTTTTTGTTGAAATCCTGGATCTATGACATCAGTTGGAGCCTGACTTCCTACCTCACCTCAATAATTCTGCATTAGTACCACCACTAGTTGAGGCAAGAGTCACAGATGCGACAAACAAACAAAGGGAAACGTTCAGAATCCTCAAAGAGCTTAGCCAGAAGTCAGAACAGAGGCTGGCACCTGAGCCGGCAGACTGCAACAAATTCCAGGATTTCTTTCTTCGGAAAGTTAGGGACATTCTCACCGAGATAGACAATACTCCAACAAATCAGGTAGCCCTGGACCAGACTCTAGCCCCCCATATCCCGGGTGAGCAGCTCACAGTCTTTCCTAACCTAGATCTAGCACGCCTTTCATGTCTGACGAATCGCGTTAAATCTGGCTCCCCTGCAGATCCCTGCCTTCCAAGGATCTTTCGCATGGCCCTTCCTGGGCTAGAAAGAGAGTTTCTCTCCCTACTTAATCACTCCCTGGATACAGGTTACTTGCCCACCAGTATGAAGGAAGCCAGGGTTACCCCCCTGTTGAAGAAGCCAGGGGCAGATGCGGCCAATTTAAAAAACTATATGCCCATTTCTCAGCTCCCCTTCCTAGCAAAAGTACTGGAGCAACATGTCCTCACAACACTTGCATCTTTTATAGAGGAACATCACCTACTCCAGGTGAGGCAGGCCGGCTTTAGGGCTCATCATAGCACTGAACTGGTGATGTTGGCTGTGCTGGATGAACTCAGAGTTAGGGCCGATAACAAAGATGCGAGCGTCCTGATTTTGTTAGATCTGTCAGCAGTGTTCAATACGGTCAATCATGCACAGCTCCTGTTTCGAATTGCCAACCTAGGCATCTGCGGGCTGGCCCGCCAGTGGCTCGAGTCCTTTTTGCTAGGGCGGTCCCAAAGGGTCCAACTGGGTGAACAGATTTCAAATAGTGGTGCTCTTACTTGTGGGGTCCCCCAGGGCTCAGCTCTGTCTCCTCTTCTCTTTAATGTGTATCTCCAGCCACTGGTAGCAGCCTTAGCCAGTATGGACTGTGAAGTTTTCAATTATGCGGATGATACCCAATTGATACTGCAGATCAACAATTCGCCGCAGGCCCACACTCACGTTCAAAACATTCTTAGATACACTGTGACTTGGATGACAGCCAATTCACTAAAAGTCAATCCGGATAAAACAGAGGTCCTTGTAATCTCCTCTAAAGGGAACCCCTGGAACGACCTTTTTTGGCCTCAAGAGCTCGGCACTGCCCCCATGCCAGTTTCTGTCGTAAAGAGCCTGGGCATCAAGATCGATGCCAACCTCTCCCTGTCCAATCAAGTTGCCTCTGTGGTCGGCACCTGCCTGGTCATAATGCGACAGCTGCGGAAACTTGCCCCTCTGCTCTCGCCCACTACTCTACAGATGATTGTGTCAGCCACGATTGTATCCAGGTTGGACTATGGCAATGCGTTGTACATTGGCCTCCCTGAGAAACTAATCAGCAAGCTGCAGGTGACCATGAACGACGCAGCTAGGCTGATTTTTAGGCTCCCTAGAAGGGCTCATGCCACCCCTTTGTTGCATAGGTTGCATTGGCTCCCGGTCAAGCAGAGAGCAAAGTTCAAGGGCCTCTGCATTGCCCACAAAGCTGTATATGGTCAGGCTCCTGGCTATATCAAGGAGCGCCTGATGAATTATGCACCGGGACGCACACTTCGCTCGTCTGAGGCAGGTTTCCTGGCTCACTCTCGGGCCAAAACTGCATCTAAAGGTGGCAGAGCGTTCTCTGTCCTAATTCCCCAACTCTGGAACGAACTGCCAGTGAACCTCCGTAAGGAACCCGCCCTTCTTCCCTTCAGGAAACACCTCAAAACCCTTCTGTTTATTGAGGCTCTGGACACAGTTTAACACATCTGTCTGGTGCTCATTGGGGATGGTAGAGAGTATCTGAGCTCTCTCTTCAAGCGCTAAGAGACCTGCAGGTGATTACGCGCTATATAAGCTATAGCTAACATAACATAACATAACTCATGTCAGTTTTGCATTTTTTGCCACAGGCTCATTTCAGTCCATTGTTGCTATTTCTGGTGGAATGTCACAACATATGTTCAGTCGGGTCCTCACAGAGGTGCTAGAAGCACTTTTGAAACATGTGGACAGCTACATCCAGTTCCCCAGACGTATGGATTTAGCCACTATGAAGGCGGATTTCTATGGATTTGGTCACATCCTGGATCTATTGATGGCACCCATATTGGCTTAGTACCACCACACAATAGGGAGCAAGTCTACCAGAACTGGAATGCCCTTTCTATTCTATCAACGTGCAAGTTGTCTTCCTACCGGATTTGTACATCTCAAACATCTGTGCCCGGTTCCCAGAATCTGCACATGATGCCTTCGTACTGAGGAACAGCAGCATGCCACAGCTGATGTCCCAACTACTACCGGAGAGGGCCTGGTTTGTAGGTAAGTGTGATACGTCCTATCTCTTTGTGGGAAATATCAGGTTGTATGATCTGAAAGTGTGTAACTAAAATGTTGCTCTTCTGTCTATATTCCATCTAGGAGACTCAGCGTATCCCAACCGGCCATTGTTGTTGGCACCACTAAGGAATCCTACAGCGCCAGGAGAGGTCTGCTTCAAACAGGTCCATAAGAGATAACAGCACCAGTGAGGCGGGCTTTTGGGCTCCTGAAAGCCAGATTCACATGTCTGGACCAGACTGGGGGTCCTAATACAATATGTGTGCCATCATGTGGTCCAACACAATGTTGTGTTGTGCCCAATTCATGTTATTCTGCCTTCACATTGGCAAATTCCTTATTGTCTATGAACTGGATGTAGCTGTTAATGTGTCTCCTCATTGTAGGCCAAAGTGCTTGTAGCAAATCACTGACACTTGTTTGTGACATTCCACCAGATGCAAGCAACACTGGATTGAAATTACCCTGTGGTCAGAAACTGTTGTACTGACATGTGTCTGTTTATTTCTTGAATTGATGTAGGATAACTTTTGTGGGGTAGGCAATATGGCTCCAGCTGATGATGTAGACCTAATTTATTGTTGCCTTTTATGTGGGATATTGTCAGATGTATCCCCTCCTTCCATGTTGTGAAAATCTGCAAGTGATTATGGGATAACTCACCCAGAAAGGTGTGTAAAATCACTGTGGCCTGCTGCATACTCCACAACATTGCCCTGCGACGGAACATCCCTTACATCACAGAGGATGCAAGCCATGAAGACCCACCAGGTGGGGACCCTGAAATGCCAAATGAAGATGATGATAGTGGAGAAGATGAAGGAGCTGACTTGTGTCAGTATCTCATCCAGAACTACTTTTCTTAAGCATAAGTATGGTGTGAGATGTGATGACTTTGACTATTCTTGCAACTCTTGTAGTGATGTGAGGAGGATTTTAATGCTACATACTAGGAATATATGGGTCTGGTAATATCTGGGGAAAGGTGTTTGTTTTGTAAGTGTAGCTCTGTTCAGCTGTAAATGTTGCCTTGGACTGTGTTCTCTAGAAGCTGACAATGTGATGTGTGTCATATGTAAGTTTTCTTAGCTAATCTCCCTGTGTTGGTCTATTTTGGGTACCTTCACCATGTCATCTTCATTTAGACATTAGCAGGTATATGATGCTGTTCAGAAGTACGAAGTATGCATGAATTGGTCCTGGGAATATCTGTCACAGAGTTTGGGTGTACAAAGCAGGTACCAAGATAGCTTGCACAGCAATAGAATGGAAGTTACATGGCTTCCATTGGACTGGTTCCTTGTGGTGTATTGGTCCTAATATATGTGTGCCATCATGTGGTCCAACACAATGTTGTGTTGTGCCCAATTCATGTTATCCTGCCTTCACATTGGCTAATTCCTTATTGTCTATGAACTGGATGTAGCTGTTGATGTGTCTCCTCATTGTAAGCCAAAGTGCTTGTAGCAAATCACTGACATTTGTTTGTGACATTCCACCAGATGCAAGCAACACTGGATTGAAATTACCCTGTGGTCAGAAACTGTTGTACTGACATGTGTCTGTTTATTTCTTGAATTGATGTAGGATTCCTTTTGTGGGGTAGGCAATATGGCTCCAGCTGATGATGTAGACCTAATTTATTGTTGCCTATTGTGTGGGATATTGTCAGATGTATCCCCTCCTTCTATGTTGTGAAAATCTGCAAGGGATTATGTGATAACCGACCCAGAATAACTGAGTCATGACTTATTTGCTATGTGTCTGACATCATGTGAGTCTATGATTTGAACAATGGAATAAAGATGTTCTCAGCCAGACACTTGTATGTATGTGTTTTTGTGACATGGTAGTGATCCTGTGTTGAACACCATTTACATACAACATATCCACGCTTCCAGAAGTCCCTAGTTTTGACATTGCAAAGTTCACCTAGTAGTACATTTACATTGTTATATGTGAGAATTAAAAGAGGAGACAATGCTTTGGTGACGTGTGTTTTTAATGACGTGAACAAGGATAAGATAAAGAAATTATCTTAAAATACAACAGTGCAAACAAAAAGTGAAATCTTCAGTCATGGTGGATGAAACCATTGTAGTAGAGTCCAAAGGGTCAGGACTCCAAAGTCCAACATACTCCTCCCATCAGATATGGGAAAGTGGGCAGGAAGAGTCCAACAAAGTGAATGTGTAGCATAAACAGGAGGACATAAGGGTTGAGGGCTCTTACTGGCAGTGGTGGGTGTCTTGCCATCCTTAGCTCCTGGGTTTTTGCTGGACGTCCCCTCCCTCTGACAGAGGGGGGATCTGGAGCTGCTGAGACGGGTGCGTGCAGGTGTGGGCTCCTCTGACAGGGCCTCCCTTCCTATGGCTGCAGCACATGTTGATGGTGTGGATGTACTTGGACCACAGGAAGGGGTAGATGCAGGTAGAAAAGCCCTGCAGAGGGTGGTGTTTATGTCCCCTAGCACCCCAACCAGGGAGGCAACCTTGGTGTTTATGTCGGCCATCTCATTGTGGATGGCAGCAACGTCCTGGTATGTGTCCCTCTGCAGCTCCTTCTTTTCCCAGATTTCGGTCAATACCTTGCCCATGACATTTTGAGAGCCCTGGTAGACTCACAGGACTTGGGTGATGGCAGCCTGGGTGTCCGTGGTCTCAGTGGGCTCACTCTGTGGGTCCACAGTTAGCCTCCCACTATGCCTACCCCCCACGGCCCTGTGCCCTTGGCACAGACTTCACCCTCCTGCACCCTCCCACTAGGTCCTGGTTCCTCCATGACTGGGGTGGTGTTAGCCATCTCAGAATCCAGGACTGGGAGGCACAGGATGGGACTGACTTTGTTAGGTGCACCGGTTGGGGGGCAGTGGTTGGCTGTGATGTTGCAGTGGTAGTGGGAAGTGTTGTAGTGGGCACAATGAGCCCCACTGTTGACGTCTGCCAAAGGCTGAACAATCAAAAAACAACAAGTTCTCTACCTGTGCGGATCATATGAAGCAATAAGTCACTGATTCGTAGTAAACTAACAACACAGGCCTGTAAATGTGACCACACCACACATGATTTAGAAAATTATATCAAAAGTATTTTTTATTGTCAATTCAACAAATTTTTTGTTTTTAAATTTATATAGAAAAAGAGTTGACATAGAGCACATCCCACACCACACTCACTCACTCAGAAAGTCACATCCAGATTCATAACCACACATACTCACACGTCCAATAGAATCAAACAACCCGTAATACAATATTCATGAATAAATAAATACACGTGAACAAGTCCCCCAGAAGGTCGGTTACACAAAAGATATAGTACACCTTATACAAAACATCAGTGTAACCAGGTGAGAGATGAGAAATAGATCAATCAACATCTACTAGATGGTCAAATGATAAACAGAGTTCATATCCATAAACTGATAAGTAATCCTAAGGGGGGGGGGGGGGAGAAATTTGATCATAGGGTCCACGTCACTATTTCAGCGCCGACGCGTGTTTCGGTGATAGACCCCAATGTGGGTCTCACCTTCCTCAGGGTGCATGTACCAAAAGGCAATGGTAGTGGGACGTGCCTGGAACAAACAATAAACAGAATTGATACACTCGCAGTACTAGGTGCGATTACATAAAGTTTACATAATATAATCATATTAGTCACACATATAATGTATAGATTTGTATTAAGTAGTCACATAGTGCGGTCACAAAGGCACAGGTTGGAAGTTCAATAAACAGATACATAGAAACAATAACTTGTGCACACTGAGAAAAAACTACAGAGAAAAGCTCAAAAAGATGAAGGATAAATAAATAGACGGTAATATCCATTTTTGTTGTGCCACAAATACATGAATAGTGTGTTCAAAAAACATACAGCCTCCATGGTTTCTAGTAAAGAATAAAGAAACATAGTATCAGAAACAGATGATCACAACTATATCAGACCAGATAGTATTCAAGAATAAGAGCAAAGGTTAGAAGGACAAAAACACGTTTAAAATAGGTCACGCGGGGGCGTGGCCATGATGGCGGCGAGATAGGACGTGGGTCCCTATCCCTCCGGCGCCGTCAATACTGAGCGTTGTATTATCGCCCTAACTGGCGCCCATCTGACCCTGCAGACGGGTGAGCGGTATTGCGGAGCTGTCCTGGACCCAATGGTGGGCCCCGTTCGGTGATCGGTGCACTCTGCTCCGCTGTGCGATCCCTTCCGGCCCCGGCCTTGCTGCGGCCCGGCGGGTGAGGCGCGGCCGGGCGGAGAGCCGAGCCCCGGTGTGAGCTGCGGGACTGCCTGGGGCGACCTGACAAGGGTGTGTAGAGGACACGCACTGCCCCCGACGGCGCTGGACTCCCGGCGGACCGGATGGTGACGGGGCCGTGGAGCCGAGATATGGAGACGGCGCCATATTGGTGGACTGCGGCGAGGCCTGCCCGGCCCTGAACGAGCTGTTGGGCGGTGAGTGGGACGGGGCCTCCCGACGCCCGGTGGGCCCTGCCCTGGCACGGTGGCTGAGGGCTGCGTCCTCTGCTGGGTGGGCGCTGCCCAGCGGACATCACAGGCAAAGAGACGCGGGCCTGGGAGGGCCGCGTACGAGTGGCCGGAGAGCTCGGTCTGCACGCCGGCGGACGGAGGTGTGCCCTGATAGCCCCCGGAGGCTGGGAGGTGTGAATGCGGAGCAACGCGGGGCTGTGCTGCGGTCTGCCGGAGTGGTAGCTGCCACCGCGGGGGGCCCGGCATCTCCCGACATCGACGTGCCACCACCCACGGAGTGACTTGTCCCGCTGCCCGGCCCCATCCGGCCCCGGCCTTGCTGCGGCCCGGCGGAGAGGGGGCTAGCGAGGACAGAAAGAAGGCTGTAGGGTTCGGCTGTGCCCCTCGGGGTGCCTGTGGAAGCGTCGTGCCGGTTGGGTCCCCTGCGGACTGGGTTCCTGGAGTAGCGGCGTGAGCAGGGACCCGGAGACGGACCCTGATCGGAGGCGGTGGCGGACCCTGCTGGTAAGGCCTTGATGCGAGGCAGCGGAGAGCCACGGAATCATTTGCGGAGGCTGTGCCGTATGCTGAACGCCGCAGGTGAGGAGCGGTGAGACTGACGGGTGTGTGAGAGCGGTCTGCAGATCGGCAGACGGAGTGTGGTCCTACCTGCCCTTGGGGGCTCACGTTGGTGTTTGGAGCGGCGGATTGCATTGAGGCCTACGACTGCAGAGTGGTTGGCGGCGAGTGCCTGGGGGGCCCCCCTGTCTTCCCGGAGACACCTGAGAGGCTGCACGGAGGGGAGAGGGGACCCTTGTGCGCCTCTGCCTCTGGCGGACATTGGCTCCCCCTGCTAGCATTATCTCCTTGCGACCACCTACCTCCTGCACTCGCCCTATACTACCGGGCCTGGTCATAGCGAGGTGAGCATTGACAGGAACGTCAACAAGCGGGGAAGTAGCCATACTGGTGAATGGACATTCTAAGGATTGCGCCTGAACCACTGTAGCGCCGCAAGCGGCAGGCCCCGGGGTGTTGCAGCGGAGGAGGGGAGCCGGTAGGAGTGGAGCTTTGACCTGAGCCCCCGGAGCGCCAGCGAGGGGCCTGGGCCTGGTCTGGGGCAGACACTTGACGGGTGTACGCCCTCACGATGTCCTCCGCCAAGGGGAGAAGGGACAAGTCTCTGAAGGACCTATTACGGAAGACCTCGGAGAATCCCGCGGCGCAGACGACGACGGGAGCAGCGCTCTTGGACGGCGAAGATGCCCCAGCGACAAAAGCTTTTATGGTGGAGCTCTTTTCCGCCATTAAAGAGGACATACAAGAGCTTCGTTCGCAGCTGTCGGCGGATCTCTGAGAGGTGCGGCGAGACGTGGATGGCATTGGAGAGAGGGTGGCGACCTTAGAGGAACATGACCTAAGCAGAGAGGACGATATGCACCAGCTGCAGCAGGAAATGCTGCGTCTACGGGACCAAACATAGATCTACAGGCCCACACGGAGGACCTTGAAAACCGCTCTCGGCGGAATAATATACGGATCCGGGCAGTACCATGGAAGGGAGAAGGTGATGACCTCCGTGAATATGTCAATGCCCTGCTCCTGCAAATCTTGGAGGATGAGGAAACACCTGAGGTCCAAATGGACCGTGTCCACCGAGTTGGGCTGCCGCGGGGTCCGAAGGCCCCTCCTCCTGACATCCTAGTCTGTATCCATAATTTCCAGCTTAAGGAACGTATCCTTCGCAGAGCTAGAGACCTTAATCCGATCCGCTTCCGAGATCATTGCCCAGTTCTTTATCAAGACCTAGCAGCTTCCACGTTAATGAAACGGAGGGACTTTAAGCCTATCACCAACTATCTCAGAGAACAACAGATTCCTTACTCCTGGGGTCACCCCTTCCGCCTTATCTTCAAATACCAGGGCAAACTACAGCAGATTCGCTCTCTTGAGGACGCATATGAGAAGCTAAGCATAGAACGGCCAATTGCTGGAACAACGGAGGAACATCCACTTCGCCGCGGGCGTAGACGCTCTTCGGGATGGCAGCGAGTGGGGGGACCGCAGCCGGGTGCTGCACCAGACATAGCTACGAGCAAGCTTGAGAGGGAGGAAGCCCTTTCATCAGTCACGCGAGTCACTGACAACCCCATCACACCCTGAGGTTCTTCAATTGGCGTCCACAAGGGCACTCTAGTAGGCGCCGGAGGGAGGCGGTCCTTCAATGAAACGTAGCGCTCCTGCACCCTGGACATCGGTGTGCTGAACACGGGGATCTACGAGAGTTCTGGACCCCGTCCACGTCCTCCCCTGTAAGACACGATTCAATCTGCGGGGATGCCACGTCCCCTGGAACATTTGTATTACCTGACGGACATATGTCACCTTATTGGTTTTTACAGTTTTGCTATTTTGCTTTTTTCTTTCGTTTTTTCAGCAATTTTTGGGAGTTGGGGTTTATGGGATTGTTTTTGGGGCTCCGCATCAGTTCATAGGCAGGAATGGCAACAGCCCAGGCCGTGGGTCCAGGGGGAATTTGCATATACACTCCGGCAGGTTTGGCAGGTGTCTAGCTTAAACAGAGTACAGCGCGTATGGCCCGGCGCAGATAGGCTATGCAACGCTTCCCCGTGTCACCTAGGTAGATTCGATGGGTAGAGATCTGAAAATAGTGAGCTTAAATGTTCGTGGATTGAACAACCCAGTCAAGCGCGCTGCAATACTCTCACTCTTAGAGAATGCTGAGGGGGATATATGTTTACTGCAGGAGACTCATCTGTTGCCCAAGGACACTAAGCGCATGAGAGATAAACGCTTCCCTTTGCAGCTGTGGTCCTCGGGAGCTGCCAAAAAAAATGGGGTGGCGATCCTCTTTAGCACACGGTCACAATGCAAAGTCATTTCCACAGTAGCAGACATCAAGGGTAGGTTTTTAGCAGTCCGAGTTCAATGGGGAGACATGCACATGACAATAGGGTCGCTATATGCCCCAAATGAACGGCAAGAACCTTTTCTACGACTCGCACTCTCTGAGGTACTTGCCTCGCCGGATGCAGCACTCTTGGTGGGAGGGGACCTGAACGTGGTAATGGACTCCGCGATGGACAGATCAGAACAAAGGGCGCAGCAAACGGGAGCACTGTCACAGGGAGGGAGGCAATGGTTGTCTGACTGTGGGCTGAGCGATGTCTGGCGTTCACTACACCCGAACACACGGGACTACACTTACTACTCTGCAGCACACAAAACCTACGCACGATTAGATAATTTCTTAGCCTCTTCCGCACTGCGCTCTGCTTTGCACACGGCGGAGATCACTCCCCGTTCCCTTTCGGATCATGCCCTCATTGCAGTACAATTAACCTCGCATGGTGCGCGCTCCTCACCGTCGGGTTGGCGTCTTCGCGACTCCCTTTTACACTCCGAAGAGGTTACTGATAGAGTCCGGACCGCTATTGTACACTACCTAGCTGACAATGATCTCCTGGGCACTCCTCTTGTGGCGATTTGGGAAGCTTTGAAGCTAGTGGTGCGGGACGAATTTATTGCGATTGACGCCTCCTTTGCGCGGCTACGCAGGGAAAAGCGCGCAGAGCTGGAGAAGGAGGTGGGAGACCTAGAAGCAGTCCATAAGAGGACTGGCGCCCCCAGAGTCTGGAGGGAATTGGAAACACGGCGGCGTATGCTAAAACATCTAGATTTAGACAGGGCAGAATATGCCCTCCTGAGATTGCGACATAAATTCTATCTCAGCGGGGACAAGGGAGGGAAGATGCTAGCGCACAGACTGAGAGCGCGTACACAGATGACTGCGATACACGCGATTCGAGACCGGGACGCGGGGGAGAGTACCACAGACGCCCACATTGCTGACACCTTTCGCCAGTTTTATCAAAGCCTTTATACTAAGGGGTCCACTGGTTCCCATATCATTGGGGAATACTTGACCTCCTGCGATGTTACTCCTCTGGTTAAGTCGTCAGCAGACTCACTGGACTCTGTTATTCGAATAGAGGAAGTCATCTTGGCGATTGCTCGCTTAAAGCCGGCCAAATCACCAGGCCCGATGGCTTTTCAGCACTATTTTATAAAACATTCTGTGTGGAGCTGGCTCCCCTTTTAACGAGGCTTTTTAACTCTTTCCTTGAAACCAAGGAAGTGACGCCCACTATGTCGGAGGCGGTTATTTCTGTCATCCTTAAGCCGGGAAAGGATCCTAAGGAATGCGGGTCATACCGGCCCATCTCCCTCCTTAACGTCGACGCGAAGCTATTCGCGAGCATATTGGCAGCGCGGCTCGGCCCCTTGATGGACGGCCTGATTGATCCGGATCAGGCCGGTTTTATCCCAACGCGGCAAGGAGGGGATAACACCAAACGACTTCCCCATCTCCTGGACTACATACACCGGTCGCGTACGCAGGCCTTCTTCCTCTCTATTGATGCAGAGAAGGCCTTCGACCGAGTCGATTGGAACTATTTGTTTGAAGTCCTTCGGGCTTTCGGATTCGGCGATAACTTTATCCGATGGGTACAGTGCTTATATGCCTCCCCTAAGGCTGCAGTGCGAGTGAACGGGTGTAAATCGGCCCTGTTCCCCATCGCCAGGGGCACGCGGCAGGGATGTCCCCTATCTCCACTGCTGTTCGCGCTTTATATGGAGCCCTTTGCTCAACGCATACGATCTAATCCCGACGTGGTGGGTATCAAATTTGGCGCTGACACGCATAAGATTAGTTTGTACGCTGACGATGTTATCCTCACACTCGTGCAGCCCCAGTCGACCCTAAGACATTTGTCGGGAAAACTCCTCGCTTTTGGAGAGGTGGCGGGATTCAAAGTTAATTTCTCTAAATCACAAATTCTTAATGTGTCGATCCCCGAAGATGAGATTCAGAAACTACAGCAAGATTTTGCCTTCCACTGGGCCCCCAACGACATAACGTATCTAGGTGTTCGCCTGACTTCAGCTATTACCAAAACCACGGCCCTTAATTACAAGTTATTATTGGAACAAACGACCAAGGCGCTGTCTGCCTGGTCTCGTCTTAATCTGACATGGTACGGGAGATTAGCGGCAGTGAAAATGACGGTGCTCCCACGCATCCTATATTTATTCCAGATGCTCCCGGTAACCCCCCCCCCCCCCCGGGCACTCTGCGAAAATTGCAAGGGCTCTTAACCAAATTTCTGTGGGATCATAAAAAACCGCGACTTGCGCTATCCCTAGTAACCTCACCGAAGGCTAGCGGTGGACTCGGCTTCCCTCTGGTGAGTGCATACTATCAGGCATCCTGCCTTCGCTATATCACGGAGTGGAATAGGCCCTTGTCCAGTAAGCACTGGAACTTCATGGATCAAACCGTGGCCGGATGTAACATCTGGCGCGAGCTATGGCTCCCGCGTAAACACAGGGCCTGGGGCCTATACTCCTCTCCGGTTACTTCGCCGACACTTAAGGTGTGGGACCAGTTGGCGCGCCGAAGGGGGTGGACTACGTTCCCCTCCCCTATGACTCCTATTGTAGATAACCCTGATTTTCCACCGGGCTGTGCATCGCCAGTCTTTCACCGTTGGAGGGAGGAAGGATGTAAACGGGTGGGCTCGCTCTTTGACCTGGAGGGCTTGATCTCTTTTCACCACTTGCGCACAGAGCATTATGATCTACCTGAATCAGACGCTTTCCATTACTCACAGCTTGCACATTGGGTAACGCAGCCTTCACACTTCGCACACATGTCCCGTCCCTTGACGACATTTGAAAAGTGGCTGGTCTATAAGAAGGATGACCGTAAACTCATATCTGAACTCTATGCTATGATCATTGCACGACCCCAGACACAACGCACAAGAGCACAGGTCCGTCCTCTTACACAAAAAGAATGGGAACACATCTTTTACCGGGCGCACCACACAGCTTCCAACACCGCGGGGGCGGAATCTGCGTATAAAGTGGTTAATTATTGGTACTATACTCCAGAGCGCATCAAAACATGGGATAGAACTAAGTCAGACCTCTGCTGGCGGGGGTGTGGCCTTACTGGCTCCTTGGTGCATTTGCTGTGGCATTGTCCGAAACTGGTGAGGTACTGGACAGCGATACTTGATGACCTAGACGCAGCGTTTCAGATTACATTTCCAAGAAAGCCTGAGCACACGCTCCTGGGACTTCCCCACGCGGGGACCTTCCCCTTGCGGTCTCTGAGGGGTAAGCAAATAGCCTTAGCTTTGCTGGCAAGCTCGGCAGGTGCTGCTGGCGCAGTGGGGATCCACATCAATGCCGGACCTGAGCGATTGGATCCGGAGGCTCTGGCATCTTTTAGCGATGGAGCGCATTTCGCTCCGTGTAGAAGGGAAAGGATCGGAATATGCCGAAATATGGGCCCCATTCTTGCAGCTTCTTACCAAAGACATGAGGGAGGTGACATGCCCGAAATATCTACAAATACTACAACTCATTCCACTGACGCCGCCAGGCTCCTCTATTAAGTAATGCAAAGGACACTAGCCAGGGATCGATAGTTGGGAAGGGGAAGACCAATAGGTCCTGAACTGATGCGGAGGGAGGGAGGGAGGGAGGGGGGGGATGGGGGGTTAGGGCAGTGGGAGGTAGGGTTGTTTGTGTTTTCTTTTATTGGTTACCATTTGTTCTCTAAAAGTGGTATCTTAGATAAGTGCCTTATCATCATGATTAAAACTGCATATTATCGCGGGGTCGGCCCCTGGGGTGTAGACCTGAACGCTGTGTATTGTTCTTAAGAGTATGCTCTGCCGGCGTCTTGATGTAGGCAGCTAAGCTGTGTATAATTGCGCTCCTACCACGTAATAAAAATGAGTGATTTCTAAAATAGGTCACGCGCAGGAGATAATAGAAGGAAAACATAATGAGCCGAAGTACCTGAAAATCAGAGCAGGCACACAGGTGGTGACAACGGGATATCAGCAGGGATACAATAATGGTAGAGCCTGGGTAAATGTGAAAGATAAAATAAACACAACTCAATAAATCTAATGGCAAGCAAATGGAGGATAGAATAGGGGTCTCCGGGATACGGTGCAATTTACCAACCGGTGCTATGCGGCGGCCGGATTAAAACCCAAGCGGAATAAGAGGCAGTCGAGATCCTGCGAGCCAGCAGTGTATCTCAGGGTTGCTTGCATAGGCGGGAGAGTGGTGATTACCCATAGAAAGTATTAGCGGATAAGTTTAAATCCCAGAATGCGTTGACTAAGGTAAGATAAAGGCAGCGGGGCGTCCCGACGGTGGGGAACGCTCTGATCTCTAAAGGGAAAATAAAAATTAAAGAGACTAATGAAGCCTGTCTGTCCAGTGTGGCCACCGAGTAGACAAACAGCTCGCAGACAATTCAGTGTCTCACCTTGAGCTAAAAGCAGGGACGGACGCGGTGGCGGCGTCTGCACCAGATGGCCAGATTCAGCCGGGTCCGATAGGGTGATATCAGCGGGCGTAAGATAGGTGGCTACGCTCCAGATCCCTGGAGGGGGGGGAACAAATAAATAGGCTATTAAGGCCTAACAGTCCCAATGGGAGTCAGACAACAGTGCCGCAAGGTCACGTCAATTAATGGATCTAACCTGGTCGCGATAGTACACGGTGGCAGAGACGGCGTTCAGCAGGGAGGCCGGTCGGTTGGTCGGATGATCTAAACGCCAAGGCTAAGAAAAAGGGCTTTAAATGCAGCGTGGATGGGCGCGCTTGCGTCTGACGTCGGTGCGTGAGGAATATGGCTCCGCCCACTGCTCCTTCACCGAGGTGAAGGCTGCCGGCAAAGTCAGGCACACAGAGCTCTGGGCTGCAGCGGGGCATCACCGCCTAGCGGTGGATTACTGTAACTGAGACTACACAGTCTCAACAAACAATATAGAAAGAGGAAACATAAAATAAAAAGAAATAACATAATAAAACAAAGGTGCCTGATTTATTATGGGCGGTAAGCCAGGACATATAGCCATGGACCCCCGACGGGGAGCCCTAGACTACGTCAATCTACCTCAAGATGGACATTATGTAGCTCTCATGTGATGGCGTTTTCCCATGGGAGAATCTCATTGAGTCCCATGTCTTTAGAGTTGAGGGTGAACATCCAGAACACTTCTTGTTTCTTCCGCGTCGCGGTTACATCAGTCCCCATTTGAGAATGAACTTTTTCCAATATGGTCCATCGGAGGTCCCCTTCGGTATGATTCGCCTCCACCCAGTGGTTGACTAGGGGTGCAGCGTGTTTACGCAATCTGATGTTAGATTTATGCTCGCCAATGCGAGTTCTGCATTCCCTGGCGGTTTCCCCTACATATGCGGTCGCAGGGGCATAGGATGACATAGACAATGTTAGACGAACGGCAGTTCGTCATTTCTTTCAGAAACACTGTCTGGTTGTTTATCAGAATGTGGTCGCCAACAATCGCGTTGGCACATGCTTGGCATGTGCCACATTTGTGGTTTCCCTAACCGGTTGACCTCCCGTAATAGATCTTTGAACAAAATTGTTCATCTCATGTCTCTTGGCCCTTACCAGGATATTTCTCAGGTTCTTATTCCTCTTGAAGGCAAAGAGGGGTTTAGATAGCGACTGAGACTGGTGGTCCAGATTTAAGATGTGCCACTGCGAATTGATAATTTGGAGCATCTTGTGGTCAAATAGGGAATGTTTGGTGACACAGACAAGTTGGTCTGACTGTTCCTTGTTTTTGGGCTGAAATATCGTGTCACGTCGTAGTATCTCGCTCTCTTCAATGCATCTTTGATGAGTTTGTGGGGATATCCCCTCTTGGTCAGTTTAGCTTTTAAAGTTTCAGCGTGGGTCATGTAGTCCTTAATAGAGGTACAGTTTCTACGGAGGCGTAGAAATTGACTGAACGGGATTCCGTCCTTTTGGCACCTCGGATGAAAACTGCTGAAGTGCAGGAGGGTGTTTCTTGACGTGGGCTTGGTATATAGAGATACCGTCTATTGGAAATTAAGGTGTTCAATCCACACGTCAAGAAATTCTAGTTTGTTGTTACTCGTATGTGCGGTAAATTTAAGATTTGAGTCCGCCGCATTGATCCACATAATGAATTCGTACAGAGTCTGCTGGTCACCCCTCCAAACGAAAAAAATGTTGTCTATGAAGCGTGACCAGTGGTTTATGTTCTCATAGAATGGGGCAAGCTCGTTGTAGATGTTAAGGCTCTCGAAGTGTCCCATGTAAAGACATGCTACAATGGGAGCACATGCCGCACCCATACTGACTCCCTGAATTTGATGAAAAAAACTACCGCCAAATTCAAAAAAGTTCTCCTCGAGAACAATCTCAAGTCATTGAAGAATAAAAGTAGAGTTGGTATACGTAGGTTCTGTCTCAACAATTTCCCCGATGACCCTCAGCGCTTCCTTCTGGGGAATGTTGGTATATAAGGACTCAAGGTCCATAGTGACGAGTATTTCTCTCTCCTGATTAAATGGAAGACCCTCAATTTTAGATATAAAATGGCCGGTGTCTTTCACATAGGAGGGCAGGGCAGACACGAGGGGTTGCAAAAAGCGGTCGACATATTTGGATAATGGTTCAGTGGCTGCCCCGATCGTAGAAACGATCGGTCTCAATGGGGGGTCATATTCATTCTTGTGGGTTTTCAGTACCCCATAGATGATAGGGATGCGTGTGAAAGAAGGAGTAAGAAATTCAGCCTCCTTCTGACAGATATCACCTCTTTCAACAGCGGCCTCAACTATTCCGAGAATTCTCAGTTTGAGTTTGGGTTCAGGGTTAGATATGATCTTTTTATAATGTCTGGGCGATCCTAAAAGATTGTCCATTTTTTCTTTGTATTTATTAGAGTCAAAAATCACAATGCCGCCTCCCTTATCGCACGGTTTGATCGTCAGATCTCCATTGTCCTTAAGCTCATTGAGTGCGGCGTGCTCTTCCCTTGTGATGTTATAGGAGGGTTTGGGTGCATATTTGATGGCTTTTTGGATTTTAATAAAAACCGCCTTTTCAAACATTTCAACTTCTGCCCCCACAGACTCAATTCCAGGGGTGAAGCTGGAGGGAGGTTTAAGGCCAGATAGATTGTCTTCCATAGTGTTGGTGACTCTAGTCTGGAAGAACTTCTTAAGCCTGATTCTGCGAAAAAAGGAGTGGAGGTCCTTGATGAGTTCAAACTTATTAAGGCTTGTGGTGGGGACAAAAGAAAGTCCTTTCGATAGAAGGGTCTCCGCAGAGGGTTTAATGTTGCAGGAGGACAGGTTAAACACAGGGATGGTGTTTATGTTCGCCAGTACTGTTGATTGCGAGTTTGAATGTACTTCTGTAGTTGATCCTGTTCCGAGTAGAACCCTCTCTGTTGTTGATTCCGATATCTGGGGCGGAAGTTGCCCCTTCGGTTGCCTAAAAAACGGTTCTCAGTAGTTGCCCTCTCGAACTCCTGTCTAGGTTGGTAGTTTCGGTGTGATGGGTTTTCACTGTCCGAGTCAGTGGTGTCGGAGAAGGTAGTAACACGTCTGTTTCCCCAGTTGGCTGTACTGTTACCCGTAGAGTTCTCACTGTTAGTAGTGTAAAAATTCTCAGTGAGATATGGGTAGGTTCGTTCTTGCGAGAAAAGACGTATATCCTTCCTGAGTTTTTCAGTCTTCCTTTTCAAAAGATATTCACTGAAGGATTCCAGCTCAAACGAAATCTCCTTGAGCTTCTTTTTTCCTTCCTCTACACTGTTGGATTGTTTTAGTTTCTCCTCCAATTCCTGAATTTCTTTATTTAATAGACTGACTACTTCCCTGGCCGTTTCGATGATAAGCTTCATCCAGTCCCTGGAGCATCTGTTGGAAATAAGTGCCCATTTCTCCAGGAACTGCCTGATTTCAATAAAAAGGACCGGGATGTTTCTAACCCTAAGGCAAATCGGGATAGTACCAGCTTTCCGATATTCAAGCATAAAATTGGCATGTGACTCGGTACGCTTGGATTTCTTTTCTAAATTAAACAATTTGGTCCACTCCTCGTTGAGGCCTTTGGACAAGGTAAAGGGCCTGTCATTGCCTGGTGCTTGGCCTAGGAGTCGGGCAAAGTCATCGTCGGAGAACCCAAAGGTTTTGATACTTTCCATCACAGAGAACTTTATGTAATCGCACCTAGTACTGCGAGTGTATCAATTCTGTTTATTGTTTGTTCCAGGCACGTCCCACTACCATTGCCTTTTGGTACATGCGCCCTGAGGAAGGTGAGACCCACATTGGGGTCTATCACCGAAACGCACGTCGGCGCTGAAATAGTGACGTGGACCCTATGATCAAATTTCTCCCCCCCTTTAGGATTACTTATCAGTTTATTGATATGAACTCTGTTTATCATTTGACCATCTAGTAGATGTTGATTGATCTATTTCTCATCTCTCACCTGGTTACACTGATGTTTTGTATAAGGTGGACTATACCTTTTGTGTAACCGACCTTCTGGGGGACTTGTTCACGTGTATTTATGTATTCATGAATATTGTATTACGGGATGTTTGATTCTATTAGACGTGTGAGTATGTGTGGTTATGAATCTGGATGTCTGACTTTCTGAGTGAGTGAGTGTGGTGTGGGATGTGCTCTAAGTCAACTCTTTTTCTATATAAATTTAAAAACAAAAAATTTGTTGAATTGACAATAAAAAATACTTTTGATATAATGTTCTAAATCATGTGTGGTGTGGTCACATTTACAGGCCTGTGTTGTTAGTTTACTACGAATCAGTGACTTATTGCTTCATATGATCCGCACAGGTAGAGAACTTGTTTTTTGATTGTTTTACTGATTTCCCCTGTTGTTATACCTTCATTTAGTTCAGGGGCCCCCTCCGTATGAGTGGAAGGTCTGCGCAGGCTGACCAGATGGGCCAGGACCATCATCCACCTCTTCAGAAGCGTTATCATTACTGAGGACTTCTTCCTGGGAAGGAGAGGAACTCTGTTTGGTGTCCAACCTCTGTGCAGGTGCAGTGGTGGATCGACCTGTTGAGAGATAGAGAACATTGGTAATGGTGGAAGTGAGGTATCTACATCCACGTTGTTTGTGTCAAGGTAAATGGGCACCTAGAATGGAACAAAAATAGATAGGGATTAGTATTGTCATCTATTTGTGTGGAGTTGAAGTTGGTTACTAGACATTTGTTGACATTCAATTGATGTAGTAGATTTCATCAGTTCCATAGATGTGCAGATACGTACTTTTTTGGCTTTAGGGATAGACATGACATCTCCAAAATTCTGTTACAAACACGGTGTAGTCTTTACATGTGTATTTGTTCCTTCCAAGGCCTAGTTGTGTCTAATACAGCCAAACACCCGGCTTGGTTGTATATGTATCATTGTTCATCATATGAGAAGTGCAGAGTCAATGGGTCACCTGGCACTGCTAATCAGCTGAGTTTCCTTCATGGCTGACATATATTAGGGGTACACCATTGTTGTGGTGTCACTCATGCCATCAATAGTTTGAGTTGATGGATCCAGGATACTATCAAGCAAAGTATTCAGACGTATATCAGAGTGGAGCATTGTCCGTACAATGCACAGTTCATGAGTGTAGATCAGTAGTAACATGACAGACAGGTGAGATGGGGCAAAAGGAGAGTAGCATCTTAGAGTTCCAGTCACAAGGCCTCATGGTAGTTGCAGTCACTTCAATCTAAATTTTTTTTTTTAGTTTTATATAGTACGAACTCGACTCGAAGGTATGAGAGCGCTTTACATGAGCACCAGTTGTGTTACAGATGGAGACATTCATTTTGTTAAGCACAGGAAGATTAAGTGATTTGCCCAGAATCACAGGATGTTGAGCGTCCCTGCCGAGACTCAAACCCAGTTCCCCAGTTTCGAGGTCGACCGCTCTAATTGTAAGCTGCATGACTACTGTAGATCAATAGTAACATGGTAGACAAGTGAGAAGAGGCAAAAGGAGCTTAGCATCTTGGTTAGAGTTCCAGTCTCAAGGCCATGACAACACTTGACAAACAGTTTGTATACCATAGCTGTTGGTAACATGCTTTTGGGATGGACCATACATTTACATCTTAACACATATCATGCATCCTGGATTGAAATTTTGATGGTAATGCACTTACAGACAGCATTGCAACATGCAGCATGTGATGCAGGTGGACACATGTGCTCTTATATGCAGCAATACACATTGCCACAGACAAACCAACATCTCAGATACTTTGAACATTGCATGTTAGGAAAGCTGATAGAGAACACAATAGCAAAAGTAAAGTTGAGTTGAGAGCAAACAGGATATTGTGATATTGTAGCAGTTATTGAAGAATAACTTACCCGAGTCCACTTCCCCCTCTATTCCTGTCTAGCCCTCAGTATGTCGGATGGCCATGACCATCTCCTCCCAGGGTAAGAGTTGTAAAGGTGCGCTGGGAGGGTCACCGGCAGTTCCTCTAAACCTCCAGGTGTTGGCTGTTGTATTTAGTACGTACTCTCAGCCGGATGTCGTTCCACCTCTTCCTAATGTCGCCCTGTGTGTGCAGGATGGTACCAACAGCATTCACTCTGTTGACTACCCTGTCCCTCATTTCGATTTTCCTACTGAGAGGAGTCTGCTGGACTTGGGCTCCAAAAATGTGCGGCTCTACTCTAATGATTTCATCCACCATGACTGTCAACTCTTGCTGAGTGAAGTTTGGATTTTTTTCCCTGGCATGATGAAAAATATAAAATGTGATTGAGTATCTGAATGAATAACAAATAAGTGATAGAGTTAAAAAGGTGCAAAACAAAAATTACAGGTGGTGGAGAGTGCTAAATGGGAAGATGAAAAATGGGGTGCCTTATCTAAAAATGCAGAAAACTGTGGTGCCTGTCTTGCAGTGCTGCAGTTTTGAATCAAAGGAGGCTGTTCAGGGATGGGGTGTGTTTTATAGTGCGATTTACAGGCGTGTCCGTTTGCCAAAGCACATCAGGTGTATCGTTTTTAAATCCATCCAATGGTCACTGTTGTGTTGTTTTCTTTGGCGCGTATCGTGGTGGTCAACCACTGCTGGGTAACCGCCGTTTGTTGACCACCGCTGGGAGACCACGAGTACGACTGTGTAGTCGTAATACGCTTGCCGGGTAGACCACGGACCTGGCGGCGTCGGTGGACGCACTGCCCACATTGCAGACCGCCGCGGTCCCTCCGGGTGGACCGCTGTGGCCGCAGTCGGCATTTCAGACAGAACAACTCGTAATACGGCAGCCGATAGATCGCAGGCGCAGCAGTGTTGTAAACATATGCGGACGGGGTTCTCAGGCGGTCGGACCACCAAACATGTAAATGGGCCTTTTGTCAGTGTTTTGATTCTCATAACTTCCAGTAGGTTGACCTTTCCAATAAACCCAAGATAAGTTGGAGCACCAAATACATGGTCAAGTCAGACAGCTACCAAATACTGCTAGTCACTCCGACCCACCAAAAAGGTACTGGAGAACCTGCGAGTTCTGTATTATTTTCTGTGCAAATAGGTTATGTTAGACAAGTTGAGCTACCTACACAAGGAGGATATTCCCATTAATTGCAAGGAAATGGAAATGACTGTAAGTTTATTTCATCAAAATGTTGGACATGTAGAGCATCTAAATAAACCTTAGATTTACACAAGATTGAGACTTGAAAAAAGTGGGCAAGGGATTAAGAGTGCAATGAAAAAGGGGCACATTTAGGACAGAAGAACTTACATGTAATTCAGAGTGTGAGAGAAAAGGATGATACTGAAAGAGGGTGCATGAAAGCTCATACAACAGCTTGTATGATCAACTGAACTAAAATCTGTCATAGACAGGTATCATTCTCATCTCATCCATTCAGTCTGCCATCCCATCTGATTTATTCAGACACCATCAAGTCAAAACCTGACACTTATTCAAGCTGATTAACCTACCTATGTGGGATACCTGCTGTGATAGTAAGGTTTATGTTACAGCCTGCTAGACATGGCCCTTCTTAGGGTATTTCCCTAAAACGTTTTGTATTTTTTCCTCCTGGTTTTTGCTGATTCTTTTTTCGTGCCTTAGGACTCTGGGCACTTTTCCACTGTAATGCAATGCTGTGCAAATGCAAGTCCTATCCCACCGCTGACCAACAAATGTTGGAACTGGTACTTTCTGGTTGGCTGAGGCGGTCCCCAAGCCAGGCAGAACGTACCACTCCTATCAGGGTTAGGTTATTACATTCACTTTATATCCTGCGCTCACCCATGGGTAGCTTGGCACTGAGCAGTCAGGTTTATCACGGAGGCAATATGTAAAGCATTGGCACAGCACTCTCACACAATAAATACATTGAGCGTTTCAAAAAGAGACTTCACATGTGGTGTATATAAATAAAGATTGTATTCAACACACACAATAATTAACACAACAGGACTATCCTGTATTTCTGGGCATAAGTCACACGTGGAAGTATTTCTGGCAGTACGGCGCCCAACAGTGTAAAAATTGTGTCAGTAACATGCACACTTGGGAAAAATCCTATTTTACCCTGTTGCAGGCATTCTCACATAGGCAACGTGTTCCTTTGTTATCTAAGGTGTTCTTGAAGGATGGATTGACCTCTGGGTCAGTGATTTTTATTCCTCATAGACCTCTATTTCTACTCCAGCGTGTTTGCCACCATGCATGGGGTCTCACCTAAGGGGGACTTGTTTAAATTGACTAATCTGGACCAGTATACGGTGACGCACCTCACCGGGGGTTTTTTTCCCCCAAAGTTTTATATAGCACGAACTTGACCCGAAATCAGGTATCAGAGCGCTTTACATGAGCACCAGTTGCATTACATGAGGACACATTCATTTTTGTTAGGCACGGGAAGATTAAGTGATTTGCCCAGAATAACAGGATGTTGAGCGTCGTTGCCGAGACTCGAACCCGGTTCCCCAGATTTGAAGTCAACCGCCCTAACCGTTAGGCTACATTCTCTCCCCTAGGAGAGGGGGGTGCTTGACAGGGTAAGTGCCACGAAGGGGGATCTTCAGAAGGCCCTGCAAATATGGGCAGAGGCCCACCTAGAGGGATTAGTGAATGGTGGAGGAGATTCTGAGTGTGTGGAGGGATCAGAGCCGATGCAGGGGTTTCCAAATGGACTGTCTGTGGACGGGGAGGAACAATTTTCTTTTGGGACAGGTGGTCTTTGTGACCTCACGCAGCAGTGTGTTCTCCAGGGGCATGTCCTCTGAAGAGCTGGAGGACAGAAGGGAAGAAGGAACACTTAAGTTAGAGCTTGCCAAGACTGTTAAAGAGCAGGCCCTAGCCCTTGCCAAATTAGAAAAGGAGCAGGCCCTTGCCAGATTGGAAACAGAGCAAGTGAGAGGGAGAAAAGGGGACAGAGGATCCAGGTCTTATGCGTTCCTGCATATAATAGAGAGTATTCGAGGTGGGCTACTTGTCCTCGGCAATGGGAGACCCCTTCCCTTGCCTTTGCCGATTGATGAAATTTTCTTCAGATGACCGTCACAAATTAAATCCTAACAGCAAAACAGCGGAAGCTCTTTTTACGAATCCCGATACCTCTATACGAATAAAAGCTATTTGTGCGCTCCAAACCCTGAGGAAGCCCCAGGCTAATAGGCCAGTGTGAAGAGGCGAAACACGTGTTGGCTGCAACATAAACTTGTTTTTTTTGGATTCATGAATCCTCTTTGTCCTGAAAGGCTCTGAAGTTCTAAAAAACGAGTCACAGTGATACACAAAAATTACAGAAAAAATAAATGGAATTATCTCCACACAGACTACGACTTTTTCTACCTGTCCTAGCACATCTCTAAGTCGTGGAAACAGAGCAAGCCCTGGCTGAAACGAGACTAGCCATGGAAGAGAAAAAAATGGCCTTTGAGCTAAGTCCCAGAGAGTTGGAAATTAGAGCCCTACAAATAGGGTCCAAAAACAGTAATGGTGGCAGCGCACCTGCTGCGTCTAACAGTGTAGGTAGAAGTTACATACCAAGGAATATGGTACCAAAATTCCTCATGGGGGGGGGACATTAAGAAATGGGTGGCAGCCTATGAGGAGACTATAACTGCGCACGGGGTCCCACAGGAAATATGGGGAGGTAGTTTATGATAGTGCTTGCCTAAGGTGGGGAGAGATGCCCTCCTTGCACTAGAGGGGAGGGGCTAGGTGAGCTACCAGTTCAGGAAAGCCATTTTGATCAATAAGTTTGGGGAGATCCCAAACTCCAATCAGAGGGGGTGGATTTCTTACTCTACGCTGGGAAGACATTGGGGAAGGGCCCTCACAATGGGTGAGGGAGATTTGTGTTAGTGTAGGTAGTTCCCCGTGGAGCAGGGTAAGGAATGGGTCCCATGTCCCTTCTCAAAGTGAGGGGGGAGTCGGGCGGGCAAAAGGCCAGTATGCCCTATACCCATCCCATGGGCCTGGTGTACTCCCACAGGTAGCGCAAGGTGGGGAAGCTGGTCTGTGCCGGGAGACCATCCACTAAGGGGGGATCCCTAGTGGTAGAGGAACGTTGGGGGGTGCAAACACAAGGAGATGAGGAATGGAGCGCTGAAACTTTTCAGACACTCACCCCCAGTCACAGATCTGAGTTGAATCCATCATCGTTCTTTAGCTCACTTCGCAACCCCAGTTCAGACCCAGCCATATGCAAATCAGTCTTGACCCTGGGCCTCCTGGGAACAGTCCAGCCTGAAATGCGAAGCCAGGTCTTCAATGGACTAGAAACAAGCATCCTGGGACCGGTTAAGGGGTAACACCCCTCATCAGCCAGGCTACCTTGAATCCAGTAACAAAGTGAGCCAGGGACCCACATCTGGGCATACCCTGACAACTTAGAGCAAACAAAGCAAACACAAGGAGATGATGGATGGAGCACTGAAACTTTTCAGACACTCACCGCCAGTCACAGATCTGGGTTAAATCCATCATCGTTCTTTAGCTCACTTCGCCACTCAAGTTCAGACCCAGCCATATGCTTTTTTTAACATTTAAATACTGAGTGTTAGTTTTCCCTGCTCGAGACCTTGCACGAGTCTCTTTTAATATTGCATAACTATTGTATTGAATTTGAATATGGTTCTCAAATTGCACTTTCAATTGCACTAAAGTCACTTTATTTGGCTGAAAGTAATCACGCGCCGATCGCGCTGAACGTGCTGTTTGCCTATCGCTCTCTACATTGGGTCAGCTTCCCTGGTGACTGTCTCTCCCGCCTCCCAGAGAAGTGAGGAGTGTGAGAAGCATCTGAGTGGCCATCTTCACTCCTCTTGTGGTCTAGTCATTGGCGGGGCACAAGGTATATAATGTGCACGCCACCGCGGACGCACAGCGTGCATGACGCCAAAGGCGCGCCAAAGGCAAGCCCGTCTGCGCCCATCCGCGTCCAGAACACGGCCAGCGACAGAAATGCTGCCTGTTTTGGTCTAGGGCAGTACTATTCAAGAGACTCGCTCTTGGCACTCAACACGCATGTAAGTAAGTGCCTTTTCCACCTACAAACTAACAAATTGAAAGGCCCAGTAACCTGTAGGGGGTGTAGATATGAATTGAATTTAGAGCAGACCTTAACCTAAAGCAACTATTAGGACGCCTCGTCAACGCTAGGTCCCTTTGCAAGAAAGTACAACACATTTATGACCTGATTTTGAGCCAAAATTTGGATTGTCTTTTTATTACAGAAACCTGGCTGAAAGATTGGTGTAACCCAGATATCGCACAAGCCCTCCCCCCAGGCTACCTTATATCCTGACAAGACAGGCCTGACCAAAGAGGTGGTGGCCTGGCAATAATATACCGTAACACGCTAAAATGCTCCACATTTGACCTTACAGAGCTTAAAGGGGCAGAAAGTTTGGTTTCTGCTTTCAACTCGAAAGCTCTGTCTCCTTCGCGAGAGCCCTGATTTATCGGCCCCCAGGCACTAGTCTTAACTTTTTAAACACCCTGGGAGAAAATCTGAGCACCCTGGTGGTCAAATACTCGAATTTTACTCTACTTGGAGATTTCAACCTACACTTAGAATCATTGGACACCACGGGAGAAAAAAGGTTTGCAGAGATTATAGAGACACTGGGACTCGAGCAGCAGATAGCTGGCCGGACACACTGCACAGGGCACACTCTGGATGGAATTTGTACAAATTCCACCAGACTCAAAGTTGATCGCCCGGTTAATATAACCTGGTCCGACCATAAATTTATCCCCTTCACGATCGGACGCTTTAATACAGATTCCATGGAAGCCTCTGGACAAATAAGCCATAAAACTATGCAAAAATGGAACAAAATGCTAACAAATCCTAATCTCCACACTGTGGCAGAACAAGGTAGACCTACCCTAATAGGTGACCCCTCACTAGATACACATGCCTTCAACGACTGGATGGCCTCACTTAGTAACATCTTTGCATCACTTGCCCCACCACATAGAAATACCACAAATAATGCCTCTGGCCCCTGGTTTTCTCCACAGCTAAAAGAATTACAAGGGCATAGCAGAAAACTGGAACATAGATGGAGGAAAAGCTATAAACCAGAAGAGCTTACACTTTTTAAAGCAGCACTCAAAAACTACCATCAGCAAATCAAATTAGGAAAGAAAGCCCACTATGCGAATCTAATTAGACAGGCAGCATCAGATCAGAAAACGATTTTTCAAATTGTCAAATCTTTTACACACCCTAAAATGCTCGAACACGACATTCCACCATCACAAATCCTCTGTGATCAGATTGCAGATTTCTTTGATAAAAAAGTCCAAGACTTAAAAAAAGACTAAGTTAACAACCGTTATGACTGCTGAGAGATCTGACCAGGTCAACAGACCTCAGCTTAATTTCTTTAAGGAGGTTAGTCTGGAACAGTCACGCCAAGCTATCCTCTCTAGCAAATCGGGCTCCCCTCTTGACCTGTGCACTCCAAAGATACTGCATGCTATCATTGATATAATCAATCCGATTATCAACAAAATAATAAACTCCTCATTCATACAAGCAGTAGTACCATCTAATTGGAAAATCGCAGCAGTCAAACCTCTCCCAAAAAAGCAACTACCTGATCCCCGACTCTCTTGAACCTCAGGCCTATTTCCCTTCTACCCTACATAAGCAAAATAACAGAAAAACTAGTAAATACCCAACTAACAGCTTTTTTGCAGGAAGCTAATATTTTACATCAAAGTCAAACAGGTTTCGTGCCTGGACACTCAACAGAGTCGGCACTGCTACACACCACGGAAACGCTGAAATTCGCCTTGGATCAAGGGAAGAATGCAGTGCTGATTCTGTTGGATCTATCGGCCGCGTTTGACGCAGTCTCCCATGGCATCCTGGGAGACCGACTAGAATCTTGTGGCATTTCACATAGGGTCCTGGCCTGGCTGAAATCTTTTCTAGAGAATAGAAAACAAATAGTTACCCTCAGCCACTACCAATCGACGGAGAAACCCCTGCTTTCTGGGGTTCCACAGGACTCGCACCCTAGCCTAACACTCTTTAATATATATATATGGCCCCTCTGCTCAACCTGATTTCATCTTTTAACATTGAGACTATTTCCTATGCTGATGATACTCAGCTAATCCTAACATTAGACAAAGATTCTACTGCGCAGAGGAAAACTTCCAGCACTGCCTCTCCGCTGTCATCCACTGGATGCAATCAAACCATCTCAAATGCAATAGCCAAAAAACTGAGATCATGCTGCTCGGCAAATCTAACACCTTTGTGCCCAAACAGTGGTGGCCGAATGACACTCCACCTCCACCAAATACAGTGGATGTTGTGAGGAACTTGGGGATAAGATTTGATACCTCACTATCCTTCCATCAGCAAGCTCTCTCTGTAGCCGGCACAAGTTTCCACATGATAAAGTCTCTTAAAAAGTTCTTCGATCTGCTACCAGGCACTGCAAGAAAGACAGTTGCAGTGGCCCTAATCCTGTCCCATCTAGATTACTGCAACAGCCTGTACGCAGGAGCCAATAAGGCGGTCCTGAAAAAATTACAGATAGTCCAAAACGCAGCAGCCCTTCTGGTACTAAAGTTGCCAAGAGGGTCCTCAGCATCAGCAGCTCTGAAGACCCTACACTGGCTGCCCTTACATAAAAGGATCCTTTTTAAGATCTTAGTAATCACCTACAGAACTTTCAGGTCAGCAGGACCTAAATACCTCAGGACCAGAATCAAACCGTATGTGACCCAACGCCTACTAAGATCATCATCTGAAAACTTTCTAGCACCACCCAGCTTCCATTTGACGTCCAGAGGGGGCAAATCGATGGTAGTCCTAGGGACTAAAGCATGGAACAGCTTACCCACCCATCTCAGACTCCCTCAGTCAGAATCTATTTTCAAGAAACTCCTGAAAACGTGGATCTTTGTAGCCCCAGACAACCTAGTGTTTGCACTCATCGGATTGGTTTGAACGCTCTGCTGCTCTCCTATCTCGGTTTTTCCACATTGGCGCCATGATGCTCCCCGGAGTGAAAGCTGCGCTTTACAAATGTTATCATTCATTCATTCAAATCAGTCTTGACCCTGTGCCTCATGGCAGCAGCCCAGCCCGAACTGCCAAGCCAGGCCTTCCCTGGACAGGAAACAAGTATTCTGGGACCACTTTCGGGGTAACACCCCTCATCAGCCAGACTAGCTTGAATCCAGTGGCAAAGTGAGCAAGGCACCTACGTCTGGGCATACCCCGCCAACTTAGGGCAAACAAAGCAAACACAAGGAGATGATGGGCAGAGCGCTGAAACTTTCAGACACTCACCCCCAGTCACAGATCTGGGTTGAATCCATCATTGTTCTTTAGCTCACCTCGCCACTCAAGTTCAGACCCAGCCATATGCAAATCAGTCTTGACCCTGAGCCTCATAGGAACAGTCTAGCCCGAACTGCCAAGCCAGGTCTTCCCTGGACCGGAAACAGGCATCCTGGGAACAGTGTCGGGGTAACACCCTTCATCAGCCAGGGTAGCTTGAATCCAGTGGCAAAGTGAGCAAGGGACCCACGTCTGGGCATACCCTGCCAACTTAAGGCAAACAAAGCAAACACAAGGAGATGATGGATGGAGCGCTGAAACTTTTCTGACACTCACCCCCTGTCACAGATCTGGATTGAATTCATCATCATTATTTAGCTCACTTTGTCAAACCAGTTCAGAACCAGCCATCTGCAAATCAGTCTTGACCCTGTGCCTCATGGGAACAGTCCAGCCCGAACTGCGAAGCCAGGTCTTCCCTGGACCGGAAACAAGCATCCTGGGACTGGTTTCGGGGTAACACACCTCATCAGCCAGGCTCGCTTGAATCCAGTGGCAAAGTGAGCAACGGACCCACGTCTGGGCATACCCTGCCACCTTAGGGCAAACAAAGCAAACACAAGGAGATGATGGACGGAGTGCTGAAACTTTTCAGACACTCACCCCAGTCAAAGATCTCGGTTGAATCCATCATCGTTCTTTAGCTCACTTCGCCACCCCAGTTCAGAACCAGCCATATGCAAATCAGTCTTGACCCTGTGCCTCATGGGAACAGTCCAGCCCCAACTGCCAAGCCAGGTCTTCCCTGGACCGGAAACAACCATCCTGGGACCAGTTTCGGGGTAACGCCCCTCATCAGCCAGGCTCGCTTAAATCCAGTGGCAAAGTGAGCAAGTGACCCACGTCTGGGCATACCCTGCCAACTTAGGGCAAACACAAGGAGATGATGAACGGAGCGCTGAAACATTTCCGAAGCTCACCCCCACTCACAAATCTCGGTTGAATCCATCATCGTTCTTTAGCTCACTTCGCCAACCCAGTTCAGACCCAGACATATGTAAATCAGTCTTAACCCTGTGCCTCATGAAAAAAATCCAGCCCGAACTGCCAAGCTAGGTCTTCCCTGGACCGGAAACAACCATCCTGGGACCAGTTTCGGGGTAACGCCCCTCATCAGCCAGGCTGTCTTGAATCCAGTGGCAGAGTGAGCATGGGACCCACGTCTGGGCATACCCTGCCAATCTTCGGGCTGGATATGATTTGCATATGGCTGGGTCTGATTTGGGGTGGCGAAGGGAGCTAAAGAATGATGATGAATTCAATCCAGATCTGTGACTGGGAGTGAGTGTCTGAAAAGTTTCAGCGATCTGTCCATCATCTCCTTGTGTTTGATTTGTTCACCCGAAGTTGGCAGGCGATACCCAGACGTGGGTCCCTTGCTCACTTTGCCACTGGATTCAAGCTAGCCTGGCTGTTACCCCGAAACCAGTCCCAGGATGCTTGTTTCGGGTCCAGGGAAGACCTGGCTTGGCAGTTCGGGCTGGACTGTTCCCATGAGGGACAGGGTCAAGACTGATTTGCATATGGCTGGGTCTGAACTAGGGTGGTGAAGTGAGCTAAAGAATGACGATGGATCCAACCCAGATCTGTGACTGGGGTTGAGTGTCTAAAAAGTTTCAGCGCTCCAGCCATCATCTCCTTGTGTTTGCTTTGTTCGCCCTAAGTTGGCAGGGTATGCCCAGACGTGGGTCCCTAGCTCACTTTGCCACTGAATTCTAGCTAGCCTGGCTGATAAGGGGTGTTACCCCGAAACCAGTCCCAGGATGCTTGTTTCCGGTCCTCTTAAGACCTGGCTTGGCAGTTCAGGCTGGACTGTTCCCATGAGGGACAGGGTCAAGAGTGATTTAGATAGGGCTGGGTCTGAACTGGGGTGGCGAAGTGAGCTAAAGAATGATAATGGATTCAACCCAGATCTGTGACTGGGGGCGGGTGTCTGAAATGTTTCAACGCTCCGTTCATCATCTCCTTGTGTTTGCAACGTTGGGAGTGGGGAGCCGGAACCGGCATCCCATCAGTTCAGGATTCGGGGGATGCCACTCACAAAGCGGGGGTGCGAGCCCCCAAAAGGGGGGCGGCGGAAAAAAGAACTCACCCCTGGCCTTTGTCCAGTCCAAAGGTGCAGACTCTGTACTAGGGGACCAGAAGCAGGAGGCCCTTCTTGACCTGGTCAGAAGGAAAGCGAGAGAAAGGTGCAAGATATCTGAGGTCACTGGCCCCCACTTTTTGGAGCCACCACGGGCCAAGTTCCGTGGGTGACTGGGTGCTTGGTCATGGACGCTGATTTTTGTTGGCTCCCTTTGCCATGTGCTGTTCCAGTGAAATAAGGTGGCCCGGGGGTGGAGACAGAAGCCAGACCCCCAGGACAGAAGGGGCCACCCCACAGGGTGGGCCACAAGAGAGGCAAAGAGATCATACTGGGATCATGGTGCCTAGAGCTGGCAGGTACCACAGCAGTGGTGGGCTAGCGGCCAGGCTCTATCGCCCTGAGCAGGGAAGTTGCCAAGGGGATAATTAAACTACCCTGGCTTTGGGCTGGGAGGGGTCATGCTGGACATGGCCCTTCTATTTGGATTCCCCTAAATCTTTTTGCTTTTTTCCGCATGGTTTTTTCCGATTCTCTTTTCTTGCCTTAGGCCCCTGGGCACTTTTCCAATCTAATGCGGTGTCAAAGCGGGTGCTCCCTTCCTACACGTTCTATGTAATGTAATGCAGACTTATAAAGCGCACTATCACCCCACAGGTATCTTGGCGCTGAGGTTAACAGGAACTCCCCTAAATGCACATGTTTACCAACCACATTACTGTCCCGCACTACATCCTAGGGAAGAGCCAGGTTTTAAGCTTCTTCCTGAAGTGAAGGAACTCTTCTGTTTGCCTAAGGATGGGCGGGAGATTGTTCCATAGATGAGCGGCCGCACAGCTAAACGCTCTCCCTCCAAACATGGAGGTTCTAATTCTGGCAGTGCAGACCAGATGAGCTGTGGAGGATCGAAGATTTCTCACGGGGGAATGCCAGACAAATCTGTCTTGCAGTGGCACCGGTCCGAGTCCATGCAGAGCCTTGAAAACGATGCATAATGATTTGAACTGGATTCTCTGAGCTCGAGGAAGCCAGTGGAGCTCATTAAGAGCCGCAGAGGCAGAAGCACTACGTGGTTTCTTCAAGGCTAACTTTGCGGCTATCGTCTGTATCTTTGAAGTTTCATAATCAGAAAATTCGGCGCACCGAGTAGCAGGGCATTGCAGTAGTCCAGACGGCTCAGAATAACACTTCTCACCACGAGAGCCCTGGCTGACACGGGTAGCATAGGGAGAATTTTCCGCAGTGCTTTGATAAGAGAAAAGCAAGTTCCAACCGTTTTATTCACATGGTTTTCCAGACTCATCTTGTTGTCAAAAACTACCCCCAGATTGCGCACTGCTACGGCCGGTGTAGGAAGTGGTGCTTACCTGATTGGCTTAGGGGCTGTACCTGGGAGTACACTTTAAAGACGTATACCACATACCCAGGGCAGGTACTGCACTGCCTACTAATGGGCCCCAGAACTCATTGTGCCACCCACAAGAATAGCCTTTCAAACATGTCTCAAGCCTGCCATTACCTGCCTGTGTGTGCGCAGTTGCACTTATGCTAGTGGAGAGGTGTGGTGCAGCGGCCAGGGCAGCTGACTTCGGAGCACAGGGTTCACAGTTCGATCCCCCGGCTCCGGCGGCAGCTTAGCTCAGCACCATGTGACTCTGGGCAATAGCTCACTTAATTTCCACGACGGCCCCCAGCGCCTTGAGACCCGTAAGGGTGTGTAGCTGCGCTATATAAAAACGGACTTACATTTTTTTTTTTACATATATGCTCAGGTTGTCATTTCTAAACCATTAGCCAATGCTGAGGGGGCCGTCCACTACCACCTGTTCACCCCTACGGTAAGCCCTGAGGGGTGGGGCAAGTGGTAGGGGAAAGGCAGGGCAGGTACACATGTGTGTTCCCTGCCATGGTAGTGAATAATCCCCATGTGGGTTTTCCCTACCTAAGAGGTCTTCTCTTTCCATGGGTCAACATGGGGGAATTGCTGAATGACTTTTAAAGTACTGTTTTACCTTACAACAGGGAGTAGCCTCATGGTGTTTTCAAACATGTCCCAAGCCTGCTATTGCAGGCCTGGGTTTGCGCATATGCACTTATTCTCAGGTTGGTCTTTCTAAATCGTTGGCCAATGCTAGGTGTGCCTTTCACTAACACTAAAGCACCCCTAGGGTGAATTCTGGGCTGGCGGGTGGAGTAAATGATGGGTGAAAGGCAGGACAGTACACATGTGTTCCCTGTCCACGTAGTGAAGAACCCCTATGAGGTTTTCTCTCCCCATAGGTTAACATGGAAGAATGGCTGAGATTAATTTAAGCTGCAGTGGTGGCTTATAGAGGAGCAACCTCATGTTGTTTACTATCATTAGATTCACAATTACAACTCCTCCCTTGTGGTAAGGGTGGATTTGTCATCAATAGCAAATCCACTTCTAGAAAGTGGGCATTTCTTTGCACTAAACTCTTTTGTGGGCCTTTTAGTTAACTCCAGTCCACACTGGAGGCTAGGGAAGCACATCTGTGCATTCCCCAGAGACAGCCTTAAACATTGGGCACGCAACTGGAATGACCAGCCTCTGCCATTTGAGGACTTGACTGGATAGATTGGAGCGAGAGTGTTTGACACTTGGCCTCCTCGATGCCAGATCATGGCCCTACAACAGATTAAGATCTGCATTCCAAGGCCTCATGGCAGACAGGATTGGATTTAGGGAAGGCATCTGTGGTTCAAAGGGAACCCTCAGAACCACACCCAAATTCAAAGACACACTACAGCATAACTACTAGTGCCATACTTCAGCAGGGCAGAGATACACTTGCGGGGACATGGGACCAGACATCCTGAACTGCGTGGTGCAAACTGACAAAGGAATCTGTTGTGCACAAGGAAGAAACTGCCATTGGAAGGAACCATGCACCCTACCTGAATAGTGGCTGGCCTGGGCTGACTACCTGCTGCTGTGTGGCACCCTGAAGTGTGCTCTCCAAGGGCTTGTTGGCTTGTCCCCTGTTCTTTGTGGACGTCTCAGGGACATCAAAGACCTCCTGTGAGGGACCTACACCGGCTACGTGTTTCACCTGGAGAGTGGTGCCCTATCAAGTGCCTACTTTTTCTGCTCGATCCTTACTGCAGCTTGGTGTGAGCGTGGAACTAAGTATTGTGCCTTGTGCAGAGCCCCCAAACCGTGCCCGCATCTAAGGAGTGTGGCCCCTGCATCATGGGTTCTCAGGACACACAAGCGACCCATTAGTGATGAGCGGATATACCGGTTGCGGAACTCAGCGTGGCCCACTTTGTCGTTCCTCCCTCGTGAAACACTCCAACTGCATGCTCACTGCATGCAGTGTCTGATTCACAGGTTGCAACCCTCGGAGGGAGAGCGCATCCATACTGGTGCCTCATTCTACCCCATGCGGTGCTACTGAACTTGCGACTGTGTGTGTGGGACTGGATTGTCTGGTGTGACTCATATCATTGCACACCAGACGATGTGCCTCATTCCAGGGAGGTACGGCGAACCCGACTGTGGGTTGATTGTAACCGGATTGTCTGGTGCAACTCGTATCATTGCATACGAAAAGTTGTGCCTCATTATAGGGGTTGCGACGAATCCAACAGTGGGCTGATTGTAACTGGATTGTCTGTTGCGACTCGTATCATCACGTACCAGATGTTGTGCCTCATTCAAGGCAGGTACGGCAAATCTGACTGAGGGTTGATTGTGACCAGATTCTCAGGTGCGAATCATATCATCGAGCACCAGTCGTTGTGACTAATTCCAGGGAGATACGGCGATCCCGATTGTGGGTTGATTGTGACCGGATTGTCTGGTACGACACGTATCATCACGCACCAGACGTTGTGCCTCTTTTGCAGGGATGTACAGTGAACCCAACTTTTGGTTCATTGTGACCTGATTGTCTGGTCTCTGATCAATATGCACCAGACATTGTGTATAACTTCCCGTGGGTTGTGGGGGACAGCTGAGTGTTCCACATTGCCCTCAGTGGGGCAAATCAACTTCTCGCTCTTCACCCTGCCCGACTACTATGTGTGGCCAGGTACTAGCACCTGGATGGGGCCTGGGTGGTGAAAGTAAATGACTGGGCTGAGGAACACTTCTGAGAGCAATCGGAAGCAGGTTCAGAGACTGCGTGACCCCCTACCCCCCTGTTCTTCCCAGAATTGGGCTGGTGTCAGAAGGCAAATTAAGGGACATCTTGATTAAACTGAGACAACCTCTTGTCGTTTCTTCTTCACATAAAGTGGGTGGACTTCCAGAGTGGTGTCCAACACCCATTTGTCGACTGTTGCCTGGTTACCCCGACAGTTACTCCAGCCTTCTCCCCTGGGCCCCTGACTGTGTGTGACTCCAGCCTTCAATCGGTATTGTAAGGGGTGGGTATTTTTGATTCTAACCTGTGTGCAGTAGTGGGGGGTAACAGAGAGGTTTGGGAGGGACTGTGCCACGGGGTCCGCATTCATATTATCAAATGACCTACTGGATATAATTTGTACTGCGTTACACTGCTGCGTGCATGTGTGCGAGTGTGCTTCATACAGACTAACCAATATCCTTTGCACCGCATTACCGTGCCGTGTGAGTGTGCTGAATGAGAACGGCCTGCAAATAGTTGCATCGCGCAGCGGTGTTGTTTTACTTGTATTGTTTCATTACCTAACAAATACTCCTGTTTTGACATTCGTTTTACCCGTGCAGCCTTTGCCCACGGTGCTGATGAAAGGTGTTATAGATTCCTGTGTGTACACATTCCCGATATCGTTGTGACCTGGGGTGCACACTAGGAATGTGTGGATTTGAATTGTGTTATTTGCCAGGGTGGGCCAGGCTCTGAAAAAGTATCGCACCGTATAAGGGTGCTGGGGTAAAATAGAATTTTTCCCATTTGTGCATATTACTGATGTCATTTTAAACTGTTGGGGCTAGTACTGCTAGTAATATTTCCAAGTGTGATTTATGCCCAGAAATACATGATGTTCCTGTTGTGTTAATTAATGTGTGTGTTGAATATAATCTTTATTTACTTACACCAAATGTGAAGTCTCTTTTGTGACGCTCAGTGTATAGTGTATTTATTGTGTGAGAGTGCTGTGCCAATGCTTTACACATTGCCTCTGTGATAAGTCTGACTGCTCAATGCCAAGCTACCCAAGGGCAGGCAGATTTTACAGTGAGTGTAATCACCTAACCCTGACAGGAGTGGTAGGGTCTGCCTAGCTTGGGCACAGCCTCAGCCAAGCAGAAAGAACCAGTTTCAACGCAATCCATTACACTAATAGCTGCTATTATAGTCAGCACCGGTGGTTACATTCTTAGCATCAAAAGAAAGGATTAAATAAGTGTGCATTCTGGGGGACTCGTTGGTACTTTTCATTAGAATAACAGGAAGTGTAAGCAGATGGTACCTTTTATTGTCCCACTCAAAAGAGGTCCCCATCTGGCACTTTTCAAGTGCCCTATATTCAGAACACAGACAACTTAATACATCTGCGGCACTGTCAGTGTATGCGCAATGCACTAATTCTTCCAAGTTAAACACTGTCATACTGAGCAGATGTGCGATAGGAATATGATTTTACCTTCAAAAAGAAGAGAAGCCAGAAAGCAGGCAACAGAAAAAGCAGTCCTCATGATGATTGAACCAACGTCTGGAAGTATCCAGTTATGTTATGATTATTGAGTGCCTTGAGGTATGGATCCTGTGCTCACTAAAATACAGCAGAAGAAAGAAATAAGAAGAAGCTACACTAAAATGAAAAAATTACACCATTTAATTTGCAACTAAAACAATTATAATGCTACATCAGTTTTTCAGCTTTTATAAATTTGCGGTTCTTAAAAGCTTTGTTCAGAGTGGATTGACTTATGTCTGCTAACTACACTTCATGCCTACTTTAGCGGATCCAGCTCAGCTGCTGACTTGGACTGGTAAATAAAAAAAAATTCTCAGTGGGCAAACTGGCCCAGCAGCAAATAGTAGCTGTGGCACCCTCCAAAAACAAGATGTAAAAACATTTTTTAATGACCACAAGGGTTGGGGGAGGAGAAGGTGGAATTAAGGAATGGGGAATGGGTGAGGGGGTGAGGGAGTAATTGAGGCCCACAAAAGCACAAATGGCAGCTGCTGGACACCCAAAAATGAAAATGAAAGCATTTCTTTAGGTACCGCTAGAGGTAGGTGAACAACGGAGGAGAGGGTGAGTATGGGGCAATTGAGGGGAAGCAAAGGGGGTGTGTACTGAGGACAGGCGAATCAGCACTATTGAGAGAGCACATAAACACATGCATTCTCATGGATTGCTTCATGACAATGTAAAAAGTAGTTCCATAAGTATGAGCATTGGAAGAATACAAGCCTGGATTCCAGGAGCATGCAAGATCCTTCAGTTTGAGAGCAACTGGAATCCCAAAGGATTGATGATCACTCCCCAGCCAGTGATCCAAACCATGTAGTTCGGTCGATATCATGGGCAAATTTTTAACTGGAACCAGGGCCAAACTAGCCGTAACAGAAGTTTTCCCGGTGGGCTGGAAGGGTGGGGGCTGGTTTTGGAACGGTGGGGGCCGTTTTTGTTACTGGGGACCGGTTTTGTAGCAGTGCTGCAATGTCGGCCCCATGTAACAAAATCAGCAGCCGTGTTTCCCACAGCCATCTACCCCATACCCCGGACCCGGTCCGACTTAATTGCCAGGGCTGGATTGCGTTCTCAGTCTGGCTGTAACATTAAAAAGCATTGAAGGAAGACCAAAACGTCTCTGAAATCACCAGGATGTTTTTTTACTGTAGCAACAGCAAATAAACATTGACAAAGCAATATGTCTTGCCTTTGAGACATGCTGGATCTGCCAATGCCTTTTGTTTTACACTGTAGAGCGTTGGCACTGCTGACGTTGGCATCGATTTTTTTATTTACAAATCTGAGATAGAGCTGTAGATAAAAAATATTAAATTGGAAAAGTACAAAAGCATTTTTATTTCAAAGTGAAAGGGTTGGCAGTAAATTGCTGCCTGGGGTTACAAAAAAAATAAAAAATAGGATTGGGGAGGAGATGGGAAAGTGGGGGCAACGAAGGTCAGGGTGGTGGGGGTGAGTAAAGGAAAGAAGTGCAATAGGAAGGAAGGGAGAAAGATGGAGGGTGGGGAGACACACAAGGGAGAAGACAACACGGGGCAAAGGTAGAAGCACACAGGCAAGAGCAGGTCAGTGGGGGTTTGGCTATAAAATTCCATAGTCCAATCGGGGTTGTGCAGCGCCATAACTTACCAGACACGAACGGCTGTAGTGACCCAGCTATCCCGTGTCAATGTTACTAGAAGAAACACAGCAGAACTTATATCTACAGGACCTGGAGATACCAAGCTCACCTTTTCTGATCAGCTGAAGTGCATGACAATTTCTGCCCTAAAAAGCGTTACTCCAGCACGTGATGCGTGGTACCTAGCAGAGCTGCATACATGCCAATAGAGTCGATTCAGGCGGGAGACTCCAAAATCTTTAAGCAATAAACGGCTTTATTTTGGCTGTGTCCCACCTGAAATTGCCTCTGCTTCAAAGGAAATCGATTGGGGAAATACAGTCTCCAGATTCTTTTTTTCTTTTTGTTTATCCTCCCACTTTCCTCTTCTAAAATGTTTCCATGTATGGAACTGTAATGTTGTGTAGGTCACACACCAAATATTTACCCAATTACTAGGGTGGGGCCAGTGTACAAGATCTATGAAAGAACTCATTCTCATGCCCTGAATGAGACTGCATCATTGACACTATTTTATGTTATAGTAAAATGCTATCACGTTCTTGATGTTTCCAAATATCTGTGTTCCTACGAGGAACAGACAGTCCTTATTAGCATTTTACTGTCACAATTAATTCTGAAACATTTTCTTTGAAATTCGAAGCTATCGCAAAAATACAAGCATGGGTAAATGCATTAGTTTTTGCCTATATGATTATTAATACACTGTTTTTCGTTGTAAGTTGTAGTTTGTTGAGTAGTTTTACAATATAAGTTACAGAAAGTATGTTAAAGTGTTATGACTTGTTTATGTACAAAATGCAACATAATTAAGGCTTCCCATTTTCCGTTTAAACTGATTTTTGCATATAAATACAGATGGAAAAATATTTTTTCTTTGTCTGTATTTATAAATAGAAACGGAAAAAAGACAGTAAATATGTTTAACTTTGCTGCTGTCTCCGAGGAGAAGAGGAGCCTGTCCGAGTGCAGGCGAGGAGAGGGCTTATAAGATTTCAGCTGAGCCCATAACAAAGGTCGACATTAAGGGGCCATCAGGCCTCTTTTTGATTAAATATCCTGGCTGGGAGCTATGAGGGGTGGGGGCAAGGGTTGGCGCACACCTAAAAGCAACTGAGGGAAAATATATGCACACAGCTTATCATTTCACAGGTACTTAAGAGAGGCATGCTTTTGTCTTTGTTCAGTGCCTGGATCTTAGAGATATGCATGCACTGTAGGAATGTTAGATGTGTTGGTCTGTCCACGTATTTACACAAATAACAATTTAAATACCACTATTTTGTTTTATTTCTTTTATACCGCTATGGCGCTACTCATCCCAATGCAGGGTGTCAGAGCGCTTTACATCACACATTATACACTGACAATACATCATGTGTGCAAATCAATGTGTAGGATGTGTTACATAAGACAGTGAGGGTTACACAGTCCTTCATAGCTAACTGTGCTATATTAGAAGGATTGCAATTTATTAACTGCAAGTAACAAAACGATCTCTTTGTTAAAAACAGTAACTCATTTACCTATCCACATAAATCTATCTAAACCTATAACAACCAAGCGCGCATTGCCTACTTAAATACATGTGAAAAAATACTAGCTGCAGCCTCCATTTTTGCTTGCAATAAAATAAAATGTGGATAAATACAGATAAAATGGCCCAAAAATAAATATGGATAAATACAAACGGAAATGTTAAGAAAATAAATACCATTAAGCCAGGAGCCCTAAATATAATGTGTTGCTATATACAACGGGTAATTAAAAGCAATATTTAAAAAAATTAAATGAAAGAGGAAAATAATAGAATTAATTGATGTATACAATATTATGTGTTTAGAGGAGTTGGGCTCGGTGCTACTCCACCATTGAAATCATTCCCCTAGTGCGTGTAAGATTACTGCATTTGCGACTGCCTGTTTAGTAGTCAAATATAGCAATATTTGGTGTTTAGCACTCCAACGCTTACTGCTAGATGCTTCTCTTTTTCAAGCATACACGTGTTTCCCTCATGCACATTTTCACCTGCCTCTTTGAGAATGCGGAAGATAAGGATGTGTTTATAAAAGATAACAATTTGCACTTTTACGAATAGCTGTTGAATTAGTGGAAACTTTATGTCTTTTTGCTCGGGTGCTTGACAAATCTGTCATAAGAAATGTTTAATTATTGGTACACGGATATAGATAGCAGTGAATAATCGCAGTCACTTTGATCAGGTTGTTCCTTAGCGGACATGAGGAAAATGTACTACACATGTCCCCTCTTCTGCTCTTCCACTTTAAAGAACATCCCATGTACTTCAAGGCAGTCTGTGACGCGTTGAAAATAGTAAGGCCCCCTGAAATCAAGGGCATTTCCATATTTTAATCCAGCCTCATACGACCCCATCCATTGAGTGTTTTCTACACATTATGCCTGAGAGAAAAGCCCTCATGAATACGATGATTTAATTGCCAGAATGTGGGAGGTGTTTGGAGGAAGGTGTTTATTTACGCAGTGCAGTGTACTTGCTTAATCTATAAAACAAGTTTATAGGTAGAATCTCCCCGTGAATGCTTGAAGGGAATTTACATTTAAACAATTCCAGGGAACAAATTAGTACCCATGAATATTGGAGAAAGAAAAACTTGTTTCCTGGGGTAGGTCTGCGGCTGGACCACTGGGGCAACCACCGGTCTACAAGGAGCACAGGAAGAGGAGAGCCGAGCACACTTACGAAAACTACCGACGGACCAGGCGCCCGGCGGCTGAGATGACACCTGTGTCCTCCCTAGGCCTCTGCGTGGGTGACCCTTAGACGGCAGCGAGAGGTGGCAGTGAAGTTAATTTAAATCCAGAAGAGTATTTAACGATCTCTCTATTTGGGCTGACTTCTTCACGACTTTCATCTGACTTATCTATTTAAGAAACTTCCCTGAGGTAATTGGTACTGGTGACCTACACTGCCCGTTTCCAGGAACAGATACTTTTATTCATGATGATCGTATTACGATTTCATACTTTCCATCGCGGTTTATATGGCCATGTTAAACAACGAATTGCAGTACATTATTAGTATTTGTGAATACCAGCGTTTCTAAATGAACTATGGAAGTAAAACACATATTGGGCATTTACAACGATATTTCAGACTGGCGGCCTCATCTTTAGCGATGACCAACGTGTCCGGTTTTCTTATGGTGACAGCCAGACGTGGGTCCATTGCTCACTTTGCCACTGGATTCAAGCTAGCCTGGCTGATGAGGGCTGTTAGCCCGACACCGGTCCCAGGATGCTTGTTTTCGGTCCAGGGACTTGGCAGTTCAGGCTGGACTGTTCCCATGAGGTACAGGGTCAAGACTGATTTGCATATAGCTGTGTCTGATTTGGGGTGGTGAAGTGAGCTAAAGAACGATGATGGATTCAACCCAGATCTGTGACTGGGGGTGAGTATTTGAAAAGTTTCAGCGCTCCGTCCATCATCTCCTTGTGTTTGCTTTGTTCGCCCTAAGTTGGCAGGGTATGCCCAGACGTGGGTCCCTTGCTCACTTTGCCACTGGATTCAAGCTAGCCTGGCTGATGAGGGCTGTTAGCTCGAAACCGGTCCCAGGATGCTTGTTTTCAGTCTAGGGAAGACATGGCTTGGCAGTTCAGGCTGGACTGTTCCCATGAGGTACAGGGTCAAAACTGATTTGCATGTAGCTGTGTCTGAACTGGGGTGGTGAAGTGAGCTAAAGAACGATGATGGATTCAACCCAGATCTGTGACTGGGGGTCAGTGTCTGAAAAGTTTCAGTGCTCCATCCATCATCTCCTTGTGTTTGCTTTGTTCGCCCTAAGTTGGCAGGGTATGCTCATACGTGGGTCTCTTGCTCACTTTGCCACTTGATTCAAGCTAGCCTGGCTGATGAGGGCTGTTAGCCCGAAACCGGTCCCAGGATGCTTGTTTTCGGTCCAGGGAAGACATGGCTTGGCAGTTCGGGCTGGACTGTTCCCATGAGGTACAGGGTCAAGACTGATTTGCGTATAGCTGTGTCTGAACTGGGGTGGTGAAGTGAGCTAAAGAACGATGATGGATTCAACCCAGATCTGTGACTGGGGTGAGTGTCTCAAAAGTTTCAGCACTCTGTCCATCATCTCCTTGTGTTTGCTTTGACAGCCGTTGAAACCCACAGACAAAAGCATTTTGACAATAAAGAGTCAGTTGCTTAATTTAGGAATACTTGTGTGCTATGTTGCTTTGAAATTCATGAAAGTCTATATGCAATATCTCTCTGCTGTCATATTATTGCCAATAATTGTCTTGAGCATTTCTCTGTGCAACAACAGTCCTCATGGCTCTTTTTCAAAGCATGCATTCGGAAATGGTTCTCTTTAGTTGATGTGCCGGAAAGCCGAAAGCTGGATTTTTTCCAAATGTTTTCATTGTACCCTCAGAGAACCGTTGTGGGAACCCCTTCCCTCATATGAAAGGATTTTATAATATATATGGAATGGAGATGAAAACTACAACACCACTCTAAACAAGTAACAGAGGAGTGGAGAGGATGTGGCACAGAGATCAGGGCTGTTGACTAGAGAGCTGGGAATCCCAGTTCGATTCTTGGCCAACATCCTGTGATTCTGGGCAATTAAACTCTCCGGGTGATAAACTGCGGCTATAAATCTGCTGCAAGAAGAGGTAAAACTTTATGAAAAAGTAGTTCCACCAAAGTAGATATTAACAGTATTTCAGCTATGGGAAACTGATAAGGGAAGCAGATTAAGAACAAGGATTGGCAAATGCAGGAAAATATGCTACAGCCAATAGAAATGGAGGAAAGGTAAGTAGGATGCACAGGAACCAATGAAGAGCCAGGAAAGAGAGGGGGAAGGATGTAAGCCCCTTTTAAGTTTATATTACAAACAATGGATTTCACAATCAGAGTCAAGCCTATGCAGGCGAAACCCAACAATCGCAGAGCAGGCCTGTGCAGGCGAAGTGAACGTGTGCAGATTCCTCAAATATAAACACAAATGTATGCGAGTTCATGTTCAGTAAAAGCAGCGCGATCTGTAAGATCTTCCCTGGGGCAGATACATACTCTTGACGTCGACGCTACATTAGAAAACTAAAAAGATATAAGTATCTGTTACGTTAATGCGTGAACCCTCACCTCCTTTCAAACAGGTGCCCATGACGCAACATCCGGCTCGCAAACGGCTTTTGTCCGTCGCCTACGCCCGTGCCTGAACCGGAGGTACTAAGCCCAGCGAGAGCGGGAATTCCAAGCTGCGCAGTTGTGGAACGGTAATTCTGAGGCCGCGCAGGGCGAGATGAAGCCGTAGAAGAAAAGCAGGAAGGAGATCCGGGTTGAATGTTGGAGCAGGAATCGAGTGAAGAGGTCGCAGGGAACCAGTGCAGGCAGCATAGAAACACCGCTCGAGGTGTCGATGTGATACTCATACCTGCCATGTTTTTAGTTTGACTATGTGTGACATTTTCATGTTTTTGGTGTGTTTATGTGTGCCATTGTAATGCCATGTGTGTGACGGACACTTTGAATGATTCCTCCTTGTGGGTAGAACATATAGCTGTTATGTATATGTAACGAGAGAAATGTTAGAAAAAGCCCTCTTTGTGCTATTTTCAGTGACATCTGTCAATGCATAATCTTTTTGCTTACCCTTTGACAGATAAAAGGCTGAGGTTGAGCAGGTCATGCTAGTGTTGACAGTTATAACCTTGATGTTATAGACAGTTTTTCATTATAGACAGTTCTTCACAACAAAGCCTCAAAATACCGAGCTACTTTTTCATGAATTAATATTATGTAATCAAATCCTTCAGAGATAATATCTTCTTAAATATGACCGGATTGCTTAGCATTACCGCAAATCTCCTTGAAACAGACAATTGAGATGGGCCAAGTATGGAAAAAATATTACTGGTCTACCACTCAGGCACATCACATGTAAACAGCTACAGTGAGGCCTCTAATTGTGATGACAAATTTGCGTTAGCAATTCCACTCAGGGGCAGTTTCTGTTTCTGGGCAGAACAGTGTCGCCCCACTTGCTGCGAGCTCAGCGGTAAGCACAAAATTATAAAATGCTCATTAACACTTTATTTTTCTGTGTGCTGCCAGCCGTAGCGAGTGGATGGTGGTGGCGGGGCAGATTCCTGCAGAGTGCAGGATGACTGTAGGTGCTCAAGTGTGCATGTCAGGTTGACATGCACACTTCAAAGCCAGCAATCCCAGCGCTGTAAAACAGCTGAGGGGTTGCAGGCACAGGCCCCCAGCCTCAAAATGAGCGCTGGGTTAGCCTGCTCTAACCAATCCTCGAACTGCTCTGCAGCTCTCGGATTGGTTGGATTCGCGGTGCACCAAGAGGGAAGTCCATCCCTTTCCTTCCTGCTCCTTGTCACCCCCAGGACAGGCGCAGGGAGAAGAGCATCTGTTTGGAGTTCCCGGCGGCCGGCAGTAATTATGGTGAGTATCTCACCACTAATTAATGTTGCCAGCCGCCACTGCTTCCACGCCTAAAAAACGATATGTGGAATCATGCTGTATATTTTCACATGTACAAAAAAAATCCCACTTTTTTCCCAATAATCGTAAAAAAACATTTTGGAAGGCACTGCAGATGCACTTATAGTAGATCTATATTTATTTATAGAGCGCGACATTCATCCCTTGAGATATCACGGCGCTAAGAACGGACTAGTGGTGAGTAGGGACTGAGAAGTTAATGGGTATAATATCAGTCTTTGGGGAATAGGTATGTTTTATGTTATATATGGGATGATTAGGGCGCTTCATAAATCCTGATCTTTTTGTTTTTTCTGGGTCAGCATTTTTAATTCTTTGCTGAGCCAACTTGTCTTCTTGCAAAAAAGCACTTTTTACAGAATACAGGATTAGAGGGACATTAAATAAACTACCATTGTCCACAGGATTGTCAACACCAGTTTAAACTGTGGTCAGTGCTTTTGCATCACATGACCTCCTTTGTTACCTGAAAGACGGAGATAGGGCTGACGCTGCCAAGAAGGTGCATACCCAAGTCTGAGCTGGATGCCTGCACCAGAAACTGACAGCTTGCTCTGGCTAATACTGCGCTCTATATTAGCACAGATGGCAGCTGTGGGCACTGCAGTTGCTGTGAACAGTGCTCACGGTGCAGTGGCAGGTGGGTGGCTCCTCGGGCAAAGCTGGAGGTAGTAAGTTACTGTAATGCAATCAGCTTTTAAAGAGCAAAAGTTAGTAATTCTTGTGGTGCAAACCGGTCACCGGTATGGTAGCGCCTTTGCTGAAAAACAACAGGCAAGGCACCGGCTGGGATAATCATACACTTTCTGCTGCCTTCATCAGAAACTCATCCGAAGTGGCGGTTCTGTTTCTTAGTAGAGTGAACATTTGACCGTCATCACTGATACAGACCACATGGACAGGAGATCCACCCAGAGTTGACTCGAGATGTCCTGGCGGAGCTGGGCTTCTAAATTGATCCCGGGCCCGCCTTTTAGTTCCATTTTCTGTAAACAACACAAAACTGCGAGCGCAGCTCTAAATGTAGATTACACTGACTACTGTGACAATTTTGTCACGCAGTAGAGCAAGGCAATTTTAGCATGCTGACTGGTGCTGCCCTGTGCGTGCTGCACCTCGTTGTGAGTTGGTCCCAGGGGCACTATAATGCATGACTAATGCATTTTGGTGCACTGATGTGGACGCCAGCTCTAACATCTGTTAGTCTAACCCCTGATGCGTGGGACTTGGCAGGGCTGCTGAAGTGAAGAGGTAGCTCATGCAAAATGAGACATGACAGAAGGGAATGAAAGGATGGTGTGTGTAGGAGTGGGTGGTAGACTGGGGTGAACAAGGCACACACCTGGGTAAGAAAAGGTGGGGATTGGGATGATCGCTAATGTGAGCCTGGCTCACGAGTAAGACATCTTTCTAAGAAGATATCCTAATTAACTAGTGGTGTGGCCTAATTGATGTGAGTTAAAAACATACAATTCACTGGTTCATAAATGGAGCCTTCTTTATAAGGAGAATAACCAGAATCACCAGATATTTAGTACTTTTTATCACCTTCTCTATTTGGGTTATTAGCACAATATATTTAGTAAACAGAACCGTGAACTGCCGTGCTTCTGTAATCTTGAGCCCCCTGGTGGGCCATGTCTGGGGGGAATGCACAATATATGTAGGATGGGGGGACCTAGGTACCGCCAGCTCCACAGTGAAAATCTGCAGTTATTGGGGGGTCAAGCGGCCCCCGCATCCCCAGGAATCACCACCTCCCCGGAGCATTAAAAGATATGTATGCGGGCAGGCTTGCTGGGCCGGCCCGCACCCCGGGGACCGCCACCTCCCAAGGCTAAATCTAACATTTATGCGGGAGGCCATGGCCCCCCTCAGCCCCATGGATCGCCACCTCCCCGGGGCTAAAGGTGACATTAATGTGGGCAGGCTCGCTGGGCCCACCCGCGCCCCAGGGACTGCCACCTCCCGGGGCTAAATCTAACATTTATGCGGGAGGCTGTGTGGCCCCCCCTCAGCCTCATGGACCGCCACCTCCCTGGAGCTAAAGATAACATTAATGCGGGCAGGCTCGCTGGGCCCTCCGCGCCCCAGGGACCGCCACCTCCCTGGGGCTAAATATAACAATGCGGGGGCACAGACCCGGGGACCTCTACTTCCTCGGGTTTGAGTCGTAGAATGGAGTGGTCCGCGCGCTCCCCCCCTCCTGGAGCCATAGATGGCCCTGGGGACCACCACCCCCCCCCCCCCGGGCCAGCTCCTGCTATATCCTGGGGTGCCCATCCCCGGAACGTAGATGTTTGCTGTGGCTTGGAGGAAGCTTTACCGCTCCAGCCAAGCCACAGTAAATGCTACGCTTCCAGCAAGCAAGAGCGTTTACAATGCTCTTGCTTGCTGGGAGCAGAGCAGAATTGCTTTCACACACAGGGAGCTCCCTTTTCAACAGCTCCCTGTGAGTGAAAGCAATACCAGCTCCCACATTCGAAAAATACCTGGCCCCGTAGGATGTGGTCCCCGGGGCCGAATTCGGCCCAGGGAATGGGGGGCCACGTGGGCCCCCTTCCCTAATAAAACAATATTTTTAAAAAGTCACTGGACGACCAGCTCCTTTACACAAACCACTTTGCAATCTTGGCTCCTGGCGCACTTCTAGTTGGGGGATGAAATCCCCTTGGCTCCTGAGGGTCCTTGGGGGCCAACTTCCCCTCCTGTTACCCCCGGTAAGTCCTACGCAGCGGGATTGCTGGTTGGTCATCAGAGGCTCGCCCACTTTCTCCACCACTCTGCAAACGTGCCTCCTCGCACACTACATGTTGGCGGGTGAAGTTCTCTTGACTCCCGAGGGTCCTTGGGGGCCAACTACCCCTCCTGCTACCTCCAGAAAGTCCCACACAGCGGGATTACTGTGAGCTGGTCAGAGGCCTGCCCCCTTTCTCCACCACTCTGTAAACGCACCTCCTTGCGCACTACTGGTTGGGGGATGTAGCCCCCTTGGATGCTGAGGTTCTTTCCTCCTGTTACTGCCATTAAGTCCCACACAGCGTGATTGCTGAGAGCTGGTCGGAATCCCGCCCCCTTTCTCCACCACTCTGCAAATGCGACTACTAGTTAAAAAAGCATAGAAATTCACTTAAAAACCCAAAGGTGACAGGGACGTTATAGTTAGGAAATAGAATTACAAAAACCTTAGAAATTGACTGAAAAAAAACAAAGGTGACAGGGACGTTATAGTTTGGCTTAGATTTCACTCCTACAAAAACATAGAAATTCAGCAGTTATAGTTACCTGAGCTAACTGTAACTTATGCCCCCCAGGGATGTGGAATTCCTATAGCCCGATGCCCAGGACATATTGTTTGGGGTCAAGGGCAACAAGTTTTCATGTGTATTTTGTCCTTGGGACAAGTAGGCCCAACCCCTTGCAGCACAAACCCTTTGGCTGCCAGTTTGCAGTACCACATTCTTGATCAGGGAAGGGCGCTGTCTGCAGTTAAGGTGTTATTTTTGTCCATATGTTAATACTGTTCAAAGTTATATTTATGGTTCATTAATTGAAAGCCTTTATTATTAGGGTGAGCGCTCTAAGTAAATGTTGTAAGCCCAGACTGCACTACTGACGGTGGTTCCAGTATAAAAAGTGTACACACTTTTTCAAAGTTTAGCAATATAAGGCTATTTATAATGCTCCCAGAATGCTCTCTGATTTGATGCAAATATTTGCAGAAGCTAGAAAGCATGATTGATGATTCTTTGCTTTCAAAATAAAATGTTGATAAAAAATGAAAGCAGGAAAAAAAAATTCTCTAAACTACTGTAAAATTTCAGGTACCATTTCTTTGCAGCATCATTTAGTAACGTGTTGATGCATGCTAGTATTTCCCAAAAATATTCATAATGGAAAATCAGTGTAACCAGTTTCAATAAGATTATGGGAAACAAAAATAAACAAGCATTGGCAAAGCCAGGAGGTCTGAAATTGGTGGTGAGCTTTTTAGTTTTGTCAATGTGTGACTTGTTTTGGCATGGTTTTTGTTAAACCTTATTGGTGTGGGAGCTGCTGGGCCCTCACCATTATAACAAACATTGGCAAAAGCAAAAATTGTTTTTGGTCTCAAAATGCACACACTGCCACAGTAGTTACTGGCACTGAACAAAACTACTTTGTGTGCCGTTATGCTCCTTGTGAAAGAGCAGAATGCTGTCACTCACAGTGAAGCCAGCCAATACAGAGAGAGAGAATTTTAATAAACGCAAAAGGTCATGGTCAATACCAGACCAAATTAGGGGCCCAATTATTAAAGAAAGTCTCAAAAGTACACCCATTGTATATGTCCTTGCATTAAGTGCAGCTATATGGCTTTCGTGAATTCCCAAGAATTTACATAAGTAGGACAAGAAATAGTACTCCTAGAAAATATTTGTGAACTGCATTAGCTTGAGCAAATATGCATGTGTAGATTTGCTCATGCAAAAATCTGAGTGTTTGCAAGTTCACTTTCCCTCCAACCACTTTTTTCCCAACTCTGGAAGAAGGTTTACGTCTGCCATTGTCAGGAGTACATTTCCAACATTTCACAGTATGGGAAAAGATTAGAGAATGGTTGTTGAAAACCCTTAAAACATGCAAGTTGGTAGATTTGCACAGACTCAAAAATGCATTCTAACCCTGGAACTATTGCTTACCACTACCTTCAGCCCCAGTATGTAGATCTGTGGAAACGTGACAACATAAGGGGATTTCAAGTATTCAAACAATACTATGGTATGGGCCCTGGCATAATTAGAGAGGCTATATCAGAGCTCATATATAATGAGATTGCTGCCATAATTTGTTGCTGCACTACATGGCACCAAAGGGTCAAGTAGATTTATGAAGCAGCCTGCCCCATGGACAAGTAGATATTTTATTAAATTCCACACCCTTGGCCCCCGCAATGCACTGCTTATGGCCTCACACATTACATCACTCATGACATAATCAGTGACATCACTGATGACATCTCAAATGACATCACTGATGACATCATCCACAGAACCACTCACACCCCCGTACAACCTCTTGTATGCCTACTCACACACCCACACAACCACGCGCATACCCATTTACAGACCCATACCAGTACTCACATACCCACTCAATCTTCCATAGAGCCACTCACACATCCACTCACTTGCTCATACAGCCACTCACAACCATTCACTCACCCATGCAGCCAGTCATACAACCAGTCACCCGTACAGCTTGACAAGAGGTTGTGTGGGGGTGTAAGCGGGTGTGTGAGTGGTTCTGTGGATGATGTCATCAGTGATGTAATTTGAGATGTGCTTTTTAGGTCTCGGGCATAGGAGGAGACCTTTAGAAATCGATTCGCCTTTTCAGCCAAAAACGTGCACGCTTTGCATTGCTTTCAATGGCAACGCGTGCACGTTTTGCGATTCCCTTGCGGGAGCGAGCTTTGAAACCATCTGTTTGTAATTAACTTTCAAACAGATGGTTCCCTCTGCTCGCTCCCGCAAGGGAAACGGGCGCAGGCCCCCTCCTCTCTCCCCTCCCCCTGCTGCCTCCTCCTCTCCTCGTCTCGTTGGTTTCTGGCCGTCTTGTTGTATTTTGAGTTCGTTGCCCAAAATGAACCCAAGTGATGTAGCTTTATATACTCGGGTGACTCAACTGTACGCTCCAGCTCTGAATATAGCCTCTCGCTTATAAAATATTAGCAATAACGAAGAACATTTGTCCATTTTAAATTAAATGTTCAGGCTGACAAAGCAGGCCAGTATGAAAGGACCGCAGCACAGCTCTGACAGGTGCACAGGTGCGCACTTCTAACAGAGATTCTGCAACTGAGTCCTAACTGGCTCTCGGCGATGGTGAGGGCCGCGCACACCTCACCCGTGGCCGTCGGAGCCGGGGAACGTGTAAGGAGAGGTTGCCGGTCCCGCCTCCCAGTTCACCCCGCCTCCTCCCGCTCCTGCTAGAAAGCAAAACGTTTCCCATGACAGTTCGGTGAACCAGACTGCAGGCGGGACCGCCCATTCCAGCTACACTTCTCGCCTCTACGCCCCCTCACACTCCTGTGGAACCTGTGAGAGCGGGCCGGCCTCCGACCCGTCCCTAGAACTTCCTGCAGGAGGAGCCCACCTCCGCCGCAATAGCGCACTAGGAAGCACGGCGCCTCTCTCCGCCAGACTCTCTCTGTTCGGACCTTACCAGGGGTTTGCTGTGACTTTCTGGGCTGGACCTGGAGGAGGCTTGGAGAGCACGCGCTCCTGTGAGCGCAGCGGAGATCCCAGCCGGAGTCAAGGCCGTTCTGCACGCGCAACTGTTTTCGGGGAAGGGACTGCGGGATTTGGTTTGAACTGTGTAGGAGCTGTTTTTGGTCAGAGGAGGGGGAAGGAGCCAGGTGCTTGTCCCGCGTTGGCACACGTGTTGCTGTAGTCGGGCAGGATGGCGGGCTGCTGCCTTTCGGCGGAGGAGAAGGAGCAGCACTGGCTCAACACGGAGATCGAGAGGCGGATCAAGAAGGACAAGCAGAACGCCTGCCGCGAGCTCAAGCTGCTGCTGCTGGGTGAGTGACCGCAGGCTTCGAGGCGCTGGTCTGTTACTTCTCGGGTGTCTCGCTGATCCAAGTAACTCTCTGGAAACTCCGAGGCTGCGCCTTCTGCTTTCCGGCCCTTTGGAATTGTTTCTTTCTCTTCCCACTGCATGACAGTTCTTGAGTTTGTTTTGCCTTACCCTCCTTCTCCAAGGCAATTCGTTTTATTTTCTCTCTCTCTCTCTCTCTCTCCCCCTCCATGGCACTCCTGTCCTTTTTTTAATCTCCTCTTCTCCATGGAAATTCTGTTCCTTCGTTCGTTCTTTTCTTTTTTTGCCTCACCCTCTTTGTAATGCACTCAGTAAATCTGTTCTTTTTTTTTTTTTCCTGTCTTTTTTCTTCTGCTCTAAGGCGGGTTTCTCCTGCCACATGGCACTTTTGTTCTTTCTTTCTGTTTTATGCCCTCTAACTCCATGCTGACACTGTGAAGCCGGACACAGAAGGGGCAGTGGCTGGGGACTTTGCACAGAAAGGATCCGTTGTTCAAGTGGCTGGAACCAGTCGGGCAGGGCTGCCCTTGTCACGGCGTGGAGGGCAGCTCAGAGGTGCCTGTAATTGCACCGGGGCGACAGTGGGACCCGATCCCCGCCTTCGCGGAGCCTCACTGGCTCAACAGAGCTGCCTTCCAGGATATTGTAGACTTTGCCGTCTGGGGGTTCTTTCACACGGAGTGTTTGTTTCTTTTGTTTCAATCCAATGCTCCTGAATTAATTTTAGTTATTAAATGGCTTTGCAGAGTCCGACGGACATCAGAAGCTAGTTTACCCCAAAGCTGCAGTCACACTGTCTGGGTGCATTGATGCAGTGGTGCAGGTTTCTTTCAGACTGCACAAGTGTCTATGTATATTTTTCTTTATTCGATCCACTCGCCTCTGCCCTCTTTACTATGCCTTCTTTGATCTCCAGTTTTATTTCTTTTGCTGCCCTTCTTTCTATTGGCCAACTTAGAACATTCTCTTCTCCATCTCTCACTAACTTTTTAGGTGCGTTTGGCTTACATATGCCTTTCAGTTCATTATGATTCTTTGTTTCCCCGCACTTGGGTGCCTTTTTCCTCTCTTTTTGTTTGGTGCTTGTCTATTGTTTCATTCGGTGCGTCTATTTTGTTTCTAGTGTCGCTGTTTACATACTTGAGGCAGCATCTAATAGCTGTTATTTTTCCACCACACGTACTTTCTCTACGTGCCACAGGCTTATAAAGCTGCACGTGGGCCGCTATGTAGTTTTGCATTGTTGCGGTGTAACTTGGAAGTGAGTCCAGAGCCGTGCTTAAGGGGTTAAAAACCTCAGAGTGGGACTGAGCCCGACACTAGACTTATTGAGGCTGCTATATATGTTCTAACAAGCAAAAAAGTCATACAGGGGGCACGGTGTTAGCGGTAGCAAATGGTTACACACAGACTTGTGTTAAGCTACGTTAAAACAAACGCTGCTTGAGTTTCGCAGATTTTTTTTTCCAAGTCCACAAATGTCCTTTTATATTCATCATAATCTATTTTCCTCTCCGTAATTTCGTTAACAAAACCAATAGCTCTATCTAAACACTTATGAGGCCCCAAAGGCGAGACCTATTGGCTATGCCAATGCTTGTTGTGATTTGTTGGAGTGTGCATGCACCTAGGGGTTCAGCGCAGTGTTTTGGAGAGAGGGCATGCGGCCTCTCTAACCAAACCTTCTTGAGGCCCTGGGGACCCCATCCCCCAGAGCAGATTAATTAATAATTAAAGGAAAAGGGCTCTTGGCCCCTTCATCCTCAAGCCATTTTTAGGCCCCAGGGACCCAATCCCTTGAGTGCTTGATTTTTAATGAGAAGATAGGTGCGCAGGTTTTCTTTGGACCATTTTTAAGCCCCGGGGACTACTTGCTTTTTGATGAGGAGAGGGCGCGTATCCCCCCCCCTCCCCAGGCTAATTTTAGAGCCCGTGAGACCCCATCACTCAGGGCCGCCTGATTTCTAATGAGAGAAGCATGCAGCCCTCTCCCTGGGCCATTTTTACCCCTGGTGACGCATCTCCCAGGGCCCAAGGCCTTTTTTGTAAATGGGGAGGGGCTGTGACGCTCCACTCCCCGAGCCATCCTATCGTGTGGAGGCCCCATCCCACAAGGCCTAATGGCAGCTGTGTCCCGGGGGACCCCATTCTCCAGGGTCATTGCTGTTTGCTGCCCGGAAGAGTGTAGGCATTCCCTGTCTGCACTCTTCCCGGCAAGAAACACAACTTTGCATCCGCAAAATGTAAATAGTTGGAGGACGCTGCAGGGTGAGCCGCAAGGCTCCAGTCAGCTCACCAGCCACCACTGTGGTGGGAACAAACTTTAAAATAAATGGGTGCCCTGCTGCCCTCTCAGGCCACCAACATCTGTCAGTACATTGGGCGCTGTGAGGGAAGGCCCAAGGTCTCCGCTGCCTTGACCGGCTCCTCAGCCAGCACCCACTGAAGTACTTGGTGCAAGCCAGTTCCATGTCTTTGCCTCCACCCAGGCAGGAACAGCTCTATTCTCTGCTCTTTCCTGGAAGGGAGCAAAGTTGTGTTTTCTGCCTGGGAGAGTGCGGGCAGTGTGTGCCTGCACTCTCCTGGGCATAAAATAGCAGTTTCCTGGGGGGATGGAGTATCTGGGGACACTGCTTGGATCAGGCATTCAGCCCTCCTCCCCAGAATATACCAAAGGCCCCAGGGAATGGGCTCCCTGTGGCTTCATTGAGGCTTGGGGAGGGGTCTGTGTGCCCCTTTCCCCTAATTATAAAAAAAGCCCAAGAGGATGGGGCCTCATAGAAGCTTGGGGACCACATGTCCCCCAAATATAAGAAATCGGCCCTGGAGGATGAGGTCTTGAGACTTCAGTGAGGCTCGGGCACAGTGGTGCTTGCCCCCCTCCCCTAATTATTAAAAAACATCCCCAGGGAATGGGGACTCCAGAAGGTTTTGGGAGGAAAGCTGCACCCCCCTTCCCTTAAACCATACCCCGAACCACTTGGCCCACCCCAGTTTTTTTTTTAAAGTGGAAGCCTCCCTCAGGCCTAAAAAAAATCATAAAAATGTTACTTGACTTGCAGTTCTAGTGACTTAAATAATCTACTCGACCTAATTATAATACTCTTGATCCATAAACTGGTTTCAAATGATGTGATCCTGGGCAAATATTTTAATTAACTGAGCCACCATTTTCTTCATTATAACATATGAGAGCACCTTCAAATATGTGAGTTCAGCATGTCTGCTGTACCAAAAACTCTTTTGTTTGATTTAATAGACTACTCATATATAATAAAATCTAGCCACCTATAGGATACACATGACTGCCATCTTGCCTCTTAGTTCATTAACAGCCTTGTCATCATGGATGGGGCAGGCATGTTTTTCAAATCATGTTTAAAACCTATCACTTTTAATAAATATATAACTAAAGCATGAAGTGGTACCACACTGTCATTTGCAATCAGCAGATTTTATATTGAAATGGCCACAAACTTTCCCACTGATATGCGGTTTTACTGATAAAACTATATAGTGTACAAACAATAATGTTTAGAAATTGAGTGTCTATACATATGTCATTTGCACATCACCAAGTAAAGTGTTCTGATTTGTTTTGCTCCTATTTAAATCTTTGTTTGCTTCACACTTCTCAATTACAAAAAAAGTCCTTTCGTAATCCCTGATATATTTTGAAATATTTGTATTATTCATTTACAAGCTATTTAAATGTTGTGTTAGAAAAAAACTGACATCTTACAGCCTTTTGTTTCACAATGATTGTAAGACAGCTCAATTGACAAAATCTCTAACTGTAGTAGTAGTAACAGAAAGAAAAATAAGCTCAATTTTCCAAGCAGCAAATAGTAAAAAGAAAAACTGACATTTTAACCTCTTTCATTGAACAGACCGCAAATGCATCAAAATAAAAAAAGATTTGAGGCATCTTTGTTGCTCATTTACTTTCTGAACGAACAGAACACCTGTTCCTTTCCAGATTATCTTTACTCGCCAGCAGAGTTGGAGGTGCTAAAAAAGCTCAGCCATGAAAAATTCTGACTCGCCATTACGAGTGGACGAGTAGATTTTTCGAAGCCTTCTTACTTTTTTATCTACTGTGGATCCGCGGATCCACCGCAAATTCACTATGAAATTTGTTAAAATTGTTCAGATTTTGAGCCTTAATTTCCGAATAACTACCAAATGGATTTACATCAGATCACAAAAAGATCACTTTCTCTACCAAGATCTAGCTTTATGTCAAATTTGGTGTAATTCTGTTCTGCAGTTTTTACGGTATTCAATTTTTCTATGGGCAAAATGCTTTTTGGGATCCACCTTTTTCTCGGCCCCCATTTGACGGATCACCCAAACCTTTCCAGGTAGGAGCTGAGGTGGATCAGACTTTTTTATATACAAATTTGTGAAGATTCTTCAAACAGCGCCAAATTACAAGCAACAAATGCTTTTCCTATGGAAACATGGACCTAACTTTGACTACCCAGTGGCCACTGGGTAATATGTGAATGCACGTGTGTGTGTGTGTGTGTGTGTGTGTATGTATATATGTGTGTATGTATATATATATATATATATATATATATATATATATATATATATATATTAAAAGAAATCCCATATGCCGCTCCAGGCAAACAACGGGCACGGACTCCAAATTGCGTGCTAAAGTTTTTTATTTTATTTATTTATTTGGTGTTTTCTATAGCGCGAACATGACCCAAAAATTTGGGTGTCTGAGCGCTTTACATTTCAATCACTTAAAATCCACAGAAATATAATTCAATAACGTCCAGAACATGTATACGTATTCAAGTAACATTGGCATGTTCTTACCTATATACAAACCACATAAAATGAAGAATAATAGAATCATTAGATTATACAAAAGCATGTCATAACATAGTTAAATTTAAAATAAGACCACTCTTGAGGTCTTAGATATCTACATTGGTTATAGAATTGCTAGCCTAGTCAAATATCATTGTAGATTGGTCGAGGTACCTGACCATAGACAACATTGCTGTTCGTAGCCGAGGGACTAAGTGTAACCCCTTAGCTGAAGATAGCCATTAGAGCTCAATCCCTGCCAGTGGATTGATTATTTTATTAATTAAACATGGTTATGACGCATTTCGGCCACCAGTTGTGGTCTTGATCACATACAACGCGCGCTATGTACACAACCCATTAAATAAACACCAACAAAATAAACGTAGTGAAAATACTATTCTTATCATATGATCGACACAGTGAACTAATCCAAGAAAACAGATCCAGGGAACCCGGCTGCTCTAAATACATATTACGCACATTAATAAATGCTGTTCTATAAAATATATTATACTTTAAACAATGAAAAATACTTTATCATGTTATTTATGCTGTTTATTGCGAAAAAAATGTGCAGCATTCAGTAGACCTATAAAGATATAGAGGTTGGAGAACATATAAAAACAGTCAATATAATATCCTAAATGAGCTAAAAAATCCAAGAAACGCCATTCTGAAAGCATAAATGCATCTTGCCACTTAACCATTTCTTGATTAAACACAATTCAGTTAGGAAAATCGTATATTGGTATAGGTCTTAACCCCCATGTTTTAACCAATGTTCTCCCTGACACTATGTTATAATGTTGCTCGTATGTTCAGTACATAAATTCACGGACAATAATCATACAATTTATAGACATAATGTCAGAAATCTCAAAAATATAAATATTAAGAGCATCAAGGTAAAACTCACTGTATTAATACATAACTAGGACCCAATTACAAAAGATCTAAAGTCATGTATTAAAATGCAAAAACAAGGAAAGTGCTTAATGTATATATGTGCCATGCCTAATATATCAATTTATAAAATTTGACTGGGGGGGCTGGTTACATTAAATATTCCTATAGAAGATTGTTACTAAGCATAGCACCTAATGTCACTGTCTCTCTACGATAGATTGTTTTAAAGTGCAGACGTGAAGGTAAGAATACATTAGTCTCAGATTAAGACAGAAATATGAGATGACTTCATTAATAGATGCAAAAAACAGCATTCATAGAAAATTGTGTAGCTCTTCACAGTTGTTAAGGCCGTTGGGAACTTTGGAATCTAGTTCCAAAATGAATTTAGACTCTAGCCGGCGGAGCAATTTCTCTCTATTGCCCCCTCTTCTCATTTGTGGCTCAGCACCTATGACATATTATTTTATACAGGTGAGATCGTTGTTGTGTTCCTGGTTAAAAGGTCTGGCCACTGGGTAGGTGTTATCTGAATTGACTATTGCCTTTATATGTTGGAGTATTCTCAGATGTACTTGTAATTTAGTACTACCAATATAAGGGAGCCCACAGGTACATTCAAGAACATAAATAGCATGATCTGTGCGACAGTTATAAACCCCTTTCAGGTCAATAGGCTTAATACTAAATGCTGACATGTAGTCTACTTTGTTTACCTCAAAATGGCAAGCTCTATATGAGCTACACTTATAAAAGCCATTTTTAGGTGAGAGCCAATTGGTTTTGTCATATATGGTATTTTTATTACTGTATGCTTCCGGACTACTTTCAGACTGCTCTGTTCTCATAGATGTTTCCCGTCTGAGCGTAATGGTAGGTTTTTTAGTGATTCGTTGACCTATTATGGCATCGGTCATTATAATGGGCCATTGATTGTTAATGATAGATCTTATTTTCCTTATTTGGCGGCTATATGTAGTAATGAGTCTCACTTCCACTTTAGCATCTGGCTCAAGATTGGTAAGATCATGTGTGTGATCACTTGTATTCGCAGTTTCTGAAAGCATATTATCTCTGGTAATTTCATTAGATTTGGCCAAAGCGTTTTCTACAGTTTCCTTATCATACCCTCTGGCATAGAATATTTTTTTGGTTTCCTGTTGGCAATGTTTTAGATCGATATCTGAACTACAAATTCTGCGCAAGCTGAGGAATTCTCCATACGGAATACTCTTAATGAGGTGTTTTGGATGGAAACTGGTGGCATGTAATGTTGAATTGCCTGCTGTGCCTTTTCGATGTACTGTGGATTCCAATTTGTTGCCTGCTACATATATGTGTACATCCATGAAATCAATGCATTGATGGTGCATAAGGGCAATAAATTCAAGGTTCAACTGATTAGCATTAATCATGTTTACAAACGCTATTGCACTTTCTCTTGACCCATTCCAAACTACAAATACATCATCGATGTATCGCCACCATTAACCACATGCGTTTCCCATGATGTTTTATGGGATAACTTGAGTACCTGCTCCTCCCACCAGCCCACGTGCAAACACGCGTAGCTGGGAGAGAAGCAGGCTCCCATCGCCACACCCCTTAACTGTTGGAACACTTCTTTTCCAAATAGAAAGTAGTTGTTCATCAGACACCAGTTGATCATATTTAATAACATGGCATTGTGTTTGTAAAAATTAATTGATCTTTTACGCAGGAAATGTTCAACTGCTTTAAGGCCATCAACATGGTTGATACTGGTGTACAGAGACGTGATGTCTAAATTAATGAGGATAAATTCCTCTGACCAAAGAACCTTATCCAACCTTTTAGAAAGTAACCAGTATCTCTGATATAAGATGGAAGTGCCACAACAAAATCTTGGAGAAAGAAGTCTATATATCGAGACATGTTTTCCAAGAGACCGTTATTAGCTGATATTATCGGTCTACCTGGTACTGGGGATACCTGTTTATTAATTTTAGGAATAAAATAAATAACAGGCAGCACAGGGAATTCATTAAGTAAAAACAGATATTCATCTTTGGTAATGAGTCCTTCATTTTTCAATTTTATTAAATCTTTTTTAAGTGCATCTTTGACTAGCTTGAACTGTTGCATGTTAGATCTTTTGTAGCAAGTAGAATCATTAAGATGATTGTATGCTTCTTTAATGTAGTCACTTTTAGGCCTCAAAACTACATTGTCTACTTTGTCGGATTTGTTGATCACTATCTCATTGTTGGATTGTAGTTTGTTCATCAGATTCCAGTATTGGTTTTCTTGATATTTTCTTTTCTTGCAGTTATGTAGAGTTTTATGTTGCAGCTTTTTGAGTTCTTCCACCATTCGGTCATGAAATATATCAATTGCATCCCGAGGCATTATAGGGACAAACGTGGAAGTAGGTTTGAAAGGACTTTTGACCGTGGTAGATGGATTATATCCATTTTATTTAATAGAGTTTGAGTAGACATCCTCATATTGTCATTATCGCCATCATTGGACAACTCCTCCAAGGTTCGCAACATAGGAATATCCGAAACTTGTAATTCTTCGTTGATGTTAGTGTTACTGTGTCTAGTTAATGATTGGTCATCCTTCGGTTTTTAATGGCAAAGTATTTAGTTAATTTGAGTTTTCTAATGAACTTGCAAACATCAGCTCTTGTTTGAGTATAGTTGAAGTTACTCTCCGGGCAGAATGTTAAGCCTAAAGATAAAAGTTGTAATTCAGCTTGGTTCAGTTCCACATTAGAGAGATTAATGACAGTATTGTCTGTTGCTTTTACTTCCTCCTCCATCTGTTGTTTAACTGTTTTTTGTGTTTGCTCCATTTCCTCCTTGCACGTCGTCTCTGGTTTCTCCTTTGTCTTGTTGTTTGGGATTCCGTGGCCTCAGCGTTTGACTGCGGTCCCGCCGTAAAAAATCAAGTTCTTCTGCTAAGGTTAGTTTGCCAAGATCTCCTCTCATGCTATTGCCTGGCATAATATCATCCTCAGATTCTGTCTCACTCTGAACTGAGTTGCGACTCCAATTAAAATAATTTACTGAGCACGAAGAAATTGGTCCGTGTCCGTGTTGTGAGCTGAGTTCCTGAGTTCTAGAACAGGAAACACGGTGTTTGGAAATAGATAGATAGATATATATATTCACTGAAAAAACCATAGGTTTCAGGGGCGTTCTAGTTAGTTGGACATTTCACTCGTACAAAACCATAGAAATTCCCCCGTTATAGTTAGTTCAGCTAACTATAACTTGCGCGCCCGCAATGCACTGCTGATGACGTCACATATTACATCACTCATGACATCACTGATGACATCACTGATGACATCACTCATGACATCACTGATGACATCACTCATGACATCACTGATGACATCATCCTTGTGATAGAATGGCAGACCTCCTCTCACCCTAATAACCTTTGATACACACACTCAAAAATACAAACTAACATTTTCAAAACAATGGACATACCAATACCAGTTACAACACACCTATTCAGTAATTCCAAGATCTACACACACATCCACTCATTCACCAACAGTCCCTATACAGTCACTCATACATGTACTCACTCATCATATGTACTCATACACCTATACATCCTGTTACACACCGCCACTCATCCATAGAGTTACTCACACACATAGTCACACATGCAAACAAAGTGTCAAACATCCATTTACTTGCATATACAGTTATACACACACTACCACACTTACTTCTACAGAAACTTACACATACTTACTCTCTTAAACAATCACTTCTAGAAACACCTACTTATTTGTACAGGAACTCTTCCAATCTCTCACTCTCACATATACTCACTTATATACACCAATATTCACATATACTAGTTTAAAACATATGTAGTTACTCATAAAGACACTATTGAGATAGTCATTCACTCACTAACACACCCATACACATACTCATCCACCTATACAGTCCTGCACACATGCTGTCTTCAACACATACACACAGTGAGTCACTCATTCATGCATCTATGCACTAAGTAATACCCCCCACCGAACCACTCAGACACTCATACTGATACTCAAAAAACCAACTAATAACCCATATAGACACTCATGTAGCTACTCACCAACCCATGCAGCCACTTCTACACAAAGTGAGAGACTGATACAGATATTTTCATATTTAAACATTACTCACTAACCCATGTATTCACTAAGATACACTTAGTCAGTTATACAATCAATTTTACAAAAAAAATCATCCATTTAGACACTTATATACCCATTTATTCTTCCATCGACCTTGAGATATACATATATAATACATATTTAATTTTCAGAAAAACACACATTCACTGGATGATGTCATCAGTGATGTCATCAGTGATGTCATTTGAGATGTCATCAGTGATGTCATGAGTGATGTCACTGACCATGTCATGAGTGATGTAATATGTGACGTCATCAGCAGTGCATTGCGGGCGCGCAAGTTATAGTTAGCTGAACTAACTATAACGGGGGAATTTCTATGGTTTTGTACGAGTGAAATGTCCAACTAACTATAACGCCCCTGAAACCTATGGTTTTTTCAGTGAATTTCTAAGGTTTTTTAAATGCTAATTTCTAACTATAACGTGCCTGAAACCTATGGTTTTTTCAGTGAATATATATATATTTATTATACTATGTATACATGTGAAAATGTCTCGGTCCCCTGTTTGCCTCGGTGGCACGGAAAAAATGGGTGGAACTGACGTCAGCACGCCGACGAGGTCCTCTTATGGCTCCGATGACGTCATACGGTGTCGCGAGCGGAGCCGTGCTCGTTGACGTGGGAGAGCTAGGAAAGAATTTCCGTGGAATGCTGGTGCAGGGGATATTCACCTAAGTGTTCAGGCTAGTCCTTTGGGAGCAACTGTTTATGTTGCCACTCCAGAAACCGAAACCAGTGATCCGAGGGCAGAGGCCCTGCAGATGGCACACGAGGTGGGATGCCCCCCAGTCGTGTGCACCGGCGGGGCAGTGAAGTGACAAGCACCACAACCCACAAAAAAGGTAACGAGGGCACTGAATAACACAGGATCTTCTCTTTGTATCTGGCAGGAACAACAAAGTTAAAATGCCCTAGTACCAAAATGTAGAATTAGTGCTACAACGGTCTTCAAGAGGACCTGCGATGCCGTTCTGCCTCCCGTACCCTGGAGGCGGCACATGGGTCACGCGGTACGGTCATACTGCGGTGGGACGCACACTCGTTGACCTCTCATGGCACTGCTCCACACTTCAGGGAGGACGCTTTCCATTAGCTATGTTTTCTGATGACATGTTGCGCCGGCCCCGTCCAACAACAGAACTCCTTTAGATCCAAACAGACTCTTCCACTCTCTCACCGGAAGTGAAACCAGGCCACGCGGACACTTTCACAATACAACAGCCGGGAATGCACTTTTCGGTAAAAAACCACATTCCTTCCTCCTAATTAATCAAATAAACGTCTCACTGAAGAACAGGGGCCAGCTTCGATCGGTAAACAGCCGTTACAACGACTTTTTACTTTGCGATACCATTACAACTCATGCATTACCACGCATGCGTTGTACATCACGAAGTCATTACTACGCATTTTTTTAGAACGCATGGTCATTTACCACGCATGCCTTTACAACTAATTTTGTTGTAAAGGTATGTATGGTAAATGACCATGCGTTCTAAAAAAACATGTAGACGATCCATGTTGTTGTAAGGAAACAGAGGCTGTTCCGTTTCCTCACAACGTCGTGCACCGCCCCTCAGAGATGACGTGAAGCAGGAACCACGAGGAGAGAGGAACCATGAGGAGTGAGAGGTAAGGGGGATTGGGCATGAGGTGGGGGTTTCTTTTCTAGGGTTTAGGGTAGTGCAGTGGTGTTTGGGTGGTGTAGGGGGTCGTGCTGGGGGTAGTGTTTTAGGGTTTAGGGTAGTGCAGTGGTGTTTGGGTAGTGTAGGGGGTCGTGCTGGGGGTAGTGTTTTAGGGTTTAGGGTAGTGCAGTAGTGTAGGGGGTCGTGCTGGGGGTAGTGTTTTAGGGTTTAGGGTAGTGCAGTAATGTATGGGTAGTGTAGGGGGTCGTGCTGGGGTAGTGTTTTAGGGTTTAGGGTAGTGCAGTGGTGTTTGTGTAGTGTAGGGGGTCATGCTGGTTGTAGTGTTTTAGGGTTTAGGGTAGTGCAGTGGTGTTTGTGTAGTGTAGGGGGTCATGCTGGGGGTAGTGTTTTATGGTTTAGGGTAGTGCAGTCGTGTTTGCGTAGTGTGGGAGGTCATGCTGGGGGTATATTTAGGGTTTAGTGTAATGCAGTGGTGTTTGGGTAGTGTAGGGAGTCGTGCTGGGGGTAGTGTTTTAGGGTTTAGGGTAGTGCAGTGGTGTTTGGGTAGTGTAGGGGATCTTGCTGGGGGTAGTGTTTTAGGGTTTAGGGTAGTGCAGTGGTGTTTGGGTAGTGGAGGGGGTAGTGTTTTAGGGTTTAGGGTAGTGCGCCCAACCAGCCACAATATCCGTGGACAAAGGGGATCCTGACTCTTTGGAACGCTCCGTAATTGAATAATTTGGGTCAAGGGCCCTACCACGTCCAAGACCTATCAATTCCTTTCTTGGGATCCCTCATATACTTGGAGAAAAAGGTACATAGTTTCTCATCAATTTCAGACGTGTGTGCCACCTTCCCCTTCAGTGAGGGCCTGGGGCATTCTCCCCTCATCCTATTCCTGACCTCCCTTTCAAGGGGTTGATGGATTTTCCCCACCACATACTCTGCCACTTTGGCGTCAGGTGTCCACTCTGCCGACCTAGGATGGTAAATTTGGGTAGGCTCGAACATGTCCGAGGGGACCCCGTCCCCAACCGGGGACTGAGAGGAGTGGGACTCTGGACGCCAGGGACGCCCCGAGTCCTTATCCTCATCGGAGGAGAAATCGTCCTCCAATACACCCTCTCCCTCTAAGGGAAACCCAAGTCGGGGTCTACAATAGTGGTGACAGTGTCGCAATTTTCTCCGGGCCCCTCCTCCGCCCGGCAGGGTGCATGTTTTAGCGTTCGCGCACTCTTGAGGAAGGTCTCCGTAAGTTTATCAAATCCTTCCAAGTGCCCCGCGTTATGCTTAACGGCACTTTTATTCCCCATCTGGGAGCTACTTGGACCCGCCACCACCAGATCTGGGTCACTGAACACCCCAGGGATGCTTTTCGCCAGCTTATCAACCTGGTCCCTAAGAGGAGCCAGCGCCCTAGAAATAGCCAGAGAGAGGGCTTGGTCCACTGCTGGAGGGAGAAGTTGGGGGGCCATTCCTCCTCCACTTCCTGGTAGGAGGAGTAAAAATCGTCTTCTGGAGAAGACATGATAGCAGAGGGTGTGAGCACAGAACAAATGCCCTTAAAATCCTTAAGACAGCCCCCTCGCCGGTGCTCCAACAGCTGGGCTTTCCCCGAAGCTGTTATAAGAATAGACTGAGGCGCAATACCAATTACCACCACCAGGTGGCGCTGGGCACTAACGTGGCCGTGTGGGGAAATCACCGCGTAGCGGTGTCAAAATTAGGCGAGGGTTGGTCGGGAATCAAGCGGACACTAAAGGAGTGACCGGATTCCCAAACGCGCGTAAAGACCAGCGGGAGCGCTCAACGGAGCTGCCTCGCTCGGACCAGATGCGCCTGACAGGATCTCACGCGCGCAGAGCACACAGTGGGAGAAACTGCGAAGGGGAGAACGCGCTCGGGCAAGAGCCTGCTGCGCAGGGAATATGAAACAATACCAAGGTAATAAGGCTAATAACGTGCACAAGAAACCGCTATACAAACAGCAACAACGTCAGATTAAGCCAAGAATGTAAGGAATGCACTTAACTGACGAGCAGTGAAGAAAGAGGAAGCGGAAGGGACGTCACGATATTATATACGATGGACTGTGATATGATTGGACTATAGTTGCCTTGGAGACTACCCCCCTCATGGTTCATGGGTTGTGTAGTCTTTTGTTTAATGATTGTTGTGTTACGTTTTCTTTGAACTGCTATGCAAATAAAGTGAGGAAAGATATGCATAATCCTCGCCTCCGTCCTGCCATAGAATTCATTAAACTTTATTTGATCTGATTTAGAAACATAGATCATAAAAGTGTACATAAAAACAGTAAATCCTCTTTCCTAATACAATACAGTGAGAATTAATTAAAACCAGTAGGTAAAAACGGGTGTTACAAAGCCCGGTTCAGAGCAACTTCAGGTTAATAGAATCGTAAAGTTCAATGTTTCGCAAGATCAATCTCATGTACTTCATGCAAAATACGCAATAAGGGGTCCAAGTAAGATGTAACGCTCCAATACCTGACCAGTTTGCACTATATAAAACTGCAGAAAAACTAAAAATAAAAAGTGTTTTGCACACTTCTGTCATTAGGCTATATGTGGGCTACATCTGGGTGATATTTGTGCTACATTTGGGCTCTTTTTTCTCTGGTGGCCATCTTGGGAGACTTATTTGTTATAAAGTTTCCTAATTTCGTCATTTACTGCAGTCTCCTCAGTAGGAAATGCTTTCAGTTTTTTACTTTGATTCCATCAAGAAGGCATTCAGATGTGTCACACATTTGCCATAAATTCAGAATGTTAGCACTCTAGTTGTTCATTAGATCACTGTAGTAAAGCTGCTGCTCACCAGGGAGTTAACTGGAAGTCTACTGCTGGTATTGAAAGTGATTGTTTCAGTCTGCATGTCAGAATTTTCTAATGAAATAGAAGAGGATTTGAGATCTCTCTTAAAACATGCCCTAAATTTTCTTTCTGCAGCACTAACCATAATTTCTATGGCAAAATGAACCCCCTCATTTTGTTCCTTTTTAAATTAAATGTTTTAAGTGTTACCAGTTTATTCCAATCAAGATGGCTTCAGGTGTGCCATAATTTTGTCATAAGTAAGACTGTTAGCGCTCTAGTTGTTCTTTAGAACACTCTGGGAAGCTGCAGTAGAACACAAAGGCATCAACTGACAGGCTGCTCCTGTTGAAATATAACAGGAAGATATTTGAGATCACACTTGAAACATGTCCAAATTTTTCTTTCTACAGCACTAACCATAATTTCTATGACAAAATGAACCCCATCATTTTGTTCCTTTTTAAATTAAATGTTTTAAGTGTTACCAGTTTATTCCAATCAAGATGGCTTCAGGTGTGCCATAATTTTGTCATAAGTAAGACTGTTAGCGCTCTAGTTGTTCTTTTGAACACTCTGGGAAGCTGCAGTAGAACACAAAGGAATCAACTGACAGTCTCTGCCCTTGTTGGATGTACATGTTTTACTGAGAATGTCAGACTTCATTCTCACATGACTGAGAAAGATAATGTGAATTTACAGAAAATATGCTCTCATTTTATCTTCTGGAGCACCTTCCAAAACTGTATGGGACAAGCATGTGAAAATAGTTTTCTCTCAAACATGATTCATGATATCCCAGCAGAAGGTTTTTCACAGGGTAAAATCACCTTAGAACACGCCACAATTCCTGAAATTACTATGGTACCATCAACAAATGAATTCTAATGTAACTAAAGTCTGTTATCACCCTTTATAGTTCTCCTTTTGGTAACCCTCAAAATCTTCGATTCACTACAATGCATTTCGATGGGGTACTCTCATTTATATTGGTCCCAAGATGGCTGCCAGCAATTCCAGGATGAAGTGATGACAGCCAATCAGATCTCACGATGACATGTGTGGTTAGGCTCCGCCCAGATATATATGTGTTTTCTTTTTCAAATTTCTCAGGAACTACTGAACGGATTTACACCATTTAAGCAAAAGGTACGACTCTGAACCAAGGGCTACCTTTTTGCCAAATTTGGTGTAATTCCGTTCAGCAGTTCGGGCTGTAGCTGCGATGAAAGGTTCCTATGGAAAATTGCATGGGGAAAACACGTTTTGGGACCCCCCTTTTTTCTCGGCCCCCGCTTGCCGAATCTCCCCGAAACTTTCAGGATAGGAGCGGACCGGAGCGGGCCATAAGTTTTGAAAATTTCGCGAAGATTCGTCAACCGGCGCCAAAGTTATTTCAAATAGAATGTTGTGGATTTCCTATGGAAAATAGGTCCTAACTATAACTATCTACTGGCGACCGCCAGTAGATAATATATAGTTTGAAGTGCGATTTATTCCTCACATTCCATTGTCATAACGCGTTTCGGTCAACAAGTGACCTTGATCACATAAAGAAACGCTATGCGGTGATTACTTTTAAATACACCCAAATGTGCCACGTAACAACTTTGAAAAACGACAAGAAAGACAGACTACATTATTAGCATGGTCACATTATTGATCTAAGTTTTTACCGACGTGTCACAAGATTTCTATTCACCTTTTAAATATTAAATTCTTTCATTACGTTTGTTTAATTAAAACAAGTAAATAAATACATGCATCGGGTTGCTGTTATAGAATGTGGTTCAGATTATATCAACTGATGACTGTACACACGATATGTAGACAATGGGAAAATCTTGGGAAGATTTTAATATCTCTTTCCTTACTGCTTAAATGCATTTTTGTACTCTTGGCCCATATTTATTCAATACAGTACTGATGATGTCCGCAAAGTTAAAGTATCTAAAACCATCCTAAATAAGTCTAAAATTTCAGTATTGACTACATCAAATGTGCAAAGAGAGCCTTGTTGTCCTTGATAAAGTGCTAATGTGCTTTATATTTATCCTATTGGTGCATAGTGCATTAAAGTGCTTGTGCGTCATAGTGCAAAAATGTGCTGACTGCAATACATTATCTTATCTAAATACTTATGATGGTTCACATCTATTGAGTCTTTTTGTTTTTTTATTTTTTATTTGTTTTTATTTTATTTGGGTGTTATTTTATATTTATTTACAATCAATTTATTCGGGGTAGGCTTTCAGATGTTAGTAAGCAGCACTTAATGTTTAGTATCACAAATCATTCATCAGTGTACGGTAAACCATAAAATATTCCTTTAAATATTCCATAAAATATTCCTTAAAATATTGATAATTTACCTCTAATGATGAAAGGGCTAATTGAAAGGAGAACATATGTTTAAATTACTTGTATACTTTGCACGGGACTAATGTAATATCTTGTCAAATGTCCCCGTATATATATATATATCCAAATAACTTTGTTCCTCGTCAGGAACAATGTTGGCACTCCGCAGTGGATTTCAAAAAGTTTATTTTTCGTGCTCAAGAAATGACACCTCTATGCGTTTCGGTTGAAGCTTGCAACCTTGATCACGACGGCGAGTGCCACTTTCCGTTCACATTAAATACAACATATAAAGTAAGCACAAAAGAAGGAATGTGAAGTGCCAGACGCGGCGGGCTGGTCAGCGCCATCTTTGAATATGCAAAATTAATTTCTAACAATAATGTTCTCTCATGAATACATAGCATTTTTATTTAAACACACCCATGCGTCCTCATTCTTCTCATCATCACGATTAAGTGAATGAACTATAATTCGCCACTGTAAAATACACTAGTTTTGGAACATTATTTTATTTTGTCATGCTATTACTGCTGGTGTTGCAGAAAACAATAATTATACTTTAAACTACATATTGTTGTAATGAACAAGATTTGTGAGTTATAGTTCATTCACTGTATCGGTGATGGTGAGAAGAATGGGTATGCATGGGTTTGTTTTATTTTAAAGATAAATTTATAAATTGAAATAGTATAAATAACTATAACTTAACAACCCCAAATGTTTTGTAGTTCAAGTGTGGTTTGAGATGGATTAATGATGAAATGTACCCTAACTATAACTTATTTGTAACCTGTAGTGTTTTTTGGAATATCAATGGTTTTTGTATTGGTTGCATATATTGGTGGATAAAGTATTTTTACATTTTTTAAACTTTAATAACATAAGAAATAATGTAGTGGAAATCGTCGTGAAGGTTTCCTAAATATAATGTAGAAAGAATGTTTTTGAAGTTTGTGAAGAGTTCAAGTTACTTGCAAAAAATGCTTTTCCTATGGAAACGTGGACCTAACTTTAATTACCCAGTGGCCACTGGGTAATATATATGTGTATGCATATGTGTGTGTATATATATATATGTGTGTGTGTGTGTGTATGTGTGTGTGTATATATATATATATATATCTCCAAATAACGTTGGGGCCTATTAGGATGGCAGGCGGACTTTCTTCCGCCCGCCAACCTAGCGGTGCTGGGACCGGCCGCCAGTGGTGCGGCGGTCCCGCACCGGCGATTAGGATGCAACCACCACCGTGGCGGTGGCATCCTCCATTCCCAGCATTGTGGCGGGCGGTGCTCACAGCACCGCCCGCCACAATGCTGGGAACGCACTGTGTGCATTGTCATGCACAAGGTGACAGGCACCGCGAGGTGCCTGCCACCATGTCCATGACAATGCAGGGGGCTACCATAGGTACCCCCTATGTGCACCTCCCACACCGCCAATACCCTGGGGGCCCGCAACGGGCCCCCGAAAGCAAACTCCGCCTGGGTTTCCATGGCGGGGTCTCCGCCATGGAAAGCCCTGCACCGCTGCCCATTCTAATATGGATGGCGGTGTCTAGCAGACACCGCCACCATATCCAGCCCCTTTTCCGCACGGTCGACTGGCGGAAAAAAGGTGGACGGTCTTTCCGTCCGCCTGGGTCCCCACCGCCATACTAATATGGCGGTGGGGAAATGTGAGGCGGGCGGTGGGAAATAGCGGGCGGATCGCCACCGCCATACGGGCGATGGCAATCCGCCCGCTATCCTAATGACCCCCTTTGTTCCTCGTCAGGAACAATGTCGGCACTCCGCAGTGGATGTCAAAAAGTTTATTTTTCTTTCTCAAGAAATGACACGTCTATGCGTTTCGGTTGAAGCCGGCAACTTTGATCATGGCGGCGAGCCCCACTTTCCGTTCACATTAAATGCAACATATAAAGTAAACACAAAAGAAGGAATGTGAAGTGCCAGACGTGGCGGGCTGAACAGCGCCATCTTTGAATATGCAAAATTAATTTCTAACAATAATTCTCTCATGAATACATAGCATTTCCATTTAAACCCCCTCAGCTGCCTGATACATCATAGTAAGGCACTACTCTTAGATCAGTTGCAGTACCACATTTCATAATAATGAGCAAGACAATTTTGCAGCTTTTTTAATTAGCTCAAAAATCATATATATATATGTGTGAACAAGGGCACAGGGTGCTCGAAACGCGTCACAGAGGGAGAGAAGAATAAACATCTTACCTGCCATCAATATCTGGGTCTGTGTCTCTCTGTTCGCCAGTGTGGAGGTTCGGAGAGAGTTCTGGAGGATATACATATATATATATATATATATATATATATATATATATATATATATTCACTGAAAAAACCATAGGTTTCAGATATGTTATAGTTACAAATTAGCATTTAAAAAACCTTTGAAATTCACTGAAAAAACCATAGGTTTTAGGGACAGTTATAGTTAGTTGGACATTTCACTCGTACAAAACCCGTGAAATTCCCCGTTATAGTTAGTTCAGCTAACTATAACTCGCGCCCCGCAATGCACTGCTGATGACGTCACATATTACATCACTCATGACATGGTCAGTGACATCACTGATGACATCACTGATGACATCTCAAATGACATCACATGACATCATCCAGTGACTGTGTGTTTCTGTAAAGTTTAAATATTTTTAATATATATAGGAAAAGACGTATTGAAGAATGAGTGGGTGTGTAAGTGTCTGTATGGATGATTTAGTAGGTGCGTGACTGACTCTATAAGTGAGTGATTTAACGTATCTTACTGAATGCATGGGTTAGTGACTAAACTGGGTGAATGTCTGTATCCGTCTGTCGCTGTGTAAGTGGCTGCATGGGTTTGTGAATAGCTACATGAGTGTCTATATGAGTTATTGATTGGTTGTCTGAGTATCTGTATGGGTGCCTGAGTGTTTGTGTGGGTGGGGTGTGTGCGACTCTGTGCATAGATGTGTGAGTGGGTGATTCACTGGGTGGATGGTTTCAAGAGTGCATCTGTGATAGACTGTATGGGTGGGTAAGTGTGTGTAAGAGTGTGTTAGTGAGTGAATGTATGTCCCAGTGGTACATGTGTGAGTAACTACATATGTGAAAGGCAGTATATATGTGTGTTGGAGTATATAAATAGCTATAAGCGAGAGTGAGTGATTGTGATAGTGGCTGTATGGATGAGTGTGTGCTTGTATCAGTGATTGTATAAGAGCGTAACAATGTGCTAGTATTTGTATGATTAAGTGAGCTGGTGTGTGTATAACTGTATAGGTGAGTAAATGGCAGTGTGTTTAATTATTTGCATGACTGACTAGGTGTGTGAGTACCTCTATGGATGAGTGGCGGTGTTTGAGTGTCTATATAGGAGTAAGAGTGCATATGATAGTCCTGTACTGAGTGACCATAAGTATGAGTGACTGTACGGGTGAGTGAGTGGATGTGTGTGTGTAGACCTAAGAATCAGTGAGTGGGTATGTAGTTATTGGTGTTGGAGTGTCTATAGTTTTGCGAATGGCAGTCTGTAATTTAGATTGGGTGTATCAAAGGTTATATTAGGGTGTGAGGAGCTGCATCAGATTATCACGTGGATGATGTCATCAGTGATGTCATTTGAGATGTCATCAGTGATGTCATCAGTGATGTCACTGACCATGTCATGAGTGATGTAATATGTGACGTCATCAGCAGTGCATTGCGGGGGCGCGAGTTATAGTTAGCTGAACTAACTATAACGGGGGAATTTCACGGGTTTTGTACGAGTGAAATGTCCAACTAACTATAACTGTCCCTAAAACCTATGGTTTTTTTCAGTGAATTTCAAAGGTTTTTTAATGCTAATTTGTAACTATAACATATCTGAAACCTATGGTTTTTTCAGTGAATTTCAAAGGTTTTTTAAATGCTAATTTGTAACTATAACGTGCCTGAAACCTACGGATTTTTCAGTGAATTTCAAAGGTTTTTTAAATGACATTTTTTAAATGTATTAATTTTTATATTAATTTTTTTCATACTGATTTACTACATTTTTAGAAACAATTTCTTTTACATATTTTATTTTTTAAATTACATTGTAATTACATTATACATTACATTACAAAAAATACTTTCTCAGAATGAATTACTTTAGTTTAAATACTTAGCACATAGGCAATAGACTTTTAAGTACAGTAGTTACAGTTGTTGCAATGGGCAACACATTTTCAAACACAATGCAACATTCAGCTCAATGTGAATTTCTAGTTAAATGCAATTAGTTACTTTATGGATTACTTTTCTAACCACAGGACTGGATCCTAGATTCAGTCCTGGGACATCTCCTGTAAACAGTTGAGTAAAAGCGTTTTGGTTACAGTCGTGATTTTTAAGGAATATTATTGTATTTTAAAAGTTGACACTTAGAAACTTTTCCTCATAGAATCACCAATGTTATCCTATGGAAGGAAATTCACTTAGCAGGTAAAAACTGTTATCGTTACTTTTTCTTACTCAGTGTTGGATCCTGGATCCAGCACTGGTGCATCTCCTGTAAACAGTTGAAAAAATGCGTTTAAGTCATACAGGCGATTTTTAAGGAATATTTGTAGTTTGTGAAAATCGACACTTTGAAACTTTTCTGCTGAAAACCAGACAATGGATTCCTATGGAAGAAAAGATAAGTTACTGGTAAGTACGGTTAAAATTACTTTTCAGGGTCAGTGCTGGGCTAAAAGATGCAGCACTGGGTTCTCTCCTGATAACAGGTGAGTAAATCGGAATTCGTATTTCGGCTGATTTTAGAAGAATAATTTAAAGTTCCAAAACTCCACACTTAGAAGAATTTCCAAGTGAAACCAGTCAATGTTAGCCTATGGAAGGAAATTCAAGTTACTGGTAAGTACGGTTAAAATTACTTTTCAGGACCAGTACTGGGCTGAAAGATACAGCACTGAGGTCTCTCCTTATAACAGGTGAGTAAATCGGAATTCATATTTCGGCTGATTTTAGAGGAATATTTGTATGTTTCAAAAATCAACACTTAGAAACTTTTTCAGCAAAAAGCAGGCAATGATATCCTATGGAAGGAAATTCAAGTTACTGGTAAGTACGGTTAAAATTACTTTTGAGGATCAGTACTGGGCTGAAAGATGCAGCACTGAGGTCTCTCCTGATAACAGGTGAGTAAATCGGAATTCGTATTTCGGCTGATTTTAGAGGAATATTTTAAAGTTCCAAAACTCCACACTTAGAAGAATTTCCAAGTGAAACCAGTCAATGTTAGCCTATGGAAGGAAATTCAAGTTACTGGTAAGTACGGTTAGAATTACTTTTCAGGATCAGTACTGGGCTCAAAGATGCAGCACTGAGGTCTCTCCTGATAACAGGTGAGTAAATTGGAATTCGTAGTTCGGCTGATTTTAGAGGATTATTTGCGCAATGGTGAAGGAAGGGGTGGGGCCTGAGGTGACATGTCTGCAAACACGCCCCGTGGCGCGTTTTAAGTTGGGGGATTAAGTCCCCTTGAATCATGAGGGTCCCTGAGGTCCAACTAGCCCACCCTGTACCTCCAGTATGCGCCAGGGAGCTGCGTTGCAGAGAGGTGTTCAGAGGCCACGCCCCTTTTACACCTCTCTGCAACGCAGCTCTGTGGCGCTTTCTGGACGTACCTGTTGGGCTAGTTGGCCCCCAGGGACCCTCAGGATTGAAGGGGATTTAATTCCCATCTTAAAACGCGCCACGGGCCTGTTTGCACACATGTCACCTGAAGCCCCGCCCCTCCCTTCACCACTGTGCAAACGCGCCCGTGGCGCGTTTTAAGTCGGGGGATTAACTCCCCTTGAATCCTGAGGGTCCCTGGGGTGCAACTAGCCCACCATATACCTCCAAAAGCGCCACAGAGCTGCGTTGCAGAGAGGTGTAAAAGGGGCGTGGCCTCTGTACACCTCTCTGCAAGGCAGCCCCTGGCGCATACTGGAGGTTCCTGGTGGGCTAGTTGGCCCCAGGGACCCCAGTATTCAAGGGGATTCGTTCCCCTCTGCAAACGCGCCAGGGGCGCGTTTGCAGAGTGGTGAAGGAAGGGGCGGGGCCTTCGGGCCCGATCGTTTTTTTTTCCCTGAAGGGGGGCTGTGTGGCCCCCCTTCCTTTTTCCTATTTTTAGGCCCTGGGGACCCCATCCCCCAGGGCCTTACCCCACTTTTAAATTAAAATTAAAAAAACGGGAAGGGGGCCGCGTGGCCCCCTTCCCTGGGCCTTTATTGGCCCCGGGGACCCCATCCCCGGGGCATGGCCTCTTTTTTTATTTGGAGGGGGCTGCGTGGCCCCCTCCTTAGGCCATTTAAGGCCCCGGGGACCCCATCCCCGGGGCCGGCCTTGCACTTTTTTTTTTTTTTAACTTTTTTACCTTTGGGGAGGGGGGCTGCGTGGCCCTCCTCCGTGGCCACTATGGCCCCGGGGACCCCATCCCCGGGGCCTGGCCTCTCGTTGGGGACTGTGGGGGGTCCCCAAACCCCCACAGTCCCGCCGGCTCCCCGTGTCCTACGGGAGCCGGCATTGCTTTACACATGGGGAGCAGCTAACATGCTGCTCCCCATGTGGAAAGCAATCAGCTTTGGATATTGGAAGAGAGAGCAGGTTTCCTGCTCTCTCTTCCAATATCCAAAGCAGTTTGCAATGACAGGACGGGAGCCGCGAGGCTCCCGTCCTGTCATTGCAAACAGCAGTTTCCCGGGGGTAGGCACCCGGGACACTGCAGGAGCCGGCCCTGGGGGTGGCGGTCCCCAGGGCCACCACAGGCTCCAGGAGGGGGCCGCGCGGCCCCCTCCTTACATTTTGAAAGCCTTGGGAGGTGGTGGTCCCCGGGGCTTGGGGGTCCAAAACGGACCCCCATTGTAATTTTTCTTAGTGCCCCGGGAGGTGGTGGTCCCGGGGCGTGTGGGGGCTGGAGCCCCCCACACAGGTTAATCAAAAATTAAAAAGAAGCCCCGGGGAGGTGGCGGTCCCCGGGGCTGCGGGAGGGCTCAGAGCCCTCCCGCACCATTACAAATAAAGCCCCGGGGGTGGTGGTCCCCGGGGCTTGGGGAAGCCCTTAGAGGCCCCCACACATAAAATTAACCCCCCAGCATGCCCCCGGGACTTGGCCCACCCGGGGGCCAATTAACTATCGAAGCGCGGGAGACCGCGCTTCGATTTTTTTTTCGGCAGGATTCGCGCACCCTGAGCGCATCCTGCCGATTTTTAAAAAAATTAATTTTTTTGCCCAGGGGGTCCTTGTGGGACCCCTGAGCAAACCTAGGGGGTCAGGGTGTTTCTACCCTGCCCCCTTTGTGCGCTTTGCGCACTTGTTTCTGTCCCTCGGTTCTACCGAGGGACAAAATGGCTGCCAACATTTCCTGAATCGGAATGTTGACAGCCAGCTGACAGCCAATTAACATGCAGCTCGTGATCGGGAGGGTACGCGGACCCTACTCGGCCATAGATATCACTATCTTTTTCCTTTGATTTTCTCAGCAACTACTGAACGGATTTACACCATTTAACAAAAAGGGTTCTTTCTGAACCAAGAACTACCTCTTTGCCAAATTTGGTGTAATTCCGTTCAGCAGTTCGGGCTGTAGCCGTGTCTAAAGTTTCCTATGGAAAATTGCATGGGGAAAACGCGTTTTGGGACCCCCCTTTTTCTCGGCCCCGCTTGACGAATCCCCCAAGACTTTCAGGGTAGGAGCGGACCGGAGCGCCCCACAAAGTTTGAAAATTTTGCGAAGATACGTCAACCGGCAAGAGAGTTATTTCAAATAGAATGTCGCGGATTTCCTATGGATAATAGGTTGTAACTATAACTATCTACTGGCGACCGCCAGTAGATAATATATATATATATATATATATATATATATATATATATATATTCCCAAAAAAGATACAAATAACATAGTTAGAGAGCATTTCATATTTATATAAAATAAAACACACCCATACGTCCTCATTCTTCTCACTGTCACCGATACAGGGAATGAACTATAATAAGCCACTGTAAAATGCTCTAGTTTTGGAATATTATTTTGTCATGCTATTACTGCTGGTGTTGCAGAAAACAATAATTCTACTTTAAACTACATATTGTTGAAATAAACAAGATTTGCGAGTTATAGTTCATTGACTGTATCGGTGATGGTGAGAAAAATGGGTATGCATGGGTGTGTTTTTCATTTTAAAGATAAATTTATAAATTGAAATAGTATAAATAACTATAACTTAACAATCTCAAATGTTTTCTAGTTCAAGTGTGGTTTGAGATGGATGAACTTATTCGTAACCTGTAGTTTTTTGGGAATTTCAATGTTTTTTTTTTTTATTGGTTGCATATATTGGTGGATGAAGTATTTTAAAAAATTTTTTAATGTTATAACATAAGAAGTAATGTAGTGGAAATCGACGTGAAGGTTTCCTAAATGTAATTAGAAATGTATGTTTTTGAAGTTTGTGAAGAGTTCAAAAATGGAAAAGTTTAATTAAATAACATTAACTAAACATGTAGTGAAAAGGAAAAAAGCTTTTTTTGTGGTAATGTTTGTATAATTACATGTATAATCGGATTTCCAAAAACCATTGTGAGGATTGTCCAAGACCGCCTTGGAAATGGCCGCCTCCAAGTCTTCGTGTTGGATTTCTTCCCGGTCCTTCTGCTTCTGCCAAAACTCCAGGGCTAGGTGGTTGATCTGCTCGCCCCGGCATTGCTGATGAAGAGGTAGATGGCTCTCCTGTAGTTCGTGCCATACACAACCCTTGAGGGCTTCGGGAATGGCGCAATCACATCAATATATGATGTAGATGTGAAACAGTTAAAGGGAAGGGTTTTTGTTGTATAAAAACTAATTGTTCTGTATTGATGTATTATTGGGCTATGATGTTATAGCTCAATATCAGATATGAAGATAATAAGAATATTTTCTTAGCAGGAAAATAAGAATATTTCCCTGCTATGGAAAAATTAATCTCAGTCCTAAAACATAGGAGGGGGTGTGAGTGGATGGCTTTAGGAAAAGTGAAGGCTAAGTTGTGAGTTTTATTTAAAAAAGAAATCGCCGGTACCGCTGTACTATTGGGATGGTACCACTGTACTTCGTGAGTGTTGCAAAGATTTTAATTGACTAGAAAGGTTTTTTGATTTGACAAATTGGAAAGACCGATGTAAATGTATGTATTTCTGTTGTGTTTGGGTGTTGTTCTGGAGCACAGTAGCGGAGAAATAGCCATCTGTTTTTAAAAGCATTTATAAGCAACATTTATTTTTTGATCTATGGCAAATGAGGAGTGAGAGGCCAAAATTGATGAGCAGGAACAGGCAATTGCCCAGGAGGAGCAGGACATTGAGAGGGGGAAATGCCTGAAGGAGTTGGTGGTGTGGGAATTTTTCACCTTGCCTGCGGGAGAAAAAGTAGTAAGCACTTTCCTTGTGACATGTAAGTTGTGTCACAATGTGATCTCGTGCCGGGGGTGGCCAGCAGTACTCTCTTGCTGGGTATGGCTGGGATGCGAAAGCATCTGTAGGGAACTCACTCAGCAGAATTCACTGTGGATTCCCTCTGCATGTTTAGGACGTGCGGAAAGGAAGCGTGAGTGGAAGTTGGGCACACCACCACAGCAGCAGAGCAATCTGGCAACATTTCTGGACCATCAACCTCGCGCTTGGTTCTTCCTGTGGGAGCCACATCTACTGGTAGTGGTGCACCTTCCGTTCCACCACCTGGGTCTACAGTGACAGTGCACCGCTTGAGGCAAGACCAGCATGCTGTTGAGCAAAATGCTGATACTGCAAATTACTATTTGTTTTACCGAACTGTTACAGTGTCCGGAGAGAAGGACCGTAACATTCATCGCCACCTAGTAATGGTTCATCAGTCTCCTCTTCAAAATCCATAGTTCTTTTGAGGTTTTTTGGGGCATAATTTCCTACTCACCATGTATTTCTGGATTGTTTCTGTCATTCTTGTTGACCTGCACAAAAAACGTTAAAAAATAACAGAAAAAATTCAAATTAAAAAACTAAATATTTATAAAAATAAAGAGCTGGTTGATATACTAACATTTTTTCCAGCAGATGTACTACATACGGTACAGTGAAAAGTAAGTTTAAGGTAAGTTTTATAATACTGGTACAAATAACTACTGATTCCTATGACATACTGTGTACAGGATATGTTGTACATTTCTTCAAAGTGTCTACCTGTAATTAAAAGTTAGGAGTTAGAATTAGTAGATAAGAATTTTCCAATTTTTTTGTCAATCTGAGTTTAAAAGTTAACTGTGTCATCACATTCTGTCTGTCCTGTATTATTCCTCAAAAAATATTGTATAGTGTCTTGAAATAGTTGTTTGTCCAGGATGGAAAAGAATGGCAGTTCAAGTGAAAGTGCGACCAGAAATAGAAATCTGTGTGGCAGTAAAATCGGTATTCAAAGTATTAACTGTAGTATTATTTAGAGTGCTTCTTTGAATCATCAAAATAAATATTTATTCACCATAGTTAACCAAAGGATGGAGTAAACCTGCGATTTACAGTTTGAACAAAGGTTTGAGTGCATACCTTTATATATTAAATATTCAAATGAGATGGATTGACAATCAGGAATTGGCACGTAAACAAATCTTTCAAATACCGTTACTGTTGAAAGTGTTAAAGCAATGGAAACATTTATGTTCCCAATAGTAGCTTACACTAAAAAGGTTCATATGTGGGAAACTCTCATCAGCAATTATGTGGAAAACAGCCATACTAAATTCATGAGCATCTTGTTGTTAACTAATGGGAAGCAAATAGTTCCTGTATAAACATTAACAATATCTCTATCACCACTTGTAGAGTGGCACAGATGTTTTTGTGACTGAAATAGAGAATAGAGATTAGTAATGGTTTTGGTAGAAGGGTCATGGCTGTTTTGTAGGATTACTTTGCTCACTAAAGGTAAGTAGAGAATAAGATTAACAATACCATTACTTTAGCAGTTAGTGCCATTGTCATTAGTCACTGAAATCCTCTTATTTCCAGGTTATTTTGTTGTTGTTTTTTATTAGAGGGTTTTTTTTATCACATCAAGCTCATTTAGTTTAAAATGTGTTGTCTTTTTAGATATATTTGAGGTTTTAACACAACCGGGCATTTTCCAAGAAAAGGAGTATATGTTGTACATAAACAATTGTATTTGCATACACATGAAGTGCCCGCATTCATTTTTGTCTCATCAAAGTCTATAATTTAAAGTCTTGTTTATGTTTTCACGAGACAAACCGTGTATGCCATACCCTCTTTAAAAACACTATAGCCATGTTAATTAATGAGTAATCCAAGCTTAGTCCTTGACATTTGTGGATTGTAAACGCATACGCTAAATAAAGAGGCAATTGTTCTCTGCGAATATGTCTTTGTTAAGTAAAAACCTTGCTGATCCTCTTTATTCATTCCCAGTAATGAATTTCATCTCATTATTGGTTTGATAGTTAATAAAATTTACTGCATGTCCCATTGCTGCATTTACAGGTCCATGTTTCACATCCAAATTTCTGCGTAAAATTGCCCCACATTTTTTAGTTCGATATAGGTCTTTATTCAATCCTGCAGTATCTCGCACAGATATTTCCATGTTTAATTAATTTAGTAGAGAAGGCCTTGCTAACAGGAATGTTTACACCATGACTTTCAACTGTATCTCTGCAGGGTAGATGTATAATTTGTTTGTTTCCATAAATAGCTTATCCATATTTAAGTAACAGCATTCTTTGAGGGTTAGCATTAAACAAACTATGGATAGCGTCAATAAAAGGAGATGACGCATTACTTCTGCAGGAGAAGGACAGTTTGGAAATAAAGAAGAAATAGTCATTTTTAAAAGCATAGTCTTTGCCTCCTCTGTTATTTCTATCCTAATATATTTTAATATTTTTCCAAATTCCTCATCATTGGCTTGTCTCATATTTTGTATGAGTTCATTGTATGAGAAATCTAACCAAATGTTGACATTACTTATACTTTTCTTTATTTTTAGCAGCAGCAATGTTTAATCAATGAAAAAGCACTAAATCCCATCAACCATAGGAAAACAACAGGAACCAAGTTCATCCAATAAGGACATGAGAGTCCCTTCATAGTCCCTTGTTGACTGTCCTTCCTCTTTCTTCACTGCTCCAGCAGCCTTCAGTTAAGTACTTCAGCCTTTGGGTTGTATTGCAGTATTTTTTTGATTTTTTTTTTTTTTGCCATATTGTGCATTTCTTGCTGTGTTTTACTGCTTTGCAACAGAGCAGCCTTTGCGTTCCCTACGCAGCTGCCCGAGCTCTCTTGAAGCTGTTCGCGTGGTCAGAGCGTGCGGGGCTGTGTGGTGCGATCTTCCGACCGCTAGAGTTCGCTCGCACGGTGCTCGCCTTTTTTGAGATGCTTCTTGCCACAGCCGACACGTGCTCTCTGATCACTTAAAAAACAACATCGGAGTAACGCGACCGGCCGCACAAGCAATTGCATGCTGCTTGGAGTCTGACGCCTCTTATAAAGGGGTCTGTTTCAGATAAGTGCCTGCAGGGCACCAACACTTCGCAGTGAAGGGGTCTGTTTTGAGGCTTTTGTCTCCTCATAATTAGCCTAGCCACTTCACACCTAGTTACACAGGCACTTATTTAGAGAGAGCACAACACGCTCATTCCCTGATGGGGAAACTGACCAAGGCATTCTGCTTCCACAGAGGTGGAAATTGGCCCTTATAAATATATAAAGGGTGTCTTCTGTCCCCAGGGTTTAACTATTCTTAGACTTTATGCTCTGCATATCTATATTCCTGGGACCCCCCCGCCATAATTGCCTATACTATGTAGGTGTTGCTAGACTTGTTTATGGAGGAGGAATGCGTGTCCTACCTACCTATTGATGCCATCCTGTGTGATGTCAGTGGCGCCTCTATTTATAAGGCGGTTTCCAACATGGTGGTGCCTTTAGAGCAGAAGCTATTCGCAATGGCGGAGAGATGCTTTAAAACCCTCAACCATAGGGAGGACCTACAAGGACCTTCGGCTCCCTTACCTCAAGGGCAGCCACTCGCTCAGATGTCTAAGGGGAAGCGCACCAGGGACCCAGGGGTCGAACTAGATGCCTTTGATTTTCTCAAGCGCACATTCCTGGAAAATACCACCCCTTATGGGTTGGACCCTCACCACCGGCTAGGCACCCTACTAAAAAAACCTTCAACACAGCAAATTCCCCCGCATCCCCGGCGCCCCTGGATGGCGATGACTCCCTTTCGGGTTGTGATGGGGATATGGAGCCAGATAGACCCTGGCACCCGTCTTCAACCCCCGAGTCATTCACCAAAGACGTCCAAGGGTCAGACATGCTGAACCCAGATGACTTACTTCACCCGAGATTTTCGGACTGGGCACCTGCAGAGAAGGTGACCACATATGTGGCCGAGGAGCTACGCAAGCTCGTGGACAAAGAGGTGCGCAGCCGCCTTAAGGCAGGTGCCCCGTCCATCCTTGGAAGGCAAGGTGGCCCTCACACCTGAAATTGACCCCCGATGGCTACCTTCTCAGCCAAATATATCTGGATCCCAAGAGAGGGATCGACCGCTCAAGGCGGTCGTGCCAAGACAAATTGCTCGACTTGGCTGACCCCCTGACAAAAATTCTAGACATGGCGGAGGACGCCAGGGCCTCGGGGTCCCTCAACTCCCCAGACACCCTTTCCAGCTGGGCACCATGGGCCATCGTCTTTCTTGTCAGTGCCAACTGCGCCCTCTCTACTGATAGGCGCAGTCCCTGTTGATCAAGATCGATCCCAAGCTCATGGACATGGCCACTTCAGAGGCCTGGCAGATTGCACAAGGTGGTCTTTTTGGGGATCTGTTCATAAAATAGCTAAGCAAATTCATAGCCACGTTTAGATCCCCGGACAAGGCTTAGACTACAGTCAAGAAGATCTTTCACCCCCTGGGTTTTCACCGGGGCTGGCTGTGATAAGGAGCGCTCGGCTGGCCGCTTTCAACACCAGGTTCCTTCCAAAGGTCAGACCTCTAAACGAGGACAGTGTCATGCCAGACTAGGTTTGGGAGCTTCTACCCTACTCGAGGATACCACTGCCACAGAAGCTACAGAGGCAGATACTGAGGTGGCCGGCCCAAGGCTCCTCACATGGTGTGTCTTCTCCCTTCTTCCCAAGCGAGACTAGGGGGCAGGTTGGCAGGTTTTGCCCACGTTTGTGGGTCAGTGATGTCCAACACATGGGTTGTTCAGACCATCCAAGGCATCCACATAGAGTTCAATGGCTCTCTGGTCCGACTCACCCCCTCAATCCATGCTGTTCTCAGATCGAGAGGCACTCTGGTATCCGCTGAGGTTTTCAAACTCCTTTCCAAGGGGCAATCCGTCCTACGACCCTGCCCCCTTCAAGGTTTCATCATCCTTGTGGAAAAACAGGACTGGGTTAGATGTCCTGTTATAAACCTCAGAGAGTTCAACGAGTGGCTGGTTTTCCATCACTTCAAGAAGGAAGGAATCCATCTTTTATGGGATCTTCTTTGCCCCAACGACTGGCTAGTGTGTCTAGACCTCAAAGACGTGTACCTTACGATCTGGATCTCCCCGCCACAGGAGTTTTCTATAGTTCATCTGGTGTCAACAGACGTCCACTTTCACCACACTACCTTTTGGGCTCTCCTCGGTTCGTTGGTGTTTCACCAATGTACTCAAGCCTATGGTGGAACATCTCTGTTCCAAGGGCATACTCCTGATCATATACCTCAGCGATCTTCTCCTCATGGATCGGTGCCCTCAGACCTTGACATGCCATCACCAATTCATGGTCAGCCTGTTCCAATCCCTAGGATTCATCATCAATCAGAAGAAGTCGCTGCTATCTCCGAGCAAATCCTTAACCTTCCTGGGCTTCATAGTGGACTCTTTTTCATGCCACCCTCAGTCTCCACTCGCGAAAGGTAGCCAAGATACGCCACGAACTTCGGCGCCCATTGCCCTCCCCGTCCACTTCACTATGGCAGATCACATGTGTGGTGGGTCTGCTTTACATCCATCCAGACCATTTTCCCGGGGCCCTTACATTATCGGGCCCTTCAGCGTCTCAAGAACTCCCATCTCAAGAAGGGCCTCACTTGCTGTCAGAAAATCCCCCTCTCCAGCCAGGCGAAAGCAGAGATTCGCTGCTGGTTGGCTCATATGGAGGCCTGAAATGGCCGTGCCATTTTCTGAGACCAACCGGATTTGGTCATCGAGTCGAATGCCATCAGCACAGGCTGGGGGGCAAGGTGTGGGGTCTTCTCCACAAGCGGAAAATGGTACAATCAAGAACAAGCTCTTCATATCAACTGCCTGGAACTGTTAGTGGGCTCCATCTCAGTGAAATGCTGGACCAAGGAAAAAATCCAGTGCTGTGTCCTCCTCAAGATGGACAATGTAGCAGCAGTCCGCTACATCAACCACCTTGGAGGTACCAAGTAGAAGCCCCTTTCAAACTTAGCCCTGAGTTTCTGGGAACATTATATCTTGTCACAGCAGAACACCTCCCGGGGTCAGACAGCATGGTAGCCATCTGGCAGTCTTGCTGCCTTCAAGACCTCAGCCTCTGGAAGATGGATCCCTCCATGTTCCAAGCCCACCTACTCAAATGGGGCCTGTTCATGACGGGTCTATTAGCATCCAGACTGGGTCACCATCTGGGCAAGTAATTTAGTTGGCAGCCGGATCCCAAGGTCACGGCGACGCATGCCTTTTTACAGGATTATACAACGGAAGTGGGATACGCCTTTCCCCCGTTCTCCATGATCATGAGACTAGCGGCGCAGGTGAGAAGACAGCAAGCAGAGGTGGTGGTTGTGACCTCATCTTGGAGAACTCAAGTTTGGTATCTAGTTTGATGGAACTTTCTTGGGATTTTCAAATTCATCTCCCCCTGTTTCTGTATCTCCTTAAGGATCCCTCCAGCAATCAACACCATCCAGTTCTGAAAGGTTCTCTGCAACTTACGGCATGGAGGATTACCGGGGTCGATTGCAAGTCCTTGGACTTTTGAGCCATGCTGTGGACCTCCTCTCTAAAGCATGGGTGGACAGTACCGTCAAACGCTATCGGTCAGCCTGGTCCAGATGAATGGCTAGGTGTCATCAGCGACAATTAGATCCTGTGGGGACAAGTATTGTCCACATCCTGAACTTCATGGCCTCCCTAGCCTTATAGGTCGGTCAACAGCTTTCGGCCAGCTCTTTCAGCAGGGCATGCCTCCATTGATGGACATTTGATAGCGGAACACCGTCTGGTTCAGAAATTACTCAGAGGTATCAGGCTATCGCTTCCACTCGAACTGCGCTGCTCTGTGCTTTGGGACATCAACACAGTACAAAACCTGCTTCTTTCCTGCCCACACAACAAGTATCTTTGCCAGAAGGAACTTTCAGCCAAATTGGTCACCCTGCTCTGTTTGGTCTCTTGCAGATGTGTATGGGTTGTCAGGACCCTGGACATCACTGGTAGACTCTTTACTCCGGATGGGGTTACATTCCAGATTTCTAGGCGAATGAAAAGTAACTGAAGGGTGGTATCATACCCAACCTTTGCGGACAACCGCAAATTATGTTTTATGAATAAAGGCTTATGAAGCCATGACAGAGGAACTCCGCCCTGCTAGGGAAGATCAACTCATTGCTATCCACAAACCCCACAAGTTGCGAGATGGGTCCAATGTACCATGCAAGAAGCCGGCATCAACACAAATATGTTTGGCGCACACTCTACCGGGTCCACCAGGGTATCTATGCATCTAATAAGTTTACCTTGGGGTCACGCTTGGAGATATCCTCATTGCAGCTGACTGGTCTTTAGATTTTATGTTCAAATGAGTCTGTTTTAAGCCACCCCCCAGTTTCGCGCAACTGGTGGTCGACAAGCTTTGAACTAGCATAATCGTTGCCTCCTTTCCTGACATAGACTCTAAAATGTTCTAGCTTTCATAACGGAAAGTTTCAATTCTGTTAAGGACACAGAGGTGAGGATTATCCCAACCACAGGTCGATGACTTGTAAATACCCACCCTGTCTGACGATCTCGATTTAAGAGAGAGGATTATCTGAGAGTTAGGCGTAAGTAACCATGCTGACAAGTGCTATTGACTTTTGTTTTCAAATGTAACACTTGAATGCTTTATCCATTGGTTGTGAACGTTTTATTGTAATGTGACCTTCATCGTAAGGGAGCTAGATTCATTGATTTCCTTTGGCCCACAGGAACCGAGTCGAACAAACAAGATTAACCTAAATGAGTGTCAGCTGCAGTCGCATGAGGAAAGTGGAAGAAGGAGAGTCAACAAGGGGCTATGAAGGGACCCTTGTGTGCTGATTGGATGAACTTGGTTCCTGTTGTTTCCCTATGGTTCATGGGATTTGAAGTTTTTTCATTGATTACGTATGGCTGCTGTAAAAAATAAAGGGAAGAAAGTGAAGCATAATCTTCACCTTCGTGTCCTTGATAGAATTGAAACTTTCTGTTATGAAAGGTAGGAAATTTTATATTCACCACCAAGGTATTGTGATTGTATGTATGGTGTAATTGAGAGGAACCTTTGTAGAACTGAGTGTAGTAAAGCATTATTAATATTCACTAATTGTGTTCCTGGTCCTTTTAATATAGTATAAAGTCCTTACAAGTTGTATTATACTTGAATGATGGGTGGAAAGCATGTTAATATCATGAAAAGTTGAATTGCGCATCTGCTTTTGAAGAATATCCTTGTAGGTTTGTAATATTTCTAAATGGGCAAGTGTTAATTTGTTGTAAGATCTTCATTTTGCCTTGGAGATGTGATTTTTTAAATGTTGTGAGAAAGGTCCGTAATTTTGTAATGGATTTATTGAGAATATTGCACATAGAAGTAAATTCCATTCATACACAGTTTTGTCCTGAAAATTCTGCTTAAACACTTCTGATTGAGTTTGCATATTTTTTTAAGCCTACCACACACCCATGTAACACTTCATAGCTACATCCTTCATTTACAGATAGAACCTAATTAGTGTATGGATGGTGATCCTCTTGATGAAAGTATGGTTCTGTACTGGAGGTGTCTCCAACAGCCTCCAAAAATATTACAAAAGTTGTGTAATGAAAACGTTTTTTCCCTAAATTATTTATTTTATGTTTACCAATGTAAGGTGTCACGGTTTTCATTCATCCAATACATTGTTAAATTAAATAATTTGCATTTCATTGTGAAAGCTTTTTCAGCGAGTTGAACATAATGTTTCCTTCTGAGTCTATCAGTCTCTTTTGTTTCACTGGGAATTTTTGAGAGTAAATTAGCAAGTACTCTATTTTTCAACTGTTTACATATAATATTTCTAATGGTCTCCCTTCTTGTGCGACTGTACAATGAAATTAAATTATCCTTTTGCTGTTTGTACGTGTCTTCTGCAGACATATTAGCTGTCTTAGAGACCTTCTTCACATTAATAGGCTTATCAGGAGCAGAGCATTGCTTTCTTTTATTTTGTAACTATTTTTATTAGTTTTCTGTGAACAATACATGATACGTAACATCCCATCAATCAACAGTGCTAATTGGAATTAAATGTACAGTTGTACAGAATTACAATATTACAGTACAGTGTCAGTCTATCCACCTCGGTCTAGCAAAATTAAGTTGAATACTTCACAGTTTTTGAAGCACACTTCATGAATATCATGAAGTGGGGGGCAGTTCTTCACCATCTCCCATATCTGTATCATAATGTTTGAGCCAAGGATCCCATACTTTTTTCATCCCTGTTTTCCACTCCCTGAGAGTAGGGGACTCAGGGGCACCCCAATTTTTGGCCATATCCCTCTTCGCCATTATGAGACCCAAGTTGCTAAAGAGGAGTTTGGTTCTGGGTACATCCACCTCTGTGGGTATCCTCAACAAAACAAACGGGTCCATTGGCAGGCACTCACCCAATATTTTATTAAGTTCCTCCACTATGATATTCCAGTATGAGTGGATGTCATGGCAAGACCACAATGTGTGTATGAATGACCCATCCTCATTCCCACATCTCAGACAGGGGCCTCTGCCCTCCTAAATCTGTGCAAACAGGCCCCATCATTATATATCCTGTGGAGGACCTTGAACTGAATTAGTCATAGGCATGATTTGATTTGATTACAGCCTCCCTCAGGTATATCAGGGCTGCCGCCCAGTCTGTGTTATCCAGCTCCCCCAGCCCCCCTTCCAATTTATCTCTTAATTTCGTTAAGGCTTCCGGGATGTTATTGAGAATAGTCGTGTATGTTCATGAGACCGCTTTCTCCGCTATCTCACCTTATAGGTGCCTCCCTTCTAATGGTGCATATTCCGGGATGTCCCCTATTGCAATCTTTTCAGCCTACCAGGCATGCTGTAACTGCAGATATTTAAAATGTTTGTGTTATTTAAATGGTAGTCCCACTGTACGGAACTAAAGAGGATCAGCATGCCTTCTTCAATGAGGTTGCACAGTTTAGAGACCTCAATAGTGTCCCGCTGTCCGAATCTCTTCAGTTTCCCATGCCCCATTTAGTTAATCACTCTACCCTTTTTCAGGCTTCAATAGTCATCTGGGTTGCTGTCATTAGTTTCTTTGACCCTTTCCCCTCCCCTTATAGGTAGTGTAGGTATTGGCGGGTTTGGAATTGGGTACTCTCCAGCGCATATGTTGGGTGATCCCCGGGCATGTACCCCCAGTCATTCACTACTATTAGGTGTGCTGCCCAGTAGTATGCACGAATGTTGGGGAGAGATATGGCCCCAATATATTGATTTCTCTGTAGTGTCCCCAACGCCACCCTAGGGCGACCCCCATTCCATAGCAATGTCCGGATTTCATCCTCTATTTTAACAAAGACGTCATCTGGGATCTTATGGTATGTATTCTGAAGGATATACAAGAGTTTCGGTAGCATAACCATCTTGTACATAGCCGCCCTTCCTAGTAGTGCCAGAGGCAGTGTCTTCCATCATTCCACATCCCCATGAAATTCCGCTAGTACCTTCTGAATGTTGTGATCTAGGCTGACTTCTTTGTTTGAGGTCACATATATCCCCAGATACTTAAATCCTTGTCTGTCAACTTGTAACCACCTTGGGCAGTCCTGTGCGTCAAAATTACCACCAGCCGGGTAGAGGCTTGTCTTATCTCAGTTGATTTGGTAGCCCGCATTGGCTCCGTATCTTTCGAATATCTGCAATATTCCTGGGATCACTGCGCTCAGTCTAGTTACATACAAGAGGATATTGTCGGCATACAATGATATCCATTCATCCCCGTCTCTTCCTCCCCCTCTTTAAATCCTGAGAGGTCTGGTTATGTTCTAATTATACAGGCCAGGTGCTCCAGCATGAGGGCAAACAAGAGGGGGTGATAGACGACATCCCTGCCTTGTGCCGCTCTCGATTTGGAATTCAGGAGACACCCTTACCCTCATCCTTTCTCTGGCTACCGGGTCTTTATAGAGCAGGTCTATCAAGGCCAGAAAGTTTGGCTGAACCCAAACTTCACCAGGGTCTGTTTCAGGAAGGACCAGTGGACAGTATCAAATGCCTTCTCGGCATCTAGGGACAGGATTATGTGAGGGTCTTTCCTACATTGGACCTTCCCCAGCCAGTTGTAGAGTCTGCGGAGATTAAGCCTGGTCAACCTTTTAGGCATGAAGCCGGATTGATCCTTATGTAGTAAGTTAATAAACACCATTAGAAGTCTGGTGGTGAGTATTATGGCCAATATTTTCGTCTGTGTTCATGAGTGAGATCGGGCAGTAGGAACTGCATTGTGTTGTGGGCTTCCCCGGTTTATGGATCACTAATATTGTAGTAGCGCTGCGGAGGTCCAAGCACCCCGCAGGATAAGTTGGCCTAGAGACCAGCTAGCTCATAGTGCCACCATAAGCCCTCTAACCTAAACAGGATGCGAATGGGTTTCGGCAACCACTGGACATGACAACTGTGTTCCCTCATGAAGCGTGGTAAAAGTTCAGAATCCTTTCACTCAGGCACTCGTGCACTCTTGTGAAGGCCGACATCCTCCTCCAGGGGCTGGCACTCTATCCCTGTCAAGGTGGGGACCGTCACTTCTGTCAAATAGTCTCCTATCTGTGTGATGTTGGCCAATTGCCAGGCCTTATCAAAGGCGGCATAGTATTGAGCGAACTCGTTCGCAATTTCCCAAGATGTAGCATAGGAAACACCATCCTCTCCCAATATGCTATTTACCCACTGGGCCTCGGCCTCCCTCCTACCTAACCAAGCTAGCAACCGCTCCACTTTGTCCCCTGTGTCATATATGCAATGTTGTGTGGATAGGATCAAGGCTCTGGCTGCTGGATGAGCCATGGCCAGTCCCTGTGCACTATTGTGATCCTGCGCAGTATGGCAGGGTTCGGACATTCAAACACAAGAGTGTCCTTTCCAGGTCCTCCATTTACTGCACCTCTTTCTTCCTCTTATGTGCTATAATGTTTTGCGCCCTGTCTCTCAGTACTACTTTTTAGGCCCCCAGAGGACAACAGCTGATGTCACTGAGGCTTTATTCTCATTAAAGTATAATTCTGTATCTACTCTAATTTCCCTGGCCACCGTCTCGTCCCTTAATTCCCAGGTGTTCGGTCTCCAGCCTGGTGCCCTCCTACGTGTTCGTGCCCTGAATGCCAGCCAAAGTGGTGAGTGGTCTGACAGGCCCCAGGCTAAGTATTCCTGTTTTTGTTATCTCCTTCACTTTGGCGACTGGCGCAAAGATGTAGTCCAGTCTGGAGAACACCTTGCTAGTGCTTCAAAAGTAGGAGTATGTACGGTCATTAGGAAGATGCAGGCGCCAGAGATCTGAGAGCCCCATGGCAGTTGCGAAGCCCACCAGCACTGTCTCCTTCTACGGTCCCTGCGTCAGGCTAGTGCGATCTAGCCACTGGTCCATAACATTGTTAAAGTCGCCCCCAACTATGTACATGGATAAGCCTGCCTTCAGTAGTATCTCTGCTACCTTATCCAGGGTTTGCTTTTGTAGTCTCAGGTGTCATAGACACTGGCCAGGGTGATGTCACTTTGGCAGCCTATTTCCTTTACTGCCACGTAAGTCCCATTTGGGTAAGTCCATACTTTCTTTATTCGGAAAGAAGGGTAATTTCCTGATCAGGATGGTCACTCCACGGTATCCCGTTGTAAAACCTTCATGGGCCAGCGTTCTTTATTCCCTTCTACTCAGAAAAATGCAATGTGACCTTCTCAGATGCGTCTCCTGAAATAGGACCACTTTGGGTTTATGCTTCTTAATGTACCTGGTTACCAGCCCTCTTTTTATCTTATTTCCAAGCCCATTGACATTCTATAACATTATTGAATGCCTCCTGTTGTCTTGCTCTTACGCCCTCATTATCTATGCTGCATGTTGGTGTCTGGCCATCCATCGGGGCCGCTCCGCCCTCTGTACGTGTAGAGGTCATCAATGTGTCCCACAGGTAGCAACAATTTACCCCCTAACGAACAACCCAACCTCTCCCCCGTGGACCACCCTTCCCCACTTTCACCTACTTTCCATGCACTTACCCCTACTCGTCAACATGACAACTGTGTCGTGGGTCAAGCTAGAGAGGTCTGTGGCCTTTCCTCCCCACGTCTAAACACCCCCCGCAACTTCATATGAAGGTCACCAAATACTCAGTCTGAAATCTGTGGGGAGGAAAACAAAGAAGTTAAGAAAACTGACACCTTCTCAGATATAGTGAGGGCCTCTAAGGGGGCGTAGTGTGCCGATCTTCAACCTCCAGTACTCCGCCAGGCTCAATCGATCTATCAGTCATATTCCTTGTCGCATGGTTGGTCTATGGCAGGGTTCGAGGAGACCAGAAGCAAGGACTCTGCCTCCAGATTATTTATTGTCTCCAGCAGTGGGTGGCTATCCTCTGAGTCGTTGAGTGTTCTTGTTAAGATTGAGCCGACGTGACATCTTTCTGTGACTTGTCCTGTTTTATCTTTTTGGTCCGTCTTCAGGCCAGCTCCCCCTCCGTATCTGAAGAGAGGCCGGACCTTGTGATTCATCGCCTCTGCGGGAGGGGTCTACATTTGTTGTTTGTGTGCCGTGCTGCCACTGTTGTTACCCCTGAGTTTTTAGTCTAGCTTCCTCCTGTGTTGTGTTCTGTTGCATCTCCCGGGTACCCCTATCTTGTAGTGTAGTTCCTATTTCTCTAATAGGCTCTGCGCATTGGAATAATATAACCTATAGGCTTGACATAGGACTGAGGTCGGTATGTCCCTATAGAGTATATTAAACTTAATTACTTGTGCCAGCTAGCTCAGAGGCCACTAGAAACTCCTTGAGAACAAGAAGGGAGTAGTTTCTGGCAACCGCATAAACATGACCACTTTGTTTCCCTTTAGAATCGGAACACGTCTCAGAATCGTGGAAACAATAGATAACAGTTTCACTCAGTCAATCGTGCATGCTTAGTTTCCGCAGAGTTACACAGAAAGGAAAGACGGGCGTTTCAATAAAAGGGTTTTATTGAACAGTCTTGTTTCTCATGTAAGAGATATGTGCTGTTATGATCACAAGACAGTATGCAAGATAAATAATGTACAGCGTAAGCAGTAAAAATAAATAATACTGCGCTAGCATTATCTTTTAGCATATATTCATGTACATAAATAACATGAGCTAAAAATGCGAGTACTCATACGATGCGTCTCTAAGCTAGTTCTACCCCAATGTACCTAACCTTTGCGCAAACAAAGAAAATTTAAACGGGATGAATACGATTACGAGTCAGGATCGATTCTAACATTTGCCAGGCGCTTTGAGGGTTTAAAAAAACAATTACACGCGGGCAAATTGACCCTAACGGAATCAAATAAAACATTGACCAGTGAATCAGAATCGGATCTAAGTGAAGAGGAACAGACAAAGAGGATCGGTGGTCGAACAACTTTTTTAGAAGAGATGAAGCTGATCTATATAGACCAAAAGACCCCGAGAGGAAGAGGACGGGGCCGTGGAAGAGGAAGAGGGAAGAACCAAACAGTCTCCCAAAACGAAGAAGAAAAACACGAAGCGGGAAAGGAAAAAACAAGAGGGTACCCCCTACGGAACAGACTGTCGAGGAAGTAAGGGAAAACAGAACGCAACAAAAAGAGAATTTAATCATAAATCTCTCAGAACATATACTCACAAAAGATTAAACAAATGTTCTTAATAAAGGCTTGTCATTTTGCCCAGAGCAACACCATGATCCTGTGGAAACTAAAATTGATCTTTACAAATATATCAGAAAACTCAAGCTTAAAAAGTTTTTTGCAAAACAATCAAACATAAACAACTTAGATCAACAAACTCCACAAGAAAACGAGAATGTAACTGTGGACGATGCATTAAGTGTGAAAACAGCATATGATCTAGCATTTAACTTAGCTGATGAAGAAATGACAGAAACTCAGATATTGGAAGATTTGGAAATAAACATCAACAGACACACAGGATCTGGTCTAAAAGCTAAATCGAAATTCTGTCCTTTTTTAAGTCCAGGCAATCGTATTGATCAATTTTATGATTTAGTAACCACTGAATTGGAGAAAATGGAAAACATAACATCCAAAAAAAGTGAGAATATGACAACCAATGAACGATTGGCATTAGAAAATCTAATGAGTAATGACAAAATAACTATTAAACCGGCAGATAAAGGTGGGAACGTGGTCATTTTGAACACAAGTGATTACGTGAAAGAAGCCATGAGACAGCTTGGAGACAAGAAAAACTATACCCAACTTCCCTCCAATCCAATCAATAAATTAACGTTGGAAGTTGAATTAAAAATTAAAACATGGAAAAACGATGGCTTATTAAATGAGGAAGAAGCCCAGTTCCTTTTCAACGATAGCCCGGTAATGCCCACCATATACTTTCTCCCTAAAGTTCACAAGACTCTAATCGACCCGCCAGGAAGACCAATTGTATCCAGCTGCAACTCATTGTATGAAAGCATCTCGATCTATGTAGATCGATATCTGGCACCAATAGTAACAAACTTAAATTCCTACATTAAAGACACCAGGGATTTCTTAAGAACACTAACAAATATTGGATGGAAAAAAGGATTTTATCTAGTGACCATCGACGTAGTATCCTTGTATACTTCCATTGATCATGAAATCGGATTAACTGCAGTTGGGTACTTTCTACGCCAAAGGAACATCCAAGAATTGAGGCACACAAAGATGCTAATGGAAATGGTGGAACTATGCCTGACAAATAATGTATTTCTTTTTAATCAAAAGGTATATACTCAACAATGTAGGACTGCCATGGGAATATCTTTTTCACCCAGCTACGCTAATCTCACCATGGGGTGGTGGGAAAAATTTGTAGCATGGAAGGAAGAGAATGAAATATACACCAGCAAGATAGAATTATGGTTGAGATACATCGACGATCTCTTTCTAATTTGGAATGGTAGCCCCAGCGAATTCAAAGAATATTTTAACATCTTGAATAACAACAATGAAGGCCTTAAATTCACATATAACATCAGCTCCAAAACAATCCAATACCTGGATGTTCAAGTATGTGGAAACAAGTTGGGAAAATATAAGATACTTTGGAATAGCAACGGTCCCAATCCACGAAAGAGGAGGCAATCGCACCCTCAAATTAAGAAGACTGGAATGGCGCCTAATCATAAAATTTAAAACTAAGATCCCGTTTGGGCTTAATGGGGATGAGGAATTGCACATACACTTATAATAAACTGTCATGATTAATGATGGGCATCAACAGGAAGGGTACCAAACCCGAGAATGGAACTGTCAACGATTACTCGATAATTGTGAACTTGCGATTAACAGGTACTATATCTCTGAGTAAAATTGCAACATGGAATATGAAATGCAAAATTTATTGCAAATAATGAAGTAGAACTATTCCGCCAAGCTTTAAAATTGCAACATGTGGCAGCAACATAATAATGGTGCCTATACCTGACAACTAAATGAAGTAAAAACTCCTCACCCCAAAAGTTGTGACTCTGTGAAATACAAGTCCCAGAATGCATTAGAAAGGGACATATGACTGAACACTATAAAGGGTGAAAGCAAAGAAGGACTCTCATAACCGTGACAAAGACCATCTCTTGGTCGAAACGTTTGGTGGTGGTAATGGTGGTGGCTATTATGCTTTATTAAAAGCTTGGATTTTCACGACTTCCTGAGTGCAGTGGCATCTTTTTGTAGAAAATAATTGAGCGAGGTATGGTCTGACCTCGACACGAGCACCAGCGGATATAGCGCGCACCGATTTATGGACCGTTTGTTTTTTGATATATATATATTTCCTTGCAATCGCAGGCCGCAGGTGTCGGAGCTCGGCTTGCACTCTTCCGACTTCATCCGCCTCTTGATGGGCATTATTTTTGCTAAATAAGCTTGTTATAGTCAGGACCTAGTTTCAATAGGAAAAAGTAATTTTTTTGCTAATAACTTTGACGCCGTTTGACGAATCTTCAAAACTAGTTTGCCACTCACTTCAGCTGCTGTCTGGAAAGTGTCAGGGTGATTCGTCAAGCGGGGGCTGAGAAAAAGGGGGCTCCCAAATCCTCATTTTCCTCATTCAATTTCCCATTGGGATTTTAAACATGATTACAACCTGAACCGTTTAACAGAATTACAAAAATTTGGCAAAAAGCTAGATCTTGGTCCGGAAAGATCTCTTTTTGTAATTTGGTGTACATCCATTCAGTAGTTTATAAGTATTAAAAAAAAGATTTATGTATATCTAGAGACGCGGAGGGTCTGCAGATCTGACAGGGATCCACAGGGACCCTGCCAGGGGCCAAAAACTTGTTTTTAAAAAAACAAATTGCAGAAAATTCACGTGGATCTGAGGCAAACATTAAATAAAAACAAGTGCAGTTTCCCGCTCTTGTTTCTCTCACCCCCCTCAGGTGGGGCAGGTTATGGGAGAATGATTAATATTATTATGGGGGAGGGGCGTATGAGCCCCCTTTCCCAGGCTGAGTTCAGCCCTGGGGAGCCCATCCCCCCAGGACCGGCCTTATTAAAACTAGGCGGGGGCACACAGCCTCACTCCCGTGCTGATTTCAGAATGGGAACTCCATTCCCCGGGGCCCACCAAAGTTAACAAGCATTAAAAATGCAATAGGTCTCGCCTTTCATTAAGTTAAAGCCATTTGCTTTGCTATACAATACCATTAGCAACTTTATCAAAGGCGAGACCTATTGCATTTAACTTAATCAAAGGCGAGACCTATTGCATTTTCAATGCTTTTTTTTGTTTGTTGCATATTTATATAGCGCGAACTCAACCCGAAGGTATTGGAGCGCTTTACATGAGCACCGGTTATGTTACACAAGGACACATTCATTTTTTATTTATTTATTTTTTTGGTAGGCACGGGGAGATTAAGGGCCATATGTATCAAAGTTAGGTTTTGCGATTCTCAAATAGCAAATTTTTGAGAATCGCTATTTGAGAATTGCAAAACGAGATGTATGTAGGATTTGCAAAAAAGATTTGCGAATCCTACATATTCCTTAATTGCGAATCGCAAATTGCGATTAGCAATTAAGGAAACCCTTAGGCCCATAGTAATGAATGGGGAGAAATTTGCAATTTGCGAGTACCCATTAGGTACTCGCAAATTGCGAATGCAATTTCAAGGATGCAAGGGTGCCAAAAGGACACCCTGTTGCACCCCTGAAATAAGCATGGGTGCACATGTGGCGCACATACATGCCCTAAGGGCATGTATGTGCGCCACATGGCACTTTGAAAAATGCAAAAAAGTGTATTTCTCAAAGAAATCGCATATTACCACCAACTTGAAGTTGGTGGTAATTTGCGATTCCTTATAACCAATTCGCACTTTTTTTGTGCTTCATACATTGCATTTAAGGAATTGCAATTTGCGATTCCTTAAATGCATTTGCAAAATAGAGATTCGCAAATTTTGCGAGTGTGTTTGTGTTTGAGACATTGCACACTGCTAAATTGCAAACACTGAATTCTGCGAATTTCAGCGAGGCTCGAACCTTGGTTTCCAGCACCAAAGTCGGCAGTCTAGCCGATGGACCACATCCTCTCCCCATCGTGGGTGGCCTGAAAATGCACCTAGTTTGCAGTCAAGCATGAACAATAACTTCTGAATAGCCTTTACTTTTTCTTGGTTCTTTTTGTCTAAAAAGTTCAAAAATTCATACCCCCAGTTCTCCTTATCGGATTTTAGTTGTTTTGATGTTGTTTTTCTTATACTTTTTTCTTAATTTTTATAAACTGGGATTTTTTTTGTGCTGTATTTTGACTTTGTGTCATTTCAGCTTTGCTAAATGCTTCACACATTTTTCTAAGTTAAGCCTGTCTGTTGTGTGCCACGTCTACCAAAGGGTATCCCTTTTCAAGATCAAGCCACATTATTCTCCCAGGTTCCTCCCCTATTTTCAAGCTCAATATTCTCTATATGAGATCAACAAAGGTTTGGGGTTGTGGTCATCAAAATGTTATGTTATGTTATAATATTTGAAATGCCACCCACTCTATCCAGGAGAGATGGAAATAAACTTTTCGAAAGCTGTATTTTCTCATATCTGAACAACATAAAAATGAAACTAAAATGAATACTTGTGTCAGGCAGGGTGCTGCAAGTATTTAGTGCAAATTATATGTTCCACTGATTTGTTAGTCAAGGCTGCTAGATTAAGGAATTCAGCAATAACATTCCTCGCGTTTGCCACTGTTTGGTGCCTAATTAGCATCTCTAAAAAATAGTTCTAGATCAAACGGATAAAAGTTATTAAAAAGTGGGGGAAAGTTAAAACTTTTGGAACTGCCCAGTGGCAATCCTTTGCAAAGTTTACCTGGTCACCAGTAGGGTGGTGATTGCTCTAATCATGTGTTGAAACTGGTGCTAATGAGGTGAAACTTTTGCGTAGTCAGTATAAATGGGATATACGTCTGTACTTATCTCTGATGTGGGAAGGAGGGGAGAGAAGCGCCGACGAGTGCAATTACATATGATAAGGACTTGCACCTCCTGTTACTTGCGGGGATGGGCTCCCTTCAAAGAGACATCTCTTACCTGCACAGAGCTGTAAATACATTGCGCTAGACAGGACGCGGAAAGCAAAAACATGCATTTGTGAATGCATTTACTTGCGATGTTCATTAAAGATGGGTTTCTAACTGAGATAATTAAATGCGTATGCATGCAATTCCGTTTCCTTGTGAAGGAGATAGTTTAAATGAACTGCACTTGCCGCACCTACTGATTTGCAACAGGCTAGTTTAGCGCACTGTATTCGGATTAGCTTGCAATTTGCACTGGTGACAGTGAGAGAGCTGCACTTACTTGTGATAAGCAGCCAGCTGAACAGACCTGTAAGGAAACAAGCGGATACAGGCGGTGAAGTCTCAGGCACTTGATACGGGAATCAAGGCAGAGGGAAGAACTGACGGCTTTTAAGATACCCAGAAAAGGACATTATTTTAAAGTAAACTGGATGCTAATGTTTGGAAACAAAGAAGTCAAGTTTATCATAATGTCCCAGCGTCGGATTTAAAAGATTTTCTTCACGCGAATGGAGTTTGTTCTGTGATTCAAGCCAGATGTCAGCGAATACCTCCGCCTTGCTTTTTTCTTCACGTTGGTAAGATTACCTTAAAGTTATTTTCTTGCACAAGTCATGCTTGCACTTACTGTACCAACTCTGCAGTTGATAATGTTTTGTTCTGGGGCTGCCAGGGAAGGTTTGTGGGAATACTTGATGCACATAGGCTGGCTCTTGGAAAACGAGAACTAAATGCACACTCTTACGTCTTGGCACGGCACCTGCCAGAGACAGCTTTGCATATGTACAAAACTTAAATAACGCGGCAGACACTGTGACTTTTCACAAGTCATTTGATATGAGAACGACTTTTAACTTTCGTTTTAGAACACGTTGGCACTTGTATTACAATTTATAGGAAAAAAGCGAGTCACGCTGATAGGGCGCGGGTTCTTCAGAAGCAGAGCGGCGTTTTCTACCGCGTTCCTTCCTACTGATTAAATGTGGTGAAATTAACTCAGGGCTAGCAGCGCGCTCTGACCCCTCCCCTTCCAAAAAGCCTTGATCCCCTCTGCCTGGTAGAGCAGTGGGAAAGTCCGCAAGAACCCCTCCTTGCTATGGAAAGTGCCCACCTGGGTCAGTACTTTCACCACATCGAGTGGGGCGGTGACAGTCCCACGTGGCACCCGGCCAGCCCTGCTCACATGGAGGTCTGCAGGGAGGTTAGCCTGGTATCCCTCTTCAGGGTTGCCATGCTTCCTCGCAGCCTTTAATCCTTTGACAGCAACGCGGGAGCGAGGCTGTGCGCACGGGCACCAGAGCCCAACGTTAGTACACATAAGATGCCGTCCAATAACATCATAACACTGCGCATGCGTCGCTTTCCTGTCACTATATGGCCACAGTACTCGAAGGGAAAACAAGAGGCAGAGGCAGACTTTTGGCGCGCATGCGTACGATGTATAGCATTGCACGCATGCGAGAGGGACAGGTCAGGCAAAATAGAGTGCGAATGCAGCCAGCCAATCAGAGGGAAAAAAACGCATTTACAAATGCAATAGGACTCGTATTTACGCGAGACCTATTGTATTATAAATAAAAATGTGGGCGTCCAAGAAGGCAGGAACGGGAGTGGGTGGGGGGGTTGTGGTGGGCAGAGAAGTGACGGACTGCGGGAGGGAACGGGGGGAGGCAGGGGAACAAAACAGTTTTAGAAGTAAAAGAGCTGATAGCTATGGAAGGAGAAAAATTACGACATGGCCGTCAGGAGGCGGGATAGTTTGAGGAAATCCAATCATATTGCAGCATTTAGAAATTCAGCCAATCAAAAAGATAGGTGGAAAGTGTGCGGAGCTTTCCCCACTATACTGTATACAGCATCTCTCGACGAGACAGCGCATGCGCTGCCTAGCCGAGACCTAAAAAGAGGGAGAGGGTAGGGATCCCCCCTTCCCGGGCCGAATTCGGCCCTGAGGAACCCATCCCCTGGGGCCTGGCCGTTATAGTAATAGGGGGCAGCGTGCCCCCCGGAGCCATTGATGGCCCTGGAGACCCCATGCTCGAGGGCCAGGTCCTTGTGTGGGCACTCCCAGAACATAGCAGTTTTCCTGCCTGCACTAGCGCAGGCAGGGAAACCTGTGTCTGGTCTTGCTTGGTGGAAGCTATTTCAAAGCTCCTGCCAAGTGAGAGCAAACACGAAGTCTACTCCCAGGTGGGGGAGCTTTAACCCCTTCGCTGCTAGGCCTTCCAACCCCCCCCTCCCCACCCCCCCCTGTGCTAAGCCTTTTTTTGGCTATTTGGGGTAGTGCGCGCTTAGGCCCCTGTAACTTTTTGACCACATAAGGTATCCACGCCAAATTTGCGTCCTTTTCTTCCAACATCATGGGGATTCTAAAGGTACCCAGGGTTTGTGGATTCCCCTGGAGGGGTCCCAGAAATCAGCCAAAATACAGCAAAATTTGGGGTTTTTGGGGAAAAATGGGAAAAAAGTGCTGCAAATGAAAGCGTCTGGGTTTTTCCCTGCAAATGGTATCAAAAAAGGGTTTGTGGGGCTGAAATCGCAATTTTCCCAGCTTTTAGGGAATGACAGACTTTTGTCAGAAAACCAACATTTTTTACACAGTTTTGGCATTTTTCTGGGACATGGCCTCATTTTGCTATTTTTTGTGCTTTCAACCTCCTTCCAGTTAATGGTAGAAATGGGTATGAAAGCAATAATGGATCCTGGAAAGCTATACATTTTTAGAAAAGTAGACAAAATTCTGAAATCAGTAAGGGGTCATTTGTGTAGATCCATCAAGGTTTCTTTATAGAAACTAACAGTTAAATATAGGAAAAATTGAAAATTAGTTGAAAAAAACAGCCTTTTGTGTCAACGTTTTCACCTGTAACTTCTTCTAATTATGACAGCTGTTTGAAAGCAATATACCGTTACATCCGCTGGACCTTACTGGTTGTGGGGATATATAGGACTTGTAGGTTCACCAAGAACCCGACGAACCCAGAGCCAAAAACTGAGCAGCAATTTGCAATGGCTTTTTATTATGTGCCGGGTATATAGCAATTATTGTGGGAAAATGTATACATGGAAAAATCGGTATGAAAGACCCCTATGTATTTCCGAAATGGGAACAAAATATAGAGTTTAGAAACAGTAGATATTTGCACATTTCCAAAATTGGGAATACTCATACTAGCATGAGAATTATCGGTCATTTTTCAAAATGACTTCTTTTTTACACAATGTCTTTCATTTGGAAGGCAGAAATGCATCGAAAGTCAATAAGTAATAACAGTTGCTTTACAAATCTGAATTACCCTAAGTCTCCCGATAAAAATGGTACCTCACTTGTGTGGGTAGGCATAGTGCCCACGACGGGAAACGGCTCAAAACCCAACGTGAACACACCACATTTTCACAATGAAAAATGACCCTTTTTTTGCAAAGTGCCTAGCTGTAGTTTTTGAACCCTAGCTCTGCCGGCACCTAGGGAAACCTAGCAAACCTATACATTTTTGAAAACTAGACACCCAGGGAAATCCAGGATGGGGTGACTTGACTGCCTTTCACCAGGTTCTGTTACCCAGAATCCCTTGCAAACCTAAAAAATTGTCAAAAAAACACATTTTCCCCACATTTCTGTGGTGGAAAGTTCTGGAATTTGCGTGGATCCACAAATTTCCACCCACCCCGCTTTCCCCAAAGTCTCCCGAGAAAAATGGTACCTCACTTGTGTGGGTCCGCCTAGTGCCCGCGACAGGAAACGGCGCAAAACGCAACGTGGACACACCTCAACTTCGCAGTGAAAAATGACCCTTTTTTGGCAAAGTGCCTAGCTATAGTTTTTGAACCCTAGCTCTGCCGGCACCTAGGGAAACCTAGCAAACCTATACATTTTTTAAAACTAGACACCCAGGGAAATCCAGGATGGGGTGACTTGACTGCCTCTCACCAGGTTCTGTTACCCAGAATCCCTTGCAAACCTAAACTTTTTTTTAAAAAAACAAATTTTCCCCATATTTCTGTGGTGGAAAGTTCTGGAATCTGCGTGGATCCACAAATTTCCTCCCACCCAGCGTTCCCCCAGGTCTCTCGATAAAAATGGTACCTCACTTGGGTGGGTGGGTCAAGGACCCGCGACAGGCAAGGGCCCAAAACCTATTGAGGCGACATCAAAATTAGCTATCACAAACCAACCTGGTTTTGCAAGGGGGTCCCATGAGTTTTTGGCCCTGGGCTCGGCGGCCATCTAGGAAACCTACCAAACCCACACATTTCTGGAAACTAGACACCCGGGGAGTCCAGCAAGGTATGGCTTGCGTGGGTCCCCCAACATTCTCCTACCCAGAATCCCCTGCAAACCTCAAATTTCGTTGAAAAAATCACTTTTTTCTCAACTTTCTTGTGGGAAAGTTCTGGAATCTGCGTGGATCCACAAATTTCCTCCCACCCAGCGTTCCCCCAGGTCTCCCGATAAAAATGGTACCTCACTTGTGTGGGTAGGCATAGTGGCTGCAACAGGAAATGGCCCAAATGGTTCTCTGGAGAATTCAAAATTACCTATAAGAAAACTACCTGGTTTTGGGGGGGGGTCACCTGAGATTTTGGCCCCGGGATTGGCGGTCATCTTGGGATAGTACCAAACCCAAACATTTCTGAAAACTAGACAGCCGGGGGAGTCCAATGAGGTAAGGCTCGCATGAATCCCCCAACGTTTTCCTACCCAGAATGCCATGCAAACCTCAAATTTAGCTGAAAAAAACACATTTTCCACATTTGCTCCCCTTCCCCTAAAATATGTTGCCAGGCCCCAAGGGATGGGGCCCGTGCCCCCTCCTCCTAACAAATGCACCGGGCCCTGGAAAATAGGTTCCCAAGGGCCAAAAGCGGACCAGGAAGGAGGCCAGGCCATGCTGTCAACCCCCCGCCGCACACATCCTTTGGCCGTGTGCGGTTGGAGTTTGGTTGAATGCCAACTCGTTCCCTAAGCTAACTATAACTCGTGCCCTCGGCGTGGGCTGCTAATTAACCCACATATTACATCACCAATTACATCTGCTATAACATCATTGATAATATCACTGCAACATTTGCTGTAAAATTGATGAAAAAACTATGCACGGTAGGGGCACGAGTTATAGTTACCTTAGGGCACGAGCTATAGTTACTTGTGATCATTCTAACTATAACTGCTGAATTCACCCAATCTTTCAACAGAGCAGCTGCTGGAAAGTGTGATAAATGCCTACCATAAATTTCCTATTTACTAAAATAAAATCTTAATGAGGTAAAAGCTTTTTTTAAATTTTATTTCTTTATTAAGTTTTGAACACAGCGTACAGAACTTAAAAGGCAAGCATTGCCTCTCGACATCCCCGACAGGGCGTATTATCCGAACATTCAATAGCGAAATAGCATTAGCAGTGTACATTGACTGACATCAGGCTCATTAATACAAACAGCGTGTAAGTTACATTTCGGACACATTGAGGTGTAATAATGGTCAGACTACATCCCATGTGCGAGTCCTGTCAACTGTCCGGCCGTGTGGCTACGTCGGCGTCATTAGTGGCCGCCTGTGCCAGGAGGTACGCCTGGAGGGGGGACCATATGTCGCGTGGGCGGGAGGAGGGCTGTAGGAGCTCGGCATAGGTGTGCAATTGATCTTGGCAAAATATAAAGTCATTCATCCAGTCTTTAAATTTTGGCGCCCTCCCTCTGCCCCATCTGCAGGCAACTCGCCGTTTAGCTAGTAAGAGTGCCAGGGAGATGTATCTCAGTGTTGAAGCGGCCAGGGCCCCGGTATAACCAAGGAGCGTAACAAGGGGCTCTTCAGGAACGTGCAGTCCGGTCATCTGGTTAAGCGCTGCCAACACCTCCGTCCAGTAGTGTCGGATGGGAGGGCAAAGTGTCTAAAATCCGCCCCCTCTCTTCCGCACCGGTCGCAGCAGTCAGTGTCTCGCAGGTGAAGGCGCATCAGTCGTGCAGGTGTATAATAAAGACGATGTAGGTATTTATAGTGAATGATGCACAGCCTACTGCTGGCAGATATTTTCCCAGTCTGTTGACAGCAGAAGGACCACTGGTCGTCCGAGAGGGGGGAGCTAAGTTCTTCCTCCCAGCGCGCTCTGGCCGAGGCGGGATCGTGTGTGCAGTCTGTTTGGGTAGTGCGGTACAGCATCGACACAACATGCGTGGGGGTATCTTTCTGAAGGAGGGCGTTTAGAGGGGTCACGATAGTGGGCTCCTGTGGGAAGCACGGGGTTAAAGCCCTAATGTCTTGTCTCAGGCGGATGTAGTAAAAGCGTTCCAAGGGAGTAGGTGGGGTGTCGTCGAAAAACTCCTCACTGGTGCAAAATTTGCCGTTAACGTATAGCTTACCCCAAGTCTGGATGGGTAGTTTCCGGAGGAGTTGACGACAGCCTCCCTCCTGCGTGACCGGGATGTCGAGCCTGCCCTGAAGGGGCAACAGGGGGGAGTATAGTATGGGCATGTGGAGGCGCCGAGCCAGGTCTCGCCAGGCACTGGTGGTGCAGTCTACTGTGGTGGAGGCTAGGTGTCTCGGAGTGGCAGGTGTGCTTAAATAGACGGAGCATGGGGTCGGGGTCATATATCAGTCTTCAATTGCTAGGTGAGGCATGTAAGGAGGGGGGTTCAACTAATACGCTGCGTAGGGGGCCTGTGCACAGCTGAAGTATAATTCCAAGTCTGGGATTACGAACCCGCCAGCGCCAAAGGGTTTGTGAGGATGTCCCAATGCAATCTGGGTTGCTTCCCGCCCCAGGTGAGCCGGATAAGTTGAGTTTTCAGGGCTTTGAAAAAATGTCTACTGGGGGCATATGGGATATTAATGAATAAATAGATCAATTTAGGCAGAATTTATTTATTTAAAAAAAAAAAAAATTATTAACTTTTATTGAGACCACAAAATATGACAGAGACATAGCATTCTTGTAGTTTCAGGCACTTATCACAATAAACCACATTCCAATACAGTTGCAGCAGCCTATACTGCAACGTAGCCCAGTACTCACTAAATATTGTACACCAAAAGACTTTTCCACACATTTCAATGCCGCCCCCAACTAGTGCTTCAACTGAAACAGCAGTATCAACCGTGGGCCCCGCAGACGGGACCTATACATAATCCTCTACTCCAAGCCTAAGATCTTGTGTGTCTTACAGTCGCGTTATGTTGCAGGGGAGTTGGCATTCTGTGATTTGTTTGTCTTGGTAAGCAAATAAGTTTGATAAAGCCCCCAAAAGTTTTTTGGTCTATTGTGGGGCGGTAGTAACTCGCTGTAGTGTTCAGTTTGCGTGCTACCATATGTCATGTCATGTGTCCATCCCTTCAGAGTGGGGGACGGGCCACGGGACCAATAGATCGCCACCCTCCGTCTCGCATTAGAAGCCCCATGTCTACCAGTCGCCTAATTTCCTTCGGCAGAAGTTTGGAATACCCCAATAGGGCAAGCACAGGGTCCGGGTCTAGTGTGGAGTCAGTGATATCACTAAGTGTTTTAAAAATCAAGTCCCAGAAGGCAGCGATCCTAGGACATAGCCAGGCTAAGTGATAAAAATCCGCCGGGTCTGTTCCACAGCGGTCACGCCCTGCCGAGCCACGTAACCCATATCTGCAGAGCCTCTCTGGTGTGTAATATACCCTATTTAAAAATTTGAACTGTATTAACCTGTGACGTCCATTTAACGAGATACGCTTCGTATTCTCGCAGTAATACTTCCAAGTTTTGTCGTCAATTGCCCGGTCCAGATCTGCCTGCCATGCTAGTTGGGACTTAGTATAATGGTTGGCTCTATAGTCCTGCGCTATTGAATAAATTCTTGAAACAATGTGCACAGATGATACTGCTTTGATCACGTATGTAAGTGGCACAACCTCAGGTGGTTCTTCTAATTCAGGACCTAGTAAGTCTCTCAGCGAGTGTCTCACCCTGTGAAATTGAAATTGAGTCAGTGTAGTTATCGTTTGTCCCTCTAACCTCACTTCCTGCCATGATATCGCTTTGCCTTCATCAAACAACACCCCTATCGTGTGGATGTTGATAGCTGTCAGAGCCCTGACTACTCCTGTATCCCTGCACGGGGGTAGCCAGTCACACCAGGCAAGCGGTGTAACGGGGGAATAAAGTATAGCACCTGCTTGTAGTTTCAAAAGGTGATGCCAGGCATGTGCCGTCGCATTAACGGTGTCAAGTATACCTGTTCTACGGTCATGGGGTTTAAACAGAAGCGCCGGAAACACTGTCGGGGCAGCAACCACCTTCTCTATCCGGAAATGTGGGGCATCTGTGGGACCGTGTATCCAGTAAGGAGCATGAGCGCTCTGCGCCGCTCTATAATATAAGTCTAGATCCGGCGCCCCCAGCCCCCCCAGACTATATGGAAGTGTGAGTATGTCCCATTTGACCCTAGCATGTTTCCCAGCCCAGGCTAACCTCCCCATCAGAGATGTTAGTGTCTGAAAGAAAGCACTCGGGAGGACAATAGGAATATTAGTGAATAAGAATAGGAACCGTGGTAATACCACCATTTTCATAATAGAGATTCTACCCACCAGGGATAGAGGTAACTGTATCCACCTATCTACGTCATCTTCAACTTTGGATATTGCCGTCCCGTAGTTTTCTTTGAAAACCACCTCCGAATCAGTGTGTACTTTGATACCCAAATACCTAACTGGTTCTGTTGTCCAAATCAGGGGGTAATCAGGAGTAAATTGAACTGTCTCTGCAGTGAGCGGAAAGATAAGCGACTTATTCCAATTCACCTTGAGGCCTGACCTAGTCCCAAATAGGATAACTTCGCCTAGCACCGTCGACAAATTCTGTTCGGGGTTTCTAACATATAATCAGGTATCATCCGCATACGTGGATATGATCACATTGTATGCCAGAAAACGTATGACTCTGTGAATATGATATTCTCGCATCGCACAAGCGAGGGGTTCAGCTACTAAGGCATATAACAGTGGTGAGAGTGGCACCCCTGTCTCGTGCCTCTAGTGATATGAATCGGGTCCGTGACAAAATCACCAATTTTTATTCTGGCAGTAGGAGAGTTGTATAGCACACCTATTATTTGCAAGAAGACACTCCCAAGCCCTATTCTCGTCAAGACATGCTTCATGAATTTCCACTCCACGGAGTCAAACGCCTTCTCCATATCGAGGAAAACTGTCACCGCTTGAGTATCCCGTCGGGTATGCTGTATAGCTCCGAATACCGTTCTAAAGTTATAAGTGAGGTGGGGGCGGTGCTAGCTCGCGACCAAGATGGCCGCTTGAGCCGATAGCTCCGTGACTCGGAACAACGATCCGCTCATAATCCTGCAGCTGCAGTTCTAACCGGTGACGATCTCACGGGCCCTGGACTCGGCGGACCGCCTGGGAGCAGAGGAATGAAGGGCGGCGTCCCGCGCGGCTTCCTGAGAGAGCCGTGAACCGATCCTTGTGCCGAGCGGACTGGGCCTTGAAAGCCGGGGCCCACAGTGACGGAGAGAACGGCGACGGGCCGACTGGGGCTGCTGGGAAGGTGACCGCGCTCCAGCAACGCACCGTGCAGAGGCCCAAATCACCCTACGATCAGCGAGGTGAGGTGGCGGCAGCTGGTGATTGCGGCTCTCTCTGCCCCGGTACTGCGGACCGGGCCGGCTATTGCAGCTGGCGTACAGGAGGAGCCCAGGTGGATGAGGGGCACGCACTGACATAGACGGCCGCCCTCGATGAGATGCGGCGCTGCGTACCCACAAGGCCCGATTAGACAACGCGGAGCCGGGTGAGTGGAGCACCGGAGCAAACGAAGGAGAGCTGCGCGACTCGCCTGGCGGCTGGGACTGCCTCTGGTACACTGGCTCCCCAGAGGCCCGGTCATCGGGTGGGACGAAGATCTAGCTGACTCCTGGAGGGCCTCGCTGCGGAGTCCCCGCACGGAGGGGGTTCCCAGCTACGCGCCCGGGCTGGGCCTTGGGTCCCTTGGAGGGCCGACCACCACACGAAAGCCAATCTGTTGGAGGGGGCATGCGGGGACTTATACTCCTCGGCAGCCCTGGTGGAGAGCTCTTTGGTTTCTGGGAGCAACGCGCAACCCTGTGGCCCTGCTAAACCACGAAACACACTGGGGACAAGGTGCACTACTGAAGGCAATCGCCCACTGGAGGGGGGGGAAGCTGCTGGAAGTCCCCTGAGACTCTGGTGATACTCTGGTGAGGGTCGCCTTGAACGGCATGGTGGAGCAGCAACCTCCCCGAGCCATAGAAACTGCTAGACTGGTTGAAACCCATGTGCTCCTGCGGTGGAGAGATCCTCGAGTGTCCGCGACGGGGACTGGGCCAGGTCTACAGTTGCTGTTATTCTCCACCACCCCATTGGGCAGCAACATCTCGCAAGCTAATCACTGGAGTGATCGCCCTGGTGGGGTAGGCCATAGCCTGGAGAGGGGCGAGGGCGCAGTAAGGTGTGCCCCAACTTGGTGCTGAGGAGTGAGGGAGTTGAGTGCATAGCTGCAGCAGCGCTCGGGAAGCTACAATGGGGCGAGTGGACAGGGCGCAAACTAAACTGTCGTTTGAACAGAAACGCTCCAGGTCCAGCGAAGGCACCGCCGAGGATGGGGCACGCGATCAGGACCGGGGTGCCCCCGACCCCCGCCAGGATATCCGAGGGCTGCTGATGGCCATGGAGAAGAACCTCCAGGGGGGTATTACCTCTCTGAGCACGAAATTGGACGCCCTGTCCTACAGGATGGACCGCATGGCCGAACGCCTTGACAAGCATGCTGAGAGGCTCGATATGTCAGAACGTAGACTGACAGAGACGGAGGAGGCACAGACAGCATTAGATACCGAACATAAACAACTGGGCAGAGTCCTGCAGGTCCTACAGGACAAAACAGAGGATCTAGAGGCGCGCTCTCGGCGTTGCAACCTCCGCATCACGGGCCTGCCAGAGACAACCCAGACTGGCAATATGGAGCTATTCACGGAGGGACTCCTGAAGTCGTTACTAAGAGATACCTCTTTCTCAAATATGTTTGTGGTAGAGAGGGCGCATCGCTCTCTGGGCCCACGCCCGGCGCCTGGAGCAGCCCCAAGGCCGATCATAGCAAAATTGCTCAATTATAGTGACCGGGACGTCGCTCTGAAACTGGCTCGGGAGAAACAACCATTGCGCTTTGAAGGGTCAACGATATCTCTGTTCCCTGACTTCACGGCCCGTGTCCAGGAGTCCCGCAGACAGTTCGCGCCCATGAAGAGGCAACTCCGTGATATGGGAGTAGACTACGCCATGCTATATCCTGCGAAACCTGTTGCCTGACTGAGAGGAATGGGGGGGGGGGGCACGTTGAACGCAGTTAACCTGCAGTGGGGTGGGAAATGTGCCTATCAGCGTAAACCGAATCTTAACGCCCCATGACGGTGGGACTGGAGGGCCCCCTAATTATTCCGCTGAGAGGCTCCTCCCCTAGCACCAGTAAGGATCTAGGGCCCTGGATGAAGCGGTGACTGGGGTGACCTCGTGGCGCTGGGCTCCCAAGATTGCTAGCAGCCGCACGTGACACAGGTTCCGGGGTGCGGAAATCGGCCTCGGCTGGGCTTCGTTTCTAACTTCCTTTTGTGTATTCTTGCCGAGTGAGCTACATCCACCCCTGTGTGAATTACACTAGAAATGTTCGGTTCTGTGGGAAAGGAGGGAGGGGCGGGAGGGATCCTTTGGTGGGTGGGGGGTATCGCGGCCAAGTTGGGGACGGGCAGGCGTGGGCGGGGTTTGTTTCATGTCCTGGCACAGTATGCTACTTTTGACATCTCCAACAGCTGCCAGAACGTTAGTGGGGGGTATTTGATCGATATGGGCCTCGTTTCAGTCGGCCTGATGTGGGAGGGGTGGGAACATGTTGAGATGGTTTCTTGATGTGCTTATGGTTGAGACACTTTATGACATGCAACAATATTGCAGAGCAGCCCTGACAAGATTTAAGGTGTGGACACCGGACGACACTCTCCCAGATGACTGACACAGCTACGACAAGACATGATACGCCCCTAGATTCCTTGGCCCTGCTCACTTGGAATGTCTGGGGCCTCAATGATTATAGGAAGGTCCGTAAAGTGTTGAGCTATTTATATAGACATAGGGTGGACGTGGCTCTATTGCAGGAAACGCACCTCCCGTTAGACAGCCCTATTCTGAACACCAGGGGATTACTGGGTAATATCCACACGGCGGGCTTTACCACCCATGCTAGGGGTGTCCTGATGTGGGTTAACCCGAGGGGGTCGCTCCGATTGACGCCTCTAAAGACGGACGGTATGTTCTATCTAAATGCAGTGGTAGGGGCCTAGAGCTATTCTTTTTAAATGTATATGGCCCTAACTATGATCATCCAGCCTTCTACGACGAATTGACGACACTATCTCACTCTTACGCCCAAGGGCAGATCCTAAGGGGGTGGGACTTCAACCTTGTCAGGGACCCGGCGCGGGATAGATCGGACGGACCAGCCAGGCAGCCCTCGGCATCAGCAAGAGTTGTGGAGGCATCTTTGACTCAGTTAGGCATGCGAGATGTCTGGCGACTCCGACACACAGGACAAGGTGGCTATACCCATTATTCAGCGTATCATAATGTACACACTCGAATTGACTATTGGTTTGCTTCGGACCGCCTGACGTCACACATCCGGGCCTGTACAATTCTCCCTCGCACCTATTCCGACCATTCGCCCCTGCTCCTGACACTTGCTTCCACCAAACAACAGATCCCTCCCTTCTTTTGGCGGTTCCCGCCTCATTCCCTCCTGGACACGGTTTTTAAGGAGGAGCTTGCTTCGGCAATCGAGACATTTTTTGAAACCAACTTGGGCTCGGTCGACTCCTTCCAGACCATATGGGAGACCTTCAAGGTCTACATAAGGGGCGTAACTATTTCCAAGCACGCAGGAGTCCTCAAATCGATCAGGAACAGACTGGCTGACTTAGAGCGCAAGATTAAGGCACTAGAGGCTTCCCGGATCGAGTTACAGAACACTGAGCTCAACTCTGAGATAGCGCAGACTCCTCAGGAATATCGCACAGAAGCTGATGCAGAGATAAAGCATCTAGGGAAATACGCTACGGCCCGCAATTATGGAGAGAGTGAGCGGCCGGGAGCGGTCTTGGCGCAACTCCTCAGGTCACGCAAGGATTGCACAGCGATACCGGAACTTAAACCGCAGCCAGGTGAACCCCCATTAACGGACGCCCAAGTGGACGAAGCCTTTAGGCAATACTACGCGGGCCTTTATTCCACTCGGGGCAATAGCTCGGATGACCAGATCCTTGACTATCTGACGCATATAAAGCTCCCATGGCTCTCCAATTGGCACAGAGAGTTCCTGACGTGTCCAATTGAGCGGGACGAAACCATACTAGCTCTCTCCGGCATGAGGGCGGGTAGTGCGCCGGGAAGTGATGGTCCTACGGTCACCTTTTATAGGGCGTTCCTTGACCTGCTGCTCCCACATCTGGTCACACTATTTGAGGACATGTGTACCACGGGAGAGATGCCCCCAATCATGCGTGAGGCGATACTTGTGGCTATCCTCAAACCGGGAAAGCTGCCAGATGAATGTGCCTCATACAGGCCCCTGTCTTTAATGAATGTGGATGCCAAAATCTTCGCGAAAATTCTGCTAACCGTCTGATTAAAAAAAAAAAAATTATAAGTGAGGTTCCGTCCAGGGACAAAGCCAGCTTGTTCTGGTGAGATCAGCAGCGGCACCAGGGGAGACAGTCGAGATGCTAAAATCTTAGCGTAAATTTTAGTGTCTACATTGAGAAGCGATGGCGGTCGGTAGGAGCTGCAGGCGGTCGGGGGTTTCTCAGGTTTTAAAATAGCTACGATTAATGCTTCCCGCATAGTAGGAGGCAGTACGCCTGTTTCAATGATTTCCTCAAATAGAGATTGTAGGTGCGGGACCAGTAGGTCTTTAAACTCTTTGTAAAATGACACAGTAAGGCCATCTATCCCGGGAGCGCTATTAGATTTCATTCCAGCAAGGGCTGCAGTTATTTCTTCTGCGTCTAGTGTGCGCATGAGATATTCCCTGTGCCCATTTAACAGCCAGGGGAATTTAATATGAGTGAGGTACTCCATTATGGCTTCTTCATCACACCCGTCCTCCGAGCTATAGAGGGATGCATAGTATTGCTTGAATCTGTTGGCTATGTCAAGAGGATCGGTTAAGGGCTCCCCCTCAGCACTATGCAGCATTGACACAGTAGATTTTTCCCGTCTGGTTTTGAGCAGGGAAGCTAGCACCCACCCCGGACGATCACCCTCCCCGTATATGCGAGCTGTCGCATATTTACCTAGGTGACACAGTTCGGTGTCTGCCGTTGTATTATACTCCTCCAAAGTGCGGTGTAATTCTTGTGTGGTATTGTCGCACGCCCCCGTTAATAATTGTTGTTCTAGGTTGGCTAAGTCAGATTCGAAGTCTGTAAGGCGCTGTTGCACTGTGCGGAGAACACCAGAGTGCTTGGCCATGGCAATGCCACGAATGTACACCTTGAAGGTTTCCCATACTGTAGCAAAAGAGTCCACTGAACCAACATTTGTAGTGAAGAATGTCTAAATAGTTTCAGCCAATTCCGCCTTAAAGACGGGGTCTAATAAGGAATATGGGGGGAATCGCCAGGTGAAGGGCGGTATGACTGTCTGTGGGGTGTCCAAGTCAATCTGTATAGGGGCATGGTCTGAGTGTGCGCGAGGGAGGACCGCGCACTCACGGATCTGTGTGACCCAGTCTCTTGAAATAAATAATCAATCCTAGTGTGAAGATTATGATAGGCTGAGTAGTGGGTGTAGCATCCCGGGTCCTGTGAGCCTGAGCGCCACACATCGCATAGATCTAATTGGGTAATGGCTGACTGTATGGACCGGGCTGAGGCTGTAGGGCGTCTAGGCGGGCCACCTGTTCTATCTACAGCGGGGTCTAATACGCAATTAAAATCACCTCCCCAGAGGAAAGGGCCGGAGCCATAGTGGCGTATTCTCTCAAAGAGCTTTTTGAAAAAGGCAGGATTATCAAAATTGGGGCCGTAAGTATTAATAATAATCAGCCCAAAACCTTTCCCACTGCAGCGAGAAATAGCAAAACGGCCCTCGGGGTCCGTCTCTGGTGCTTCCAGGCAAAGGTCAGATCTGGGATTCACCCACGTCAGTACCCCTCAGGCGTGCGAAGTAAACCCTGCTGCATGTGCGTTACTCCTTAACCACCTCCGCTCTGTAGTAGGGCGCTATGCGGGGGCAAATGAGACTCCTGTAGGAGAGCCAAGTCTACGCCACGTCTAGTGAGGAAGGCTATAACTTTCCGCAGTTTTCTGTGGTCTTGAGACCCCTGACATTCCAGGTTAGGATTTTTAACTTGCGGGATTGAGCAGGCATCTAGGCTGTGTGCGGTACTCGAAGTTGTGCATAGTGTCGTCTCCATGTGGACCTGCATGTCTTTGTGTTGTGCCCTGCAGCCACAATACGTTGTAAAACATTCTGCTTTGGACTTAGTAACACCCCCCCCCCCCCCACCCACGGCATGCATCCCCCAACAGTGCACGCACAGTATATCACCCCCTCCCAACAATCAATCAAAAGAACTACAAGACTACACTCCCGTAGCACGGTGCTAGTCCCCAGACCGCGGTCCTGTATCTCCCAAAGTGCACATGAGATTAACAAAAACACAATAACATTACAATCAGAACAAATACCCAAGAATGTGTTACACGCGTAGGCCGAGGTTGCTAGCCCAGTAGATGGCAAGAATTCAGCAAAATTAAACAGTAAGCTCCCACAGCCATCTGCTCACTTGTAATTGCGGTGCATCTTACAACAATTACACTGCATCAGCCCCGTCCCACTCTGAACCCATCTTGGGTAGCTAATGCCCTTGTGGCGAGAGCTGGCACCTTCTAGGAATAGTACCTGAGGCCAGCACACAGTACGCTACCACTCGCCCACCACTGCAAAGCAAAGTAATCAGCAGTACCATAGTTCCAGTCAGTATCATTCGGCCCACTCGTGCCCTCTCACCAGCCACCATTCCGTCTGTGACATGCGCGGCTTCAGTCCTAGCCCTGTTCATCAAGACAGCCTCCTGTGGCTCCTTCCAAGGCGTTCTGACCCGAATCCAGCCCCTGGTCCCTGAACCATTCCTTCAGAGCTTATTGCAGAGTCTTGGGGTCCGTGAAGATCCGCGATTTACCCTGACTATTCACTCGGAGTCTTGCTGGATATAACATGGCGTAGTCCAAGTTTTGGGGCCATATGTATGAAGCTGTTTTGCGATCGCAAACACTGCGAATCGCAGAAAAACTGTGTTTGCGATCGCAAAACAGAGCCCCGCTATGTATGAGACACATCCCGACTGCCAATGTGCAATTCGCATAAATAGCGATTCGCAATAATTGCGAATATTACCATTTTGCGAATAATTTGCGAATTCGCTAAATACTTCAAAATCTAGCGAAATTCGCAATTGTTGTGTTCAGATTTAGCGAATTCGCTAAACGGAATGCATGAATAATTCTCAATTTGCGAATACACGAAATTCGCAAAATAGAGAATCGCAATTACCACCAAGTCTGAGCAGGTGGTAACCAGGTGCAACTTATATAAAGAGACCCACAATGCAACTGATGTTTGCCACAATGTCAGGGCTGTACGTGATAGCCAGGAGGCTGCGACTCAGAGCTGCTGCACAGAGAAGGAGACGCCAGGAAAGGATCTTCAGAGCGCGCATGACCCTGCTCCAGCGGACTGAGGAGGAGATCCATACAAACTACAGGCTGGATGAAGAGAGCATCCTGGAATTAATAGCAGAGCTCAAACCTATCCTTGAACACCCCACACGCAGGACACACACAATCCCCACCCACATACAGGTCCTGTGCTCACTCCACCTCTTGGCGTCAGGGAGCTTCCAGGGGTGATAGCCACAGCAGGAGGGTCTCACAGAGTGCATTGTCGCGCTTCTTCCACGCGTTCCTTGATGCCATGGTACAGAGGCTGCATAACCACATATACTTCCCCAGCACACCACAGGCACTAGCCCAGACCAAGCAGGAGTTCTACCAAATTGCACAATTCCCCCACGTCATTGGATGCATAGATGGGACCCATGTCGCCATATCCCCCCTCCCAGAAGCAGTATGTGTTCAGGAATCGCAAGTCCTACCATTCCCTGAACATACAGGTGGTGTGTAATGCCAGGCACATCATCACCGACATCGTTGCTAAATACCCAGGCAGCACCCACGACTCATTCATCTTCCGCCACAGTGGGATACACCGCCGACTCACAAGTGGGAGTTTGGTGAGGGATACCTACTAGGTAATTGCATGTGATAGAAGGACACACTAGTAATGCATAGCAGTGGCAGGACAGTGTTCAACCTAATTTTTCTCGCCCCACAGGTGACAGTGCGTATGCGGTCCGGGACTACATACTCACTCCTTACCTTAATCCTGCCAACGCTGGGGAGCAGAGGTACAACAGTGCCCACATAGCAACCAGATGTACCATTGAGCGGACCTTCGGGATACTCAAGAGCCGGTTTCGATGCCTACATAAGAGTGGAGGGGCACTTCAATACAGCCCCCAGACCTGTTGCAAGATAGTGGTAGCGTGTGCCATGCTGCACAACATCGCCACCAGGAAGGGCACACCAGTGGAGCTCACTGAATCAGAATCATCAGATGAGGAGGGGCCAGCTCCTGGACGCATGCCGGCCGGAGTAATTGGTGCAGCTGCTGGGCGCCAGAGGCGAGATGAGATCACACAGAACTATTTCTAGGTAAGAAAAGATGACACAATGCCAAAGATCTAATACAGGACTGTGTTTAATTTCCCTTTGGACAGGATATTTATCGGCACACAGCCTGTGTGGCACACAATGTATTGTCAAAAGTACCGCACATGTGTGATCCACAGTGCAAATTGACTCTTGACCAAGTGTCTGTGTGCACTGGGTTAATGCACCCATATCCATGCCTATGTGTGAGCGCCTCAACTGCGGCGCTGACGGGCTGTAGGCCCTCGCCGTGGGTGCACTGTGCCCTCTTCGCTTGTCTCAGCAGCCCTGCCGTGACGCACACTACGGCGCCTGTCCGGTGGGGGCGGTGGTGTAATGCTGCTCCTGCTGGATTGTGCGTCCTCGTCTGTTGGAGTGAGGACTCCTGGGCCAGCAGTGGCAGCTGCCCGCAGCTGATCCACAGCACATGTCACCTGTACCAGACCCCTGGCCACGTCCTGGCTGCAGTGTGACCCCTCGTGCTGCATACTGATGCTGTGCCTTGACAGCACTGAGGTCGCTGAGGAAAGGCGGTTTACCGCCCTGGTGTAGAGGTCTAGGCGGGTGTGGAGGCGCTGCCTCTCCTGCGCCTAGCAGCACGGTCCGCCCTTAGTTCAGCACAGAGTGCCTCCAGGGCACCCGTCAGGCCCATGAAACCAACCCTGATTTGCCTCTGGATTGACCTTATGTTTTTGCTTGCAGGCGCTGGACCTCCAACATGTGGCCCTCCAACCCTTGGAAGACTGTGTCGTCTCCTGTGAGTGCTGCACTAGTGGATGCACGTGGTGCCCTGCGCCTGGATGGGATTTGTGGAATTGGTTCGGCACGTGCACGTGCACGGGGTTGTGGCTCTGACTGTCCCTGGACTGTTTGGACATTCACATCGGTGTCCTGGGATTCCTCCTCCAGTGGTGGCAATGGTGGCACTGCAATCCGCCTGCGGCGTATTGGTGGGATGACTGGGGTGCCCTCGTCTTCCTCTTCCTCCTCCTCCTCCTCTTGCCCTGTTGCCTCTGGGTTGGGGGATTCATCCTCCCCTCCACTGATTGTTCCCTGTGTTTCTGCTGGTGCTGTGGACATAAATGCACACATTAATTTACTGTCCTGCCTTGCATCTGTCATGCATTAAATATCACTGTTTGGAGTTACATGGGTCCTATCCATCTGTATTTTGACTTTCATGATGCACACATACTGTTTGAGCCTGGCTGGGTGTCATTGCTCCACTGTTAGGTGCATGTAACTACATCTCCCATAATGCATTGCTGTGTGTGCTTGTGTACCTGCACTGGAATTGTAGTTTTGATGTGCCCCTGGGACTCTCCTCGGTGTGTGGGGGTAGTAGGGAGGTATCAGGGGGGTGATGGCATGCTTCTTACCTTGTCTTGGTTGTGTGTGGTCGGAGCTGTCCAGGTCTGACACACCCACTGCACTCTCCGGAAGCAGGGTCCCCTCAACCATTTCTTCGAGTGGTGTTGAAGCGGTGGCAGTGGAGGTCCCCCACCGGTCTTGTTGGCCTCCTCCAACCTGGTAGCAACCTTCTCCTTTGAGCGCGCGCATATCATACCAGCGCTTCTGTAGGTCTTTGACGCTGCGATGTGTGACGCCAATTGCGTTTATTTTGCGCTGGATGTCTGCCCATATCCTCCTCTTGCGTGTCTCTGGCACACGCAGGGACTTCTTGCCAAACAGGAGCTCATGGCTCACAACCATCTCCTGTATCAGAGCCTCCTGCTCACTTTCTGTGAACTTTGGTTTTCTGATTCTGGGTGTCTCCCCTGCTGCTTGTCCTTGCTGGCCATGTCTCCACTCTCTCCAATGTGTGTATCACTGCAGTGATGCCTCAGCCTCTACTCCTGCTCTCTCACTCTGCTCCTGGAACTCAGGTGCAGCATGGGTAGTCACACTTCCTGGTTGTGATGTCATCAAGCTGCACCTGTGTCTCAGAATTGTCGTTTGCGAAAATCGCAATTTTGCGATTTCCGCAATTTTGCGAAATTCGCAAAATAGAAAGTTCAATGCTAAATGAACGCTATTTGGGTAATCGCTATTCATTTAGCGAACTTTAGCGAATCGCTATTGTTTTGCGATTATTTGTTTACATACGGTTTTGCGTTTCTCAAATAGCGATTCGCTAAAATTCGCTATTTGAGAATCGCAAAAGGGGACTTTGATACATATGGCCCTTGGTCCCTTAGTTGTTTTTTCAATGGTGCGAATTGTCGGCGTGCCTCCTGCACACGAGTTGTGAAATCAGGGAATAGTGAGATCATCGACCCCGCATACTGCAGGTTTTGCTTCTCTCGAGCCACCTTTAACGCTGCGTCCCTGTCTCTGTAATTCAACAGTTTGGCGATGATGGGCCTCGGGGGCGCACCAGGAACAGGGCGCGGCCCCAGTGAGCGGTGCGCTCTCTCCACCACAAACATGGGGGAGAAAGTCTCGCTAACCAGCAACGTGACCAGGAGTTTTTCGATGAAGATCTCCATGTTGCCGACTTGCGTCATCTCCGGCAGCCCTACAATGCGGAGATTGCTGCGCCGGGACCACGCCTCCAAATCCTCCGCCTTGTCTTGTAGGGTTTGCAATGCCTTTCCCATTTGTTTCTGTTCCGAGTCTAGGTCCGTCTGAGCCTCCTCGACCTCCGTTACCCTGCGTTCAGCCATGTCGAGTCTCTCCACCTGCTTGTCCATCCTTTCCGTCATTCTATCCATGCGATAGGACAGGGAGTCCAGTTTGTTTCCCAGTACTGAAAGGCTGCTCAGCAAGTTCTTTTCCATAGCCTCTAGTAGACCGCAGATGCCAGCATCCGGTGCCGTCTGGAGAGCGTCGTGGGGGTTGTCTCCGTCGTCTGGGGCGTTGTCTCGCCCTCTAGCCTTGCGCTGATCAAAGGTAAGCTTGGGTTGGGATTTGTCCACCCTACCCATAATGGTTGGGATACTGGGAACTGCGGCACGTTCGTTAACACGTGTAGGGTAGTCAAGCGTATCCACGCAGTGGTCCGTCAACTTGGGCGCAGCCGCACGGTACGAAGCACCAGCCAAGAGGGTTTCAGCTTTGGGTTACATATAAGTGTCTCTGCAAGTCACTGTCCGCCCCCGCAGGGCCTGCTTCCAGAAGGTTCAACGGCCGCCACAGCAGTTCAGCAAAGCGCACCCAATACTGCACAGGTAGGATGTTAGCAGGCGAGTTAGTGAAGCGTGCGCTACCCGCTTTGCACCCAGGGCCCGCCCGGCACTGTGAAAGGAAACAGGGCTGCGGTGAAGGATTTCGCCATCCGGGTCACATCAACTGTAAGCCACCGCACGGACCGCTGCGACAGCCCTGCTGCGCTCCTCACCACGGAGCGGCCACCCAAGCCGGGGGCCGGGCTCCACGACTCGTCCAACTAGCCACGTTGGCTGCACTACTCTCCAGTAGTGTAAATCTGATGGGCCACAGCAGAGACCTCTACCAGTCCCCACCGCCGATCCCGTATAGTCGCTGGTAGGGCTCACAAAATGGCGATGTCCAGGGGCCCAGCACTATCTCCGTCACAATATTCGATGCCTCGGGATCGCAGCTGGGGGCCAGCGGGACAAGCCTCTGTAAATGCAGATGACGACCTCAGAAGTAACCGGACAGGCCGCCGTTCCAGTTACCAGCAATTGGCAGTAACATGCGCCGCGGGCAGAGCCGCTCCTCCTCGGTAACGGCCGAAAGGAGCCGTGTCACCCAGAAACGTGGATATCGATGCCGCGTCTCACCTCGGCTTCGTTGGTCACAGGGCCTCCAGGGGGCCCCGCGCAGCAGCTGCGAGTCGGCATGCGCAAGTAAAGAAGTTGATCAGGCGGGCCGGCCAGCAGTACCCGCACACGGGCGCATCCTTGTCTCCGCCTCCTCGTCACTCTAGACCGGGGATTGCGGCCAGGACAGGAGCGCTGTCTTTGTCCCGCGCAGCTGAACCCAGGAGCGGGCGTAGAGATCCCCAAACAGCGCAGCGGACACATGGTACTTTCTGGGGCTGACAGGTAGTGAAAGCAAGGCGAGAATATTAGCACCAATGCCGGATTATGAAAGGATATTGCGATGGCTCTACGGAGCTATCGGGCTACGCCGCCATCTTGCGCCCAGGCAAGCTCCACCTCCCAATTTAGGCAGAATTACCATCTTTATGAGCGAGGCTCTCAGAGGCCAGCGAGATTGGCATAGCAATCCACTTGGTGATTTTATCAGTAAGGATATTTAGTGTGCGCCCGTAGTTGGCTGCCATCAGGTCATTGCGGTTGCGGGTTATTACTATTCCTAGATAGGTGACTACGTCGTCGCACCATGAGAGGGGATAGTCAGGCGTGAACTGTGTGCTGGCGTCTGTGAGGGGAAAAATCTGGGATTTCCCCCAGTTTATGTTGACCCCAGAGAGGTGTCCAAAGAGGATGAGTAGCCTTAAAATGGGGTTGAGGCTGTCCCCCGGGTTGCAGAGGTATAGGATGAGATCGTCTGCGTATAGGGAAATTAATATTTGCCTCTCAGGGTATATGAGGGCATATTCACGGTAATGCTGGTGCACTTTAGCGGCCAAGGGTTCAATTGCCTGGGCAAACAGGAGGGGGGACAAGGGGCATCCCTGCCTGGTGCCTCTGGCTATCGTAAAGGGGGAGGATCTGGTGCCGTTAACCACTATGCTAGCCTGTAGGCCTGTATAAAGGAGGCGGATCCACACGAGAAACGGAACGGGGAAGCCCATGCGATGAAGCACGTAGGCCAGATAGTCCCATTCCAGGGAATCAAATGCTTTGGTGGCATCGAGGAAGACAGCCACCGCATTGGTATCAGATTCAATGTCTTGTAAGACGGCAAACAGGGTGCGAAGGTTGTGAGAGGTTCCCCTACTGGGTACAAACCCTGACTGGTCAGGGAGGACAAGGGCGGTCATAAGAGGGCTAATACGGTTTGCTATCAGTTTTGCTAAAAAAATTTGCGTCGACATTAATGAGGGAGAGGGGCTAGTATGAATCGCATTGTGCAGCCGGTTTCCCAGGTTTCAGTAAGGATATTATGAGCGCCTCTCGCATCGTCTGGGGAAGGATGCCCGTCTCGCGAGCTTCCTCATACACCTGTCGCAGAGTGGGAATGAGTATGGTGCGGAAGGTTTTATAAAATTCAGCCGTGAGGCCATCAGGGCCAGGGGCCCGCCCAGACTGTAGCTGCATGATGGCAGCAGTGATCTCTTCGTCCTCAAAATCTGCGAGGAGAAATTCCCTTTGGGTGTGCCCAAGCCAGCCAATTGCGGTGTCTTGGAAGAATGGGATAAAGTCGACAGGTTGTGTCTTGTGCGAAGTGTACAGGGCGCTGTAGAAGCGTTTGAACGTGGCAGCTATGTCTGGAGTGTTTCTATGCAAATGGCCGTCTTCATCAGTGATTTCGAGGATGGTGTTAGAGAATCTGGGTGGGCGAATAAGAGCTGGGAGCGCTTTGCCTGGCCTCTCTCCCTCCCCATTGCGGTGGGCTTGGTGATATTTCCCTCTGAACTTGCATTCTCTGTCGGCTGTCTCCTGATAGTCTGTGAGTAGGTCCCTCATGCGTGATTGTAACTCTGGGTGGGGGAGTTTTGCATTTGTGTTTCAGCGTGTTTAAGTTCTGTTTCCAGCTTGTGGAGCGTGGAACGGATATCCCTCAGAATGCCCCCGCCTTTAGCGATAGAGATTCCACGCACAGTGACTTTGAAAGCCTCCCAGATAGTGGAGAAGTGTGTGACTGAGCGCTCATTGTGGGGGAAGAAGTCGGCAATTTCTTGTTCGAGTTCGGACCGGAATACAGGATCCAACAGTGCGTGTGTGGGAAATCGCCAGGACAGGTATTGCGATTCTTCGTGAGGGGGAGTGAGCGTGAGGAGCACCGGTGAGTGGTCGGAGTAGGTGCGTGGGAGGTGAAGAGCCTGGGTCAGCCCCTTAGAGATGAGCCAGCTAGCAATCCGTGACCAGGAGGAGTGGGCAGTGGAGAAGCAGGAGCCTTCCCGATCGTGTGGGTGAAGATTACGCCAGGCGTCAACGAGGTCGTGGTCAGAGATAATGTGGTTGAGGGTACGATGTGCATTGGAGTAGTGGTGAGGTTGTGGGTGTGAGCGGTCCTGTGCTGGGTCAAGGGTAACATTAAAATCTCCGCCCCACATCAAGTGTGTCGAGCCGATGTCCAGGATCTTGCCCCAGAGGACACGAAAGAACTCAGGGTCATCAGTGTTCGGGCCATAACAGGAGACGAATGTTCTGGATTGAGCAGCCAGTCTGCCCCATGAGATACTGTATCGGCCCTGCAGGTCAGTGTAGGACCCCATGAAAGTGTAGGGCAGCGTGCGTTTAATTAAAATGGTGGTACCACGTGCGTAGGTGGAGTATGAGGAAAAGCAACAATACGCAGCGCAGCGGGATGCAAATGAAGTCGGTGCGGAGGGGCCGAGATGTGTCTCCTGGAGCATAGCGCAGTGTCCCTTGTGTCGGTCTAGGTATGCCAGGATGTGTCACCGCTTACGAGGGTCTCCCAGGCCTCTCACGTTCCACATTAGGAAGTTATACCTGGGGGGGGCTAGGACGGTTCGCCATGGTCGCATGTCAGTAGTATTGTGGAGGGCATTGTAGTCTTGTCGGGTGGGTCAACTGTACGCGCAGCGCCTGTGTTTGTCAGGACATCGATAAGTGGCAGTGAACAAAACATCCCCCCTCCCACATCAGCAGCCCAAACCTGCTGTGACGTGCTTCCCTCCCTCCCTTCCCCAAAAACCTGTGTGCTAAACTCCCAACAGGGGAGGGTGGACATAAGGCATTGATAATACTAAACAAAAACAGTGTAGGGGTTCCCTGATGGGTAGAGGCTAAAGGGCGAACCAGGGTCACCTCACGACAGCGAGGGTGCTCGGGGAGTAGTAGAGAGTCTCATCATGCCAAGTGTTCAGTGGCGGAGAATCAAAGTGTGGACAACACTGTGGCGCCAGTACCGGAGGCCCATCAGAGATCCTGTGACAGTTTGTCATGAAAGGCGCCGCATTTCCAGCAGTGAGCTAGGGAGGCCAGCGACAGTGTCAGTCACCAGGTGGAGGTGGCGCAGAAAAGCCCACAAAAATGGCGTGGTCTTTATTCTACATCCGATGTGGCGCCAGCGGTGGCGGAATGGTGAGAAGGAGATGCGCGGTCCGTGGGGCGCTTGGGTAGAGCACTGTCAATCCAGGTCCTCCCTGGACCGGAAACAAGCATCCTGGGACCGGTTTCAGGGCATCACCCTTCATCAGCCAGACTAGCTTGAATCCAGAGGTGTAGTGAGCACGAGAACCACGTCTGGGCATACCCTTCACACTTAGGGCGACATATGCAAAAGAAACAATTGATGGACAGAATGCTGGACAATGCAAACATTCTCCCCCAGTCACAAGGATCTTGGTTTAATCCATCATTCTTTTGCTGACCACACCACCCCACTTTGGACCCAGCCATATGCAAATCAGTCTTGCCCCTGTTCCTTATGGGAACAGTCCAGCCCGAACTGGCTAGCCAGGTCTTCCCTGGACCGGAAACAAGCATCCTGGGACCGGTTTCAGGGCATCACCCTTCATCAGCCAGGCTAGCTTGAATCCAGAGGTGTAGTGAGCACGGGACCCACGTCTGGGCATACCCTTCCCACTTAGGGCGACATATGCAAAAGAAACAATTGATGGATGGAATGCTGGACAATGCAAACATTCTCCCCCAGTCACAAGGATCTGGGTTTAAACCATCATTCTTTTGCTCACCACACCACCCCAGTTTGGACCCAGCCATATGCAAATCAGTCTTGACCCTGTTCCGTATGGGAACAGTCCAGCCCAAACTGCCAAGCCAGGTCCTCCCTGGACCGGAAACAAACATCCTGGGGCCGGTTTCAAGGTAACACCCCTCATCAGCCAGGCTAGCATGAATCCAGTGGCAAAGTGAGCAAGGCACCCACGTCTGGGCATACCCTGCCAACTTAGGGCGAACAAAGCAGGGTATGCCCAGACGTGGTTCCCTTACTCACTTTGCCACTGGATTCAAGCTAGCCTGGCTGATGAGGGGTGTTACTCCGAAACTGTTCTCAGGATGCTTGTTTCCGGTTCAGGGAAGACCTGGCTTGGCAATTCGGGCTGGACTGTTCCCATGAGGCACAGGGTCAAGACTGATTTGCATATAGCTGGGTCTGAATTGAGGTGGCGAAGTGAGCTAAAGAACGATGATGGATTAAACCCAGATCTGTGACTGGGGGTGAGTGTCTGAAAAGTTTCAGCGCTCCGTCCATCATCTCCTTGTGTTTGCTTTGTTCACCCTAAGTTGGCAAGGTATGCCCAGAGGTGGGCCCCTTGCTCACTTTGTCACTGGATACAAGCTAGTCTGGCTGATGAGGGGTGTTACCCCAAAACCGGTCCCAGGATGCTTGTTTCCGGTTCAAGGAAGACCTGGCTTGGCAGTTCGGGCTGGACTGTTCCCATGAGGCACAGGGCCAAGACTGATTTGCATATAGCTGGGTCTGAACTGAGGTGGCGAAGTGAGCTAAAGAACAATGATGGATTCAAACCAGATCTGTGACTGGGGGTGAGTGTCTGAAAAGTTTCAGCGCTCCTTCCATCATCTCCTTGTGTTTGCTTAGCAAACGTTGATGACCATGTGAAGCTCAAGCTTTCATTCTTCTAAGGTTGATGAAGTGAGTACAATTTAATTGGGTTTTATTTAACACCTAATATTAGGTGCCAATAAACAAATTTCTACAGAGCATTAAATGAATGGTAATTTTTAGAATTTGTCGCCCAAGTGTACAATACAATATTTATATTGTGTGTTCAGTAGACATGTTATTCTTCTTCACTGGGTTCTTTGATTAACCGCCTCGTGGGCGTTTTTTCCATTGAAGCTGCGGGAACGCTTTGCGCTCTGTCACGTCCGATTGTGCTGAGGTGTGGCTCCGTGGTGCGGTCCTCCCACACCTCGGTGGCGCTTGTCTGAGCGCCTGCCTGCTGTAGCGCACATTTCCACATTCTAACGGAATCGGAGCTGCGCACTTGCGATGTCAGAGGCTTGCCCCCTGGAGAGTGATGCCCCCGAGGGGGTCTGTATTGTCTGTTCTGGTTGTTTTTTTTCTATTTTCCTGACTCCCTGCCTGCAGGGTCGGTTCTGCTGTTTGCTTACCTTACACCCCTCATGCGGGGGTATGTATTCAGATAACAGGTCAGTGACCTGTGGGGACATGCTCCCAGGTGGGCTGTCCTCTGATTTTGTGCTCTGGGCTTGACCCACTGACCGTGAGGCTTTGCCCACAACTTATTCCAGGCTGACACTCAGCCTCCCATTATTGCAGCCCTCGCTGCACTGTTAGTTCCCCAGCACTTAGTAAGCCTGGAAAGCGATTGGCACCCACATAGCTTTGGGCAGTCCACTGACCACTGCATTGGGTTTATTGTGGGGTTAATTAGGCCTATTCTCTCCCAAGTGACGTAGCCTTTTGACAGTGGCCAGGGGAAGGGGGATCCCCTGGCGGCACTCCCTTGGGATGACGACTTATATGATGCCATTGATGCATCAATTTACCGGGCGGTGTCAGAAGCCATGGCTCCCTTGGAGGAATGTCTCTCCCTCAAGATAGCACAGGTGTGTGCAAAAATTACGGGGGCTCCACCACCTGGTTTACCCTCAGACATGTGGAATCAAAAAAAATATGGGGGCTGTATAAATATGAGCATTCACACAAGCCTAGCTGCTTGCCTACAGCCTTTAAAAGACTCCAGTGATCCTTGCCACACTAGTCTACTTATATCAGGCAGCTAGTTTCGGAAATGCAAAGCTTGGAATTGATGGATTGGTGTGGCATAAGTCACTGGGGTATACCAAAACTGTCAGCAGCAGCACTCTCTCTTCTTAAGTCTCTAGGTATGCAATTCTATGTCAGGACCGGAGGTGAGGATTATGCTAGCCTTTCTTCACTTTATTGAATAGCAGCCATTTCACAAAAACACCAACAACAACTACCATTCCCATGAAACCTTGGGAATGTCAAAAGAAAATAAGTCCAATAGGAGAACAGTCCCAGTCCTCCAGCCAATCAGGGCAATTCAGTCCAGCCCATAGTCCATCATCTGTGTCCGCTCTGCCTTTTTCTTCCCTGCTCGCAGCCGAGATAAGTAGCTTTTTCCCTTCTCTCCTGATACTTGTTTATTTCACATTGTAGTGCAGAGTGCATGCCTAAATGCTTGTTACTGTAGTTTTCTAGTGCCGACACTGGGTTCTTTGATTAATCGCCTCATGAGTGTTTTTTTCATCACGGCAGCGGGAACGCTTTGCGCTCATTCGTGGCTGTGTGTGCTGAGGTGCAGCTCTGTGGTGAAGTCCTCCCACACCTACGTGGTGCTTGTCTGAGCGCCGGCCTGCCGTGTCGGGCATTTCTGCATTCCTGCCAGTCCAGTGGAATCGGAGCTCTGCGCTGGCGGTGTCAGAGCCTTGCCCCCTGGAGAGTGACGCCACCGAGGGGATCTGTATTGCCCGTTCTGGACGGTTTTGTTTACTGTTTTCCTAACGCCCTGCCTGCAGGGTTGGTACTGCTGTTTGCTCACCTTATGCCCCTCCAGCGCGGGGGGCCTGTATTCATATAAAGGTCAGTGACCTATGGGGACAAGCTGCGAGGCAGACTCACCCCTTTGATTTTGTGCACCCGGGTTGTGTGGTGTCCCAGGGCTTGACCCACTCAACGTGAAGCTTTGCCCACACCATATTCCAGGCTTACACCCGCCTTCCATAATTGCAGCCCTCGCACTGCACTGTGCTAGTTCCCCAGTGCTTAGTAAGCCTGTAAAGCACTTGGCACCCACATAGCTTTGGGTAGTCCACTGACCACTGCATTGGGTTTATTGTGGGGTTAACTAGGCCTGTTCTCTCCCAAGTGATGGAGCCTTTTTAGGATGACCTTGGGGGGGGGGGGGACCCCCTTGCGGCACTCCCTAGGGATGCCGACTTCTATGATGCAGTTGATGCATTTATTTACACGGCGGGGTCAGAAGCCATGGCTCCCTTGGGGGAACGTCTCTCCCTCAAAATAGCACAGGGGTGCGCAAAAATTGGGGGGGCTCCACCAGGACCCACCGCCCCTCCAGCGCTGGATGGGGGTTCCCACCCCCCTGAGCCGAGCCTGGTACCAGCACAGAATAGCCGCGAAGCTGGTATAGATCTTGATGCCTTTGACAACCTAAAGCAGACCTTTATAGCCAGCAATACCCGCTCCACCTCCTTCTTGGGACCCAGCTGGGTTGTTCACAGAGCTCCCTGCACCTTTGACCCATGCTATGCTGGCCGATGATGTCCATAGGGACACTGATGATGAAGGCCCCTCCCGCCCCTCCTCCAACCCACCCCTTTGCCACTGATACCCAGGGGACTTGTTTTGACATGTTGGATATTGATGATTTCCTTTACCCGAGTTGTTCTGAATCGGCCTCGTCAGAGAAAGTGGCGACCTATGTAGCGGGTCGCATTTGGAAGTCCCTGGTGAAGGAATCACGTAATTGCCTCAGAGCAGAATGTCCCCGCCCTTACTCCCGAGATTGACCCACGAATGGCCACCTTTCTGCGAAGAGGAGGATCGATAGGTCCTGGCGAGTGTGCCAGAGTAAACTCCTGGACACCCTGGGACCCCTGACTAAGATCTTAGACATGGCCGAGGAGGCCAAGTCATTGGGTTCACTAATCTCCCGACACACTTTCTGCCTGGGAAAGCGGGCAATCATATTTTTAGGGAACGCAAACTGTGCGTTGTCTACGGAGCGGCATCGCCCCTTCTTGATTAAAGTTGACCCCAAACTTGGGGACTTGGCTGACTCTGAAGAGGGGTCCATAGCTCAGGGAGGGCTTTTTAGAGAACCATTTATTAAAGAACTAGGAAAGTTCGTGAACACCTTCACCTCCCTGGACAAAGCTCACTCCTCAGTCAAGAAGGTCTTTCCCTCCCGGGTTTTCCACAGGGCCAGTCAAGGTAGGGGCCGGTCGACCGGCCGCCCCAATGCTCAGTACCCTCCCAGAGGGCAAGGCTCCGACTTAGGCCAGTACCAGTACCAAGACCAGGCCAAATTTGCCACTGTTTACCCCACCAGAGGGTGGCATGGCAGAGGAGCCAGAGGCACTGGGGCTTCCAACAGTTCCGGTGAGTGTTCTCCCTTCTTCCCTTCTAAAAGTAGAGGTCTGGCTGTCAAACTTTTTCCTGGCCTGGACTCCCATCACAAGGGACGCCTGGGTCTGTTAGACAGTGCAGGGGTTTCAAATAGAGTTTTATGGTACCCCTGGCAGTCCGTAGTCCTGCGACCGCTTCACTTTTCAGCGGCCAAGTCGACCCTGGTGGACAAGGAGGTGGCCTCTTTCTTAGCCAAGGGAGCCATTTCCCAGTCCACGCCACATCCTTGGGGTTTCATCAGCAATATATTCCTGGTCAACAAGGCCGACAGAGACCAGCGACCAGTTATCAACCTCCGCGAATTCAACGAGTGGCTTGTCTACCGCCACTTCAAGATGGAGGGTATTCACCTCCTACGGGATGTTCTACGACCTCGAGATTGGAAGGTGCGTCTGGATCTCAACTACGCCTATCTCTTGATCCTTATTTTCCCCCCTCATCGGAGGTTTCTGCAATTTCTGTGGCAGGGCCAAACCTATGAGTTCACCACTCTGCCATTCAGCCTCTCGTCTGCCTCGTGGCATTTCACAAAGGTTCTGGGGCCGGTCATGGAACACCTGCAGGCATAAGGAATCCGGCTTATCGTCTACCTCGACGACACCCTGATAATGGGGCAATGCCCGTGCAGGCTATCACTCCAGCTCCAGACCCCGGTAGACCTTTTACAGAGCCTGGGTTTCGTGGTCCCTCCTGGTCCCTTCACAGACGGTGATTTTTCTGGGTTTCTTGATAGACTCAGTTAATGCTATTCTCAGCCTTCCCTCTCGGAAGGTGATGAAGATTCCTCACACGGTCCGTCAGACTCTGTTCAGATTGTGGGTCTCATTACGACAGCTGGCCCGCCTAATGGACCTTCTCTTTTTCCATCCAGGTCATCTTTCTGGGCCCTCTCCACTACCGTGCCCTGCAACGGCTAAAAGCTATGCATCTGCTCAGAGGCCTCTCTTACTCTCAGGCGGTGAAGCTTTCAGAGGAAGCGCGAACTGCGATCGGTTAGTGTCTGACTAACATAGAGGCTTGGAATAGAAGGGCAATCTTAATCTCAGCCCCCGAACATCATCATAGAGTCCGACGGCAGCAAATCAGGTTGGGGCGCCAGATGTGGCGAGTTTTCCAGAGGAGGATCTTGGTCTACTCATAAACAGCAGTTACATATCAATTGTCTGGAGCTGCCGGCGGGCTCTCTTGTGGTCAGATGCTAGACCAAGGACTCGGTCCAGGCTTGTGTGCTTCTCTGGGCGGACAACGTATCGGCAGTTCAATCCATCAGTCATCTGGGGGATACCCGGTCGAAGACCCTCTCTGACCTGACCATCAATTTCTGGCACTATTGCCTGGAGCATCGGATTTCACTCACAGCAGAGTACCTGCCAGGCCAGGCCAAGCAGGTCTCGCGACTTCCAAGATTCGAGCCTTTGGAAACTCCATACAACGTTTTTCTCCTCTCTCCAGGAGAAGTGGGGGCCATTTACAATGGACCTCTTTGCATCCAGGCTAGACCGCCAGATTCCTATGTTTTTCAGTTGAAAGCCAGACCCTCTGGCTGTAGCTACGGATGTGTTCCTCCAGGATTGGTTGCTGGAGAGGGGGGGGGGGTATGCTTTTCCCCCATTCGCGATGATCACGAGAGCCTCGGCTCAGGTCAGGCACCAGAGCAGAGGGCGGAAGTGGTGATGGTCACCCCGGTATGGAAATCTCAAGTCTGGTTTCCAGTTCTTCTGGAACTTTCTTGGGATTTTCCAATCCCTTCCCCTATTTCCAGAACTAATGCTCAGTCTGTAACAACTAGCTCACCCGTTGATCCTGGGGGAACACTGTCGCTCATGGTGTGGAGGAATACAGGGGACGATGGTCGATCCCAGGCCTTTCGGGTGCAGCTGAAGGATTCTTATCCAGGGCCTAGGCCAATAGCACGGTCAAATGGTACAGATACTCCTGGATTTGATGGACCCATTGGTGTTTGCGAGGGAGTCTTGATACTGTGGCAGCGGAAGTGATCCATGTATTTAATTTTTTGGCCTCTTTGACGGAGGAAGGCTTGGCCTATAGATCAGTCAATTTCTTCCGGTCTGCAATTTCGGCGGGACATCTCCCTTTTGTGTCTCGCCTGTTGAGAGGCATAAGACTGTCGCTTCCCCCAGAATCTAGGTATTCAGCACTTTGGGACGGCAACCTGGTTTTTAACCATTTCTTGTCATGACAACCCAACCGCTTCTTGTCCAGAATGGAACTTTCGGTGAAGTTGGTCATGTTGCTTTGTCTGATTTACTGCAGAAGGGTTTCAGATGTGCAAGTCCTGGATATCACCAGGCACACCGTCTCAACTTCTGGAGTAACTTTCACGGTCCGTAGAAGGACAAAATTTGGTACTAGGGTTATTTCCTACCCAGCCTTTCCTGACTCTCCTAAGTTGTGCGTCGCGCGGTGCCTTTAGGCATATGAGGAGCTGTCCACAGAGTTCCATCCTCTGGGCGAGCGGCATCTCCTCATCGCTTTGAGAAAACCTCATAAGGCGGTGTCCTCTCCCACTGTTGCTCGGTGGGTAAGATACATAATGCAGGATGCAGGGATTGGTCTGTGCATTTTTGGTGCTCAATCAGCACGCAGTGCAATGGCTTCCAAGGCCTTTACTCCAGGGGCCCGACTGGAGATATCCTCAATGCCGCGGACTGGTCTACTGATTCTACCTTTAAAAGGTTCTATTTCAAACCAGTGCTGGATATGGCTAATTTGGTGGTAAGTAAGCTTTGAACTAGCATAATCCTTGCCTCCGATCTTGAAATAGAATGAAAAATTTCCTAGCTATCGTAACGGAAAGTTTCAATTCTATTAAGGACTCGGAGGCGAGAATTATCCCACCCGGGGATTCTGAAATGGAATATCCTGCCTGTGACTTGTAAGTAATGCATCTTTATGTTTTGCCCGAGGGCCTGGATGTCTGAAGCTGACTTTATTGCCACTGCTCCCTGGGGGGGCTTTTGGATTTGCGCTTAGTGCAGTCAACCATCCCTGCCACCAGCACTGTGGATTTGGAGCCATCACCGGGCAGAACGTTCTGGTGGCTGGGGGTGTAGTGTTGGTGGCGGCTGACGGTGATCACAGTTGCCGTTGCCGCTGCTGATGCTGTTGTTGTAGGGGTCTGAGGCCTCTTCTGGGAAAACAGTGGCCATATCCTCCAGCATGTGGCTTTCGAAGATGCAGCCCTTGATGCCGCAGAAAGTGTTGGTGGCTGTGGTGGGCATGTATGCTTTGGCGACTATAAACCAACAGTTGGCAGTAGTTTTTGAAGGATTGCTGAAGGAGCCTTTGAGGATTAGCTGGCACTGTCTGGGCGCTGTTAGATTTTAAAAAGGATTATAAGAGGAGATCTATTTATATAACAGGCGATTATTAACCAATGTAAGATAACAAAAGAAAGTAATACAACATAACAAAAGGAAAAGCAAAGGAAAATACAACCCCTCATAAGAGTGAACTATGAGGTCAGGTCGTGAGAGAGCACTTTTCCCCCCTATAAAAAGAAATAAAAAAACTTCAAGGTTTGACAGTAAAAAACATTAAAGCAAAAACTGATGGGAAGGTTCAACCGTTAATCTCACCGGTGTTTTGAATGTTTGTAAAATCAACTAAAATTCCAAACAAATTTGATTTTTTAAAAGATCCAACAGGAGCAATGTTATCCAATCAAGAAGAAATAGACCTTCTACCCTTACCGATTACACCAACGATGAAAATTAAAACAACTATGGGCCAAATTAATGGTATTGTAGATCCTACTGGGAAACAGCCAGATCAAGAATTAATGGGAAACAAAGGCCCTCCATGGGGATCTATTACGGAGTGGAATTACTTACAATAGGAGCCCATTCTCCACAACCGATAAATAAATATTCATCTAAATACTTACCCGAAAAATCTCCGCAAAAACCCAAGAACAGTTACTAAGAACTGGGGTCCTGCAGCCAATTGAAGTACATGTAAGAATCAATAATAACCATAGAGAAGTAGAGAAATAAAAGGTCTCCAGCTGTAAATTAAAGGAAATACACCATGCGGAAACAAATCAAAATGAACAACTGCCTACAAAACCACACAAACCTTGAGTTCTCCGATGTGGTCCCCTGAAATTCAAAACAATACAAATAAGGTACTATTAGGTGGTGATAACCCAACCTTAGAAGGGCTAGTTTGTAGGAACACAGAGGAAGAGAGATCGGATTACTGGATGCATAATAGTAATGATATGCAAATTTGTCCAGAAACAGGGAGTAAACCAGTCCCAATAGCTTCTAGCAATAGCCCGGGCAAGGGTAAAAGTAATCATCAGCAAAATCTCAAATCCAATGACTGCCTCATGTACCGACCCAGGAGCTAAATGGGACATCTTTTTTAAAACATTGCAATTTACGTTAGAAGCATTGACTTATCAATCGAACAAGAGGGATGTCCTAATAGACCTGCTTAATAATATGGCCAAAGTAATCTCAGGGATCGATCAGAAGCTGGCCAATCTAAAAAACCTAATAACGCGGACACAATCTCATGTAGCTACATTATATATGGAGTGCACTTGCTGCCCAATGATTGACAAACTAGCAACAATCCCGGAGGTTTTGACCACCTTAATTGAGGATTTAAAAACGAATGTGGCTAATGCTGGTGGTAACAAAACTCCTACTATATCTCAGCAAACAATTGCGAAAATGGCTCAAAGAGATGGTAGCACAAACAAAAACACAGACTCAGAATCCAATAGACAAGCAATGAACCACAGCGAAGATGCAGACAAAGAGGGAAAGCGAGAAGACATAGCTCAGAACCTACAGGTTAACTCCCATCCATCCTCTTCCAAGGCTCGAAAAATCAAAAAAATGTTACTAGACCTGCAGGTCTAGTGACTTAAATAATCTACTCAACCTAATTATAATGCTCTTGACTCATAAACTGGTTTCAAATTATGTGATCCTGGGCAAGTATTTTAATTCGGTGAGACCCTTTTCTTCTTTATCACATATGAGAGCGCCTTCAAATACGCAAGTTCAGCACGTCTGCTGTACAGAAAACGCTTCTGTTTGATTTAATAGACTGAACATTAGCTCCATATAGAATGCAAATCTAGCCACATATAAGATACACTCGACTGCAGACTTGCCTCTTAGTTCATTAAATGCATTGTCATCAGGGCTTGGCCTGGAATGTCTCTCAAATCATGTTTAAAAACTATCACTTTTAATAAATACATAACTAAAGCATAAAGTAGCAGAACAATGTTATTTGCAATCAGCAGATTTTACATTGAAATGGCCACAGAATTTGTCACTGACGTGTGGTTTTAAAACTATATACTGTACAATGTTTGGAAATAAAGTTTCTGCAAATATTTGTCATTTGCACATCACTAAGTAAAGTGTTCTGATTTGTTTTCCTCCAAATCTTTGTTTGCATCACACTTCTGAATTACAAAAAAAGTTTATTTCATAATTTCTGATCTACTTGTACTATTCATTTACAAGCTGTTCAAATGTTGTTTTAAAGAAAGAAAAACTGACATTTTACTGCATTTTATTTCACAATTATTGTCAAATAGCTCCCATGACAAAAGCATTAACTGTAAAAAGAGAAAGAAAAGTAAACACCATTTTCCAGGAATACATGAGCAACAATTAGTAAAAATACAAACTGACATTTGACCTCTGTCCTTGAGCAGTTGGCAAATGTGTCAAGATAAAACAAGATTTAAAGGCGTTTTAATTGCTCATTCACTTTCTGAACGAACCGAAAACCTGTTTCTTCCAGCTTAAGTTTACTCGCCAGCAGGGTCGAGTAAGCGCTAAAAAATAGCTCGACCTGCAAAAATTTCACTCGCAATTGCAAGAGGGCGAGTGGATTTTTCGGGGCCTGTCTTCACCGTACATAATGACAAAAAAGCGGGAAAAAAACAATGCAAAGCCAGAAATAAAATAAAATCTAGTGTGATAAATGACCAGGGTGTAAAGAACAACGGAACTCCGATGGAGGAAATGAAAAAAGAAACCAGGGAGTTAGGGAACGTTCAAACTGAAACATATGACATATCGGAAAAAAGATATCTTATCTATATTCGATAAAAAACAATGGAAGAACGTACAAAATACAATCTATCCTGAAGAGAGAAACCCACCTAAATATGCAACGGTCACAAAGACCCATAGTCCATCTGGGAGCTGTCACTTGCAAAAGCAAAATGACAATCAAAGGGGAAGTAGGTGGGCTACCGAATAAATGGGGGAGGACAAAGCAAATAGTCCATCACCAGAGTTTGTATTGGCTCAGCCTCCACAGAGAGCTAAGCCAACGGTGCTTCCAAACAACAAAGGAAAAAGGGAATTAAGAGCTATTATAAATGATAAACATAATCCAGTCGAGGATTGTAAAAAGCCAAAGTTAATAAATCAACCTCGTAATGCGTCTATCGCTAGCCCATCAGTGGATGAAACTGATCAAATAATTTTTGTTCCAGAATATCAATCTAGTGGGAACCACGATATCCTCAATCATGGAAATATCTTAAGACTTCTTATGGCAATTCCATCTCTTGACAAAGTTTCGACAAACGACATTGAATCTATCAAGTTTTTGCCCCAGTCGGATGGTAATTTGCAAGAACTTACTTAGGTGACTTGAGTTTCGAAACAGCTAGTGGCAAAAGTGCTACAAGAAAAGGATTTGTTTTTAAAGTCGGGAATTAATATTAGCAAGCCACCATCAATCTTTTACCCAAGCCCTTTCGTTCTTACAAAAGAGCTTAGTAGTGATAACGGTAACACACAAGTATACTCAGTACTTAAAAACTCAATTGGAAAAACAATGAACTCAGCAGTAAACTCACGGTTAGGATTCTATGTCATGACCGGCGGCTTCGGATTATGCTTGTCTTTCTTTACTTTAATTCCACAGCAGCCATTTTAACCATATCAACAAAACCACATTTCCCAGAAGACCAGGGAAATTGGAGAAAAAACAAACAAGGGACAAGCATATCCCTGAATAACGTCCAGTCATAATGCAGGGTCCTCTTCAGTATCTTGACTCTCTTTCTTTGCTGCTCGCAGCCACAGATGAGTGTTTTTCTCCTTTTCTCCTTCAGACTTAAAACATTTAAACTTGTGTTGTCATGCTTCATAAGGTTAATTAATTGTGCCGCAGTCGCGAGACCGCGTATCTGCCCTACGCGACTTTAATGATTCTTAGACTTAAAAATTTAAACTGGTGTTGTCATTTTTAATAAAGTTAATTAATTGTGCCGCAGTCGCGGGACCGCGTATCGGTCCTACGTGACTTTAGTGTTTCTTGTTTTAACATGTAATGAGGCTGTATTTGGTTCGTCTTTGCCCTTTTATGTGTGTTGGTTACCTTTTTTCGGACGGTCGCGGGTCTGCTTGCTGGCCCTACGCGGCTGCTGTGCGAATCTGTTCCCTGCGGCGGAGTGCGGTGAATACCTCCAGCCGCTAGGTGGTGCTGTGTGGGCGCACACTCTATGGTAACGGCTCGCGGAATTTGGATTCTCTGTCAGTCCCGGAGAGAGACGCCCTCGTGTGAGGGTCAGTACAGGCTGTGAAGCCTGCGTTGTTGAGACGCCCTGAGTCTTAGCTCTGGGTAGGTGTGTGTGATGTAATTGACGGCCGTCGCGGGTGTATAAAAATTTCACGTTCAGGCTCTAATGTTGACCTGAAAGGGACACGCTCCCAGGGGAGTCTTTGGGGCATGGGTGGGTCATATTCAAAAAATCTTCAACTGAGCAGGGTAGTGTCCTGGGGGCATTGACCCCGTTGCAGTTTAAGGCTGTGCCCTTTCCATAATTAACTGCTGGTCCTCAGCATGCATAAGGCAGCAAATCAGGACTGCAGGAGGTAGCCAGCTGTTCCACCGGCCTTACGCAAGTTCGGTTGATAGCGTCAGTGGGCCTTTGTCCAGTGTTGGTAGAGTTAGGAAGCATGTCGGACCAGGCAGACATGCAGTGGGTCGAGGATCCCTTGGCCCAGCTTCCTTGGGACGATGATTTTTACGACGCGGTCGACGCGTCGATTTATAGAGCAGTAGAAGAGGTGATAGCTCCCATGGAAGAACGATTGGCGTAAAAAATTGCGCGTGAATGCGCTAGGTGGGCTTTGCCTGCTTCAAATGTCCCTATTAATCCACAAAGCGCGCAGGGGGAGCATCCAGCAAGGTGGACCAGGACGCTTTTGAGCGCTTGCGGGAAGCGTTCCTGGCCCAGAATCAGTCTTGGGCAGTTCCTTCAGACCCCGCCCCTCCTCCCATTCTGCCTTCCCCCGTGAGTCCTTCTCAAGGGGCTGGGGATGATACCCAAGGGGATACAGATGAAGAGCCCGGGCCATCCAGACCATGGCACCCGGCGGCAACCCCTGGGCCTACTTACCCTCAAGGGGTGGGGGGCAACACGGACATGTTGGATCCCGAATTAATTGTTCACCCCCGGTCTTCCGAATGGGCGCCCTCCGTGAAGGTGGCGGGCTACGTGGCCAGTCAAATTCGGTCTCCCATGGGGAAAGAGGCTCATAGCCACCTCCGGTTGAGTGTCCGCGGCCCTCCCTTGATGGGAAAGTTGCTCAAACCCCTGAATTGTACCCCAGAATGGCCATGTTTTTGGCCAAGTTCATTAAGGACCCCAAGAAGGGTATAGACAGGTCCTGGAGGGCGTGCCAGGATAAGCTTTTGGACGCCCTGGGCCCACTCACCATGATCCTGGACATGGCTGAAGATGCCAAGGTCTCGGGGGCCCTCATATCGCCAGAAGCCGTTTTGGGTTGGGCGCAACGCGCAGTGGTGTTCCTTGGGAACGCTAATTGTGCTCTCTCGACAGAGCGGCAGTGATCCTTCCTTATCAAGGTGGACCGGAAGTTGAGGGATCTAGCCAACTCCGAAGCTGGAGCAGTGGCCCAGGGAGGTTTGTTTGGCGAGCCTTTTATTAAGGAACTCGGCAAGTTCGTAATCTCATTCACGTCTTTAGATAAGGCCCAGTCCTCTATCAAAAAGGAATTCTCTTCCCGGGTTTTCCGTGGGGCCGGTCGAGGCAGGGGTGCTCAACCGGCCAGGCCCCCCAAAACTCCAGGGGGCCAGGCTCCAGGTGGGGGCAGTACCAAGATCAAGCCAGCTACAACAACTTCTATCCCTCCCGTGAACGACGATCCAGAGGTCGAGGCTTCAGAGGTGGTGACAACGCCTCTAACGGCGGTAAGTGTTTCCACCACTTCTCTGGTACGAGTGGGCGGCCGTCTGGCAGGGTTTGTTCGTGTGTGGGAAACAATCACGAGCGATGCTTGGGTGTTACAGACAGTCCAAGGGTTTCAAATAGAATTCTGCGGCAACCTCGTCCAGGAAATCAGGCCCAGACCTATCCAGTTCTTGCGTCAAGAGGCGGATCGGATCGATGCGGAGGTCTCCGCCCTTGTCGACAAAGGGGCTCTTTGTCTCACCTCGTTACACCCCCAAGGTTTTATAAGCAACATGTTCTTAGTGGACAAGACAGATGGGGGCAGAGCCCTGTGCTAAATCTACGCGAATTCAACGAATGGTTGGTTTACCGCCATTTCAAAATGGAGGGAATTCACCTCTTAAGGGACGTTTTGCGCCCGGCAGATTGGATGGTCCGTTTGGATTTAAAAGATGCCTACTTGGCAATCCCTATTTTTCCACCTCACAGGAAATTCCTATAGTTTCTGTGGCGTCAACGAGTGTACCAATTTACCACTCTACCTTTCGGGCTCTCCTCCGCTCCTTGGTGTTTCACGAAGGTGCTGAGGCATGTCGTGGAGCACCTCCGAGCTCAGGGGACTCACCTCATTGTGTACCTCGACGACATGCTTCTGTTGGCGCAGGACCCCCGATTGTTGCGGGACCAGTTGCAGCAGGCGGTCGATCTAGAAAGTTTGGGTTTCGTCATAAATGCCAAGAAGTCACTGTTGGTCCCGGCGCAAAAGGTCACCTTAGGTTTCTCAGCCTTCCTTCGCGGAAGATGTCCAAGATCCGTCATGAGTTGCACCGGACACTGACCAAGGAAAGGGTACCTCTTCGACAGATCGCCCGCGTGGTGGGGCTCCTGTCGGCCTCCATCCAGGCCATATTTCAGGGCCCTTTGCACTATCGGGCCCTGCAGCATCTAAAAGCAAAACACTTGCAGAAAGGACTTCCTTACTCCCATCCAGTTCCCCTGTCCGAGGAGCCACAGGAGGAAATTCGTTGGTGGCTCTCACACATGGAGGCGTGGAACGGTCGGGCAATTTTCGGCTCTTCCTCAGACCTGATTATCGAGTCAGACGCCACCAGGTCAAGCTGGGGCGCCAGGTGTGGGGATTTTTTCACAGGAGGGTCTTGGTCCCCGCAGGAACAGTCTCTGCACATCAATTGTTTGGAGCTGTTTGCGGGGTCCTTCGCCGTCCGGTGCTGGACCAGGGACCAGGTTCAGTCGTGTGTCCTTCTGAAGATGGACAATGTCTTGGAGGTCCGATATATAAATCACCTTGGTGGCACTCGATCGAAGGTTCTTTCGGATCTGGCGACAAACCTGTGGCAGTTTTGTCTTGATCACCAGATTCGGTGACCGCGGAGTATCTTCCCGGTCGGGAGAATCAGGTTGCTGATTTGCACTCGCGCCACTTCCGAGATCCCAGTCTTTGGAAGTTGCATCCAGAAGTTTTTACAATGGTGCAGAACCTTTGGGGTCCTTTTTCAGTCTGGATCTTTTCACCTCCAGACTGGACCATCAGGTACCTCGATTCTTCAACTGGAGGCCGGATTCGTTGGCGGTGGCCACGGATGCTTTCCTGCAGGATTGGGCTCAGGAACAGGCTTATACGTTCCCGCCTTTTGCGATGATCACACGGGCGTCTGCTCAGGTCAGGCGGCAGCGAGCGAAGGTGGTTTTCATCACCCCGATTTGGAGATCGCAAGTTTGGTTTCCGGTTCTACTTGAACTTTCTTGGGATTTTCCAATCCGTCTCCCCCAGTTTCCAGAACTGCTTCTCAATCCAGATCAGGCTCCGCATCAGATTGGTCTGAACGGGTCCGTGCGTCTCATGGCGTAGAGGTTTACAGGAGTAGATGGTCGATCCCAGGCCTTCCGGCGTATGCTGAAGACCTCTTGTCCAAGGCCTGGTCCGATTGCACGGTCAAGAGATACCGATCAGCCTGGAGGCGTTGGTGTCGTTGGTGTGTGCGAAGGGATTGCAATCCCGTGTGCGCAGATGTAGTACAGATCTTGAACTTCCTGGCGAGTCTGGCTCAGCAGGGTTTAGCCTACCAGTTGGTGAATACCTTTCGGTCTGCCATTTCGGCGGGGCATGTTCCGGTTCAAGGGGCGCCTGTCGGGGAACACCCCTTTATCTGCCGACTTCTGAGGGGGCTCAGATTGTCTCTACCTCCTGAGCCGCGGTACTCCGAGTTATGGGATGTCAACAGAGTTTTCAATTTGTTTTTGTCTTGGCAATCCAATGAGTTCTTGTCAAGGAAGGAGCTGTCTGCTAAACTGACGATGCTCCTTTGCCTTATCTCGTGTAGACGAGTATCGGATGTGAGGGCCCTAAACATCACCAGCAGAGTTTTTTCTCCTTCGGGGGTTTCTTTTACCATTTGTCGAAGGACCAAATGTCACACTAGAGTGATAGAATACCCAGAGTTTCCAGATTCCCCGAAATTGTGTGTAGTACGCTGCTTAAAGGCATATGAAGAGATGTCTTTGGAGCTTAGACCTCCAGGGGAGAGACCGCTTTTGATCGCCCTCCGGAAACCACATAAGGCAGTGTCATCTCCCACGATTGCACGTTGGGTGCGATGGGTCATGCAAGAAGTGGGTATTAGCCTGCGGCAGTTCGGGGCTCATTCGACATGGGGGGGCGATGGCATCCAAAGCTTTCACGCTTGGAGCGAGGTTTGAGGACATAATGAATGCAGCAGATTGGTCCTTAGATTCAACCTTTAAAAGGTTCTATTTCAAACCTATTATTGATATGGCACGTTTGGTGGTAAGTTATCTTTAAACTAGCATAATCCGAAGCCTCCGGTCCGGACATAGAATGAAAAATTTCCTATCTACCGTAACAGAAAGTTTCAATTCTATTAAGGACTCGGAGGCGAGGATTATCCCGCCTGCGGAGAAGTACAGTGTTTCTCCTGTTTCATTGCATGTGTTGACTTAATTTGCATGTAGTTTGAAATGGAATTGTATCCCAGTATGGGACAGTTTTCGCTTTGGAATTTTTGTGATTTAAATGTCCAGAGTTTTCTCTGTTAAAGGATGACTTGTGGAATTGTATGCAATTTCGTCGATGTTGGCTTCTAGTTCTGATCCTTTGTTTTGGTTCCAGGAGCGGATTCTGGAAAACAAGACGCATAGAATAAGACGGATTTCGTGGCTCGCGCAATGAAAGAGGAGGGTAAAGATACTGAAGAGGGACTACATGAGGGACCCTGCATTATGATTGGACATTGTTATTCAGGGATATGCTTGTCCCTTGTTTGTTTTTTCTCCAATTTCCCTGGTCTTCTGGGAAATGTGGTTTTGTTGATATGGTTAAAATGGCTGCTGTGGAATTAAAGTAAAGAAAGAATAGCATAATCCTCGCCTCCGAGTCCTTAATAGAATTGAAACTTTCCATTACGGTAGCTAGGAAATTTTTCATTACAGGGCACAACTCAACTTAACTTAGGCTGGTTAACAACGGCCTTGCATGGCAGCCCCTGTCTATGAAAAATAAAAGCACAGAATAATCAGGAGAAGCAAGTAAAGTATCTAAAGGAAACCATAAAATTGTGCTCATGGAACATTAATGGTATGAAAAATAAGTAATATGACACAAAAAATGAATATACTATTCAGACAATTCCATATCATACTACTACAAGAAACCTGGGAAACTGAGCCATTTGTGATGGAAGGCTTTACTGGCTACTTTAACCCAGCCAGTAAAATCAGTAGATACGACCTCCCAATGGGGGGCTTGGCGACATTCCTATACATTTGGTTTGAAGATTAAAAGTGAGGAGGTGATAACAGATGATAATAATACCCTAATAGTAAAAATAAGGAACTGGGATAAATACACTAGGAGCACACTCGTTGTGATAAATATTTATATTAACCCGGAAACAAAGGCAAGGAAATCGATATCCCATAAATTAACATGTATATTGTCAGAACTAATACACGAGGAAGTATCATTGGATAATATGATATCAGGGGATTTCAATATGAATTTGCTGCGGCCTTTCGCCCGAGAACAAAACATACTACAACAAGATTATGTATGGTCTGTTCCGAATCAATATTGCACCCTTTATGGAAATGGTGCGGTTCGGAATTAGTAAAAGATCTTGAATCCCCTGGCTTAAGGGTGCTGAACGGGAGGTCTCAAAGCGATGTACCACCTAGATGGACATATCAGGCTGCAGGTTCGCAGTCAAGTTTAGATTTTACAGTAGTAGCTCTGTCTTTACTTCAACAAATAACTTCATTTCAGATTTATAAGACAGGAGTAAGTGACCATGGCCAGCAAATTATTGAGATAGAAGTCCAACAAAAGTATCATGAAAAAGCAGAATCCCTTCCAGGCGAAATAGAAACAACTAATTATAGGAGATTGTACTGGTCGGAAGGATCACTAGATGCTGTAAGAAGGATAGCTTCACTTTTGGTCAAAAATAGTTTTTCCGTTAAGGCAGGATCTGTGGTGGATCAATGGTCGGAATTTACAGAAAAATTAATAAGTGCCTCCCCTATGGAAAGAAAAATGACTAATTGCCAACTTACATCTCAGACACAGAATCTAAATAGGGTAAAAGCATCTGAATCATGCCGCATCCTGAACAGAAACCCCAATAGAATCTTGTATCACTCAAGGAAGTACCCCTGGAATTAGGAGCTTCAGGTTAAATAAACAAAGTTTACCGGAGGACAATCTGGGAAGAGAAGTTAAAAATAAAGCAAACTCTCTGGGCTAAGGCTCTGTTCTTGAGTAAAGAAAAAAATTCAAGGGCTTTTTGGAGCATGATCAACAATTTGAACCGGGCCCCAGTGAAGATTACAACTTCAACCATAACAGAATCGGCATGGGAAGGAGGTTTTAATAAGGCACTTCAATTATTCAGGCGAACCAAAAGCATATCCTAACTGTGAAGAAAATAGCAACATCATGTTGGAACACAAAGTCCCAGGGGAACACGCAATTGAAATCTCAGAAGTGCAAATTTTCAATTTAATTAAGAACAGCAGACAAGATGGGGCACCTGGCCCGAATGATATCCCGCAAGCCCTGTACAAAATAGATGCACGTTTTTGGGCAGGATATATATCAAAAGTTTTTAATAATGTTCTGCAATTAAAAACAATTCCTGAGTCATGGAAAGGCTCTGTAATAGTACCGAGACATAAAGGAGCGGAGTTGTCAAAACCAGAAAAATACTGCCTTATTGCACTTCAGGACGCCGAAGCTAAGCTCTTTGCAGGGTACTTTTGAAAGAACTTTTATACTGGGTAGAAGAAAAGCAGATTATCCCCTCAATTTAAACTGAGTTTGTTCAAGGTCCAGGCCCGTCATCCAACATTTTAGCGCTCTCAGTAATGATAGATAAATACAAATTAAGGAAACAACCAATCTACCTCTGTTTTGTGGATTTTAAATCTGCGTTTGAAATCTGTGTTCAATGCAACCTTCTGTGGCAAAAGTTGGTTAAACTGCATATCCCGACCTGCCTATTAAAAGCAATCCAAATGTTATACTCCGACACATGGATAAGAGTGAAAATAGGTGATGGTTCCTTTTTGTCAAGGAAAATTAAAACCTCGCAGGGTTTGAAACAAGGCTGCGTTCTTGCACCATACTTATTAAATCTTTTTTTGGCTGATCTAACGCAAGAGCTGGATGAAGTTAATGCACATCCTCCAAGGTTAGGAGACAAATATATATAAAATCTCCTATATGCTGACGATGTGATTTTACTGAGCCAAACAAAGGTCGGTTTGCAGCGACTAATTAATAAATATCAAACTATTCGTTACTCAATGATATGGTAATAAATGAAAAAAAAAACAACGGTGATGGAAGTAAGTAATAAGATTCATAAAAAATATAAGTGGTTCTTACAAACTCGGCAACTAAAACAAGTTAAAACATATAAATATCTTGGAGTAATATTTGACGAGAAGGGCTCCTTCAAGCGACATAAAATGGATATACAAAGAAAAGGAAATTCCTTACTCTTGGCATTTTGTTCATTACAGAGGTCACTAGGAGGCTTTAGCCACCAACCACTACTAAAGATAATATCCGCAAAACTTTCACCAACTATCTCATATGGAAGCGAGGCAATGCAGGGTAGAGATGCAGTAACATTAAATAAAAATTGTTACAAAAATATTTATATCACTGTTTAAACTATCATGCAATGCATCGCCAGCTCAGATAAGATTAGAATTCGGTCTGCTAAACCAAATCATTGCACAAAAGGATTGTACCTTAAAACCTGGAAAAGAATAAAATCAAATATTTCAATTCAGTTAGGCCAAGCTCTTTGGCTAGAAGTTCAAACAAATCCAAATTCACCAACATGGAAGTATTTAATTGAGGCAATAGAAGATCTGTCCATTTATTCTTCATGGGATAAGCCTCTGACTCCAGCAAGAGTTATTAGTACCTAGGTCACATGCCTGGCTGGTTATAAATGAATATAACATTCTTAAATCACAGTCCTATATAGAGTCTGGATGGTCCCCGCTAGAAAAAACAAGGTTCATAAGAGAACAATTCGTTATACTTCCAGGCCTCGCGCATGCAATGCCCTGGTTGAGACAAACAAAACCAACATCTTGTAGGCTGTGTAAACTTGGCGAAGAGAACATCATTCATTTAATCTGCATATGCCCGGCTTTACTGGATCTAAGTCGCAGGTTGCTAAGGACACTGTTTAACCAGCGGGCCATTCGTTCATGCAGACAAGCGGTGATATCATGTTTTAAATCATATGATACAGTACTGAATTGTATATTTGTAAAATTCATGAGAGCAGTGGAAATGAAAATGGCATATATTATGTGATTTCACTTTCAGTCCTAGCAATGAATGTTTTGCTAATTAATATAATATAGAAATATGTAAGGTAATCATCTTTTGTCAGATTGTGATAAATGTAAATATGTAATAATTATTTTTAACAATGTTAGTGATTTTATAATTATGGTTAAATTGATGTCCCCCATTATGTTTTTATTTTTTCTAATATTGTAAGATTTTAATTAATCAACAATAAACAATACTCCACATCTTTATGTTTCAGTGATGTTTTGGCTGTGATGTTCCTTACCTGTTTGAGATTCGCCTTTGCTTTGCATATGTAATTCCATTGCCTTGCTTACAGGTCAAACCCTAATCATGGACTGTGGCTAAACTATGTGATTTGGATGTAGGAATGAATGCAAATAAACAACAGCTGTGAAAAATGTGAGGTGGGTTCTCGCGCGTTGCGAGGCGTAGCGGACATAGATGATAGACTATGGAATGGACTGGATCGTCCTGATTGGCTGGAGCACTGGGACTGTTCTATTGGACTTGTTGTTTTCTTTTGGCATTCACAAGGTTTCATGGGAATGGTAGTTGTTGGTGTTTTGTGAAATGGCTGCTATTCAGTAAAGTGAAGAAAGGATAGCAGAATCCTCACCCCAGAGTCCTTAATAGAATTGAAACTTTCCGTTACGTTAGCTAGGAAATGTTTCATTCAGTTAAATTAACACAATCATGGTCGGATTCTTCATCATTGTTTGGAATTAGCAGCAGTGCTGCAGGATCTAAGGTATTACACCTCTTGGCCGAACTTTTTTCAGCTACCAGTATTCATTGATCATACTTTGTGAGGCGGCTAATTTTCAAATGCTGAGTTTGAGTACTATTCAGCAAAATGAATGAGGGAGAAACAATTATTGAATGATCCATGAAAATTCCTTTACTCTGCTCTTTTGCAAGGCAAACTGCTGCAACCACTTTCAGACCACCAGGAAGAGCTGCGGCTACTGGATTTTATGTAGCTGAGAAGTAGACAATAGGCCATATTACCTCACCATGCACATTGCTATATGCACTCATATGCATTGGGATTATGTGATGACTGTTGACTACCAGTATTTTAATTCACTCTATGTTTTTTAATTCACTCCATCTTGAGTGTACAACATCATTTTTTGTGCACTTGGATTTTGACTTGTAATTCCATTTCATGTCTCCTTATAGTTTCAGAGTAGGAGTGATAACTTTTTCCTCAGCACAGAGCAAAACAGCCTTGCCTGGAACAGAACGTGTGGGATGTGCGTTTGAAAGCATGAGAGAGAGAAATGTGTGGAATGTACTTCCCTGTCTCAGAGTGTAGAGCTGTAGGCAGTGGTGCACAAATGTGCGTTATGTCGTACATTGAGAAATTACGTTTTAATTATTAGATTTAACTTGCTCTAACTGCATCTTGAATTCTGACTCTTTCTTGCCCGAGTTCTGCACACACAAGCAGGCACCCAGGTTACTCTCGGTTATTCAGGTCATTTGCGTGCAGAATTGTTTTCCTCTTTTAGAGTGTTTTTAGTATTCTTTGAGATGTTTTCTACTTTCTTGAGCTTCACTAAGATAAGGGGCTGGGACATTTAGTGTGGGAGCACGAGGAGAATGCGTGAGGAATCCTTTGCCTTGGAATGCTTGCAGGAGCCTGGCCAGCACCAGAAAGTTTCCTTGACGTAGAGGGTGTCTTCTCGAAACATCTTGTGCATGGAGAATATTATAAAAACTGGGGTTTCTTGGCTCTTCGACAAGATCTCTCCTGAGAGATGGACGTATCTGCTTAGTGCTGTATTTCCTGGCTTGAGACGTCTCTTGACCCAAGGACTATTATCTGGGAACCCAGTCTTGAGAGGTTTAAGATAAAGATATTGCAGCCAGTGAGGTATTTCCTCTGATCATTGGTATTGAGATATATGTACAGATACATAGGGGGTCTATTACGATGGCGGGCGGACTGTGTCCGCCCACCACCGTAATGGTACACAGGACCGACCGCCAGAGGTGCGGCGGTCCCGCTGTGCCCATTAGGATGCGACCGCCACCCTGGCGCTCGCATCCCACATATTTAACATTGTGGCGGGCGGTGCTGTAAGCAGCACCCGCCACAATGTTAAATATGCATGTTGTGCATTGGCATGCACAACGTGACAGGCACCGCGCGGTGCCTGCCACCTTGTGTATGCCAATGAAGGGTGGTACCATAGGTACCCCCCAAGTGCAGCCCCCCACCCCCCGGGGGCCCGTAACGGGCCCCCAAAGCAATTTGCGCATGCCTTTCCATGGCGGCATCGGAAAGGCCTTTATAATTGCACATGCTAATATGGATGGAGGTACCTGCAAGGCACCGCCACCATATTGAGGGCCTTTTCCGCCCGGCCGGGAATCCGACCGGCGGAAAGGCGGCGGACGGTCTTACCGTCCGCCGCGATGCCCCCCGCCATACTAATATGGCGGGGGTGAAACAGGAGCGATCCGCCTGATATCATAATGGGCCCCATAGTTATCTTTATATATGTTTTTGGTCTGTGCACATTTATTTATTATTTGCATTTCGCTTGTGAATATTTCACTATTATTATCTGCTTGTGTTCTATTTTCTAGCATTTGACTTGTGAATGCACCATTATCTACTTAATTTTTGCTCCCTTGCATTTCACTTGTGAAAGTTTCATTATTATCTGAACTGTAAGTGTTTATTATTTGCATGTGTTTTACCATAATTATCTGCTTGTGTTTTATCCCATGCATTTGATTATTTTGTGAGTGTTTCATTATTATTTTCTATCACATATATATATATATATATATATATATATATATATATATGTATATTTTACATTTGCATGTTGTTTTATCTGATTCATTTGACATTTGGGAAAGTATTTCTGTTAGAGAGTGTTGCATTAATAAAACCCCATGCTTTATTCTGAAAACTGTCTTTTGATGTGCCTCATTTCATGAGTGTGGAGCCCCCTTTCTGAGTGCTTTCTTGCTTTACCGAGTGCTTCTGCTGGGGAGTGCTGAGTTTCTTTTATTTGGGAGTGTAAAGCAAGACACCATACTTCCGGACTAACATGTACAGTGCACACCCGCTTTTTTCATGGTCAGATTGGAAAAGCTCCTTGTCATAACCAAGCATTCTGAGAGCAAGTGCTCTACAAAGTTTTTCTCCGCGTTTCTGGAAGGTCTCCATACATTCGCTATCAAATGGTACCTATCCTTGATATCATTGCGGGCAAGCCTCACTTTTGGGCCTGACCCTTGCTGCAGGGTCACCCCCAAACATTTTGCCTTCCTCCTTCTCTTTTTGCTGAATTTGTTTTTGTTGGCTTTAGGACTCTGAGCACTTTACCACTGCTAACCAGTTCTTAAGTGCATGTGCTCTCTGCTTGAAACATAGTAACAGTTTATCCACAATTGTCATATATGATTTACTTATAAGTCCCTAGTAAAGTGCGCTACATGTGCTCAGGGCCTAGGAATCAAATGCTACTAGTGGGCCTGTAGCACTGATTGTGCCACCCACCAACATGTATTTAAAAAGTAGTATATGTACTTCTAGGTTTTACATGTCCCGGTAGTGAAATACTCTTAAATTGATTTTTTGCTACTGCAAGGCCTATCTGTCCCACAGGATAACAATGGGATTGCCTTATTATGTTTTAAAAGTGTAGTTTCCAATTGGAAAGAGATGGGACCCCCAAATTTGGTGTCTCAGAACTCACAATTTATAAATACAACTTATGGTTAAGTTGGTATTTAAATTGCAGTTCTGAAAATGCCACTTTTAGAAATTTGACATTTTCTTACTTAAACCATTTAGTGCCTTCTGCCTGTCTCTGGAATGCACATCTGGGGTGGAGACAGCTGGCTTTCTGCATTCCCTGTTGATAGGCACACACAAAGGAAGGGTAGGTGTGACTGAGTAGACATCTGCATGTTGAAGGGTCATCCTGAGCAGGTTTGGAGGGAGGAGCTGACACTTTACGCCTGAAAGGGATGTCTCATGTCCCCACACAAAGGATTGCATAACCTCCTGAAGTGAGTCTGGAGCCAGGGCAGGAAAGGCAGGGTCTTGTGCACTTCAAAGCATCTCTTTGAAGTCTCCCTACTTCAAAGACCCAACTGGGTTGAAGTACTGCGCCTCTGACACCACTAACTGAGAACACTTCTGGAACTGAGTACATTCTACCAGCTAGAGGGACTGCTGCGTTGCCGGGAAGGACTGCCACTTTGCTAAGCTGCTTTGCCGTGTTGGCCTGCTGCCTCCTGCTTCTTGCCTGGGAGTGAGAAGGACTGGACCTGCATCTCTACATCCCAGAACCTAAGTACTCCCTAAGGGCATGTTGGCTTGCCTCCTGTTTCTGAAGTCTCGGGGATATCAAGACTTCACTTTCATCTTCAACTCAACACCTGGACCTTACTTGCTGTAAATCTTGCTCAGCCAAGTGTTGCCAATTTAATCCAGGGCCTTTGAAGTGAGTTTAATGTGTTGCATCTGTAAGAACCTGCGCATCAACGTCACTGTGCCGATCGGAACTGACACATTGGCTGCTGGGAGATCGGGATCGAAGCATCACTGCTACTGCAGGGACTGGGACGAGCGTATCGCACTCTGAAGTGCCACATTGCCTCTGGAATTTCTGCTTTGGAACCAATGCATCGCCGGCACTGCGTAGAGAAGATCGACGCATCGCCCCTCCAGCTTGGATTAACACAGCGCATCGCATTCGGATCCTCCGCACTCCGGAGTCGGGGCTTCGTCCACAGAACTGACACATCGCTACTACAGGGAGAAATCCGGTGCAACCTCGCAATTGCAAGGAGATCATCGATGCATCGCTCCACTGCGCCCCGCATTTTGCGCTGCAACAAGGGTTAGAGTACTTTTGCTCAGAGGGCTCTGCGTGGGTCCTGTAGCCAGACAGTGCTACATAGCGAGAGGCCTCAACTCTTGACTTTGTCCTGGTCCAGCGTGACCAGAATACCCCATCGGCGCTTATTGCTTTTAAGTGCTTTTTTTTGCATTTAATCTTTAAAAATTTGTATCTGGACTTGTACGCATTTTGGTCTTGTTTTATTTCTAAAATCATAATCTATTTTTCTAAACTGGTGTGGAGTCTTTTTTGTGGTGTTTTCACTGTGTAAGTCTTTGTAGTGAACACAAGGAGATGATGAACTGAGCGCTGAAACTTTTCAGACACTCACCCCCAGTCACAGATCTGGGTTGAATCCATCATCATTCTTTAGCTCACTTCGCCACCTCAGTTCAGACCCAGCTATATGCAAATCCGTCTTGACCCTGTGCCTCATGGGAACAGTCCAGCCTGAACTGGTAAGCAAGGTCTTCCCTGAACCGAAAACAGGGGAACTGGGGTGAATGTTTGATTTGCTCTGCATTCCGTCCATCATCTGTGTGTCTTTTGCTTTCTCGCCCTAAGTGCGCCGGGTATGCCCAGACATGGGTCCCGGGCTCACTGTGCCACTGGATTCAAGCTAGCCTGGCTGATATGGGGTGATGCCCCGAAACCATTCCCAGGATGCTTGTTTCCCATCCAGGGCGGACCTGGCTTGGCAGTTCGGTCTGGACTGTTCCCATGAGGCACAGGGCCAAGGCTGATTTGCATATGGCTGGGTCCAAATGGGGGTGGCATGGTTAGCGAAAGATTGATGGATTTAATCCAGATTTATTGACCGAGGTGAATGTTTGATTTGCTCTGCATTCCGCCCATCATCTGTGTGTCTTTTGCTTTCTCGCCCTAAGTGCGCCGGGTATGCCCAGACGTGGGTCCCGGGCTCACTGTGCCACTGGATTCAAGCTAGCCTGGCTGATGTGGGGTGATGCGCCGAAACCGGTCCCAGGATGCTTGTTTCCGGTCCAGGGAGGACCTGGCTTGGCAGTTCAGTCTGGACTGTTCCCATGAGGCACAGGGTCAAGACTGATTTGCATATGGCTGGGTCTAAAATGGGGTGGCATGGTGAGCAAAAGAACGATGGATTTACCCCAGATTTATTGACTGGTGGTGAATGTTTAATTTGCTCTGCATTCCGTCCATCATCTGTGTGTCTTTTGCTTTCTCGCCCTAAGTGCGCCGGGTATGCCCAGACGTGGGTCCCGGGCTCACTGTGCCACTGGATTCAAGCTAGCCTGGCTGATGTGGGGTGATGCCCCGAAACCGGTCCCAGGATGCTTGTTTCCGGTCCAGGGAGGACCTGGCTTGGCAGTTCAGTCTGGACTGTTCCCATGAGGCACAGGGTATAGACTGATTTGCATATGGCTGGGTCTAAACTGGGGTGGCATAGTGAGAAAAAACATTATGGATTAAACCCAGTTCTCTTGACTGGGGGTGAGTGGTTGAAAAGTTTCAGAACTCCATTCATCATCATGTTGTGTTTGCTGGGTGGGCATTGTGCTTCCGTGCCTCCTGGTCACCTCCAAGTGGCATAGACTCTGTTCCCTCTGCTTGCATGTTCTCCTCTTCAAGAATCCACCCTTGGATTCCACTGGACTTTTTCAGAGTCTTCGCAGGGAGGCCTTTCTACCCAAGCCTTCCATTGTCATCTATGGAAGGCTCTGACGTCACTTCACCCCTATGCACCCAGCTTTCCTGGTGCAGGTAACCTGGTTCCCGGGCATCCACGGGTGGGTTGTCTCTCCAACCTTCCGTCCTCCAAAGGCTTTCTTCGTAGTCCTCTGGGAAGGGTATTTTTTCTTTAAAACTGCAACCACGGCTTCTCCATTGACTTCCATTGGGCATGTGGCTGTGTTTCCACTCTGCACACAGCCTCCGTGGGGTTACTGGGTACTTACCTTGGGTGGTTCCTTTTTCTCCCAGCTCCTCTGAGTCTTCTGGTCCAAGACCCGTTCTTCCTTTCAGTTTGCATTCCACTGGAGACCAGTGTATATTTGTGCTACTTTCCTGATTTCTCTTAAGTATTTTCATGTTTATTGTTGATATCGCCGTCTAGGAGATATACCAATGTGTTGTGTAACAAATAGACCTATTTTTATAAACACTCTGTGGTTCTTTTTCATCTAATCTACACTGTCGATTAAATGTAGAAAAACTCCACAGCTACCACTTTGAGAGCCTAAGGTTATCAAAGACCTCTATAATCACAGTAAGGATTGCCTAGATTAGATCAAGGTGCATAACTCCTTTAAGTGTGCACCATATACTAAGCCAGTCTCCTACATTGGTGTGCTGCGGTTGGGATTAAAGTCTGCTTTGTTTATCACTTAATCAAGTGAAGGTTAGGTAAAAAACCATCACTAGTTAGGCACATATAAAATACTTTATCAAGTAAGTTCTACTGAACTTTTTGGATTAGTTGTGAAGGGTCTTAGGACAACCCTTTTTTCTAATCTTTAGAAATTTAGGATCACTAGGGTAGGTGGGTGAACTACACCACACCACACTACACCTTGAGAAATGTCTCAGTTTCGTGAGTCCAGTGGGGCTCAACCCTCTGGATACAGTGGTCTTAGGTTCCTGGAACTTAGGACCCTGGGTGGATCTAGGAAACTTAAGACTGGTAGCAACCCTACCAAAGAGCAGCTCTTAGAGATGCTCCTGCAGCATGACCTCCAAAATCCTGATTTGTCAGAAGGGCAGGATAACTTGGGTATGGGTGGTGATGGTCCAGAAGAAGAGCCAGGGGTGTTCAATACCAATGACTCTGCTTCTGAGCATGTCCAGGAGGAGTCTGAAGACCCCTCATTGGTGAACACTAGTCCCTCAGAGAATAGTACTGAAAGTACAGAGGGAGGACCTAGAGGTAGGTCCCCCTTTACTCCTCCTGGGAGGGTACAAAGAGTTCAGGGGAGGTCCAAGTCCTCCTCGGTTAGTTCGACCTCCTCTTCCACTTCAGTAGGGACCTCTATCTCTAGCAAGAGGGAGGACTCCTTAGAAAGGGAATACCACCTACTCAAACTTGAGAGAGCCATGCTCAGGCTCAAGAAAGAGCCATTTGCCCTAGAAAATGAAACACTAGAAGTTCAGAGAGCTATGAAGAATTTGGTAGTACAATCCCATGGTGGTAGCACTAGTGAATCTAAGGTCAGGGAACACTCCTCTGACACTAGGAACTTGAGCAGGATAGTCCCTCCTTACCAGGAAGGTGATGATATCTATAAATAGAGCACTGCTCTAGAGAGGGCTTACAGCTTACTTAGAAATCGAAATTGAACAAAGACAGGTCAGACCTTGCTGCTGAACCTCAACCTTATTTTTAAAACTGTTGTTTTTATATCGCGCCGCTCACCTGTATCTCACTGTGCTGCCCTAGTCCGCCGCGGCAAGTGCCGTTTTTGCGGTGGGTAATAGCACCACCATTTTAGTCACAGTACCTCTGAGCACTAGAGGTCAGCACTCCACTCGCCCCACATGCTGCTGCAGTCCCGCCCACTCCCTGTCACATTTAAGGAAGTACGCAGAGCGGACGCGCAGCTTACTTAGAAACCGAAATTGAACAAAGACAGGTCAGACCTTGCTGCTGAACCTCAACCTATTTTTAAAACTGTTGTTTTTATATTGCGCCGCTCACCTGTATCTCACTGTGCTGCCCTGGTCCGCCACGGCAAGTGCTATTTGTGTGGAGGGTAATAGAACCACCATTTTAGTCACAGTACCTCTGAGCACTAGAGGTCAGCGCTCCACTCGCCCCACACGCTGCTGCAGTCCCGCCCACTCCCTGTCACATTTAAGGAAGTGCGCAGAGCAGACGCGCAGCTTACTTAGAAACCGAAATTGAACAAAGACAGGTCAGACCTTGCTGCTGAACCTCAACCTTATTTTTAAAACTGTTGTTTTTATATCACTCCTCACATAATGGCCAATCTTCCGCAACAGCAAGTTTATGCCTCAGAAAACCTGCTAATAGTACTGCTATATCTAATCAAAACAACTTAACAGGCTTATACTGCAACGCCCGCTCCCTCCCAAAACACTCTTTGGAAATTTGGTCTCTACTGGACTCAGAGAAACCAGACCTATTTTTTATCACCGAGACATGGCTCGACGAGTCCTCGCAACCCGATATCTCCTTAGCCCTCCCCCACGACTATTAGTTGACCAGACTGGACAGAAAAGATAAAAGAGGCGGGGGCATAGTTATAGCTTTTAGGACTAACACCAATTTACACATTATTGACACCATCCAAACAGACTGGGGTGAAATCTGTATTTTTAAAATAAACAGTATCAGAAAAGGGACCTGGAGAGGGGCCCTACTCTATCGATCCCCTGGCAACAAAAGTCACTTTACTAGCCATCAAACAGAGGTAATTGCACCACATGTCCTGGCCGCTGACAACTTTCTCCTTTTGGGGGATTTCAATTACCATGCAGACCTACCATCCGATCCACACTCAGATGATCTTGTTTCCAGCCTTAACACTCTAGGCCTTAACCAACTGGTAACTGGCCCCACCCATATAGCTGGGCACACCTTAGATCTTTTATTTACTAACTCTCCTCAGGTGAAGGTCGACCAACCAGTCCCAGTTTTATGGTCTGACCACCATGTGCTAAAATTTCAATTACTGGGTATACCAACCCGACAAGACCCCTTGAAAGAATCAAGGTTAAGCAGGTCCTGGAATAAAATAAACTTAGACTCCTTTTCTGCTCATTTTGCCCTCCTTCCACCATTAGAATCAGATCTCCCCAATGAGGCAGCCAAATCCCTCGAGCAAGCTATCACCTCGACCCTTGACAAAATCGCCCCGGTAAAACAAGTCAAATGCCCTCATAAACTGTCCCCCTGGTTTACACCAGACCTGAAAATCGACAAATTAGCTGCCAGAAAGGCAGAACGTAAATGGAGACACACAAAAAATGCTGCAGACAAACAGGACTATTAAAACAATACACTGGCGCTATATGGACCACATAGCTGCAGCCAAAAAAACCTACCTAGGTGATAGAATCAACCAGGCATCCAACTCACACAAAGAACTGTATAGGATCTTGAAAGAATTTACCAATCCCCCCTCTTGTCAACCAACGCAGACCACCTCGCAGGAGTGGGATGACTCCCTTTCAGTCTTCTTTGTGAACAAAATTAATGTCATCCATAGACTCTTTCCCGAGCCAACTGGAACACCACCTTCAGAGAGAAACCTAGACAAACCCCCCCCCCACACTCCAACCTTCTTAGAGAATTCCGATTAGTCACTGAGGAAGAAGTTTTAACAACCATCACAAGGATTAAATCTGGCTCCCCCACAGATCCAGCCTCCGCCCAGATTATATCCAAAATCGGACCACCCCTTTTGCCCAGACTGACCAAACTATTTAATAATTCACTATCTCTGTCCACCGTGCCATCAATTTGGAAAGAGGCCATAGTTAGACCCATCTTAAAAAAGCCTAATGCTGACCCAAAACAGCACAACAGTTACCGACCAATTTCCCTCCTGCCTCTCTTTGGAAAAGTTCTGAAATCACTGGTAAACAATCAACTATCCAAACACCTAGAGAGCAACAACCTGCTGGACTCCTCTCAATCTGGGTTCCGGGCCTTCCACAGCACCGAAACGGCACTACTGGAGATAGTCGATAACATCAGGCTCTCCCTTGACGCCAGACAATCTGCCATCTTGGTCCTACTTGACCTGTCGGCAGCTTTCGACATCATCTCCCATAGCATCCTCCTGGACCGCCTGTGGGAGCTTGGTGTCGAGGGCCCGGCGCTGAGCTGGCTCAGGAGCTACCTGACAGACCGCACATCTAAAGTCCAAATAGGAGCCTTCACCTCCAGTAGCCAGCCCATTGACAAGGGTGTTCCCCAGGGATCCATTCTAAGCCCCACACTTTTTAATTTGTATCTATCTCCTTTAGCCAAGATAATTAAAGCCCATGGCTTTGATTCAGTGTCGTACGCGGACGACACCCAACTGCTAATTACCCTTGGACCAGATCCTAACAACACGAAACTAAGATTTAAGCAATATATGGCAGACCTCAAAGAGTGGATGACAAATAATCATCTCCAACTTAACGCTGGTAAAACGGAGATTATACTCTTCGGAAATGCACAAAAGTTGTGGACCGATGACTGGTGGCCGTTTACCCTAGGCCCCTGCCCTTTACCTAAGACGGCAGCCCGCAACCTTGGAGTGATAATAGACAATAAACTCTCTATGTCTGATCACATCAACCATGTGGTTCGCACATGCTATAGGCTAATGCGTAGCCTTAGAAAAATCTTTAAATGGATCCCATTGTCCTCACGCATGCCTTTAGTGCAGGGATTAATCATAAGCCGCCTGGACTATGGCAATGCCCTGCTAGCATCCATAAATGAAGCACACTTAACAAAGCTCCAGGTTTTGCAGAACACAGCGGCTAGACTGGTCCTCAACCTCCCCCCGTGCTCGCCTTCAGCCCGCAGTTTGAAGACCCTTCACTGGCTCCCCATCAGAAAGCGGATCACCTTTAAACTATGCTGTCTGGTACACAAAACTCTTAACAGAAAGGGACCTCAATATCTAGCACAGAAACTAATAAAATATCAACCAATAAAAACCCTTCGATCTGCCAGTAAACAACTTCTAACCACACCAAAAATCCGCACCGTCAAGAATGGCGGCAGATCATTCTCTAAAATCGCCCCCTACGATATGGAACACGTTGCCCATACACCTCCGTATGGAAATTGACCATAAGAAATTCCGCAGATCCCTCAAAACTTTGCTATTCTGAGTCCCTTCCCCCCCTGGCAGTTCTTCCTCTCTTTGTTTCCCCGGTTCCTGAGTACAAGCTAGCGCTATGAGACCTAAGGGTGATATATGCGCTTAACAAATACCAAAGAGGGCCTGTAAGGTACAGAAAGTCCCTCTGGGGCAGTAGGCAGCTACCCTGTGGCTCTCCTTTACAAATAAAAGTAGAGACAAACTCTTTTTTAGTTTAAAAAAAATATATATATATTTTCCTCTTACAGAAGTGACATCAACAAAAACAACGTATGGCTTGCTGGTCGCACTACCCCATTGACAGATAAATTGACCGTTACAATTTTACAGAGTGACAGTTTTACGTGGAAAAATGATCAATCATTCCCTCCAACCGTCGTAGCTTGATCCCTCGTTCTCATGTAGTTCATAAGTGGTTCCCAAATGTCTTTGAGGTAGAGACAAACTCTTAACTGTGAGGGAAGAAGATGCAGATAGTTACACAGTCTTGAAGAGTGCACTCATAGATGGATTTGGGTTAACCACTGAGCAATACAGGGTTAAGTCTGGAGACACACAGAAGGCACACACTCAAGACTGGGTAGATTTTATTGATAGTGCTATTAAGGCTCTGGAAGGCTGGCTTCGTGGAAGTAAAGTACATGATTATGAAGGACTGTACAATTTACTGATGAGGAAGCACATCCTTAATAACTGTCAGAATCAATAACTGCACCAGTACCTGGTGGACTCGGATCTGACATCTCCATAAGAATTGGGAAAAAAGGCAGACAAGTGGGTTCGCACCAGGGTGAAACAAAAGTGTCATGGTGTTGATGACCAGAAGAAGCAAAACTCTTCTAAGGCCCAAGAGAAAGGAGGGGAGAAATCTAAAGAAGAGAAAAAGTCATCAGAAGGTCCCCAACTATCTTCCTTTGGGAGTGGGTCCTAATCCTCTTCCTCCTCTGGTAAGGAACCTTGGTGCTATTTATGTGAAGGAAAAGGCCATAGGGCAAAGGATTCCAATTGGCCTAAGTCTAGCACCACCACTACTATTACTACTACTACTACTCCTAAACCCCCTAGTGCCCCTAGCAGTAGCACTGGTAGTACTAGTACACCCAAGAACATAGCTGGGTTCACCCTAGGTACTGAAGTGGGTTCTGTTCTAGTCAGAACACCCACTCAGGCTGTCTTAGTCTGTGATGGTGGCATGGATAAATACTTTTGTGCAAGTCCCACTAACTTGGGCAAATAGGCAACAGTCTCTTATCAATGGTCAGGAAGCTGAAGCTTACTGAGACACAGGTGCCAGTGTCACAGATTCTACTTGGTCAGATTTACCAAGTGACCAATGCTAATAATGTCAGGACAGATCATTCCATAGCAGTTGTTCATCTCAGCTGGGAAGGGGTAACTGGCCCTAAAAGAGTTGTAGTCTCCTCCAATCTACCTGTAGAATGTCTCCTGGGCAATGATTTGGAAACTTCAACCTGGTCTGAAGTGGAGTTGAAATGCTGGGCATTTCAGCAAGTATCTTTGCTGTCACTAGGGCTCATGCCAAGCAGTTAGACTTTGAAGGAGCCCTAGATCCTGAAAAAAATGGACCAGCCCGCTCCCAAGAGTAGGGGCAGGAAGGGTAAAGATTTATACTCCTCAGAGGCTTCCAGTGAGAATCAATCTCCTGAGGGAGATGATCTCGGTACCTATGAAGGAACTGCCCAAGAGGAGATTGGACCTGACACAGCAGAGTTACAGGGAACAGGGAGAGCTTCCAGGGAAGAGTTGGGACTTAAACAGAAGGCCTATCCCTCTCTTGAACAACTCAGCATGCTGCTGCTGAGGAAGCAGGATATGTCAGTGGGCCCCATTGGACCTTTGGGAAGATGGGCTTCTATATTCTGAGAGTAGAGACCCCATGCCTGGTGCCACCAGGAGGATGGCCATACCTCATTAGTTCAGGGATTTCCTATTGACCCTAGCACATGACATTTCCCTTGCAGGACATGTTGGGCAAAGTAAGACTTGGGACAGACTTGTCCCTCACTTTCACTGGCCCCACATGTCTGAAGATACCAAGGAATTTTGTCACTCCTGTGTCACCTGCCAAGCCAGCGGTAAGTCAGGTGTCACTACAAAGGTCCCCTAAATCCAACTACCTGTGGTTGGGGTTTCCTTTGAGAGAGGGTAGGGATAGATATTGTAGGTCCCTTAAACCCTCCAACAGCATCTGGACATAGTTTTATCCTAGTGGTGGTGGGCCATGCCACTAGTTATCCAGAGGCCATTCCCCTTAGGACCACTACAGCTCCTACAGTGGCAAGGACCCTCCTAAGAATCTTTTCCAGAGTTGGGTTTCCTAAGGAGGTCTTGTCAGACAGAGGTACTAACTTCATGTCTTGCTACATAAGAGCTATGTGGAAAGAGTATGGTTTTAACTGCAAGTTCACCACACCCTACCACAAGGCAATGGGCTTGTTGAAAGGTACAACAATACCCTCAAAGGTATGTTCATGGGACTCCCAGAAAAACTGAGAAGAAAATGGAATGTCTTACTACCTTGCCTACTCTTTGCCTACAGAGAGGTTCCTCAGAAGGGGGTGGGCTACAGCCTATTTGAACTTCTGTTTGGACATCCAGTTAGGGGTCCATTATGTCTAGTTAAAGAAGGATGGGAGCAACCTCTCAAGCCTCCTAAAGAGGACATAGTAGACTGTACTGGGCCTGCAATCTCGCATGTCTGAGTACATGAAGAAGGCCAGCAAAAACCTTGAGGCCAGCCAGGAGCTTCGGAAAGCTTTGCATGACCAAAAGGCTGTACTGACTGTTTACCAGCCAGGACAGAAAGTGTGGGTGTTGGAGCCAGTGGCCCCAGCAGCTCTCCAGGATAAGTGTAGTGGCACCCACACCATACTTGAAAAGAAAGGTGAGGTAATCTACTTGGTTGACCTAGGTACTCCGAGAAGTCCCCACAGGGTACTTCATGTGAACCGCCTAAAACCTTTTATTGACAGGGCTGACATGAGCTTGCTCATGGACACTGATGAGGGACAGGAAGAAGAGAGTGACCCTCTCCCTGATCTCCTCCCTCAGGACCCTGTTGATGGATCAGTTGAAGGAGTAGTCTTGGCAGACAGCCTCACTGGTCAACAGCAAGCTTATTGTACACAGGTTCTCAGTCAGTTTTCTGGTCTCTTTTCTCTGACCCTTAGTCAGACCACCTGGTGTACCCATGAGGTGGACACTGGTGAAGCCTGCCTGTGAAAAGCACAATTTACAGACAGCCAGACCATGTCGGAGACTGCATCAGGACTGAGGTCCTAAAGATGCTAGATTTGGGGGTCATTGAGCCTTCAGATATCCCGTGGGCTAGTCCTGTAGTCCTTGTGCCAAAACCTCACAACCAGGATGGTAAGAGAGAGATGAGGTTCTGCGTGGACTACAGTCACTAGGACTTATGCCCATCCAATTACAAGGGCAGATGAGCTGATTGATACTCTGGCCTTTTTCAGTTCATTTGACTTCACTGCTGGTTACTGGCAAATCAGACTCACTGAGGATGCCAAGCCAAAAACAGCATTTTCAAGCCCTGGTGGGCATTATCAATTTATTGTAATGCCTTTTGGCTTGAAGAATGCACCTGCCACAATTCAGAAGCTAGTGAATAAAGTCTTGACAGGTTTGGAAGCGTATAGTGCAGCATACCTAGATGATATTGCTGTAGAATCACTGACATAATATCGACTGACACAATATCGACCTACATTTTTATCGACACAAAAATATCGAGGACACTAATATCGATAACCTATACTTAATTAAAATAATACACTATTATCGACACCAAAATATCGTCAAACAATAATATTGATAACACTATTATCAAACACATAAATATCGTTATTCAAAATATCGGACATAGTTTAAAAATATAAAACATGTCAAAAATATCGATCACAATAATATAGACAGCAATATTATCGTTTTTTTAAAATTATCGACAACTTAAAAACAGATAAAACAAACAAAACTTAACTCCATAAATATATTTCAATCAATAAACATACACTGCATACAAAATAAATCAAATACAATCAATTTAAAAAATAGTAAAACATATTATAAAACATTAAATCATAAATACACTATTAATAACTATTTAAATCTTATATTTAAATAATATACACACATTATTTTACATCACATAGATTATAATACACATTTAAAGGATTCAACCTGTTTAAAAAAAAAAAAAGCACTAACTGACTCTTAATTAGCGTTTTCCATATATGGAAACCAACTACCAAAACAATTAAAACAATAAATATCAACCAAGCAAATACACACAATATAAAAATAAACCAATCACATTAAACAAACAATTAATTAAACACTATATAAAGAAAGAAAAATTATTCTTATTTTACACATCAAACCAAAAAGAATCAAGAAGACGAAACTCTGCCGGATTGCTGCCAGAAACAAGGACTTCATTAAAGAAAAATCTATTTCCTATTTTAAAATGTAAGTAAAATGCCATTTATAATATAACACTAATGCTAATCTTCAAAAACTACTATTTATCATGCACAAGTAATTAATATATATGTTTTTCAATCTATGTCTCCTCTACAGATAATTCTCAAAGCATCCAAACAATTACAGACCAGCTTCTAAAATCATCTAACAAATAAAGTAAGTATTCAGCAAAATGCTTTTTAAAAATTATCTAAAACACCCAAACAAACCCCAACTTCATCCCAAACCCCCACCCCTCACCATATACAATTTAACAAAATAATTAAAAATATGTTTTACTCTACCAACAGAAACATCAGCAACAAAACAGAATTCAACCAACAAAGAAAGGACATCTCCATTCAAAACAACCTCAAAATCAACATTGTAAGTATATTAATAACAATGTGTATGTATTAATTAAAAAACATGTACAATATTCATTTATTAATTTTTATATACATTTTTCGTAGCATTTAAAACATCACAATGACAGAAGGCGCCCAATTTATCACTTCCCAGAAAGGAAAGTTTTTGTTATGCTACATGGGGTATGTCTATACCCAGGAAAAGCAAAGTGGACTTAAAGTAAATTGGGAATGTAGCAAGTACTATTCAAATAAGTGTTATGGGAGGGCAACAACTAGAGAAACAACAGTTTTGTATGTAAGAGAGCATAACCACCCCCCAAATGTTACTGAAATAGAGGTTAGGAATGCCCTACACATTAAAGAAGCCAGTACTAGCTCACAGAAATCTACAACTCAAATACTTAAGGAGATGCTGCCCAAAGTACCCCAACATGCTACTGGCCAAATGCCCTCTATTTCTTCATTAAAAAGAACTATATCTCAAACAAAAAATGCCACAACGACCACCACACCTGCCCCAAAAACATTTGAAGACGTAGTAATTCCCCCAGAACTATCTATAACTCATAACGAAGAACCCTTTGTTTATGACAACAAATCCAAAGAGAAAAGAATAATTATGTTTGCAACAGCAAATAATTTAATAAAACTACAACAATCAGAAACATGGATGATGGACGGGACTTTTAAAATTTGTCCCAAACCATTCTATTAATTATACACTGCCCATGCCCTATATCAAAACACTAACATCCCTTTTATCTACGCCTTACTACCCAATAAACAAAACTGCACATATATGGAAGTACTAACTAAAATTAAACAAGAAACAAACAATTATTTTCCACAGAAAATAATTATTGATTTTGAGCAGGCAATGATAAATGCAATTCTAAAATCCTACCCACACACATCAATTCAGGGTTGCTACTATCATTTCAATCAGTGTATATGGAGACACCTTCAGAAATCAACACTAAGGGCCCGATTCCGATCTCTCTCGGAAGGCCTCCGAATCTGATTTGGCTTTACCGGATCCGATTTGTAGCCCTTGTTCACAACCGAATCTCACACAAGTCCGAACGACCAAGTACGATGCGAAGATCGCGTAAGCGCCGACCGAATCGTTTCCGGACCCGAACCGCTCCGTACGTCTCGTTTGTAGACAAATCGAGCCGCGCAATGGAGCCGATTTCCCACCGAGCGAGTACGATGCACGATTCGGGCAGCCGCTTCGCCTTGGTCTCAGCGAGACGAAACGGCTGTCGTAAGCGTACTTCGGGGGGGCTGTACCAGGCCCCACTTCACCCGGGGCCCTCCGAATCTATCACGGGGGGTGCCCATGGGTCCCCCCAATCCAAGCATGCACAGTGTGGCTGGCACCATGGGGTGCCTGCCATAGGGTGTACGCTTTTCCCCACCCACCCCTTTTCTGCTATGGGAGCCTGTGTACGCGTCTGTACACAGGCTCCCATTTAGTTCAATGGGAGACTGAGCGAACGGAGTCCATAATCATACGGCTGCATCGTACTCGCTTGTTCGGACTCCCGGAGCATGTTTCGCTCAGAAAGCCCTCCAGATCCGAGTCGTACGGAGGGCTTTCCTAGCGAGATCGGAATCGGGCCCTAAGTGTTGAATATGCGACAAACAGTTAATTCGCATACCAAATATAAAAACTTATAGCACTGGCCTACATCCCAGTTACTGACGTGGCCGAACATTACAACTTATTAATAGAAAGTCCTTACTACCAGCAACACGAACAAAAATCAAGTCCCCTCCTAGACTATTTTGAAGATACCTGGGTGGGAAGACTCCATAGATCAGGACATAGAAGGCAACCAAAATACCAAATTCCATGGTGGAATGTATACCTTAGCACACTAAACCAAGAGGCAAAAACAAACAATGCTGTTGAAGGTTGGCATAATGCCTTCCAAGCAGCAACAGGACGAGGTCCACCTACTCTACACAAACTCCTACTCTCCCTCCAAAAAGAACAGAGCTACCAACAGCTAAGAATGGAGCAATCTGTAACACAAATCAGGCCTAAACTATCCAAACAAACTAAACAAATGTTTGAATACCTATAACATCAAGTCAGACTATATCCAACAACAAAAGGCCTAGAATACTTAGAAATAATTGCCAAAAGCCTACTATAAATTAAAAATCCAGTTTAAAATATGTAATACTTTTCTGTAAAATTAATTAAAATGCATAAATATAATTTTTATATTTTCACAAAATTAATTTGTCTAATATATTTTTTTTAAAACAATAAATATATATATAGACATATTAATTAAATATATGAAAATATAAACAACAATAACACTAACTATCTTAGCATTTCCCTCCCACAACAAATAATTAAAATAACTTACCGTTTCCGTAGCTGTAGAAATAAAATCCCAACTCTTGTGAAACAATCCAGGTATATCATAATCCAAATAGAACGAAAAAGTACCCCAAAAATTTTTAAAAATCCAACTGTTCAAAAAGTAATCCTCCGTCCGTTCGTCTACAAACGATATACCATAAAAAATAAACAAGAATGTTTAAAAAAAGAAACGCTCCATGAAAACCTGAAAAATTAAGGAAGTGTAAAATAATTATTAGTTACTTAAACTAATACACACTTCCTTAATCAAAAAAACGCAATCTTCTAGTAACCGCCACTTCTCACGACCAAAACCTGTAAAAAAACACTAACATTCCCACCCACAGAAATATACACATAATATACAATATCACACTGTTACAAACATTATACACACCATATTCACACATATTCTAACATATTTTAAGTTTTCTAAACTAGGCCTTAAAAAATAACGGTACATAAATCGCTAAAAGCTAACTTACACATAAAAAACGCCACAATTCCAAAAACCTAACACTACACACACTAACTATAACCTAACTACCTTCAAATTAAATTAAAACTTTAGTTAAAATAAAGAAAATTAATCTTACCTTCCTCCACGCGATGCAGCTCCCAACCGCGAACTTGTCCCCTTCAAAATAACCCAAAACAAACGTGAGCGGTTACAAAATACAAGCACCAAACAAATATGGCTGCTTTAAACATAATAAATAAATCTATTTTGTTTAAAAAAATGTTATTACGTTGTAAATAAATTACTAAAATGTTTAATTAAAATACTACAATTTATAAGTTATATGTTTAAATTTATTTAACATTTTTCAACACTGTAAAATTATAATAATAAATATTAAACATATAATAATTATTATTATAATTCCATATATTTACAAGTTCTATACAAAGTTGATTAAAAACATGTAATAATTTTATTAAATGTTTAAAAAATGTCAAACTTATAAAGAAAATGTATAAAAGTAAACCATGTAATAATTAATAATATTCATATTTTATATATTAATAATTAAAATGTATTATTTGTTAAAAAAAAGTAACAAAGTATAAAATTGAAAATGTATTAAAAAAATGTGAAAACAGTTATATTATTAAAAACTGAACAGTATATGTAACTAAATAACAAATGTTCACAATACAAGACTAAAATGAACAACTGTTATTAATAATTATATTTTTTACTCAAATGTTTCTAAACCAATGTAGAACTACATTATTTTATATTACAAAGTTTACATAACTATATTAAAAATTTACCAATGTTAAAAACATTTGTTTACATAATTATTACATGTAAAAATATACATATGTACCAAATATTTTGTCTGTAAAATAAATATAACTTTTTATCTGTCTTGATTTATATTCTATGCACTGAATAAAATAAATATTTTTTGTTGATTACAAAATAATTTACAACACATAAACATCAATAAATAAATAAAATGTCTATTTTTTTGTGTATCATTTTATTAAAGTGGTATTTAATTTTAAAAATTATGTTTTCATGAAATATACTGTATTAAATAATATGGTCACAAACAACCAGGGTGACCAAGGGAGTACCACAGGGCTCATGTTTGAGCCCTACCTTGTTTAACATTTATATTGCTCCCTTGGCAAGACTATTGAGGAACTTAGGATTTATTCCTATATCCTACGCTGATGACACCCAACTTCTACTCTCCTTTGACAAAACCAACTCCAATATTCAGACCACCTTCTCACAGGGTATGAAGGTCATCGCGCATTGGATGAAAGAAAATTTTCTTCAGCTCAATGCATCTAAATCGGAGATTATGCTGTTCGGTGAAGCAACTGTGAAGTGGTCCCCTAGCTGGTGGCCAGATGAACTAGGTCCTGCCCCATGTCCAAAACAGGTGGTAAAAAACCTGGGAGTTCGATTAGATCACAAACTCACTTTGCGGGAACACACCACCTCCACACCTGGAGCCTGCTTCCACAGCCTTAGTCTACTCAGAAGAGTTTTCCCTTTCCTGCCATTATCCACTCGAAAAACCTTGATCCAGGCACTAGTCCTCAGCCGTCTGGACTATTGCAACGCCCTGCTGATTTCAGCTAACGATAGCTCCATAAGCAAATTACAGGTTGTCCAGAACACTGCGGCACGCCTGGTGACCAATGCCCCCCCCCCCCCAGAACCGCATCGCTACCGCTGCTTCAAAAACTTCACTGGTTGCCAGTGCGGAAGAGGATCAAACTTAAGATCTGCTGTATGGTATACAAGTCGTTAAACAACCTAGGGCCTAGCTACCTAAACGACAAACTCATTAGATATGTACCTTCCAGACCCCTCCGCACTGGAGCTAAAGCACTGCTCCAAGTTCCGCGTTTCAAAAAAACCCGCTTAGGTGGCAAAGCTACTGGAATGAACTTCCCATACACTTGCGTCAATGCACGGACTATCTGGCATTCAGAAAGTTGTTGAAAACGTCACTGTTCTAAATGTCCCTCCTTGGTTAACTATGGCTGTCTTAGCGCGGAGTTACCCTGATGGGGTGATTCGGGCGCTTTACAAATAAATAAATAAACTATATATATATAATGGTATTGATTATCATTTTTAACTATGTTATAATTAAAATACATTACAACTACCAACTATATTAATTTTTTAACCTTACAAATTAATTCATATATATTAATTACTATTCCCACTACAGTTAATATTAATTCAGGGTAGATGCTGGACACTTAATTTAATTAATTTACTATTCTCACTCCAGTTAGTATTAAGGCAGGGTAGGTGCTGGACACTAATCTTAATTCATTTACTATTCCCACTCCAATTAGCATTAAGTCAGGGTAGGTGCTGGACACTTAACTTAATTAATTTACTATTCCCACTCCGGTTAGCATTATGTCAGGGTAGGTGCTGAACAGTAAACTTAATTAACTATTCCCACTCCAGTTAGCATTAAGTCAGGGTAGGTGCTGGACACTAAACTTAATTCATTTACTATTCCCACTCCAGTTAGCATTAAGTCAGGGTAGGTGCTGGACACTTAACTTAATTAATTTACTATTCCCACTCCGGTTAGCATTAAGTCAGGGTAGGTGCTGAACAGTAAACTTAATTAACTATTCCCACTCCAGTTAGCATTAAGTCAGGGTAGGTGCTGGACACTAAACTTAATTAATTTACTATTCCCACTCCAGTTAGTGTTAAGTCAGGGGTAGTTGCTTGTCACTAAACTTAATTAATTTACTATTTCACTCTAATTTTTATTAAGTCTGGGTAGGTGCTGGACACTAAACTTAATTAATTTACTATTCCCACTCCAGTTAGCATTAAGTCAGGGTAGGTGCTGCAAGGTAAACTTAATTAATTTACTATTCCCACTCCAGTTAGCATTAAGTCACGATGGGTGCTGGACACTAACCTTAATTAATTGACTATTCCCACTCCAATTAGCATTAAATAAAGGTAGGTGCTGGAAACTAAAATTAATTAATTTACTATTCCCACTCCAGTTAACATTAAGGGGCCGATTCCGATTCGTGTCGGTAATTTCTCCGACCGAGCCGGCCTCGGAGAGATTTCCGACCGAATCGGACCCGTGCAGTCCGACCGAACGAGTCCGATGCATTCGTATGCCACCGGACACGAGTCGGTCGGACTCCCATTGAACTCAATGGGAGCCGGTCGTACAACGCGTACGCGGGCTCCCATTGCCTCAATGGGTGCGAGGCAGACAAGGGCGCCCCCTACAGCGAGTACGCCGCGAGCTGCCCGCGGCGTACACGCACAGGTAGGGGGACCCATGGGTCCCCCTGTGTGCGCCTCGCACGGGTACGCGTACAGGGGGTCCGACACGGACCCCCAAAGTACGGCTCCGACAGCGAAGTTCGAGTCGGACGGCGCGAGTCGGTCGGAGCGGTCGAGGTGCGCATCGTACTTACCCGGCCGGAAACGTCTCCATTGCGCGGTGCGAATCGGGTCCGAGCGAGTCGGTCGGAGCAGTACGATCCGGGAACCAGTCGGTCGGAGCGGTCGGGTCGCCCGGACGAGTCGGTCGGCGAATACGCATCGTACTCGCTCGCCCGGACGCGCGTACGACTCGGTCGGAAAATAGGGCTCCGGATCGGATCCGGTAAAACCGAATCCGATTCGGAGCACTACCGGCCGAGATCGGAATCGGCCCCTAAGTCAGAGTAGGTGCTGGACACTAAACTTAATTAATTGACTATTCCCACTCCAATTAGCATTAAATAAGGGTAGGTGCTGGATACTAAACTTAATTAATTTACTATTCCCACTCCACTTAGCATTAAGTCAGGGTAGGTGCTGGACACTAAACCTAATTAATTTACTATTCCCACTCCAGTTAATATTAAATAATAGTAGGTGCTGGACACTAAATTTAATTAATTTAGTATTCCCACTCAAATTACTATAAAGTCAAAGCAGTTGCCATACACTAAACATATCTAATTTACTTTTCTCAATACAAATAATATAATATCACTAACGAAACTCTACATTAAAATTGTTATTTATTATTTTATATAATAATTTTTTACACTATATATTTTAATTATTTAAAATATTTTTGAACATATAAAATTGATATAAGTATATTTAAAATATTCATTTAAATAATATTTATTACTAAATATAATTCACATATAAATAATATTTTATCTACATAATGAATGAATATAAGTTTTATAAAGCGCGAACTTAGCCCAGGGGCATCAAGGCGCTGCGGAAAGCAATCAGAATGAGAGATGTCTATAAAGTAGGGAACTCAAAGGTTAGGACAGGTGAAAAGCCAGGTCTTCAAGGACTTACGAAATAAGGAATGGGTTTCCAGAGTGGAAATTGGGGAAGGAAGGGAATTCCACAAATTGGCCCCCAACAGCGAGAAAGCCCTCCCCCCCCACCTAGCTTTCCTCACCCTGGGAACTATTACCCGGTTCTTACTTGCAGATCTCAAGTCCTTGCCGGGAAGATATCTTTGAAACATTTTGTTGATACCTTCTGACCCCTTATTGTGGACGGCCTTGTGGACCAGGCATAGAGCCTTGAACACAATTCTCCTCCTCAACGGGAGCCAGTGCAGGCTTCTAATGGTAGCTGAGACTGAATGGAATTTGGGGAGACCCATCACCAGCCTAGCAGCAGCATTCTGCACCAATTGCAGTCGATGAAGAAGTCCTTTATTTATCCCTAAATAAAGGGCATTACAATAGTCCAACCTCGAGACCACGAGGGCCACCACTGCCTGTTTCCGTGCAGGCAGGGAGAGAAAGCGGAAGATCTTCCTGAGAGTCCATATCATCCCAAAACAGGTAGAGACAGTTCTATTTATTTGTGAACCCAGGGAAAGAGAGGAGTCCACAATGATGCCTAAATTCTTGGCACTAAGAGAGGGGCGGGGGCAGGATCCAAGAGAGTCAGGCCACCAGGCCTCCGACCAGATATCCATCTTGTCTCCAAAGATTAGGACCTCCGTTTTGTCCCCATTGAGTCTTAGGTAGTTCTCAACCATCCATGCAGCCACCGCTCGCATGCAGTTTTTAAAATTTACTGCTGAGGCTGAGACATTCTCAGTGATAGAAATCAGAATCTGAGTGTCATCAGCATAGGAAAGCACTTCAAGGCCAAAAGATCTTACCAAAGTGGCGAGCGGGGCTACATAGATATTAAAGAGGGTAGGACTCAATGAGGAACCCTGGGGGACTCCACAGAACAATTGTTTAGGGGCAGAAAGAAATTGGCCCATCTTAACTCTTTGCAAGCGATTCAAAAGGAATGATGAAAGCAAGTTAAGTGCGGAATCCTCTATCCCAATTTCCCGAAGCCTGCCAATCAGCCTACAAGGAGAAATCGTATCGAAGGCTGCCGTCAGGTCCAGGAGTATCAGTAGAGTGGTATGGCCAGCATCAACCTGTTGTCGGATGTTATTAAAGACAACGGTTAATGCCGTCTCCGTACTGTGTACACTCCTGAAACCATGCTGCGAGCCATCGAGCAGTTGGTGTTCCTCCAAATAAGAACTGAGATGGCGGTTAAGATGTTTTTCCAGGATCTTAGCCGGAACAGGCAGCAGAGAAATGGGCCGATAGTTTTTTAATTCTGTCGGGTCAAGAGAGGCCTTCTTTAGCAGAGGTTTTACCACCGCCATTTTCCATGCAATGGGATATTGGCCAGAAGAGATGACGGAATTGAGGATAGCGGTCAGAGGAGGTACAATGACCTCGCTTCCTAATTTCAGAATCTATATACTATACATAATACTTAGGGGCCTATTACGATGGCGGGCGGAAGCACTAACGCGGTGCTGCTAGTTACCGTCCGCCAGCCACGGCCCAGACGCCCGCAAAATTAGGATGTGAAAAGTCAGGCAAACACCGCCCGTAAGCCTGCGACGCCGCCCGCCATCAAAGTGCGCCCGTCTACGTAGCGGCGCGAGCCAATGGAGACACACCGTCCGACGAAATGACGTACCGCCCGGTGTACAAATTATGATGCCACAACCAAACAGCCTCACCGGCAAAGGGACACCGCACGAGATACCAAGGCGGAAACCCGACTGTTGAGTACGGAGACTAAAAGGGCGGCCCACCCAGAGATGAATCCTGCACTCCAGGCCATCCCCATGCTCTACCTGATGCACCACCTAGGAGTGAACGCGCCACGACGACGCAGGTAGGCAGACACACAACAAGGGCACGCAAACACTGCACACAATGCAAGGGCGGAAAAACTGTACATGGCCCCCCAGACACCCCTGTGTGGACAGGACACATCCACCACTGTACCCACACATGTCCCACCTGTCAAAATAAAACAACTCGCAACATCCTGGGCACCCACTACCCGGGACCCCGTCACGGCACCGCAGCGCAGCGGCGATGACGCAGGTACACATGCGCACAATGCAGAGGCCAACGACAGCGCCATGCATGGGCTGCACACAAACACCACAGGGTCACAACTACACACCCCACACACCAACCCCACCCTGAAGGCACATGTCACGTGGCCTTCCTGCATCAATCATGTCCCCAACCGACAACTCACAGTTGTCAACTTGATGTCACACAAGTGTCCCGAACAGGGGAGTAATGTGATGGCAAAATAGGACACACCCTTGTGTGCAAAAAATGGAGAAGCACGCGGCGGCTGCTACATAACAGCGCAGAATATGGACATTGTCCGTAAAAGGCACGCCAGTCTCATCCAAAAATACCTATACCTTCCTGCCCGCAATATCAAGCCATGCAATGTACAAAATAGAAAAACCCTGCTGCCTGAGAACAGGTGTTTCCAAATACTACACCCACACAGAAGCCTCAATGTATAGCGGCAACGCAGTGTCCCGCCCACACACGGGAGAGCAGATAGCACTGAATGGCCTTCCATTCCTACTCTGAAATCACATTGCAACAATTTATGCAGGAGAATGGAGCCATTGTACCAACAAGAAGCCAAACAGAGCCATGCAGAGTAAACCTTCCACTGGCAGATAGCGCCTAACATGAAAGAAAGATAATAACACAAAATACAATTATACCACTCCTCCATGTGGGTCAAATGCAAGTAATCTGGAAAGAGTCAGACACCAATGGCCTTGACCATTCATTGAAGCATGTGGGATGAGGGCCTGTGACCTCCGCCCAAGCTATAACCCAAGTCCTGCCGCCGTACATACATTCCAGAATTCCCAGCATCGTCGGAGGTTGCACTCTGCTGACTGCTCAGGCATCCGGAGCACGCCATCACATTACCCTGTAGCAAAATGGCTGTTGCACCACTGCTTCCCAACTACGCCGGACAGATGCAGCTGTACATTGAGAGCTTGCTACAGATAGTGGGCTGTGAAAATCTGGCTATGCTGAACGTAAGTTACCGAGTAACTTACCGCATTGCAATGTTCAGCTGCGTCATCCCCGTTTTCTACTGTCGGAGGTGTCCGTTCCACTGTCCTGTGGATTTATGTCTCTCCAACCCGGCATGTCCAAAGGCAGACTTGGTACACTTGTTTGCACCCCTGGACGCCCACGACAGGATCTGTTCAGTGTATGGGGGCATGGCGTATGTGGCTGCAATCGGACACACACTGCAATGGGACCAGTGTGCCTCCACACAATGTATTCTGGATCACAGTTTCATCGAATGTCATCCAACATGTCCCATCAGGCTTCTACAAGGGACAACTTACGATGAACACGTTGCTAGCCACCATCCGCTTCATTGGATGGCATCCATGTTTACCACCAATGCCATGGATGCCCCGCTGGAAGGTATCGCATACCTGACAACTTGTCAATTCATCGGTCCCCGACTCAATACCCCCAATTGAACATTGATGTTCAACACCATACCTATGCTTGGCTTTCGCACGGAGTGGGCAGTTAGCTGTACAACAACTATACCATACAATCTGCAACAAACACCTTACCATCAACTCCACTGCCATGACATCGGACATTTTCGGGACATGCACTCTGTTCCTCACCATATCCCGTGTCTCTGCATGAACAGGGGGAGGCAGAGGTATGGGACTTGTGTACAGTAACCACATGGACAATACTGCACGAACAACTATGCTATAATATGTATTCTGCGCACCTGAACACATGCACCTGTCAGTGCACACTTATCTGTCTGCTGTATTACGTGAGAACTGTCACCTCACCTTCGTCTGTACTTCCGTGCCAGGACTTTTGCATGGACAACAAATGCAACCCCCTACAACATGGCCCTAGTTATTGTGTCATGTTCAGTAGCCACCACATAGCAACAACCTGTGAGACGCTGCTGCATGCATGTAGGCTCATGCTCTGATGTCACCACTGAAAGCAGGTGTGTCGGAGTCACTATTGTAGTAATCCCGTACCATGGAACTGAGATGTACTGTGCCTATGATGTCAAGCTGTCTGGTAGGCAAAATGAATACTGTCTGTGTCAAAGTCTAGAGCTCTTCAGTAATGAGCAAATGTACTTTAGCATAGCAAGGGCAAGGCAGTTGTAACTCTGAAGCCTTTATTCCACAGTCAACAACCAATCACATCTACCTGTACCCCCTTTTGTATGTGTAATCATGCTAAGTATATCCTCCACATGCATTTTGCTGCCAGTAGTGTCCACTATACTGCATCACAGAGGAAGTATGTTCAAATACATGCCTTGAAGCAAAAATGTGACTATGTAGAATTCTTTTATCGAAGACAAGTACGAATGAGAGAGGATGAGAGTGTGTGAAGTACACGAGAGTCGTGAGATGACCATGTAGTCTAGTGTCATTGGATGTCAATGCATATGAGTTGCCGCCACAGTGGACCTAGTGAAATACCAGAGTTCGTGGGCCTTGGCTTGTCAGACTCTGACGTGGCCCAACAGATCATCACATTAACACTGACGGACTGGTCACTACAAAGCACAGTCCTACATATGTGTACAATTACCTTCACAGTCTGACATCACAGTTATCAAGCAAAATTAGGAGCCACGCAAGAAGCATGCTACAGCAATGCATGACAAAACACACACACGATATCAGTGTGGGTGGGCAGGTCTGCACAGTGAGTACGAACTGCAGAAATTCACATACATGCTCAATTAAACAAGGCACAATCTTGACAGTCACACACCCTGCAGACCCACAATGTCCAAAACATATCAAGTGGGAGTCATCCTGAACTGCAAGGACACACCCACACACTGCACACTGTGCATCATACAATACACACATGTGCTCACATTCACAGACCTGAACACGGATACAAACACCCACCATGGCCCTGGGTAACACATGTGTGTAGTCGACATTGCCAGAGCGCACACACACACCAACACTAACCCAAAGTCACACCCTTCACACCACACATACCTACACCTCCCAAATGCACACATTGAAAGTAAGCCATGTGCCCAGGCTCAATGTTCATCACAAGATTAACATACACCTACACTGTTGGCCACACAGAAAGTAAGCTCACACATACCCGCACACTCTGCACATGCTACCTGTCATCCTGTGGCTAGACTCACACCCTGTGCTTTGCTTGCACACAAACATGACACGTATACATTTTGCCAGAAATACCACCAAATACATGCAGACAATCCGTGTCACAAAAATACTTCTTCATCACACACACAAGTAGCAGAGTCTGAAAGAAGTGAAGTCCCTGCCACGTGTAAAATACATTGGAATGTGAGACCAGACATTGCAATTGTTGAGGTACCATACACTGCATGTGCCTCACTTAACTATGCACACACAGTAACAACTGCAATCAGCAACTACACAGACACAACCGACTACAGGAACAACAGCATCCAGTCACAGATTACATAGACAGGCGGCAATATTGTTCAACACCAGGGGCAGTGGCCAGTCCGATGTGCAGAGTAGTGATACGAAAAGTTGCGTATGCAATGTATGTGAGTGTACCCTGCCATGGCCAGCAACACTGCCATGGCAGTCCCAATAGCCATTACAGCCACCACTGTGTCACAGGTAGTTGTGTGAGGGTGCCTACCATTCTAACAGGATGCCAGTCCGACTCGGTGCTGTCTGTGTGCTACGGGACAGTTGGAGGTCCGCCCCTGAGAGAGAAGCACAACTGTGGAAGACACATATGTGGCATGCGAAGCGGGAGGGCTGCTTGGCCCAGGTGGGTGGGTGGCACGGGTAGGTGCACTCATGCAGTGTTGTAACAGACTGTGTGGGGAGGATTCCGGAGGGGTAGATTTCCACTGTGTTGGGTATTTGGAAAGCCTACCTGTCTGGGGATGAATGTGAACTTGTGTGGGCACAACAGGCGGGCACACGATCAATGCTGCATCAGGTGTAGACATTAGCCCTCCCTCTGGGGACATGCTGGATACTGCTGTGCTTCTTCCAGGCCCTTGCCAAGGCACTTGCATCCCCTGTCCTCCAGGTGTACCCCCTACATTGTACACCTGCACAGGCTACCCAGGGCACGGGATGGCAGTGGAGCTTGGTGGGTGGGAGGTCATGGCGCCCTTTTCCTGGTCACATCTCGCAGGCAACACATTCTCAGTGTGCACTGCAGGCAAAGTGTCCTATTGGCTTTGCGATATGTGTGAGTTGAATGACACTCGTTGGCGGGGGATGGCTCGGAGGCCCGTCACCCTGAGGACCATATCTCACTCTATGGGTCCCTTGTCAATGGCAGCGGATGTCATGACTATGCGCGCCGGGGTGGGTCTACCTTTCGTCTGGGATGGTGTTTGCGGCCTGGCCCGCTAGGGCAGCTACAGCTTCTGTGTGTTGCATGTGGTGTATCCGGACTCCGGAGACTGTCATGCATTGTCACTGTTCGAGTCGGGGTACCACGCGGGTGGACGGCGTCCCCCCACTTATTTTCCTGCGAGCTCGATAACTGGAGCAAATGGAGCCACACATTCACTCTTTGGCCACTCTGGGGCGAGATCGGAGCTGCTTGTGCACGCGCTGGCTTCTCCGATGCAATCGCATATAAGGGGTGAGCGAGGAGGCAATGAGTCTGACGGTGCAAGCCACCTTTCGTGATGTCACTTCCTGTCGTGACGTCAGCGTCCCCCCACTTCTTTTTTAGGACTCGTGCCCTGCTGTTGTCAGATGTGCCACTTTCCAGGGGGTGGAGAAAGGGTCAGGAATGTCAGCCTGAGATTGGCCCAGTTGAAGGCCCACCTTGACAGGGAGGACAACCATTGGACAGTCTGGTGTAGCCCACCCACGCGTACATGTAGGCCCTCCATGAACTATGTCACCTGCGGCAAGGTGATGTCATGGGCAATGACGTTATTGAGGAGAGCTGTCTGCCCCATGCAGAGATGCCGCCCAAGCTCAACAGACCCAGCACTGAGGGCAGCAGGGGTCACATGTGCAGGGGCAGCTGTGCCTGGTGTAAAGGACACTCTATCCTTCATCCTTGTGCCGACACGTGTTGCACCAGTGGAAGTAGATGGGAGGGCGGGCATTGGCCTCCGCGTGGCTGAAGAGGAGCCAGAGTCCACGTCCCCTGTGCTAGCAAACATGGATGCATCACCTCTGTCCTCAGATGACGCCGAAATTGCCGTCTCGGCCTGTGATTCATCCAGCACACGTCTGGCCCCTCCGAGGCGCTGGTCACATCTGTCTCACTCAGCTCCTGTGCAGCTGCTTCATCCGATGCCTCACCACTGTTGACCGTCCCCTGTCCCTTAGCACCCACGGGAGATGCTACATGAGAGAGAGCGAGGTGGCCTCACTCATTTGGCATCAATTAAACAGACATGCAAGGGAAGCAACACAGAACATTCCCAAATCCACATGTTGCACGATACCTGTGCAATTGTATACAGCCACCACAATCAACAAGTAATGGCTGGCGTACAGAAAATGAAGCCGCTAATGAGTGGCACATGTGTTGTGCACATAGCACAACACCCGGCCTGTGTCACCCTGCGACCATAGCCACAAATCGCTGTGTGCACACCCACTGTCCTGATGGTGGCAAGGATGACCACTACGTAATTAGGCCAAGGACATACCTGCATGGAGCAGAATGGGACACCACTCACACAGACTGCAACATGAAAGTCCACAATGGTCATGAGCCCATGCCATCCACCTGTCGTTCGCACGAGCACAACTACTGTTGCACAGTCTGCCGGATGTGTAAGTACCAGGAATATGAGGTGAGGCATCGCACACATATGTCCGAATGAAATCAGAGTAAGCACAGGGCCTCCAACATACATGTGAATTGCCACTCCAGCCTACTACAGGTTGTTCCTGAGGGCTACGACTCTGAATGCATTGACAATGCAGAGTGCTCAAATTACATCTTGACCCTCAGGAATCGCATATGCATGTCAGATGCACCCAGCACAGAGTACAATTACAACCCACTGCATCACACAACAAACATCACATTACCCAGATTATGGGTAGGCTGTGGACACATGCTGCCTCTCACAGCAAAAGACACCATCCCACAATACTGTACACTTGCTTGCTGCCCCTACAAACGTGCATCAGGCACAGGCTGTGTGACTGTCAAGATGCAGACCATTAGTGGTGAAATGCAGCGCCGTGCTAACCTGACAATACGAGGGGGCATCCCCCGATTCGTTATCGCCACGTAGTCGCTCATCCGGCAGATGACGTCACACCCTTTGTGGAATTGGCTGCACTGTCGGTTACACATACACAGAGGCATCAACTTGGATGCAATGGCTCATGACAAGGCCTTGGGCTGGCGGACTTCCAACTGCAGGGATGGTACATAAGAGGGTTGGAATATCACTCATACACTTCTCATCATTACCCACATCCACCAATCACAGTGGCATGATGCTGACCCATCCAAAATACTCAGAGATGTGTAACAGAGCCAAGAAGTAATCGGACATGGCCTAACAGCATGTGTACACCACACGTGTATGCGTGCTGGTGGGAGTGTGTACACAGTACCTGTCCATCCCATTCACATGCAGGATGCCAGCACATTGAGCAATGTGTAGTCTGCCCACATCTACTGTCCATTGTCAGGTGGACCAACACATAGATCACAAGGCAACTCATCGTTGTGGGTGGACTCACTGTGTCCAACACTGCGCAGCCCTCAACGCACTCGCCCTGTGAATGGCTCAGCCCGCAGTGGAGGTCACATTCAGTGCCACTATCTCTCACACACATCCCTATCACAAGGCCTGGAGTGTTCAATCGACAGGGCTGAGTTTGCGCATTTCCGGAGAGTTGTGAACAAAAGACACATGTAACCCACTGTACAGTCAGTGTTGTTTCCTTCTAGGATTGGGCGGTCAATGTGCAGCCCAGGTCTGCTGAGACTGAGAAGGCCAGCAGGGACCCAGCCAGCCATTCACACAAGCAATAACTGCCCTGAGTCCTGCATTGCCAAGTGGCTGCGTCACTGGATGTCTGACATGAAAATGCCATGTACCACCACTCGGGAGGGACATGCATGGGAAAGCGCCAGAGAGCCTACATACCCGTTCCACCTGTAGTAAGCATGGTAAGCAGTGCATGTTGGAACCCCACAGGCTCAGACTCATAGTGCTGCGGATCAACGACATGTGTGTCCCCCACATGCACTCCCACACACACTGTAGTTGTCTTACACACTCAACTTTTGCAAGAAATAGACTTGCGCGTGGAGCTCGGAATCCAGGATCTCCAACTCCTCGCTGGTGAGTGGACCTGGACATATCTTCAGAGTCGTCGACATGAAGGTGGACATGTGGCAGCAGCAGCAGGTGTTGTTGAGGGATGCCAGGCAGCAGTCCCTGGAAGCTGTGGTAATGCCGGTCTCCCTCCCACACTCATATAGCCCCCTGGGGCTGTTTCAGTGGGTCCAAGCTGCTGCAATTGGTGTACCATGTCTGCCTACTTCAAATGCACCCAATGGCCTGCTCCGAGCTGTCCCGGTACGCTTACCTCTATAGTCGAACACGCAGGATGCAACCGCGAGGGCCATTAGAGTTGGCCTCAAGGGCCTGGTCCATGGCGGGTACAGTCCGCTGGTGCCATGTGGAATCCATAGTTTGATGTGCGCCATGCCTTTGCAGGTCTGGCCATGATTTGTGTGTTGGAGCATGTCCACACTAGACAGGGCCACTTCATGCTGTGTGCATAGGCATTGACGGCCAGTGCTCAGCCTCCACATGTCTGTTGGCACATCATCATGTACACATTAGCATGGGAGCATGGGATGTGCATATGCACACACATGCCATATTTCTCAATGTACATCTCCCACTTGGCACGTGCAACGTTACGTGTCACTTGTGATGTGTATTTGCATTCACACAGCTGTGTTGTCATGGAGTTGTCAATGTGTACACCTGTCAATGTGTGTTGGAGGTGTGATACGTACAGTGCTGTACATTGGGTGAACTAGGGACATCATTGACTGTCACATAACCCGTTGTGCAACATGACCCACTTGTTTGGGCCGCTCAGCCTGTGTACATTGTGTTGTTGGTGTGTGCCATACTCACCCAGCCTCGGAAGCTGTGTCAGGCACAGCAGCTAGGTATATTGCCGTGGTGTTGCCGCTTCCCACATATGCAGTCTGAAATCATCATCATGCCTTTCAAGCTATTATGGCCTAAATCCCCATGTGCATGCTCATAGCAATGGTTTGTGTCAGTGGTCATTGCTATTGGTAAGGGGACCTGTGTAAGTGTATTGTAGCTGTGCTGTCCCTACTTGTCAGCTGCTCTGTGATTCTATTGACTTGTCAGTAATTTTAGTTTTGTGTATGTGAAAATGCCATGTGGTGTGTTGCATTGACATGTGTCCACTTCCATCTGTCCTAGGAGGAGGCCAAACATACATCGCCCCTACCAATTGCTGGCAGACATGGAGGATGTGGAGGTTATACGGAAAGTCCGTCTGGACCGACCCACCCTGCATCACCTATGTGCAATGTTGGAAGCCCACCTTTGTCCTCACAGGGTGTATCCTACAGCATTCACCCCCACGGCTAAGGTGATGGCTGCACTGCATTTTTTCGCAACCGGATCTTTCCAACACACGGTGGGCAGTGGAGGTGGGATGTCCCAGCCCATGTTCAGCATGGTGCTACGGAATGTCCTGTCAGCTACGATGCTCTACAGGAACCGGTACATCCGATTCCCCAGGGCTCGTGATTTGGCGGCAGTGAAGGGTGCTTTCTATGCCCTTGGACGCATCCCCCACGTTGTTGGTGCAATTGATTGCACCCATGTTGGCCTTGTTGCACCACAGGCCATGAAGCACATCTATAGGAACCGGAAACATTTCCACTCCCTGAATGTGCAAGTGGTGTGCCTGGCGGACATGATTATCACACACGTGTGTGCGAGGTTTCCCGGATCCGCCCATGACTCGCACATCATGCGCCACAGCATCCTCCCACGAATGATGACCAATCTTCAACCGGACCGTGCATGGATTGTTGGTGAGTATGCATACTCGTGTAGCGTGCTGGGTGTGACACGCTGTCTTGTATCCTGTTGGAATTGCAACGATTCTCTGTGTTTCTCACACGCAGGTGACTCTGCATATCCTAACGGGCCTTGGCTGCTCAGCCCACTACGTAATCCTAGGACACCAGCTGATGTCAGATACAATGAGGCACATGGGAGGACCAGATGTGTGGTGGAGCGGACTTTTGGACTCCTGAAGTCCAGATTCAGATGCCTGGACCGCACCGGGGGTGCACTGGCATACTCCCCACAGAAGGTGTGCCAGATAGTTGTGGCATGCTGCATGCTGCACAATCTCGCGATTCGCAGGCAGATCCCCTGATAGTGGATGACGGTGATCAGCCAGGGCCCCCGCCTGCAGACCAAGCCGTGTCCAGTGACGAGGACAGTGGAGAGGAGGAAGCAGTGAATGAGCGTCAGCAGCTCATCGCCCGCTAATTCACTTGACGGTGAGTGACCATGTACGACGGCTGATGTTGCTGTAGTTGTGTAGATGTATGTGTGCATTGTCACGGCGGCCTATTGTTCACTGAGTGCTGTGTGGCAATGGTCCATGTCCAGGGTAGTATGCCACTGACAGTGGCTGTAGCATTGTGCCCTGTTGCTCTGTGAGATGTGTGTACATTGCTTAAACTTGATGACAAGTACTGTGTGATGAGTGTGTGAAACACACATTCAATGGACTCTTGTTCTGTGTTTCACCCCTAGGTCCCTACAGCCTCTCCTGGCCTATCGACATACCACACTCCAGATGCATTTCTGATCATGGTGACGGTTGCACATCCTTGATTAAACACAGAGCAGATAAAACAGAATGTGATCCAGGTGTATTTATTTCAAGCGGTGACATGTGATTGTGGGCAAGGTGATCACAAAAGTGGTGCATGCTGAAACAATGAGTTGACGGACATGTCCGCGTGATGGTCAAGGTGTACCCATGTTGTTCTGGGTCCACAGTCCGACAGACACATGCCATTCACATGGCAGTGTGGGGTAGGATAGTAGTCCAAGTGAATGCAGTAGATGGCCACCGTGGCTGGCTGACTCACTGGCGTTTGGAGCGTGCGAAGTCATCTCTGGACACCTGTTTCCTCTTCGGACGACCCCTTCCACGTTTGAGGGGGCGGGGTTGTGTTTGTGGGCTGCTGGTGGTGGCTGAGGATTGCCCACTCGCTGTGGACGCAGGGGAACTGGATGTTGCACGACCCTGCGCCCCAGCAGGTGGTGGCGGAGGTGGTGTGGTTGGCCTTGGTTGGGCCCTCACCGCCACCACTAGCTGGCCCATGAGGTCGACAAGTTTGCCCATACGGGTCACGAATTGGCCCATATGGGCGTCCATGGACCTCAACACCCCAAGGACTTCCCGCGTATTGGCAGATGACCGGGCCCATTGTCCCTGGGCCTCTTCATAGGCCCCAAGGACTCTGGCGATTTGCGGCAGGGCTTGGCTCCCAGGCTCTGATGGCGTTGGCCTGACTCTGCTCCTCCCACCTGAACTGCTGCCACCGACCTGCCCACTCGCCACATTGGTCACCCGGGGCCTCGTTGTGGCTCCCAGGGTCGATGTCGACGTGCGTACCACCCCTTGCGCAGGGTGAGTGGTCAGGGAGGCCCTGGTGGTGGTTGCGGCGGTGGTGGTGGTCGCAATGACCGTGGCAGCAGGGGCCTGGGACTGGTCACCAGCCCTGGGAGATGGGTTGGTGGGTAGGAGGGGTCCTGGGGAGCGGTTGCGCCCTGCCACACCAGATGTGCCTGGTCAGGAGTCCTCGTCCGAAGAGGTGTCCAGGTCTTCCACATCCGTGAGTCCGGGTGGAGGGCTTGTGGACTGGCTGTGATGGCTGCTGTCTCCCTCTCCAGCATCATGCTGTTCGTCACCTGTGGGGCGGAGACAAAAGGTTATTGTGTTGCACCTTGCAAGGTTTGTGTTAGATGTCTGACATTCACAGTTGGTGCACAGTTGTGCACTGATTTCACAGATGCGTGTGTATGGCTCTACAATGTATGTGCGTGATCAAGGCAATGGAATAGTGTGATGGGTGCATAGGGCATGGGACGGATTTGGAATGCCAATCGGTGTGTGTTGCAGTACCCCTACATTTTGTGGCTTTGGTGGAAACGGGGTACAGCCCCATGAACGCTTTGGAGAAGAAATATGTTTTTGGGGTTCAAATGAAACAATTAGAAACGCAGATGGCAAAAGGGGTACAGCCCCATGAACGCTTTGGAGATGAAATATGTTTTTGGGGTTCAAATTAAACAGTTAGAAACGCAGATGGCAAAAGGGGTACAGCCCCCTCAACGCTTTTGAGGTGAAATATAGTTTTGGGGTTCAAATGAAACGCTTAGAAACGCAGATGGCAAAAGGGGTACAGCCCCATCAACGCTTTTGAGGTGAAATATTGTTTTGGGGTTCAAATGAAACGCTTAGAAACGCAGATGGGATAAGGAGTACAGCTCCATCAACGCTTTTGAGATGAAATATGGTTTTGGGGTTCAAATGTAACGCTTAGGAACGCAGATGGCAAAAGGGGTACAGCTTCATCAACGCTTTTGATATGAAATCTGGTTTTGTGGTACATACTGTGACATATGGGTGCAGAAGGGGACATGTGTTTTGGCCACACGACACTGCAGAGACAAAGGTGTGTGTATGTCTGACATACCCAGCATATCTGCTCACTGTTATCATTTAGGTACATTACACTGCAAGCATTGTAGTGGTGAGTAATGGTTTTGTGCCACACAACGTATTGCAGATGGGCCAATTCCTTGGTGTGCGTGCTACCCTCAGCCATGTGCAGCAATGCAGTGCTCTTGGGGTGTTGACTATATTAGGTATGTTGTAAATCACAGTGTGACGTGCGCTTCAGACACTGCAGACACGTTTTTGGTCATCGGCAGGAATCTTTGCTGAACTACTGTATATGGGACAACTGTTTAGATGATATACCTTTCATGACACTGGGGCTGAAAGATGAGATGGATGAGATTTTGAATGTGCATTGTGTAGCTGTGTGGGTCATGGGTCCAGTGGTGTATGTGACATTACTGGGGTTCCACTCTGTTACATTGAGACAAGATGGACTTACATGGGTGATGTTGTACAATGTCAACGGAACAAGCAGACACGACTACATGGACAAGACTTTGATGGTGTTACTGATGTGTGTGATGAGTGGTACAGTGCACGCCATGTGGGACAGTACTCCAGTGAGACTTGTTCATGCAGACGTGACTCCTTACGTGTTACTGTATTTGAGATGGCTCATGTCCGTGTGCACATTAGTCACATGATTATGACAGGGAGCAGTGCTACCTGTTTCTCTGCTACGTGACATGTCCCAAATGTTAGTCGTAGTACAGTCCTCATGCCTACAGACACCCCGCCCTGTACAGTAGTCTACCTACTTGTTGGTTTGGAGGGAGCAATGCAATGGCTACCACATGGTTATGAGAGGGAGGGTGCTCCATCTTGCTGGTCTGTGGGAGTGGGGGCCGTGTTGTGAGTTGTGGTGATGGCTTACCACCCACAGACACCCCCTCCATGTAGGGAAACATATCTACCTGTCGGGTGAAGGTGTGCACTGCAATGGCTGACACATGGGTGTGGGGAGTGCTCCATCTTGCTGCGCTGTAGGACTAGGGGCCTGGTGGGGGTTGTACTTCTGCAGTCCCCCCTCCGATACACGGACTTCGTGGTAAGGCTACTTACCTGTTACTTGTTGGTTAGTGCAGCTATGGCTGACACATTAGTGTGGGTGTGGGGAGTGCTCCTTCCGGCGCATCTGGGGTACAAGGGGACCTGGTGGGAGTTGTGGTGCTGGCTGACTGTACACATGCCCCCATGGTTTTGTTTGTTGGTACCTTTGGGCTGAGTGTGTGGAAGTGTCTGTTGCATGTGTGAGAGATGTCTTGTGTATTGTGTACTGGACATGGGGGTGTTTGGCCCTCGGAGCTATGGCATTCTGGTAGTGCATGACAGTACATAGCGGTGTGCTGGTATACATTTGTTTGTACTTACCAGCCTCCGCTCCCCCTGGTATTCCGGTGAGACTCTCCGGATGTAGAATGCCTCGCACCTTCTCCTCCCACGCCTTGAAGGTCTTGAATGGCGCGGGATTTCCGCCGCCAGTCCTGTCAGCCAGCTCACGATTCTTGGCCTCCTTCTTCCTGACCACGCTTTTCAGGTCGTGCCACCTCTTTGTAATTTCACCCCGGTTGCGTGGCACGTTCCCAACTGCATTCACTTGGTCTAAGATCCTGCTCCACATTCTGTTTCTGGTGGCTACTGGTGTCTGTTGGACCTGGTTCCCATAGATTTGTGGGTGCACCTTGATGATCTCGTCGACCATGACCGTCAACTCAGTGGCAGTGTACTTAGGCATTCTTTGTGTTGCCATGGTGTGTGGTTTGGTATTTGTGGTGCTGGTGTGGTGGGTGTGTGGTGTGTGATGTGCAGGGGGTTCGTGGTGCCGTTGTTTCAGTGGTGATGGTGGTGGTGTTGTTGGTGATGAGTGTGATGTGTGCGTGCGTGTGGTGAGGCCTGACCTGTCTTCCCTGCAATTTGGCAGACTGTATCCCTCATCGGTGCTGCTGAGACCAAACCCCTGTGCACCACGATGACTTGCCGTTGCCAAGGCTTGTTGGTTCTGACCTCCAGAGATAATCGGGCTACAAGAAGATCCAGCCTCCAGCATCTCATCCCTTGAAGATCAGCATCCTCACTGCATCCCTTGCACCGTGGGCCTCCATCTTTGGTGAGCTGCCTGAGGTTCTCTTGCGACTCCTTTGCCTTTTGCTTGTGGGGCCTCTGAAGGGTCTTCTCCTGCATTAGTGGGCTCCCCTGCTTTCTTAGGGCCTGCTCTGACTCTCCTGCACTTGGTGAGTCCCTTTGACCTTGTTGGTCCCAACGATTGCATCTTGTCGTCTTCCACACAAGTTGCGCCTACCAAGGCTTGTTGGTGCTCCCGCCGGACGCCGACCACCTAGTCACCAACATCCGACGTGGGACAGCTTGTGTAGGGATCGTGATCTTCCTCAGCTTTGCCTGGGCCCCACAGTTGCAGCGACAAGGTCCTCGTCAACTCTCCTGAGCTCCCTGCCAAGAGTGGGCATTGTGCTTCCGTGCCTCCTGGTCACCTTCGAGGGGAAAGAACCTGTCTCCTCTGCTTGCAAGTTCTCCTCTTCAAGAATCCACCCTTGGATTCCACCGGACATATTGAGAGACTTCTCCAGAGGACTTTCTTCCCAAGTCTTCCATTGTTGTCTGCAGGAGGTTCCGACGTCACTTCACCCCTATGCACCCAGCTTCCCTGGTTCAGGTAACCTGGTTCCTGGGGCATCCAAGGGTAGTGTGGCTCTCCAACCTTCTGTCCTCCAAAGGTTTTCTTCAGGATCCTCTGGGAAGAGTCCTTTTTCTTTAAAACTGGAACTGCGACTCCACCATAGGCTTCCATTGGGTACGCTGCTGTGTTTCCACCCTGCACACAGCCTCAGTGGGGTTCCTGGGTGCTTACTTTGGGTGGTTCCTTGTTCTCCCAGCTCCTCTTAGTCTTCTGGTCCAATTCCCGTTCTTCCTTGCAGTTCTCATTCCACTTCTTTAGTATATTGTTTGGTCTCCCCTTGGAGACCAGTGTATATTTGTGCTACTTCCCTGATTTCTCTTAAGCATTTTCATATATATTCTTGATATCTCCGGCTAGGAGATATACCAATCTGTTAGTGATTGTGTTGTATAATAAATAGACCTATTTTTATAAACACTGTTTCATCTAATCAACACTGTCGATTAAATGTGGTAAAACAATCTGCTTTACTCTCCTTCAAGATATTCCTGAAGGCTGCTCTTCACAGCTACCACTTTGAGAACCTAAGCTTATCAAAGATCACTAAAATCACCATAAGGGTTGCCCAGATTAGTGCAAGGTGCATCACTCCTTTCAGTGTGCACCATATACTAAGCCAGTCTCCTACATTTACACTCTGTTGAATATTTGAGATAAGCTCCGGATAAAAACCCAAAACGAAAGCCGATTTGAATCCGCAAATGCCTTCCCTTTCGGGCTTTTCAGTTTCGCTTCCTTACTATAAATCTGGCCAAATCAGGTGTGACATTATTAGATGGAACCTTCTCTGGCTCTTGTCGTGGCCAAGCAGCAGCCGCTGTACATTTTGGAACAATAAATTTAAATAATGTTTCCAAGTCAGTCCTTTGAAATTGTCACTAATTTGTGGAACCGCCTTATACCACTTGTTAGGTTCCTAACTCAGTTTTGGACAATTTGCCATAAAAGCATAGAGATCACCCCACTTTCCTTCCTGTGTCAATAATATTAATTTTAGAATGAGCTTTCTTCTACCACTTATCCCTGTATTTTCCCAAATCCCTCCAATCCTTTATGTACTCAACTGGGAATGACACATAGTGCAACGAGCCACAAGCAAGGTAACTCCATCCGGAGTGAAAGAACATCCCGTAATATCAAGGGCTCTGACATCCGACACCCTCCTGCATGATGTTAGACACAGAAGGATGGCCAACTTGGCTGATAACTGCTTCAGAGACAGATACTTGTTACTAGGCCAAGCCAAGAACAGGTTCAAAACCTTATTAAAGTCTGAAAGGACAGAATACCTTGGCTCTGACAGAAGAGACAAATGAATACCGTAGAGCAGCTTCTTTACCAGAGGATGTTCTCCAACCGGAAGGCCACGTTGACCGCATGACCTGCTGAGATTGCTGACCTAAAGATATTGACTGAGCAATAAGCCATTCCATCTAATGCTAGGGAGGCTAGGAAGTTGAGGATGTGAACAACATCTGCCCCCATGGGATACAACCTTGGTTGCAAGCAACCAACCCATTCATCAAGCCCAGGCCAAGAGATACCTCTTGATTGTACCACACCTGCCCAGGCTCGAGAGAGGAGATCCGCTGCATCTCTCGAAAGGTCTGGGAATTGCAATCGAGACCTGTAATTCTCCATGCCATAAGTGGGAGGCTGCCGCTCATCACCAGGGGGTGCGGTTCCGGGCGGGATCGCTCACCAGATGAGGATATGGGTGTAGCTGTATTGGAAAAGCCCAGGAAAGTTTCATCAGAACTGGAAACCACACTTGCAACTTCCACACCGGAGTGATAACTACAAAGTTCGCCTTCTGCCGACACACCCCGTCATCCTCATGATCATGGCAAAGGGGGAAAGAAGTAACCCTGTTCAAACGACCAACCTTGGAGAAATGCAAAAAGAAAAATTGAAGGACAGAATGTTGAACAATGTCAAACGTTCACCCCAGTACAGAGATCTGGGCCTAAATCCATTGTTTTTTTTCTCCCCATGCCATTCCAGTTTAAACCCAGCCATATGCAAATTAGTCTTGAACCTGCTCCACATGGGAACTGCCCTGCCCGAATTGCCAGGCCATGTCCTCCCTGGCCTGGAAACAAGCAACCTGGCACCGGCTTTGGGGTTTCACCCCTCATCAGCCAGACTAGCTTGACTCTAGTGGCATAGAGAGCACAGGACCCACATCTGGGTAACCCGTCCCACTCGGGGTGAAAAATGCAAAAAGAACAATTCATGGATAGAATGTTGAACAATGTCAAACATTCTCCCCAGTACAGAGATCTGGCCGTAAATCCATCGTTTGTTGCTCCCCATGCCATTCCAGTCTAAACCTAGCCATATGCAAATCAGTCTTGACCCTGCTCCTTATAGGAACAGTCTAGCCTGGACTGCCAGGCCCTCCCTGGACTGGAAACGAGCATCCTGGGACCGGTTTCGAAGTTTCACCTCTCATCAGCCAGGCTAGCTTGACTCCAGTGGCATGGAGAGCACGAGATCCACGTTTGGGCATACCCGTCCCACTCGGTGTGACAAATGCAAAAAGAACAATTGATGGACAGAATGTAGAAAGAAAAGACACGAAATGGCCTCCCAGTTGGCGATAAGGACAACTATAATTTCAACTTACTGATTACACATGACACCGACAACGAGAATCCTTACTCTGTAACGGCTCAAAGTTATCTGATATCTTGGGCAGGGACTTTCACGGATGAGGCGCAGTGACATAGCGATTGATTCCTGGACATAGGGATACATTTTTTGATTACCTTCGGGTCGGAAATATATAACCGAAACTGAGGACTTGAAACACAGGAGTTTAGTCATGAAGAAGTCGCAGAATACTATCTTGAGATTCGCAACGAAACACTTGTTGGCTAAGGCTGTAAACAGTTCCATTGGAATGCAATAGGGACTAAGCACAAAATGAAAAGAAGAAAAGCTTTAAACCCAAGCAAAAGATCAAGCAGCGGATTGTTTTATTACTATTTTGTTGTAATTACAATTTTACACTGCAGGCGTGTGCAGGGGACTGTTGTGTATTGTGTTTGTGGTTTTGACCGCTTGTTGGTGAGAAGAGTGGTTCTCCCTACCTCTTTGCACCGCACATACACCACGTTGCACTTAATAGTTTTGCGTACGACCCAAGAGCGCCAACAACCTATAAAACCCACCACCAATCTTGTAATAGAAACACTTGGAATAGGGGACAGCCCGGGACACAACTACTCAACTGACACACAATTTGCAAGATAAGTAGGGACAGAGAAGCTGAAGAGCTTTTAGCAACCTCAATAGGGGACTCACAGTTGACTCAGCTACGAAGAGTGGAAACCCACAATGTAATGAGGGTCCGACAAGTAAATTTATCTGACTAGAAAGACTCAAAAAGAGTGAGATGTCCAAGTGGTGGGATGGGGCCACACTCGAGCAGTACATTAAATTGAAAAGAATTCCAAGAGGTCTTAGATCACAGATAATCCCGACTTATGACGATCTAGAGGAAGATTTAGTAATGGCTTGGGAGAGGGAACTGGCAGCAAACTGTAATATACTCATGGATATTCTAATTGAGAACTCTGACAGAAAAGTGAAGCAGTTACTATCAGAGATAGATACCATAGAATCAGAAATTAAAGACCTTAACCTTCCAGAGGCTACCGAGAAAAACTACGTCATTCTGAATGAAGTAATTTCCAAACATCAGAGTGAAATCAAACAGAGGAAGGCTAAAAAACTGAAGAGGGACAAACAGAATTCTAACAATGGCAGGGTATTATCACTTAATTCCGAAGATCCCCACAGAAAGTAAAGAGACAGCTATCTCGATCAGCTCCACCTCACTGGACATGGCAGCCACTAGTGACAGTGAACAGGAGCGAGGGGAGGGCATTGGAGATCAAGAACACACAGATAATCCTTTATTACGGGAAGTACTCAGGATAAAGAAGGGGAACTGAGAACAAAATTGGCGTACTACCAGCACAGGAGGACAAGGTGGGGAAAGAGAGGGGGCAAGGCAGGAAGAGAGGACGGGCATAAAAACAAGGTCATGGAACAAGAGGAACTAGCAGACCTAACAGTGATTTGTACTTGACAGACAAGGTTATTAGCCCCGACACGATATCCCTTCTACAGAAGGGCTTGAGCTTCTGCCCCACAGATGCAGGGGACATCTGCAGGACCAAAGTAGATCTGTTCAAATTTGTAAGACGTCTAAAATTGAAGAAACACTTCGCACTATTTCCCTTTGAGAATAAAACTTCCAGTATACCACAACTGAGCTTCTCGTCTAATGATTTAACTAGTCAAGACATATTGGATACCAAGTTGCTACTTTCGATCTCTGAATGTGAGGAAGACCCAATGACCATGAATAGGGTTCTCAGTTATCTCAATGTACAGACGAACCTTAATGTTAGCAGTGGTGTGAGGGTTAAGTCCAGATGGACTCCACAGTTGTCGGTAGGCAATAATCTAGATATCTTTTACAAGCTAGTTATCTCAGACTTGGACAAACACACCAACACACGGGACACACACTTTAAGAGGGCTGATAACCTCACTAAGAAAGAGAGGGAAGCACTCCACCAACTGATGACGGGCGATAGCATCATGATACGGAAGGCTGACGAGGGTGGTAACGTGGTGCTTATGGACCATTTGGATTACAAATCAGAGATCCTGTCACAGCTCAATGATATTAACTGCTATGTGAACAACCCCTCGAATCCCATATGGACACTGACAGATACTATCAATCACAAACTCAAGGAGTGGCATGATCTTTGCCTTCTAGACTATTATGAGTATACTTTTTTAAATGTATTTTTTATTGGTATTTTGCTTAAGAACAGTACATTTTCATTCATGTATGTCACATCAACTTGCATATTCCTTGTCGCCGCGCTGCGGAAATGCATATTTCAGATATCCCAAGATCACATCCTCAGAGCCTCCTCTAAGGTGCTTACAATACACATTGAACATATATCATTTTTCAAACTTGTATAACAATAACGTTTAACTTATCCCCCCTCCCCCTCCTATAAGGTCGTGTTATGCTACATCTTCGCAAAGGAAAAGTCTGTCTTCTTTTTTTGTACCTTATCCATTTAATTACTCCAGTTTGTTATGATATTGTGGGCATTACCACTGCGTCTCTCTTCCTGCCCTGACTGCATCAATTCTACCTCCCCGTCCGGGGGGGGTCTTCTTGTTTAAGTATATCTGTTGTCATGAGGTACCAGGCCCTTGCGTCTTCTTCTAGCTTATCATCGCATCTGACTTTTTTCATGCAAACCAGCTCTGCTGTGGCCTATTCATTCACGTCTCTAACCCATCTCTCGACTGTAGGAGGATCGGGGCTCAACCACCTAATTACTATCCTCCGTTTTGCTAATACAAGGCCCAGTTGAACTAATTTTCTGCTGAATTTTTTGTTCTTAGGCTTTGGGAGGAGTCCTAGGATCACCACTTTTATGGTGATTGGTATTTTCCACCCCATAACTGATTGAAGGCTGTTGATTACTTCCCCCAGTATTGTGTTAGTTCGGGACAGTGAGCGTCTTGGAATCGGCATCTAGGACAGTGCTTTGTGCGCTCCTGATATATTTTATGTATTACTCGCTGGGTTAAATATGCCTGATGTATTATATTGTATTGTATGAGCTTGAACCTTGCGTTAGAGCTTAGCTGTTTGACCCCTTCATGGACTTTCTCCCACTCCTTCTCTGTTAGGGGTTCGTCCATTGCGTTGTCCCATTTTGTGTGGATTGGGAGGGGCACGTTGGGGAGATCCTCCCTCAGTGCTCTGTATGTGTGTGAGACCAGTCTACGACCTGCCGCCAGGGTGGTTATCATCTGCAGGACTATTGTGGTGTGTGGTTCCTGTGGGAATACAGGCCATACTTCCCTGGCCAGTGCCGAAATGTTCACATATTGAAGGCACTGACCTCTGCCCAGCTCAAATGTGCTCTCTGCCTCCTCTCTCGTTATAAACCGCTCATTACTATATAAATCTCCCATCATATGACAGCCTCCAATCCATTTATTAATTGCCATTGTTTGCCCTATCATTTTGAAGGGCTTTACGATCCATAATGGTGTATCTGAAGCATAGAGTGCTTGCCTAACTACCTTTTGTACCGTAGTTTCCCAGACTTCGGCTACTTGTCTTATAATGTATGGGAAGGGTTCGGGCACTCCGGAACCCATCATGAGGAGCTCTGGGAGAGGACTTCCCACGTGTGTGCCTGCCAGCAGCCATTTCTCCCAGTTATCTTGTTCATCCAACCAGTGTACCGCATGTTGAAGTTGTGTAGTCATGTACTATAATTCTAATTGTGGTACTTCCATCCCCCCTTGCTCCCATTTTCTTTGTAAAGTGCTTAGTTTTATCTGCTTCCTTTTGGCTCCCCACAGCAGTTCTACTATTAGGTGCTCTAGTTGTATGAAGTATCTATGCAGGACTCCATACAAGGAGTTCTGAAGTGCATACAGGCATCGTGGTAGGATAACCATCTTTGTCCGCGCCGCTCTGCCCATCAGGGACAGTGGGAGCTCTTTCCAGAAGGTGACCGATCTTTTTTTGCCTTCCACGCTCCTTCCTATATTACTATCTAGGTATGCCGTGCGTGTGTGCGTCAATCTGATCCCTAAATATCGTACTTCGTCTCATACCCACTTCATCCCCACTCTAGGCAGGTCAGCGTCACTTTTATCCACCAAGCTCCCCATGGGGAACAGTTTGGATTTCCCCAGATTAAGGCTTAGGGCGGACATTTCCCTGAATCTCTCCAGCTCTGTAATACGTGCCGGCACTGCTTCTTCGGGCTGACGTATGTACACTAGTGTGTGGTGTGCGTACATGGAGACCACGTGGTTCGTGTCTCCCAACCAAATCCCCCATCTCTCCATTTTGTTTCTCAGAGTAATCGCCAGGGGCTCCATCGCGATGGCGAATAGGAGCGGGGATATGGGGCACCCCTGATGTGTTCCCTTTCGTAATATAAAGCTGTCCGATACTTGGCCTCGGAGTCGCACCCTCGCTGTCGGCTTAGTGTATAATACTTTCACCCATTCTATATATTGATTTTCTAGTGCTGTTATATCTCTACTCAGTTGTTGTTTCACCCTGTATGTAGTCTTCATGCATAACCCTCTTATAACCACCTTCATGGCTTCCCATTCTGTTGATCTGGTGGCTGTTGACCCCCAGTTTTCATCAAAATAATGTTGTAGTTCCTCCGATACTGTCGCCGCGTATGGTGGGTCTGTAAGTGCTTCAACTCTAAGCCGCCAGAGCGGGATGGCTGGGCTGCCCTCTCCGCTCTTCAAGGTGAGCAGTAGCGTCGCATGGTCAGACAGATAATGAGGAAGATAAGAGACTCCCTCCATCACAGCTGAAAGCCCAGATGTAAGGCAGCAGTGATCAATGCGACTAAATGTATTGGCAGCTGGAGTGTAACATGAGAACACTCTTTTTTGTGGGTTCCTAGCCCTCCATTCATCTCTAAGTTGCATACCCTGCATTATCATTTTCACTGACTCGGACATGCGTGGTTTGGTATTATCACTGGGGGGTTCCCTATCTAACACTGCATCGAAGTTACAGTTAAAATTCCCCAAAAGGATAATCTCCACACCTATCTATGGTGTTGCCGCTTTCAGGATTGATGGGAAGAAATCAGGACAGTCCGTATTAGGGGCATAGATATTAATAATGCATAGCTGTCTGCCTTCCCATTTCACATGCAGGATTACATATCTCCCCTCAGGGTCTAGGACGTGGTGCAGATGCTGAAAGGGGACCCCAAGTGCCTCCCACACAATGGCCCCTCGTGCAAAGCCTGAATATGAGGTAGCATATATCTGCCCTCTACATCTTTTACGTAGGCTAGAGATGGTCTCCCCCCAAATATGTGTCTCCTGTAGTCCGGCTACTGCTATTCTGTATCGTTTCAGAAAGGCGTGCACTCTGCAACGTTTTTCCAGGCCTGCCATACCTCGAATATTCCAATTAAGTATTTTCAAAACTTGTACATCTAGGTTTCTTTTCCTCCCTGTTCTCTTCTCCTACTTTTTCCCCCTGTGGATCTCCTCCTTCCAACCAGGTTTTGCATATTATAGAGGCACATTTTCCCCATGACCTTACAAACTTCCCCGTAACTGATACAACCTGTATAACTGAACTTTCCCTTACTCCTCCCCTCCCCTTGGGCAGTCGTGTGAGTTCTGCTGCTAGTTGTACAACCATTACAAAATTCAGCACATACCGCCCCATTTCACCCTCCACCCAACCCTTATGGAACCGAATAGTCCATATCATAAATGTCCAAGGTCCAGGCGTTGCTCCGGTCTCACGGTGATCCCTATCTAACTGTACGTTTTCAAGCGCTGTGCTAGAGAACTGGTTCCGCCAAGGTGTGAGATTGCTCTCAAGCTTCCCAGATGGGCCCAAACTCTGGTGGGGGGTGTCGCTACCCCGCGGTTGCCCGTTCCTCCCCTATTCTAAATAGTATTTATATTATTATTAGTCTCACTTAATACATTGCCCATACCGTTCTCAACTTTATACTTATATAGCTCCACACCAGCTTGTGTTTGCATATCAGTCACTTATCTGTTCAACTGTCCGTTGGAATTCTGTTTGCCTTCATTCATGACCACTTCCTTGGTCTCCGATATCAGTCTCTGGATCTTGTGATATCTTGACTGATTCCGTTATCGTCTCCGTGTCTGATGCTTGCAATGTAAATCACGCTGTGTGGAGCGACATTTCGCCCCAAACCCAGTCCCACTGCCAAAAAGTAGATTTACAATAATGTTCCAAATTGTTTCATCCATTTTTCTCCATTTACTCCGTGTTTAATACCAATTTTTATGTTTTTTCATCTTTAAACCACATGTAACATGTCATGCTCTTTCAAAAGCTTCCAATGTTCAAGATGTGCCCATCCAGACCTCTATCAAGAACACGATAGAAACACATGATTCGTCCAAAGAAGTGTTCTTTATTTGAACCCAATGCATTTCGGGTTTCGCGAGCCCTTCTTCAGGGGTAACTGCAAATATCAATAAAACATTCACTGTTACTACATTATCCTTTGTTTTACATAAATGATAATCCACACAGTCCATATTATATTAACTAAAATACAACCTTTGTTATATATGCATTAGTATTTACATCTTTTTACTAAACCAAAGAAACATCCCCCATGTGCCTATCATAATCTTATTACATTCCTCCTTAACCCCGTGATACTTTGTGTGTCATCTCCTCATCCACTTCCACTCTACTTACTTACAACTGACAACTCACAAATCAAACCACTTTACCTAACAAACTTTCCAGATTCTCCCCACCTTCACACTTCATTCACCTGACTACAACCATATTCGTGCTGCATTCACCCCCACTAATCTCTCGCACCCAAACTTAGCCTACTCTTCATTTCACACTCACCCAGCCTCTCATGTTAAAACACTGCAATGATCCCCTTCTTTTCCACACTCACACCTCTTTTAACTCACAACTTACAAAACAGAAACCCTCCTTCCTTACAAACTTTCCAAATTCTCCCCGCCCTTACATTCCATTCACCTAAACATAATCACACTCCCCAGCTTCCCGATTCAGTCTACTCTTAACTTCGCACTCGCCCAACCTGTCTTATTCACACATACCAATCTCAGTTATCTCCCACACTCACTCCTCTTCAAATCTCCGACACAATCAGCACTCTACATCTACTACAACTACAAATCTTCACGTACCTGCCATTACTGATTCTCACTTCCGTCCCGGCATCCATTTCCATGAAAGTGTTTCCCTCCCACCATGATCCACCCGTTTAAAAACAGTGAACTCACACCCAAGTCCCTCCCTCCTTTGTGCTACCTAATTAACCACCTGATCTTCCCTCTGCTGCTTACACACAACCTCAGTTAGAAAAATACAACTCCCACAATCCAATGAGTGCTCGTGACCAAAACAACAAATGTCAGTGAAAAAAATATACTGTTAAATGAAATTTACACCATTACAGATTATCAAACATGTATTGGCGCACAATATTTCCGACACTAAAAATATGATCGCCTTGGTGAGTATTCAATGTGATAATGCCACGAACTTGCTTAATGAACACGATGTTTCACCGTACATGTGGTACTATTAACACATTTTCAGAATTGTCCACTTATTCACTGGGTGCCATCCTGAAGGACCTTGATCCGGCCTGGGCCGCCTGATCTATCCATCTGCTGTTGTCTTTTGGACTGCCTACGTTCCTGCGTCGAGGACTTAGCCATTAAGTTTCATGTGAAACCCGTGGAAGAGGCCAGGCGTCTTCCTCCTGCTCCCCTGGTGTCCAGCCACTCACTCGCGTCTCCTGCTGAGAAAAAGAATAGTGTGCGACCCTCGTTCTCGACTCGCAGCTTTGCAGGAAACATGAGGCTGTATTTTAGGTTCAGATCTCGAGGTCTCCAATTGACCGAGATGAAGGTTTTCCTCTGTTCCTGCACTCTTTGGGTATGGTCCGTATATACTGAAATAGGGTGACCCTCGAAAAAGAACTGCCCTTTGGTGCGGGACGCTTGTAGGAGCAGGTCTCTTTCTCTATAATTAAAGAGTTTTGCAATGATGGCCCGGGGAGGAGCTCCCGCCTGGGCGGTGGTACCAGCGCTCTGTGCACTCTTTCAATGCTAAACAACTTGGAGAGTCTCTTGGGGGCGATTCCCTTGGTTATCCAATCTTCCAGGAATAGTTCAGTTGAGGGACCTTCCGCTTTTTTGGGAAACCCGACCAATCTTAGATTGCTCCTTCTCGACTCCGCTCACTCATCTAGTTTTTTTACCTGGTTTTTGAGTTCAACCACTGTGGCACTAAGACTTTTCATTTCCTTCTGTAACGTGTCTACATCTTTTTCGGTGGTGGTCACCCTGTCCGAGACCTTCCTCAGGTCACATCTCAGCAGGTTCACGTCTATGGCCACTGCATCGATTCTGTGGACCATATCATCTCTAGTTGTTTGAATTGCTTGTATCACATCTGTCAGCGTGAGGGGGATCCGGAGTGCTCTGTATATTGGGAGCCTTCCTGGCAGTGGCGTCGTCCTCTCTACTCTCCAAACCATGTACCAGGGTGTGAGAACCCCGAGGATCCAGTGGACCGGAAGTGGAGGGAAACGGGCCGGGACACAGTAAACGGACCAGAGGAGCGCAGCGGTCTAGTGGCGCTGGGTCGATTCAATGAGGACGACCCGACGTCATCAGAAGCCGACCAACAAAAGGGCGGTGACGAGAGCAACGGGGAAGAGACGGGAACCACGGAGGAGAAGAGAGGAGAGACGGAGGCGACGGAGAAGAGAGGAGAGACGGAAGCGACGGAGAAGAGGGGAGAGCGAGACGATCCGGAAGAGTAGCCCAGCGGCGAGACAGAAGGAAGACCAGAGACCCCTGGAGCGGTGTACAGTGCGGACAAACCCGGCGGCCCAGGAAGGGGAGAGGACGCCCCGGGTCCCAACGCCGCGGCCCTGATCCTGGGCCGTGGCCCAAGGCAAGTGGCATTGAAGGGGTCGTTCTGGTGGTGGTGGGGCGGCACGGGGAACTAGGGCACGTGTGGTTATTACTGGTTTATGCACTTCCCCAACACCAAACACCTACACACTATTCCCCATTTTTCCCTGCACGGCGTTCTGGTGGTGGTAGCAGCTAAGTAGTACAGAGGACCTCGAGCTAATCTCGGTTTTGTTCTTTCCTTTCCCTTAATTCCTGACTGCCCGGGTGGAGGAACGACACGACGCCTACGGCCATTCCGGTATATTACCACGGACGCCCAACGAAGGAAGTCAAGCGGGAGAAGAGGATCCCCAGCTGTTTAATTCCCCTTTCATTTCATTTTGTTAGACTGAACCCGGACTTGGTACATTTCATTTAGGTCCTATGGGACTAGCAAAACGTAGATCCCGAATACAATTACCAAAGAAAAGAGCAATAAAGACCCAAAAACACCTCTACTGTGCGTGTCCAGTGTTCCCTTCGGCCCCTCGGGCTATTGCGCCGCTGACAAAGTGGTGTCAGAAGTGGGATAGCTCCCTGTCCCTACGTGTCGAACCATGACACAACCCGTGCCTGTAGAGGATATCATTGCCCAATTGGCTGAGGGACAGCGACACCTGCAACTTGTTCTGGAGCAGCAAATACAGACAGCACAGGTGGAAAGGGAAACCCTGCAGGGGGCCCTTAAAGAACAGGCCACCCTGATCACTACCAACCAACAGGTGCAGGACACAGCCATCCTACGCCTTACAGATGCTATAGTGAGCACCTGGGTACGCCCAAATGTCCCTGGGACTGTTCTCCAGAAATACCAGGAAGGGGAGGATCCCGACTATTTCTTCCTGAATTTCGAGAGGGTGGCGTCCACAGCAGCGTGGCCCCAGGAACGGTGGGGTCAATATATCGCCCCTCTTCTATCGGGCGAATTGCAAGCAGCATATCAAACGGCCAATCCTACCGGAACAACCCCTTACGAAGACGTGAAAAAGGCCATCCTCGAGAGATTAGGGTTTGATCAGGAGCACTACAGGAATAAATTCCGAAAAGAAAAGTGGTCTGTGGGGGACAACCCCCGTGCGTTATACTACAGAATAAGGGACCTAGGTAATCGCTGGCTAACACCTCATGTCTCTACAGCAGACGAAGTAGCGGAAAGGATATACCAAGAACAATTCCTGGATGCCTTGCCTCCCAGTACACGGACATGGGTCAAACAACACCCAAACCTTACTCCTGCAACAGCAGTAGAGCTCGCTTGTGCCTTCCATAGGGCTCCGGAGTTCAAGGCTGGTATTGCACGTCCCCAGTTTAATACCACCCCAACACGACCCCAGACAAATCCCTCCCCGAGAAGCATGGTCCGACTGGAAAGCAAGCCCCATACATCACCCCGCCCGGTCCCCAGACCGGCCTTCCCACCGTCTGGTCCAAGTGGACAGGGGCCCCAATGCTATAACTGTGCAGAGTGGGGTCATATAGCCAGGCAATGTCCCCACCGTGCCTCAACGGTGGAACCTATGGAGGTGGGTTATACCCGTGGCAGAATTTATGTAACCGGGAGGGGTCCATACCAGTATAAGAAGGAGGTGTTTCTTAACGGCAAGAAAAGACGAGCCCTGCTAGACACTGGGTGCCACGTCACGGTCGTGGAAGAATCATTGATAGCCCCCCCCCCCAGCTCAGGGACACCGAACAAGTAAGGGTAACATGCGTACATGGGGACACCAAGGCCTATCCCGTGGCGGAAGTCCTGTTAGAGGTAGACAACGATCCCCACCTACGCAGAGTGGGAGTGATACCTTCCTTGCCCGAAGCGGTCATCATAGGGACCGACCACCCTAAGTTCGAGACGTATCTGGAGAGCTCAAAACAGAACGCCAGGACCTGGCTACGAGACGCCCCCTTTAGCGGGACTGACTTAGAAACCCCGATGACAGGGTCAAGAAAAGCAGACGGGAAAAAAGGGGCTATACTCAGTCACTTCGGTCACTTCCTGCCTTTCCTCTTTCCCTCACAGACCCAGACGGAACACAACCGAGTAGCTTCCGTACAGCACAAAGGAGGACAAATCGCTCACACATGCCTGGGAGCAGGTCAAGGAACAAGCACCGGGACAGGTAGGACCCTATTTCATGGTAAAAAAGGGGTTGTTGTATAGAGTTATTAACGGGGACCCACTGTCTAAAACACAATTGATCGTACCAGCCACATTCAGGGAGCATGTATTACAGCTGGCCCATAACAAGGCAGGGGCGGGCACTATGGCAAGGAGAATACCCTACAATATCTCCTGGAGAAATTTTATTGGCCGGGTGTGTATAAGGATGTAGCAAAACACTGCGCTACCTGTGTACGCTGTCAGTACACAAATCCCGGGGTTGTAATGAAGGCCCCACTACAGCCACTACCAATCATTGACGTCCCCTTTAAACGGGTTGGAATGGACCTGGTAGGCCCTTTAACTCCCTCGGCCAGAGGACACCGCTTATATCCTGGTTATCGTAGATTATGCCAGTCGTTACCCCGAGGCCTTTCCCCTGTCAAGTATGACCACTCCTACTGTAGCACAAGCCATGATTGCACTGTTTTCTAGGGTAGGATTCCCGTCCGAAATCCTAACGGACCAAGGGACTCCTTTATGTCACGTCTGATGACGCAAGTATGTACATTACTGGGAATAAAGAAGATTAGGACTTCTGCTTACCACCCTCAAACAGATGGCCTTGTGGAGCGTTACAATAAAACAATCAAAAACATGCTCCGCAAGGTCATCTCAGAGACTGGAAGGGATTGGGACCAGAAGTTGCCCTTGGTCCTTTTTGCTTTGAGGACACATGAACAGAGATCCACCGGATATTCTCCTTTTGAGCTGCTGTTTGGGCGAAAACCCAGAACCCTACTGGACATGGCGGCAGAACAGTGGGAGGGAGAGGATGAGGAGGGAAAACCCCTATTGCGATACGCCACTGACCTTAAGTCCTCGCTAACACGCTTATGGGGTATTGTACACGATAATATGACAAAGGCCCAGGAGACACAGAAAAGATACTATGACAGGAACAGCCGACTAAGAGAATTTAACCCGGGTGAGAAGGTACTCCTGTTGCTCCCTACTACTGAGGATAAGTTACTAATGAAGTGGCAGGGACCATACGTGATAGAAAAGAAGGTGACTCCTGTCACCTATAGTGTGCTACTACCCCACCGCGTTGGAGGCAAACAGATCTATCACGTGAATTTGTTAAAAAAATGGGAAGAACCTCAGCCTTCCCTTTTGGCAGGAACACCCGCCTACCTTACCTGTACAAACAAACAGCTAGAGATACCCTTCCTGTCCAGTCAGGGGTAGCGGCTGAATCGGTACCCACTGGGGAGGTCTTGTTGCCTACTCAAAAACACGACTAAAGACCCTGCTGGAGTCCTTCCCAGGTCTTTTTCCACCACTCCAGGGTTAACCACCTTGGTGCAACACAAGATAGTGTCCCTAGAAAAAGAATAGTAACACAGAAACCTTATCGCATTCCGGCAGCCCGTAGAGAAGCAGTGGAGAAAGAGGTGTCCGACATGCTCAAAGCTGATATAATTGAACCCTCCCAGAGTAACTGGTGTTCCCCAGTGGTAATAGTGCCAAAACCTGACGGCAGTCTGCGTTTTTGCATTGATTTCCGACAGGTAAATGCAATAACCAAGTTCGATACGTACCCCATGCCTAGGATAGACGAAATGATCGAGCGGTTGGGAAAAGCCAGATATATGTCAACCCTTGACCTCACCAAGGGGTATTGGCAGATTCCTTTGTCCCCTCACTCCAAAGAAAAGACGGCGTTTGCGACGCCCTCTGGCCTCTACCAGTTTAAGGTGCTTCCCTTTGGCTTACATGGGGCGCCAGCGACGTTTCAAAGACTGATGGATAGTACTCTAAAGCCCCACAGCGCATACGCGGCGGCCTATCTTGACGATATCGTCATCTTCAGCCCGACTTGGGAGGAACACCTATGTCACATGGAAACAGTATTTTTGGCGATTCAATCAGCAGGCCTTACCATCAACCCTAAGAAGTCCCTGCTAGGTACTAACACAATCCAATACCTGGGGTATACGATTCAGGAAGGCCACATAAAACCCCAGATGAACAAGATAGAGGCTGTTATGGTTATCCCTAGACCTACTACAAAAAAGGACATCCGTTCCTTTTGGTATTTATAGGATACTACCGTAGGTTCATACCCGGGTTCTCCTCTTTAGCCAGCCCCTCACTGACCTCTTGACAAAACGCACTCCTCACGCATACACAACTGGACACCGGAACACGAAAAGAGTTTTAACGCCCTGAAACATGCCATCTGTACACCCCTGTATTACGTTGTCCTGATTTTGACCTGACATTTGTCCTCCAAACCGATGCCTCAGGCCTCGGTCTGGGTGCTGTGCTGTACCAGCCAGATCCACATAACGACCTAAAACCTTTGCTATATATCAGTAGGAAGCTCTTTTCCCGTGAGACCCACTACTCAACGATAGAAAAGGAATGTTTAGCCATAAAATTGGCAATTGAGGCTTTGCAATACTATCTGTTGGGGAGGAGATTCATTGTCCTGACGGATCATGCCCCCTTACATGGCTTGCGAACAACAAGGATACAAACCCCGCGTCCTGCGATGGTTTCTCGCCTTACAACCTTTTCGTTTCAGACCATACACATTCCGGGTTCTAGACAAATCAGTGCCGACTATCTGTCCCGGCACCCATCGCCCGAATGGCCCCAACGTCCATTCCTATGGGGGGAGATGTGTGAGAACCCCGAGGATCCAGCGGAACGGAAGTGGAGGGAAACGGGCCGGGACACAGTAAACGGACCAGAGGAGCGCAGCGGTCTAGTGGCGCTGGGTCGATTCAATGAGGACGACCCGACGTCATCAGAAGCCGACCAACAAAAGGGCGGTGACGAGAGCAACGGGGAAGAGACAGGAACCACGGAGGAGAAGAGAGGAGAGACGGAAGCGACGGAGAAGAGGGGAGAGCGAGACGATCCGGAAGAGGAGCCCAGCGGCGAGACAGAAGGAAGACCAGAGACCCCTGGAGCGGTGTACAGTGCGGACAAACCCGGCAGCCCAGGAAGGGGAGAGGACGCCCCGGGTCCCAACGCCGCGGCCCTGATCCCGGGCCGTGGCCCAAGGCAAGTGGCATTGAAGGGGTCGTTCTGGTGGTGGTGGGGCGGCACGGGGAACTAGGGCACGTGTGGTTATTACTGGTTTATGCACTTCCCCAACACCAAACACCTACACACTATTCCCCGTTTTTCCCTGCACGGCGTTCTGGTGGTGGTAGCAGCTAAGTAGTACAGAGGACCTCGAGCTAATCTCGGTTTTGTTCTTTCCTTTCCCTTAATTCCTGACTGCCCGGGTGGAGGAACGACCACGACGCCTACGGCCATTCCGGTATATTACCACGGACGCCCAACGAAGGAAGTCAAGCGGGAGAAGAGGATCCCCAGCTGTTTAATTCCCTTTCATTTCATTTTGTTAGACTGAACCCGGACTTGGTACATTTCATTTAGGTCCTATGGGACTAGCAAAACGTAGATCCCGAATACAATTACCAAAGAAAAGAGCAATAAAGACCCAAAAACACCTCTACTGTGCGTGTCCAGTGTTCCCTTCGGCCCCTCGGGCTATTGCGCCGCTGACACAGGGGTTGGGCATAGTTTGATATTTTGTTTGTCTGCACCTTGAGTACCTTGTCTTTCCCCATGGTTACTGCCTGTATCCCCGTCCAACCTCCACTGACCTTATAGCTCGCCCTCTCTGTGGGCTCTGAGTGGGAGGTATCTTCTCGCACCTTCCTGCGGTGGTTCTGCAGGATAGGCCACTGATTCTTCTTCCTTATGGCCTTGGTCGGGGTCTGGGTCTCCTCCCCTAATGTTCTCTCTTAGGTTTCTTCTGTTGCCTGTTTCTTGTGTTTAGGCCGGACTGCAACACACGCTGAGCAGCCCCGCGCCACAGTGCCTGCTTTGCCAATTTATCCGGTCTTATATGATGACCCAGACCTTGTCTTGACTGCCCAACCCGGGAGCTTCCTATTCACGTAGTGTACCCCCGGTATTGTGGGCCTGTCCGGCTCAATGGCGACTTCTCAGTGATGTAGCCCAGTATGAGGCCCAGGGGTTAGCTGCGCTTCCACAGTGCAACCGGGGGTAAGGTCTGTCGCGGGCCCTCAACACCTACTCACTGTTGCCGCAATATTCCTCATTGTCGCTTTGTGGGTCCTCGTACGTTCCCCTTGACGACATAGGCCTGAGCTTGGAGGTCCCTTTCCTATCTCCAACAGAGCAAGTGATCGGCCTCTTTCAATTTCTCCTTCCTCCCCTTCTCCCCCAGGCTGCAGGTCAGAGCCTCCCCTCAGGCCTCGGCACCCTCCCGGACTGTTTATCGGCTCCTTTTTCCTCTTGCGTCGGCAAGCGGACGCACGAATCCCTTCTGCCGTGACCGGCCGCTCCACCGGGGGCGCAGTCACCCCCCACCCGCAAACACACGGCTCTCGAGCCTCCTTACCCGTGTCTGGCAATCTCCGGTTTGTTGTCCTCTCCTCGTTTGTTCTTGGGGGTGAGCCGCAGGATTCCCTGCCTCCTGGGCTCAAGGCCTCTCCGCCAATCCCCGCTGTTCTAAATAGTATTTATAGTATTTGCCATGAGTGTGCGGAGGGTGGCGCGGTCGCCACCCTCCGCACACTCATGGCAACCAGGTCTCCATACCGGTGCAGTGCGACCTCCGGTTCGTCTTCCTTTCTTCTGTTGGTCTCGTGGGGACCGCAGGATTCACCAGCTCCCCGGTCTTGTCCGCGAGTTGATCCTCAGGTCCTCCCCCACTCAAAATGGCGCCCCTGCTCTCCGGTGACTTAGTTTTCATCCTAACGGTTCTAGAACCCCTCTCAGGTCGACGATCCTCTTTTTTGGCTGGGTGGGTAGTACTGTTCTGGAGCTCGGTTAGGGTTTATTTTAGGGACAGGATGTGGCAGGATTCTTCCAGTATTCGGACCGCCGTGAGGAGCTCAACGAAAACACGTCTAAGTGGCCATGATGTTAAGCCACGCCCCCTCTGAGTATACTTATCTCAAAGTTGACCATCCCAGGTACCCTTGTTTGTACTCACTGCTGAAAAAACATAAGAATCTGCCCTTCCCACCAGGTAGACCAATAGTCTCCGGTCAGAATACGTGAACATCTTTCTTTAGCCGATGGTGGTCAATCTACTGTTGTACATTTTATATATCTATATATATATATATATATATATTTTTTTTTTTAACAGAGTTTTATAAAGCGCAAACTTCACCCGAAGGTAACGGGTATCGGAGCGCTTTCCACGAGCACCAGTTGCATCACATGAGGACACATTCATTTTTGTTAGGCACGGGGAGATTAAGTGATTTGCCCAGAATCACAGGATGTTAGGCGTCCCTGCCGAGACTCGAACCTGGTTCCCCAGCTCCGAGGTCGACCGCCCTAGCCGTTAGGCCAACTCCTCCCCCATTAGGGACACTAAGCACATACGCAGCACACTTGCAGACATCACTTGGGAGGACACCATGACAATAGTGACTCTAGATGTTACTGCACTGTACTCTAGCATCCAACATGATCTAGGTCTTCAGGCATTGAGACGTACACTCAACTCGGCTCTGCCATTCTTTGGGAACACACTGAAATGCTTTTGGACATGACTAAACTGATCCTGGAGAACAATGTTTTTCTTTTCAAAGATACATGGTACAGACAAACACGGGGGGTAGCCATGGGTTCCAAATTCTCCCCATCCTATGCTAATCTGTTCATGGGATGGCTGGAGGAGGAGTGGATTTGGGGCACGAAAGATAGCCACTGGAATGACTAGATCCTATTTTGGGCCAGGTACATCGACGACTGCCTAATGATCTGGACAGGGAGCACTGAGAAGCTACTTAACTTTCTTACACATTTGAACAGTAATGAGTCCAACATTAAGTTCACTTGCCAATATAGCAAACAGACTGTGACTTTCTTAGATGTGGAACTCTTCACCTCAGACAACAAAATCCAGAGCAGATTGTTCCGGAAATCAACAGCATGCAACACTGTCCTGCACGTGACAAGCGCACACTGCGGCTGCCGGATCGGGCTTCACGTAGCAGCACAACACATGCTGGATTTTGAAACTTTAAAGAAAAGACACATAATGGCCTCTCAGTTGGCGATAAGAACAACTATAATTTCACATGACACTGACAATGAGAATCCTTACTCGGTAATGGCTCAAAGTTATCCGATATCTTGGGCAGGGACTTTCACGGATGAGGCGCAGTGACATAGCAATTGATTCCTGGACATAGGGATACATTTTTTGATTACCTTCGGTTGGAAATATAACCGAAACTGAGGACTTGAAACACAGGAGTTTAGCCCTGAAGAAGTCGCGGAATACTATCCTGAGATTCGTGACGAAACACGTGTTGGCTAAGGCTGTAAACAGTCCCATTGGAATGGAAAAGGGACTAAGCACAAAAAGAAAAGAAAAGCACTAAACCAAGCAGCGGATTGTTTTATTACTATTTTGTTGTAATTACAATTTTACACTGCAGGCGTGTGCAGGGGACTGTTGTGTATTTTGTTTGTGGTTTTGACCGCTTGTTGTGGAGAAGGGTGGTTCTCCCTACCTCTTTGCACCGCACATACACCACATTGCACTTAATAGTTTTGCGTACTACCCAAGAGCGCCGACAACCTATAAAACCTACCACCAATCTTGTAATAGAAACACTTGGAATAGGGGACAGCCCGGGACACAACTACCAAACTGACACAATTTGCAAGATGAATAGGGACAGAGAAGCTGAAGAGCTTTTTAGCAACCTCAATAGGGGACTCACAGTTGACTCGGCTACGAAAAGTGAAAACCCACAACATAATGAGGGTCTTAGAACTAAATTTATCCGACTAGAAAGACTCAAAAAGAGTGAGATGTCCAAGTGGTGGGATGGGGCCACACTCAAGCAGTACATCAAATTGAAAAGAATTCCAAGGGGTCTTAGATCACAGATAATCCCGACTTATGACGATCTAGCGGAAGATCTACTAGTGACTTGGGAGAGGGAACTGACAGCAAACTAATAAACTCATAGATATTCTAATTGAGAACTCTGACAGAAAAGTGAAGCAGTTACTATCAGAGATAGATACCATAGAATCAGAAATTAAAGACCTTAACATTCCAGAGGCTACCGAGAAAAACGATGTCATTCTGAATGAAGTAATTTCCAAACATCAGAGTGAAATCAAACAGAGGAAGGCTAAAAAACTGAAGAGGGACGAACAGGATTATAACAATGGCAGGGTCTTCACCTTTGCTAGGAAGTATGATCACTTAATTCCTAAGATCCCCACAGAAAGAACAGAGACAGCTATCTCTATCATCTCCAGCTCCACCTCACTGCACACGCCAGCCACCAGTGAGAGTGAACAGGAGCGAGGGGAGGGCATTGGAGGACGAGAACACACAGATAATCCTTTTTTACTGGAAGTACTCATGATAAAGAAGGGGAACCGAGAACAAAATTGGCGTACTACCACCGCAGGAGGACAAGGCGGGGAAAGAGACGGGGCAAGACAGGAAGAGAGGAGGGGCATGAAAACAAGGTCATGGAACAAGAGGAACTAGCAGACCTAACAGTGATTAACTTGACAGGCAAGGTTATTAGCCCCGACACGATATCCCTTCTACAGAAGGGCTTGAGTTTCTGCCCCACAGATGCAGGGGACATCTGCAGGACCAAAGTAGATCTGTTCAAATTTGTAAGACGTCTAAAATTGAAGAAACACTTCGCACTATTTCCCTTTGAGAATAAACTTTGAGCATACCACAACTGAGCTTCTCGTCTAATGATTTAACTATTCAAGACATATTGGATACCAGGTTGCTACTTTCGATCTCTGAATGTGAGGAGGACCCAATGACCATGAATAGGGTTCTCAGTGATCTCAATGTACAGACAAACCTTAATGTTAACAGTGGTCTGAGGGTTAAGTCGAGATGGACTCCACAATTGCTGGCTGGCAATAATCTAGATATCTTTTACAAACTAGTTATCTCAGACTTGGACAAACACACCGACACACGGGACACACACTTTAAGAGGGCTGATAACCTCACTAAGAAAGAGAGGGAAACACTCCACCAACTGATGACGGACGATAGCATCATGATACGTGAGGCTGACATGGGTGGTAATGTGGTGCTTATGAACCATTTGGATTACGAATCAGGGATCCTGTCACAGCTCAATGATATTAACTGCTATGTGAACATCCCCTCAAATCCCATATGGACACTGACAGATACTATCAATCACAAACTCAAGGAGTGGCATGATCTTTGCGTTCTACACTCTTATGAGTATACTTATCTCAAAGTTGACCGTCCCAGGTACCCTTGTTTGTACACACTGCCGAAAATACATAGGAATCTGCCCTTCCCACCGGGTGGACCAATAGTCTCCGGTATTGGTGGTCCCACAGAGAGGGCACAAAAGGTAGCCATTGGAATTAATTGATCCTATTTTGGGGCAGGTACCTCGACGACTGCCTAATGATCTGGACAGTGAGCACTGAGAAGCTACTTAACCTTCTTACACATTTGAACAGTAATGAGTCCAACATTAAGTTCACTTGCCAATATAGCAAACAGACTGTGACTTTCTTAGATGTGGAACTCTTCACCTCAGACAACAAAATCCAGAGCAGACTGTTCCGGAAATCAACAGCCTGCAACACCGTACTGCACGTGACAAGCACACACCACGGCTGCCGGATCGGGCTTCATGTAGCAGCACCACACATGCTGGATTTTGAAACTTTAAAGAAAAAAAACAGAATTGGCCTCTCAGTTGGCGATAAGGTCAACTTACTGATTACACATGACACCGACAACGAGAATCCTTACTCGGTAACGGCTCAAAGTTATCCGACATCTTGGGCAGGGACTTTCACGGATGAGGCGCAGTGACATAGTGATTGATTCCTGGACATAGGGATACATTTTTTGATTACCTTCGGGTCGGAAATATAACCGAAACTGAAGATTTGAAACACAGGAGTTTAGCCTTGAAGAAGTCGCGGAATACTATCCTGAGATTCGCGACGAAACACGTGTTGGCTAAGGCTGTAAACAGTCCCATTGGAATACAAAAGGGACTAAGCACAAGAAGAAAAGCATTAAACCCAAGCAAAAGACCAAGCAGCGGATTGTTTTATTAGTATTTTGTTGTAATTCCGATTTTACACTGCAGGCGTGTGCAGGGGACTGTTGTGTAGAATGTTGAACAATGTCAAACATTCATCCCAGTACAGAGATCTAGGCCTAAATACACCGTTTTTTTTCTCCCCCTGCCATTTCAGTTTAAACCCAGCCATATGCAAATCAGTCATGACCCTTCTCCCCAAGTGAATAGTCCAGCCCGAACTGCCAGGCCAGGTCCTCCTTCGACTGGAAACAAGCATCCTGGGACTGATTTCGGGGTTCACCCCTCATCAGCCAGGCTAGCTTGACTCCAGTGGCATGCAGAGCCCAAGACCCACGTTTGGGCATGCCCGTCCCACTCTGGGTGACAAATGCAAAAAAAAACATTGATGGACAGAATGTTGAACAATGTCAAACATTCACCCCAGTACATAGATCTGGGCCTAAATCTATTGTTTTTTTGCTCCCCAAGCCATTCCACTTTAAACCCAGCCATATGCAAATCAGTCTTGACTCTGCTCCCCATGGGAACAGTCCAACCCGAACTGCCAGGCCCGGTCCTCCCTCTACTGGAAACAAGCATCCTGGGACCAGTTTCGGAGTTTCAACCCTCATCATTCAGGCTAGCTTGGCTCCAGTGTCATGGTGAGCACGAGACCCATGTCTGGGGCATACCTGTCCCACTCGGAGATACCCAGACATGGGTCCCAGGCTCACTGTGCCACTGGATTCAAGCTAGCCTGGCTGACGAGGGGTGAAACCCTGACACTGGTCCTAGGATGCTTGTTTCCAGTCCAGGGGGGACCTGGCTTGGCAGTTCCGGCTGGACTGTTCCCATGATGAGCAGGGTCAAGGTTGATTCACAAATGACTGGGGGTAAAATGGGGTGGCATGGTGAGCAGAAGAACGATGGATTTAACCCAGATCTCTTGACTGGGGGTGAATGTTTAGATTTGTTCCACATTCCGTCCATCATTTGTGTGTCTTTTGCTTTCTCACCCTAAGTGAGCTCGGTATGCCCAGACGTGTGTCCCGGGCTCACTGTGCCACTGGATTCAAGCTGGCCTGGCTGATGAGGGGTGAATCCCCGAAACCGGTCCCAGGATGCTTGTTTCCTGTCCAGGAAGGACCTGGCTTGGCAGTTCGGGCTGGACTGTTCCCACGAGGAGCAGGGTCAAGACTGGTTTGCATATGGCTGGGTCTAAACTGGGGTGGCATGGTGAGCAAAAGAACAATGGATTTAACTCAGATCATTTGACTGGGGGTGAATGTTTTGATTTGTTCCGCATTCCGTCCATCATTTGTGTGTCTTTTGCTTTCTCATCCTCAGTGTGCCTGGTATGCCCTGACATGGGTCCGTGGCTCACTGTGCCACTGGATTCAAGCTAACCTGGCTGATGAGGAGTGAAACCCCGAAACCGGTCCTAAGATGCTTGTTTCCGGTCCAGGGAGGACTTGGCTGTTCCTGCTGGACTGTCCCATGAGAAGTAGAGTCACGACCGATTTGGATATGGCTGGGTCTAAACTGAGGTAGGATGGTAAGCAAAAGAGTGATGGATTTATCCCAGATCTCTTGACTGGGGATGAATATTTTGGTTTGTTCTGCATTCCGTTCATCATTTACGTGTCTTTTGCTTTCTCGCTCTAAGTGCGCTGGGTATGCCCAGATGTGGGTCCCGGGCTCACTGTTCCACTGGATTCGGGGTAGCCTTGCTAGTAATAATAATAAAACCCACTTATAAAGTGCCTGGTTACACCAACTGGTGTGTCCTGCGCTGGAAACCACTCTCTAAAAGGCTGCATGGAACAAGAGCTGTGAAACAGGGGCAAGACGGACACAAGCCTCACAGCTGGAAAAGCCAAGTTTTCAATCTTTTGTGAAGGGCTTTCGCGGAGGAAGCTCTACTAGGTAAGTTAAGGACTAGGGGTGCTGCCGCATTCTGGATACGTTGCAGCCTGTGGAGACATTTTTTTGTTCCTCCGAGATAGAGGATATTTCCATAGTCCAACTGGGACGTTACAAGAGTATGTACCAGGGTTTTCCTAACTGAGACAGGGAGGATGTCCAGGGTTTTTCTCAACATTTTGAGGATTCCGAAACATTTCTCTGTAACCTTCCTAGTGTGGGTCTCGAAGGAGAGTTTGGGGTCCAGCCGGGCTCCTAGATTTTTGGCTTCCTCCTTTGGGATAGGTGTAGGGCCCAGAGTCTGGGGCCACCAAGCCGAGGACCAGATGGAAGGGGACTTCCCTACGACCAGGACCTTGGTTTTGCTGCCGTTCAACTTGAGGCAGTTACTTGACATCCAGGAGGCGAGGTCGCTCAGGCAGGAGGAAAACTGGATGGCTGCTTCTGCTGAGTTATGAGACAGGGTGACAACAGGCTGCATGTCATCCGCATAAGACACAATGGTGACATTGTGTCTTTCGACAGTCTCCGCCAGGGGTCCGATGTAAAGATTAAAAAGAGTTGGGCTCAAAATTGAGCCTTGTGGGACCCCTTGTTAGAGTGGAATGCTTTTGGAAATGTGTGGGCACTGTGCAACTTGGAAACTGCAATCCTGGAGGAAAGAAATCATCCATTTTAGAGCTTACTCCCTGCAGCCCACTTGAGCTAAGTCGCTGCAAGAGCAGTTTGTGGGATACCCTGTCAAAGGCTGCGCTGAGGTCCAGTAGAACCAAAGCTACAGTCTGACCTTCATCTGCACGCCTGCGTAGTGTCTCCATGGTGAGGAGTAATGCTGACTCCATGGAGTACATGGCCCTAAATCCTGTTTGCGTCGGATGGTATAGGTTGTGCCGATTAATATGCGCAACCAATTGCGTGTTCACCACCTTCTCTGCTATTTTAGAGACGTAGGGCAGGAGTGAAATAGGGCGCAAGTTATCCAGTAGACCCGGATGCACTGATGGTTTTTTCTTTCAGAGGAGGACAATTGCTTGCTTCCACTTACTCAGGACCTCACCGCAGCGGAAGGAGAGCTCCAGGAGTTGCTGTACATAGGGCAATATTACATCTAGACCTTCCCTAATGATTCTAGACGGGGCTGGGTCCACTGGAGAACCATATTTAATGCTTTAAATCTTCCAATGAAGGGGGGGGGGACACCGAGGGGGAATTGGCCTCAAGCTCAGGGACTCTGTCAGATTGAGAAAATGTACCGTTACGGGCCTCATCAGGAAAGGAATCATATATTTTGGATACCTTCATAGCAAAGAAGTCGGCAATCTGGTTGCACAGCTCTAGAGAACTATTGGCAAGGGCTGAAACCCCGAAGTGAGCTCGGTATGCCCAGACGTGTGTCCCGGGCTCACTGTGCCACTGGATTCAAGCTAGCCTTGCTGTTGAGGGGTGAATCCCTGAAACCGGTCCCAGAATGCTTGTTTCCGGTCCAGGGAGGACCTGGCTTGTCAGTTTGGGCTGGACTGTTCCCATGAGGAGCAGGGTCAAGACTGATTTGTATACAGCGGGGTCTAAACTGGGGTCGCATGGTGACCTAAAGAACAATGGATTTAACCCAGATCTCTTGACTGGGGGTGAATGTTTTGATTTGTTCCGCATTCCGTCCATCATTTGTCTGTCTTTTGCAATCTTGGAGAAAGGCATCGTCGCTACCACTCGCGGATCCAGTCTCCAGCTGAAGTGCCGGGGAAGCTGATAATCAAGGTACGGCGTGAACAAGTCAAGCGTGAAAGATCCCAACAGGGCAAGAAGCGCTTGGAACATTGTTGGGAACAGTCTCCAGATACTCCCGTTTCCAAGATGACGGGTTTTCGAATCTACCACTTGGTTGGCCAATCCCGGTAGTTGTTCTGCTGTCACTGAAACCTGATGCTCCAAGCAGGATTCGCAGAAATTCTTGGCCAGAACCGCAAGGCTTTGGACCGCGTACCTCCCAGATGGTTGATGTAGCGGACCGCTGCCATGTTGTTCATCTAGAGAAGAGCACAGGACTGTTCCCGGTCTCTGATCCAACACTTGACCGCAAAGGTACCCACCATCAACTCTAGGTATTTGATATGGAGGTACTGCTCTGCAGCAGACCATCCTCCGCCGGTGATGAGCTCCCCATAACAAGCTACCCAGTTGACCCGCTCGTGTCGGACTCGATCACTAGATCTGGTTGCGGGCCAAAAATGGCGCAACCCTTCCATGCCTTCATGTTGGAGAGCCATGCTTTAAGCTCCTCTTTGGCTTATTTAGATAGGGGAACATGCTGGCAGTACGTGAGGCTACAATGAAGGTCGGACGCCTTGAGTCGTTGCAGGGCCCGAAAGTGAAGGGGTCCCAGGAAAATGGCCTGGATAGAGGACGATAACAGGCCTACCACCCTGGCAATATGGCGCAGAGAGGTCCATGGCTTTGCTAGCATCCTCTTTAATTTTTTCCGGATCTTCAATATCTTCCTGGCGGGAGGGTTCAGTGAGTTGATTTCAAAACCCAGAAAGGCTATTGAATGGGATGGCGAGAGACTGGACTTCAGTCAATTGATAAAGAACCCCAGCGACTGAAGAAGATTCACCGCCACTAGAAGATGATGGGAGAGGGCCTGCGGGCATTGGTCCATGAACAAAATATCGTCCAGGTACACAATCATCCGCATGCCCACTGCTCTCAGGCATTCTTCCACTGGCCGCAGAACCTTGGCAAAACACCAAGGTGCCGACGATAGGCCAAAAAGAAGAGAGATGAATTTGAAAGTTTGGTTCTGCCATTGGAACTGGAGAAACTGGCGATGCGGTAAGAACCATGAGGTACACACCCTTGAGGTCCAGCTGGACCATCCTATTGTTGGGCCGAAGGAGGTCGCAGAGAAGATGAATCCCCTCCATCTTGAAGTGGCGGTATACCAGCCACTTTTTGAATTCCTGGAGATTGATCACCGGGCGTTGACCCCTATCCCTTTTCTGCACCAAAAATAGATTGCTTAGGAACCCCAAGGGATGTGGAGTGGCAGGACAATCGTCCCTGTAGTTAAGAGTTCCTTGACCTCCCGTTGAATGAGTGTAGTCTCCAGGCCAGAGAAGAGTAGTGGCCGAGGGTGGGGAGAGGCTGAAAGGGAGACCCCTAGAACGCCACTTGGAACACTTGCACCGGTTAAAGCACCCAGGCTTCGGCTGTAAGAGCCCTCCTATTGTCTACAAAGTATGCCTGATGACCCCTCAAGTGAGTTCATGAAACAATTGAAAAACTCACAGTGGGAATTGGAGGCGGCTTCTTCTCCGCGGGGTCCCTTACACTGGCCTCTGTGGCGTGACTGACCTATGGTAGGGTAGAATCCCCCAAAATGTGATGAATCCTTGCATTGGCCTCTCTGGCGGTTGGCCCCTGCCGGAGGCGGAGTAAGAGGAACGGGCAACTGAGCGCCCCATACCACAGCCGGCCCCGTTGAAAACACGCGCATTAAAGATGCACTTGACAGTCGATTGGGCCTTGTCCTGGTAAATGAATGTGGATGCAGATTTGCCAAGCTCCTTGACAGATGGATCACCAAAGAGCCTGCTCTGGGCCACCTGACCTACCTCTGACTTGGCCAATACCCCTAACTTACGATCTATTTTAATAAGCAATGAACTGTGCCGCTCTGTGGAGATGACCCAGTTGGCATTGCCGAGAACCATAACTGCTCATTGGTCCCAACTAGACAACACATCTGGGGAAATTAAAGCTCTGGATGCATTAGCGTCCTCCGCCATGTTGAACATTTTTACCTAAGGGCCGATAATATCTAAGAGTTTATATTGTCATGACCGCCAGGAGCGGTCGATGCCCTTCTTAGGGTCTTTGATGTATTTGGCCAAGAAGGTGGCCATCCGGGGTCTATCTCGGGCGTGACCTCCACCTTACCCTCCGAGGAAGGTTGGGTGCCTTCTGCCTTGAGCCAGGTGCGGACCTCTTGGTCAAGTGGCTTACGCAGCCTCTCCCCCAGAAATTATTCTAGGATCTGAGGGCGTTGCTTGTGTCTCTGATCTGGGGTGGTTCCAGGGCCAGGGTAGCACTCTCGAAACTATATCTCCCCCTGTCAGAGGGTGGACTAGGAGCACCCAACTATGAATTGTATTATGCAGCTGCGCAACTCCAGTGGCCTATGCGATGGTTGTCAAAAAATAGTCTTGACTGAATTGGACGTCTGGGCGATAACACTCCGACAACAAGCTATGCCAGAGTGGCTATCAGGATCCAAATCGCCACTACAAAGGACGCATGGGTGCATCCTGATGACAGCAGCCAGTAATGCTTGGGCGAGATATGTAATGCCCAGACGCCAGTTACCACCGTATGCCCCAAACCGCCCCCTCGAGGAGCGAACAAATACACCATATAGCCTTTTCTCTCACCCCCCACTCTCTTCCCTTATTGGATATGTGGTCACATAGTGTTCATAATACCGTCCGGGCCCAACACGCCAGGTCCACTCTGTGTAATTTAGATATTGCGGCCTTCCCCCCCATCTCACTGCGTCTTATATATCTTCACATACCTTGCAGTACGCAGCAAAGATAGTCGCTTTATATGTATGGTAACCATCGGACAGGCACCCTAGTTATAGTGGATAATGTTAATTATTGTAAAATTGTACAGCTCTTAGGATCAAAATATTTGCGAAAGATGTTGGCAAAGTTCAATGTTACTGATCCATGATTATTGTTCTAAACACAATCTGTTGCCCCCACCAAGTGGGCATTAATAGGCATGATGTTATACACAAAATATGTATCCTGCTTCAGCTTTTATATCTATGTATGTTCGATTGAAAACTTAATAAACATTATTAAAATAAAATAAAAAGTGGCTTACGCAGCCTACCAGCCACATACTTCATCACAGGGGGCTCATTCCGAGTAGTGGGGGTGCATGAGCTCCTCAGGCTCTAGGAGGTCGGACTGGGCATTCCCAGGTACATCCGTAGTAAGTCGCGACTCAGAGGGTGGGTTGGAGGAAGGGCGGCAGGACCCCATAGGGGAACCATCTGAGGGCGGGGGGAAGCATGGAGTCCCAACTCCCCTGAAGGTCGGACAGGGCCATTGGTGGTGGGTGGATTGGCCACCAGAAACACCTTTTTAAGCCTGTTGAAGGCATGTAGGTTCACCCATGCAGGATGCAAACATATGCCCTGATTCTCAAATGGGGGCGGCGGTCGACTCTGGATGCTTTGGAGGCGAGGGCCCTGGAAGGTCTACCCTTGGTGCAAAGGGTTGTTGGGATCATTGTTCCATCTCCATAAGTCTCTTCTCCAGAGGGGCCATTGCATCATAGACTGCCCTGACTATGGAAGTGTCCACGGCGTCACAGAACTCATCTGTGACCAGGAAATATGCTACGTCCTCCTCTTCTTCGTAATAGTTCCCAAACTCCTCCTTGATGTAAGTATAAACAGCTTGCAACCTGGCTGTAGAAGGTAAAAATGGGGAACGATGGCCTAGAAATTAGTAATATTAGCCACAGACCTTGTGAGGTCTCCAATAATACTGGTACTCACCGCCCTTGTAAGGTTGCTAATATCCTAGGGCCAAGAAACCTTAAAGGCTCCAGCAAGGGGAGGGAGGAACCCTAACAGGGGAGGACCCTGAAGAGTCAATGCAGCCCCAGTAATGCTACCAGGAACTGAGGAAGACCATTCACCATCAAAGTAAGGCACGGGCCCTACAAAAAAAGGTATAACTCAGACTGGACCACGTCTGCCTACTTGCAGGATTGCAATGCTCCTTCTGGTCTTACCTGGAAGGGTGTCACTCTGCGCCGAAACGGCCTCGTCTTGAATTGACGTTGGAGGTGCATGCCCTCTTGTGGCCGGCGGACCACCGCGCACCTCGGCCCTGGTTCCTTGACAGGGAAACTGATCAAAGGAGTGGCCGCAAAAGAGTGACACAGCGTTCCCACGGCCGTGCAGACGAAGCAGGTATACTTCGCTGCCACAAATACCTTTTAAAAGGTGCGCCCGGGTCAAACAATGAAAATGCACCCTATTATGATTAATGCGCTGCCCCTAGGCCAGCGCATTCGGTGAAAAAACGGAGCAGCTGCTTTACAGTCGCTCCGTGTTATCACTGTGCAGGTGGCAATCCTCCTATACTTATAAAGGGGATTGGAGATCCCTTTGCAGGCGGGTGCAGTCAGTGACTGCACCCACCTGCAAGGCGATGTCTGGGGGGTCCATGGGACCCCCTTTCCCGCCTCCAGAGGGCTGCCATCAGGGGGCACACTGACAGTTCGCCACCTTCTAGGGCACTTTCTGTAATACAGCCCCCGATTGGATATGGACTTGTTTTTGTTAGAACTTCATGGTTTTCCTGGAAACATGGGAAATGAAGTCCTTTGTTATGTTTATTGGTTTCACTAGGCTTCTAAGCAAAATCAATGAAGAAAGATTAGCCTAATCCTCTCCTTAGGGTCCTGACATGTAATTACTGAAAACCAAACAGTAATAAGTTGTAAAAGCAGCATTAAGAACTGAGCAGGCTAAACATGAACCAACCAAAACATATTTACTGAAGGATTTGAGCAATCTAAATTTAGATCTTAAAATATATTTAAGTGGAGCAGAGGAGTTGGTGATAATCAGTTATGGCCAAAACGGTACAACCATGCACTTAAAGCAACCACTTGAGAAACTTTAGAGGCAGGAATCATTAAGAATGAAGGATAGACCTATTGTTTTTATTAGTTGGAGGTGAAGGATCAAGGAAAACGGCTTCATGTAATAAATGGTTGACTGGAGTAAAGGGGTTAATATTTCAGAGAACCATTAGGCATAAAGTCAGAATGACAGTGACAGGCTTTGTGGAAAGGTGGAGGTCATGAGTTTATTTTTTATAGTAATGGGCTCTTGAGTCCAAAGTTACTGGCAGTGGGGTTGACTGAATTGTAAACATGAGTATTGGCGGTCTTAAAAATTGATAGTTAAGGGTAGTGGTCAGTGTAGGGTGACCAGACGTCCCGGATTTGCCCGGACAGTCCCCGTTTTTCACGAGCTGTCCCGGCAAATTTCAAGAAATTAAGCTCATGTCCCGGTTTTTAGAGAGGGTCAGCTGAAAACGCTGGGAGGTATCTTTTTAAGTTTTAAAGCAGGGATAGTTAGCTGCTGTTATAAGAAGTCAATTTAATTAACAGGCATGCTACTGGCTTTAAAAATAGCATTGTACGTACGTTCTTACTGCCTCTTCTGTAATTCTTTGCTAAGGGGCACTGTCATTCTGTGCGCTGTGTGGAAGTGGAATTGTAGTCCCTCTTCTATTTTTGGGAAATGTCCCGGTTTTTGGCTTTAAAATTCTGGTCACCCTAGGTCAGTGTGACCACTGCGCCTCTATCACGATGGTCCTGAAAATAAGGATTTTACTAATTTCAATATGTGGTTTGCACCTTGAAACTCCAGATAATTGTTGTGATCACGCATTGGGGGCAACTGATAAAGAGAGCTAGATTTAGGGGGGCGGAGTGGAAAATGGGTGCACATGACCTGATGTTTCTCTGTAGCAGCCAGTTGCTAAGTCCCTTAAACTAGAATAGTTTGTTGGAAGGTATGTCTGTTGATCTTGGGACTGTTGTTGAAATCCGATAGACTGATTCAATTGTTGTTGGCCCTTGGCTACGTTTTTTTAGCAGAGTCAGCATGGAGTTCAGAGTGATACCAATCCCACTCCTGACACCGCCTGTGAACTTCCTAACAAGAATGAAAACATCAGTGCAGATTGTCAACAAATATCACGTTTAATGAAGCATTCCATCATGAAGCGATATAGTGAAGGGTATAGTGAGTCTTTATGTATTTGCAGTCTGTCATTTCACTAGTCTTTCTGAAGAATAGGAGTACAAACAATATATATTAGGGTTCTGACTCTTCTCAATAGTAGGTTCCCATGCCCCCTAAAAAAGAATGGTCAGTCAGCATTACATTCCCATGTATCAGCTTTTCTTCCCCTCGCCAACTTTCCCAAATGGCCTACCTCAGTTTCCCTCCCCACGTAGCTGAAAAAGCGATTGGGCAGTCAGCACTCCGTCCCATTGGGTCAGTTTACATAGTAAATTCACTTTTTACAGTTACTCCATTCCTTTGTGCCATATACATGTTCAGTTTGAAGTGGTAATGGCTTATCTTCCTTGAATACAAATGTTCTCCTGCCTTTGCTAAGGTTACTGATATGTTTATCTTTAGTAGGTTGGATTCGTTGAGGCCTAATGGGTGCTCAAATCAGGGAATCAGGATTACGAGTAGCGAGACTGTGAATGCCAGTTTGTCAGGAGCATGAGCGAGCGATTGTAGGACTGTCTTGGCAAGGCATTTGACTCCATCTCCTACCATTATGTTCCACCATCCTGTGGCAGTCAGATTTCAAAGAAACCTCCATTCCAGTGGGTTATGGCTTTCAAATGAGAGTATGTTGGAAAAGCAGAGGTGAAACAAGAGTTGTCTCCTTTAAATACATTGGCGAGCTCATCATGCCACCAGCCCACAAGGTCATTTTGCTTTAAGCCCAGTCAGTAAAGGAAAGATATTCGAAAAGCTTAAGAGATGAAGAAGGTATGTTTTGCCAAACTATGCTGGATACATATTGAAATGCATATTCTGTCTGCTTCTTTTAATTATTTATTTGGAGTTTCCTTACATTGGTCTGCCTTTTTAATTTGTCTTTTTGTACAATATTTTATTCATTATAGCAACTGAGCAATCAAGGCTTCTCTTGATAAGCCTCAAGATATCCAGATATTTTCAGCTTTGAGCTATACAACTATGAGGGTTGCTTGGGCTGTTGCCTCCCTCTTGACTGTTCTTTTCACTGAAGGTAAGTATATCTTGGTTTCTCTCATACCATCTTTCTATAAAAATGGATTTGTCTTCAATAAAAAAGATGTGGACCCCATTGCACTTTGCATCAAATGCTCCATCATGAATGTCACAATACTTAATTTCATGGTCAGTCTCCTAAATTATTAAAATTTTGCATTTTCCAAGGTAAATTAGAGCATATTTATTAACACAGGTATCAGCTATTGGCGATACCTATGTATGCATGTGTTTAGATTTGCCCAGACTGTCATTGAACAAAACCTGAAACCAAGAATAAGGGGATCCTGATAACCCTGATATAACACCTTTGAAGTATGAATAAGCAGTAGGGGAGATGATTTAATTTGCATGGAGAGATTGAAGTCTACAGATTAAAACATCTTAATTTTATTTTCTAATTTAACATCGTAATGGAAGCAAATATTACCAGCCACTGTATAAATGATAGTAAATAGATAGTACATTTTGGGTTGCAATACTCCATTCGGGCACCTGTGCAATCATTTGTAAAACTATCCAGTTATATATCTAGTTAAAGAGATTTTTAGTATTTTTTTAATATAACCGATACAGGTTCTGCTTTGCCTTGTAACAAAGGTTTCCAACAATGCCCAGCACTGTGCAGAAATAATGGTAGGATAGGGGAACGGCAAAAAAGTCTGAAAGCTCAGAATTCAATCGGAAGGTTTCTTTATACCACCCGTTTCCAAACACTATTCTACATTTTGGCTTCCAATGCACTCTATTTATCCTGTGGACTATCTTGGCTGCTTCGATATCTTCATTTTACAATGAGTTACCGTTCTGTCAATGGGCGAAAACAGAGATGAGTATTGAGTGGTATCAGAGATGAACAGAATCCTTCCCTCTCTCTCTCTTCCCTTCCAGGAAGTGCCCTCCACTGCATAACATGCTTCAGCAATAATGACATACCCTGTAAGGGCTTATCAGAGGAGTGTCCCCACAGAGCTGATGTCTGTGTTTCTAAGTACACTTCATTTTCACATGGTAAGTTAAAATAAACTCTGCAACTACAACAGCATTATTCCGAGTCCCTCTCCATTGGATACCTATTAGTATAACTTATGAATGATCTCCCAGCCTAGCCTGACTTTAATTCTAAGTTTGTCTGTTAAACCTGTATCACTTAGAGCTATCTGATGTGTTACTTTAAACTACTAAACTATCGTAATGAAAGGTACACATTTCAAGGCTAAACCTTGAAATCTTCACTGCTTTGTGTTGTTAACATCTATCAGAAATCCATATTTCTTTTATTTGAAAATTGAAATGCGATTGACTTTACTTGAGCGCTTCATGGTCTCAAAATCTTTGCCAGAAAAAGGAAAGATACCAAGACCCTAAAACAATCGTAGGCTAACAAAGAAAATGTAAAATGACTTACTTGTAATTTTAGTTCTCTATTATATGTAATTTTATTAGGTTTTTACATGTAGAGTATACCTGCACATGTATGGGATTGTTGAACACTTTTTTTCAATTAAAGATGTCGATTTCCAGAAATAATATACCTCTCTATAGGCAATATTTTTTGTAAGTTTTGTGTATAAACATACACATATTCGTGGTGTGGCTTTTTGTTTGCCTAGAAAAGGGGATGTGATAGAGTGTTGGGTAATTTTGTCTGTGGTAGCAACAACTCTAGGGTCGCCCTATCTATATGAACTGGTGGTGGGGGGTGGGAAAACTTGTACTGAAAAGCACCTTACCAGTTTATCCAAAACATCATGCCCAAACGGATATGGCCAGCTGTTCACAAAGGAGCTGTTTTTATACTGTAGGTGACATTCTAAGCTGAGGACAAGTGGGGGACCTACTACTGATTTCGCGAAGCTGTCTCCAAGGTGAACCAAGGCATGAGCGCAAGGCCTAAAGGTACTCCAGAGGCCTCCTTTCCAACAAATGTGCAGTGGTAGGCAAAGAAGAACTAAGCGGTCAGCCCAGTACCCATTTGAACAAGGAAAGGTTGAAACTGACAGGATACACACCACAAAATTAGAAAAGTGACCTGCTATGGATCCAGGTTTCCTCAGGGATGTGGTAGGGCCACCTTGAGCATACTGGATCTCACTGTAATAAAGACAAGCATTTTCAATGCAATAGGTCTCGCATTTGAGAGTGTTTAAGCTATTGGCATTGTAAATGACAATGTCTTTTATTTATGTGTTTTTAAAAGCAACACATATAAAAAAGGCATTGTTATTTCTAATTAGTAAGGGGAAAAAGGCCCTCCCTGGGTTACATTTAGGTCCAAGAGGAGGGAGGAAAAGAGAACCAAAAAAAAAAGGTAGAACCTCTATACCGACCCATTCAATTTTATATACGACCAATAAGGTTCTATGTTACCAACACACCCACATAGTATACAGCTATTTAGACATATATCCTTATATAGAGATAAATCAACAGACTTTTACTAAATCACAAAACATTTTATTATGCAAATTATTTTTATATTTTTTTGTATTTCTAAAATATGTTGCAAAGGTACATACATTTATAACACATGTAATGAACTAAATTTTCATAAATGATTATTCTTAGAATTCAATCCATTATTATAGCATAAGACATCCCAAAAAAAACAATGAGATTAAAATAAAACTGACTCATCATCCACTACCAGAACAATATACTTTCATTCAACCACATTCTTACCAAACCACACAACTCATACAACATACAAGTTAAAAAAGTTTCGACCCTGTGGAGGGTCCCAATTTGATTGCATAGGGGCTGATGAGGATGTTTCCAAAAGACCCAGCTCAGTTGGTTATGCTCCCAGGGACCACTTCTCAAAAAAAGACCGCATTTGAGCTCTCGTGAAGGTCATGTTGCAATCAGGGTCATGACCTGGGTTGAGGCAAATTATTCACAGAAGTGTCTGTGGAATAGAAGAGTTTTAAGATCTGTTTTAAAAATCCGGAAAGATGCAGAGGCCCGAAGGCTTGGAGGTAGCGAGTTCCAAATTCTAGTCACATTACCTGATAAGGCCACAAACTTATTTTACTTTGGCCGAGACTAAATCAATCCATGCCCTAGTCAGCCTAGACGCGTTTGGGGCTACGTTATTTACCTGCAGGCACAAAAGAAACATCTACATTGCCTCCAACGTGTTCAGAAGGTCACTGGTCACCTCATCACCGGCTTGGCCAAAAGTGGCCTTTCAGTACTATATCCCCATTGACTGCGGGAGTATTTTTGAGACCACAGTGATAGTTCAGAGAGCAATCAATCTCTCCAAGAGTTCTTACACTGATGGCTGTCAAATGCACTTGACATACTGGCAGAGCCCTTGCTCGTCGCATCAATGAATTCATGCTGCTCGTGACCTATTGTGACAGATACGACCTATTAAAATATTTATTTTTTTACGCATGCTTCTCTGGGTTGAACAATCGCTGTCTAAATTCAGGAAACGTATTAAAACGTTTTTGTTTAAACAACTCCCTCTTTTCTTAGTCTCAAAACTCGGGAATAGGCATGTTCCTTATCGCCATTGTTTTTTCGTAATACCGCTCTAAAAGCAGCACATGATATTTCATAACTGTTTTTTAACGTGCCTCTTGACAGAAAAAATAACCTATTTGGAAACTCGTCAGTTTGCTACCTCTAAAAGGCTGGGATAGTGTTAGCCCCATAGAAGGCACTGCGAGACACACAATACAACCTGCTCTGACCCAGCCCTTCTAACCTTTCTGAGGCACCTGACTGATTGACCCGGAAATATCCCAGTGTTCCCAATATCTGTTTGCCGACCTGTCTCTCACGCAGAAGGCTGCGTATTTTAGTCATACACATGTAGTGATGGTGGCAAGCTAGAGGAGGGATTGGATATACAGGGAGTGAGGTGAAAACTCGCGATGATTCGGTGCAACGAAAGCAGGTGCTGTCACGGAGGATTGGGGCAGCTAGCCCTGCGGGTGTGTGGCAAGGACGCAGGCCTAGAGACACTGCTCCCACACACAAGGCTCCAGCCTACGGCTCGCAGGAGACATGAAGACAAAACTACTTGAAACCGCCCTGAAGTTGAACATCTGTGGTATGAAGCGCTATAGAAACGCTCCAATACAATACCAGGCTTCCCTATAAAGGTGAGGCCAACAGGGCTGGTGTACAGACAGTCAAGCAGCAGGCACCCTTATGACTGACTCTGCCCCCAACATTCCCAGCTTTTCAGAGGGCTTGGCCTCTGAGGAAACCCCTCATTTTCTCAACGGCTAGTCAGCCTCTGCACTTCTGACCTGCTGCCCCCTTCTACTCTTAATGCAGTCAGCACTAGGCTCAGGCCCGGTTCTAGCGGGTGGGCCGGGTGGGCCAGGCCCACCCAAACATGAGCCTGGCCCACCCAAACAGGAGTCTTGGCCCTCGCAGTGAGGGCTTGCAGGCAGGCGCGCAGCGCCATTTGGCTCAAAGTGCTTCAACCTCCCCCACCCCCGTCGTGTGTGTCAGGTCAGCCCGGGCAGAGACAGCTTCCCGGGCGCACACACAATCAGTTTTAGAGATTACCGCAGCCGCACCCGAGTACTTCACAGGTCTTTTAAAGACCATTTACATGTTAACGAGGCTGTGTTTATTTTTTTCACCCCTTCATCTCCACATTGAGAAAGGCGACACATCCTTTCTTTGGCACCGGTAAACTTTGCCTACTGTCCCCTACTGTTCTGCTGCGTGGATATTTCTTTTTCTATGCAGCGCAGGAGAAAAGAAGTTTGTTTATGCCTATTCACCTTTCCTGACCCCTGCAGCTGCTTATCACACCAGGCTGTGACACAAAGTTTGACTAATGGAGTAGGTAAGAGAATGTGTTACTATTTGTTTTTCTTTTTAAAATCTGCACAGGCCCAGCAGGACACATACTTCGTGTGTGCTTCATTTAAACAGTTTTTATCATTATCATGGCCGATGCAGGACAACAATAAGACAATACAAAATGCCCAGATAACGCTGGTTATTAATGATCCTGCTGGAGAGCAATAATTTGTCTGTTAGTAGTTTTTAAATGCAGATGAACTGTATTTTATGTGGAAGCTCAGTGGGTTACTGCCTTTGTCACACAGATCCTTGTGTTACTTGCAGTTCAGAAGTTACAATCCTAACATAGGACAGTGACAAATGAAATGCATATGAGAGAGGGGCTACGTAAAGATGAGGGGCACTGTTGGAGGGTGGCAGTGAGGGAATCCGAGGAGGAGGTAGTGGGAGGGGCTATGGAGCGATGAGGGGCACTGTTGGAGGGTGGCAGTGAGGGAATCCGAGGAAGAGGTCATGGGGTGGAGGGGAGCTAGGGAGAGATGAGGGGCACTGCTGGAGGGTGGTAGTGAGGGAGTCTGAGGAGGAGGTCATGAGGGGAGGGGCTATGGGGAGATGAGGGGCACTTGTGGTGTGTGGCAGTGAGGGAATCCGAGGAGGAGGTCAATAGGGGGCCATGGAGGGATGAGGGGCACTGTTGGAAGGTGGTAGTAAAGGTATTTACGGAGAAAGAGGTTATTGGTGCGGCGCCAAAAAAGACTTTCGCATCAGCACTGAAGCCGGCTCTGTCATGGCCTTTCTGTTTTTGTTTATTTAATTAGCAGTTGGGTCATAAGGGCTACTGTGGAACATACTTTAAAGTGTGTGCTAATTTTATTTACTGCTATATTCAATGTTTTAAGTTTGAAGGTGATTTTACTAATGTTTTTACCGTGAAAAATGAAAGTGCAGCCCGATGGTGCCTGATATGGGGCTGGGGCCAAGGTCAGCTGTGAGATAAGGTGCACTGGAGAGGAGTAGTGGATAATCATGCCTGTAAGGGAGTGCGTTGCAGAGTCCGGGGTCAGGTGGAGGTAGTAATGAAGAGGGATTCTCCCTGAAGGCTCGCACAGAGGGAGCCCGAGAAGTGTCACTTGCCTGATACTCCCACCTCAGAAACGTCCTCTTCCCATCAAAGGAACATTACATGGAAAAAACACTTTTTGAGAGTGATAATATTTAGAAAGAGATTTGGAAAAGAGTGCGTTTTACTGGGCTTTGTAAGACTAAGAAGAGATAAAGGAGGGCCCTGAAGCAGGCCTGCCTAGACATATATGCGACAAATCGAGCCCGCAGTGGCCCACCCAAATGCACCCTTGGCCCACCCAAATAAAAATTCCTGGAGCCGGGCCTGACTAGGCTACCAGCTCTGTTGTTTTATTCCATTTTTCATGATCTAGATTAGAACTAGGACATCTTGAGTTCTGCACTTGAAAGAGGGGTTATTAGGGAGTGGTAACTTGCCATGTAGCAAGCATTTGCAATTCAATAGGTCTCCAATTTACGCGAGACCTATTGCATTGTAAATGGTTGGCAACTTGGCATCACGGACAACGGGAGGGCGGGGCGGGGAGAAGGCACGGACATCGGGAGGGAGGGAGGGAGGGAGGGCGGGGGGAGAAGGCACGGACAACGGGAGGGCGGGCAGGCGGAGGGAGGGTGGTTGGGGTTGGGTGGGGGAGAAGAGGAGAAGACACGGACAAAGCTGCGTGACGCTACGTGTGCACAAAGGAAATAGTACATGCCCCGTGTAACAACCAAGTAAAGGGGCCAGTAGCCATGGGAGGATACAAATGACAACATGGCTGTACTATAGGAGGGACTAACAAGCCTCATAATGAATCAGAAGCCAGCATTTACAAAGGACAAACACACAAGCCAATGAAAAATAAGGGTGCGGGGAGTGGGCAAAGCTTCTCTCCGTACTCGACTACCACAGCTCTTCGCAGGGCAGCGCTTGCGCACTAGTTCACGCTCAACCTAAAAAACTGATTTTAGATGGCTTGCCAGCGATCTTGAGTGTGGAACAAATGTGCTGGCCCAAGTCTGTGAGGAGCCATTTTGAGAACAAGTTTCAAGTTTCTTTATTTTTGCATAGTTAACTAAAACCATTGCAATATTAACACTTAAAAGAATAAAAAAAGTTTAACCAAACATTCATTGTGATTTCATCCACCATTACTGCCTGTTTAGGCACTGGAATTATAAAACGACAATCTTCTAGTAAAACCAGTTAAAACCCAGAGATAGGGAAAGTTCCTTACAGTCTAAAATCAAAATTGATAATGGTGGTATTAATAAATGTCCTTAATTCGCTGGGTTCTCCCAGAAGTAGGAAAGATACCTTTTCGTCTAAAATCTGAATTAATGATAATGATATTAGTAAATGACCTTAGTTCGCTGAGTGCAACAGTCACAGATTTTATTCTCCCGCCGTGCTTGTCCATTGACCAATATCGTGTTCTCTTAAGGTCGGCCTGCGGCTTCAAAGCATTATGATTGATATTTCAAGCTTACATTATTTGGGGCATTTTTTTTTTCTGCCAGTGTAAGGAATTTTACAAATCTGCAATTCAATTGTGTGTTTTCCGGGTTTAAGCAGGCTAGCACTGCTTGTCTCCTAGTGCGGGTGCCTTTCTGCTTGAGTGGTGCTTTTAGGAGCTGTCGCCGTTCTTGATGCAGTTCCTTGCATGAACAGATTAGATGTAAGATATCTCCTTGCTTGGTGTTACACAGCCTACACGTATCTTGTACTGTTGTCCTCAACCATGGTGGAAGATGCTGAGCACACGGAAAAATCCCCAATCTGTGCCTTAGAAAGTTCATTTTTATGGCTTTAGGATATCCCTGGTTGAAGAATGCTTGTGCGGCGAGTGATTTGTAGGAGTTCAAAGTCATTCAGGCATGAGATCTCTTTGAAAAGCTAGCCTTGTCCTCCACCAAGGAAATTTGTTTTATGGACTTCCAGACTAGTTTTTTGAAGGTTAAATTACTGAGTTGCGTGTCCCAGAGTCCCATAAGTTGGGTAGTTTCCAGGGCCAGCTGAAGGTAATTCCTAGCTTGGGAGTGCTCCCTATGCTGCATGTCATGCCACAGCAGATGATTTAACGTGTTTGTAGTGGCGCTTCTTATCTTATGCCAGCAGATGATATAAGAGCCGTACCTGGCTAAGACTTGTTGTAGTAGACCGAACTCTAACCTTATTTGAGCAGGTGATGTATAAGTCGGTAGGCTGAACATTGTTCTGTAAGCTTTGACCTGTGTGTTGTCCAGATCCTCAGGGTCTCTTCCCCTCATTGCCTCGCTGCCATAGGCGATCGAGGGGAGAAGTTTGGCCTGGACTACCTTCAGCAGCGGGGTCAGAGTCGGCCCCATCAATTTATTTGCAAGGTTTTTCATCGATAGGGCTTTCAGCAGGCCTTTCCTTCTTATTTCCTCTTTCTGGCGCTTGAACGACCCTTCCTTGTCGATTGTGACTCCTAGGTACTTGTACTCATGAGCTGGGTCAAGTTTAGTGCCACCCAGGAACCAGTGTCTCTGCAGGTTTTTTGTTGTTGTTATTTATTGACATCGTCCAAGTCTTACTCAGATTTATTTTTAAGTTGTTTTCTATAGCATAGTTCTGCATTTCCGTCAGTAAATGTTGGAGACCAATGTAAGTGTGACTAAGCAGAACTACGTCGTCTGCATACATGAGATTGGTTAATGTTTTCCCTCCTATTTTGGGTGAATGGGAGTTACAGGCATCGAGCGCCTTCGGGAGGTCGGCCATGAATAGATTGAACAGGGTTGGTATGAGCACACAGCCCTGTTTCAGTCCTTTTGTTGTGGGAACTTTCACCTGCACCCAGGTATCTGTGTGTAGAAGCGACAGAATGTTTAGAATGGGCTCTGGTATGCCCTATTTCGCCAGTTTCCCCTACAGTCTGCCCCTCTCTACGTTGTCGAATGCAGCACTAAAGTCAATGTAACATAGGTGTAAAGGCAATTTAGAGATTTTTGCTGTGTCGATCAGTAGAGAGATTGTGAGGATGTTTGTTGTTGTACTGGCCATTTTGCGAAAACCAGTTTGGTTCAACGGTATTATATGATTCGCCTCAGCCCAGGATGTGAGCTCCTCTAGTATGATGCCCGCAAAGTATTTTGCTTCATTATCTATCAGAGCTACTAGGCGGTAGTTGTTAGGCTCTGCCTTGTCTCCTTTTTTGTGGATTGGCACAATTGTCGAGCCCTTCCAAGATTCCGGTATTCTGTTTAGCAGCCTGACTTCCAAAAAGAGAGGTTGTAGAATATCAGCCCAATCCTCCGACTTTGCTTTGAACATTGCAGGTGGAATGCCATTCGGTCCCGGAGCCCCTTCTTTCCTCCCTTTAGCAATCTGCTTTTTAATTAGGAGTGGCAGGGGCTGCTAGCTGCGCTTGATGATATATTTCCTGTAGCTGGTAGCTTCTGCTCTTTCGTCTCAGTAGTGCATGCTCCAGCTTGTTCTTCTTGTATCAAGCTGTTAAGAGTTTGTGCTCCGGCGCTTCCCGTTTGATTATTAAAGTGAGTAGAGAGGAATTTTACCCAATTTGCTTCACTGATGTTTGACGCGATGCCCTCATGTTGAGGGTTGATTATCCCATTCACGGTTTTCCAGAAGCGGGCGCTGTCCTTGCAATTTGTATCATGTAGGAGTTTTACCCAGGTTGCGTTCTCTTGGTCTCTGCTAATGTTCCATTTCAGTTTTTTCAGTGATGCCCTTTGGTCCTTCAAGAGGAATCGTGCGCTGTCATTTCGTGGGAGTCTTCTCAGCATACGTAGAGTTGTATTTATTGATTTTTTGAGGGACTTAAGCTGTGTTCTTTGATCTTTCGGAATTCTATTTTTTTTATATTGTTTCTGGAAGTTTTCTTTTGTGGGGAATTTAACTGCGTGTTGTTCTAATAGTGTAGCAGTGAACTGTCCCCAATGGGCAATTTGATCTTCTTGACTGAGAACTTGAGTTCTATAAAGTTGAATTGCAGCTTCCGCCTGAAAATTTATGTTGTTTATTGTACATTTGATCCTTCTTAGATTGTAGGTGAAAATATGCCCCAAGGTTGAGTCTGGCCTAATGGATCTAGGTGCCGTGGCTGTTAGCTGAAGTTCCTGAGGGCGATGGTCGCTGTCGCCCTTGTCCCCCATTCTGAACCCAAGGATGTGTGGTAACAGAGAGAGGCTTACAAAGGTGTAGTCCAGTATGGAACTTGTTGTTGCAGAATAAAATGAATCGACTGGGGGTGAGTCGTCCGGGAATCTTCCATTTACTGCTCAGAGGTTTAGGTGCTCTAGGTCGTCGAGAAGGCTGCTTTTGCAGCACTTTATTCTTCCATGCAGTGGAGCACATTGTGTGGGAATATTGTAGATGCCGTTATGAATAGATGCCTCCTCACCTTCAGCTGATCCAATAAGATATTGGTTTAGGTCCCCAGCCAGGATAAACATCGGTTTTTCCATCTCTGTAGCATACATAGCCACTTGATCAGTGAGTTTTTTTGAGTCTTTTGCTTTGCGTTTGGGATGAACGTACGAGTTGATTAGGCACACCTCCATTTCTTCGCCCTGGAGGGAGATAGTGATTGTGACTGCTATTGTTGCAGTTGACATCGAGCCCATGGGGGTTGCTGAAGGTATACTCGTCGTAGAAACGTAAGTGGCCAGCCCCCCTGAGGGATGACCAAACCCGCCGGTCCTTGTTGCTGGTGTAGTAAAGCACATGTAGCCCTGAATGTGCTGAGTATCCGTGAGCCAAGTTTCTTGCAGCAAAATTATGTCAAAAGATCTAACATAGCTCAGGAAATCTGGGTCGTCTATTTTTGTTGCTAAGCCATTGATATTCCAAGAGCATAGTCTAAGAGGGATCCCCTTTGCCCTGCTGTGGGCTTCATCCTGTAAGTAGCGTCAGTCGTCCTCTGTGCGTATGATTATAGTGCGGGATATTACTCCCCTGTTAAAACCTTGGCTTGTGAAGGCGGGTACCCTCCGTGGTGTTTCTTGTTGATCCCTCTGACTGCTAACACTCAATTGCCGGGATCTGCCCGAGCACCTCTTGAGTACACAGTTTGAGTGTACATGGTGTGTTATCGGTCCAGGGCTTGCGTTGTTTAATAGTGGAAATGGATAGGCTGGTTTTTGGTAAGGGGTGATGTCAATGCCCCATTTGTGAAATATATCCAGTTTTGCTAGGATTGACTCTGCAATTTTGCTTGTAATCCAAGTTGTCTTTGTGGCCTCTGGTCTTTGAGGGTTGGCGGTATCTATGAACTCTATGGAGAGTAGATCCTCTGACCTGATGCTGGCAAGATTTGGAATGGCCTTCATTAATCTTAATATATTACCTCCGTTTAGCGTATCCTGATGGCCCTTAGAAGTGTATAAGGGGTAGAATACCAGAGCCTCTATTTCTTGCTGCCTGGTACTTGGTGTTCTTGTTGCCGGCTGATGTTGGTTTGCTTTGGCCATCGGTGCAAGTTGATGTATGAAGCTGGTTTCTTCTTTAGGCTGGGTTTTCGCTTGGTTGCTTGATACTTCTACCATAGAGTACCTTGGATTTGCCTTAGGTGTTGTTAACTTTGGGAATGTTTGTTTTGTGTCTTGAGCCCTGTCCTTGAGGCCCTTTGTCCGGGGACCTCCAGCTGAGGCAATCATTGAGTGATATAATAGGCCATTTAGACTCTCTGAGCAGTGGCTCCTGGTTTGGGCTGTCTATGTTTCCAGTGCATTCTCTTCTGGGCCCGTTGTTTGAGCTCATGTTGGTAACTTTTTTCTTTATTTCAGTCGGCCTTGGGGCCTCCGAAATACCCTCCTCTCCCCTTGGCTGTTGAAGGTATGCAGGTTTATTGGAAAAGACCCCTAACTCTCTCCTCGGGTCTTGGCAGTATGTTAGTTGTTGACTATGGCCTCCAGCTGGATTAGATATTAACGAGATGGTTGTAATACCTTGTCTATTTTCTTCTGTGTGTTCTGTGCTTGCCCCAGGTTGGGATCCTTGTCCATTTTCTTCTCCAGTTTCCATGTGTGCCAAAGCTGCAGGTGACTGTGTTGGGGCACTTCCTTGCTCCGGAGAGTTTTTTGGGATGGTTGGAGACAGTTGTGCTTGATCTAGAGTGCTCGGGTCGCCTGAATTTATATCCCGTTTGTTGTGGGAACCTGAGAAGATTGGGAAATAAGCTATTGCATTTGTGGCGGGCTTTTGCTTACGTCCTTTCTGTTGGCAGCGTTGTTTAGCATTTAGTTTTGGTGATCCTCCATTACCAGGCCCTTCTAACATGTCAATGTTCGCATTGGAGTTGCCTGTATGTGTTTTACTATTTGGCTGTCCGTTGATTATTCCCTCCACGTTGTTGGAATTGTCCTGGCCTTTTGTTGTAATTCCCGCTGTTGCGCCTTTGAGATCCTTTAGCATGCTGCTTAACATTAAAGGCAAGGTGGATAACTTGTCGACTATTTGCTCGCAGTTGCAGCTAAGATGTGTGTCGGATTGTGCTCTTTTTATCAAGCCATTCAGGTTTCCCAATTTCTCGTCAATGCCTGCTGTGAAGACTGCCAATGTGTTCAGTAATGTCAGCTGGATCTCCATCTTTTCTGACTGAAATTGCAGTGCTTCAACGGCCAGTTGTATTGTATTTCGTAAGGAAGACCAGGTGCCAGCTATTTGTTCCTTTGTTTGCGCGCTCTCCTTTGCATCATTTTTGGTCTGGTTTATACGAAGTCGATTCCGGAGAGGCCCATGGGTCGGGTGCTCCCTTTGTGCCTGATCTGGTGAGTAGGTAGCAAGCATGCCTTCCCATTCTTGTGTGTTTAGGTAGGAAATAATTTGACCCCCTTCCTCTTTCTGCTTTGGGTCCGAGATCCCTGCACTTGGTCCTCCTTGTTGAGCCAGCGGGGTCCCTTGGGCAAAGAGTAGCGGGGTTGTTGGAGATTTTGTGTTTGTTGAAAGGGTTGTTTGGATCGGGGTGCTGTGAATACTGGTTGTCATGTTCGGTGTGGGGCTAAGGTTAGTTTCTATAATTTGTTCCCCGTTTCCTCTCCTTGTGGCTTCTGTATTCTCGCTCACATCCTTGGTTTTTCTGGTTGAACAGTCCCCATCCCTGACGCCAGATTGTAGTGGTGGTACAGAGGTTATTTGGGTCTCGTATTCCATGGTCGGAGTCCCCTGTATGTAGCCCTCTTGGCTTATTTTTATTGGTGAGAGCCCTGAAAGCACGGGTGCTTCTGTGAGGACCACAGGGGATGTGCTGCCTGCTGCTTGCGCCCCCGTTAAGTGCGTTGGAGATTGAGGCTTGATTTGTGGTTGCTGGCCTTGTTGTTGTGCTGCTCAGGTATCCGGCTTGCCTTCGTCTGAGGGCAATGTAATTGGGGCAGGTGCTTGCAGCTGTAGGGGTAGCAGTGGAGATTGCAGGCCTTTGAGAGTTGTGTTGCTGGAATAAAGGACTGAGCCTGCATCCTTTAGGAAGTTAAACTTTGTATAAATTTTGGGTTGATTGGAGCATGTGGCTTTAGTAAGTCCTGTCCGTGTTATTGTCTCACTTTGGTCCTGGTCTGTTTCAATGAGTAGTGATTCAGCACTGTGCTGAGCGTTGGGGTTCTGTTCCCTTCCTTTTCTCCCCACTGTCATGGCCGTTCTGGTTCTTCCTGACCTCATTAGCCTGATTGAGTTTGAGGGAGCAGATCAGCAGCTGTGTGCGACAGGACAGAGTAGTGTAGTGGCTTGTCTGGTTGTTCTGCGTTATACTGTTGGGCGTTGTGTACTCTCCTGCACGTTGTCCTGAGTGGCGTCCCGCCTCGCTTCAGACTGCGTTTCGTTGTTTCCGGTTGTGGCCGACTCCTTGCTGCAGCAATGTGACCCCGCTGCTGCTGCGCTGCTATAGCGCTTTAGCACGACCCCTGTTGCGTTGTGGCACGTCCTTTGTCGTTGGCCGTTGCCCTGTCCCTGTCCTGTTCCTGTGGACACTGCTGGGCATTGCTGGAGGTTGAGTGTGCTATGGGGTGGCCAGTGTCCCCTATGGAGCGATATGCGCGGGGGGGCTGTGTGAGGGGGGAGGATGGCGAGTGGATTCAGCAAGCTAAGCACGCGACCCGCTGGCTGCGCTGGCTGTTTGGCTGACTGTGCCAGCACCCTGTGCGCCAGGGACTTGCTCGGCTATGCTATGCTGTACGTTCACTGCACCAGCACCCGCCCCTACACCCTGCCCCTGCCCTTGGACCCACTTCCGCTGCGTGCTCTATACTCACTGCCACTCACTTCTGGCGCGGCTCTGCCTGGATCTGGTGGTCTGGTGATCTTCAGCAGAGCTCCAGCCGGACACCAAACGACACTCCTGGCTCTCCAGCTCCAGCTCCTTCTTGGACCGCAGTGGGTGCCACACAGGGGCTAGAAGGGCACCAGAAAGGAGCTCAGCTGCCTTGCAGCTGATGCCTGGTGCCTGCTCCTCTTCGCTCCCTGATACCTGCTCCTCTCTGCTCCGTTGCCCTGGGCCCTGGAATCTGCCCTCTGTGCACCAGCCACGGAGCACACTCCAACCACGCCCCAGCTGAAACAGGCTCGGTGCTCAGGTGCACAGGAGGAGCAGGAGGAGTAGTCGAGCGGTGGAGCAGCGGTGTTAGCAGCGCCGGGCTGGAGGGCAATCTGTTTGGAGTGCGAGAGGGTCGCGGGAGACCGTGGAGGTCTCGAAAGCAGGTGCCGGCTGTGGTAGTAACTGTCCTTACTGGTTGCTGGTTGCTTGTTACCGATCCTCAGGGTCCTCAGGGTTGCGATTACCGGCCTCAATTACTGGCCTCGGGAGCCGCGGCAGCCTCTCACCTCCACAAAATTTGCGCGTGTGGCGCGACGTGACGGCGAGTCAGCGGAAAACCAGGACTGGAATCGGCTGCTCTCCTCAAAACACACTCTCCCTCGTGTACGAACACAGAAAGGGTTAAGGTTTAGGCCCTTTGAGCTTCTGCATTTTGAGAACGAGCATCCAGAGAATTGTCAGAATGCTGACAAGGGATCTATAAAGTTGGTGGAATGTTGGCTATGCAATAGGTATGTAAGCTGGAACTTAGAACTGATTGATTGGAATGTATTGTTATGAAGAAACGAAAAATGGTGGTTTGGAGATGCAACTGGGATGGAGAAGCTGGAGGAGACTTAATTGATAAATAAACCTTTGGATGTACCAAGTACTTAGTGTGGTGGATTTTCTACATAACTGGCAACGAGTTGAAGTCTGTGCAGGGGACAGACATTGAAGTACCTCCATCTCTGGATAAATGATAGTAAGCAACAATCAACTGAATTTACCTCCCTCATGTGAGGAAGTTATAAAACATGAATGTGGACATTGAGAAAGTCACTCAGATCATTTATAAGGCGGTGACTGTAAATTATTAATAGCACTGCAAGTACGGACTTTGTGTGGACAGCTGTTAGCAAATCTAAGAAGTAAAGTGCATTAATTGGACCTTCACTGTGCCAACTGATTAGCTAGGGTCAACTGGTTCTGATATAGCACCTTAATTGGATTTAATTTGTGGTATCCTACCATCGCAGCTGCGTGGAATAACGGGTGAACAGATGGCTAAGTTTTAACAAGCCCTGTGTGTGCGATGTAATTACAAAGTTCAAAGAAAAAAAGAAAGGCGGGTTGGAGTTGACTGGATAAAGCAAACTGGTGATATCAGCATACATAGGCATAAAATCTGGCTGAGTTTTATGAAGTGTGGCACTTATGAAAATTAGCAACGAGCTTTACCAATTGCTGCACGTTACACGTGAATGTAATGATCACTCTGACGATTTCAGGTAAGTTGCTAAGACCTTTATTAGGAGCAAGCAGGTACATCTGTCTCACACGACAACTGCTCCCAACGGCCTCTCCCTTCCCCACATTCCAGAATCCCCATGAGCATGTGGCATGCTGTTACCTTGACACTGGTAATCAAGATACCACATCTCCTTTCTCTATACAAAACTAATGTAAATACAGCAAGACCAATAATGGCAATAAAGGTTGGTAACTAAATAGTACAGGATTGCACTATAAATATCTCTAAACAAGGTTACAGATATCACACCTGTAATAATACCAAGATATGCCTAGTGAACATAAATAATAATAATAATAAATGTAAAATAGATACATAATAAGATACAGGTTATACTGGTGCAATTAACTAATAACAAAGCCAAAAGATCTTTACAGCTATCCTATCCTCCTCTTTACAACAATCACTTAACAAAACTTCTATATTTCGCAGGTAAGTTTACCTGTCTGCCAATGCGTGTTTTTGCTGCCACTTTAGACTGGCCAATAGATTTCTCACTCTGTTTTGGTTGGTTATCAGCACATGGTTGACTATCACTAGTATGATTATCCGTTGAAACTGAGAATGGTGTTGAAGCGTTCTTCTGATCAACGTCATTCACTTCATCCCACATCCATTACATAGGAGAGGACTTGCAAGCTTTACCACAGTCCGGAACTTTACCTTCATGAATTTTATCACACTTCACCATTCTGCTGTGATGCCAATCCTTGTTATCAATTCATTTTGCATATTTGGAAAAAGTTTCAACAACTTGCAAAGGTGCAGAAAATGTACTTTTACCTTTCCTCACTGTGGATCCCAATTTGACCCTAACACAATTCCCAACCTTTAAATCTGCATCTTTTGTGCAATGTTTCTTATCAAAATGAGATTTGTACGAATCATGCATCTTTCTTAAATTTGACCATACCACTGTAGGTGACCACTTGCCGCACACCTTCATTTTATTCCATGCCACATTGTCTTTAGAAAAAGGCTCTCTCCCTCTCAGAATCCTAAATGGGCTATAGCCGGTACCAGTGGGTGTAATCCTGTATGCCCAAATGGTGCTATAAAGTTATGTTTCCCAATCTTTCCCTGCATTTAAGGATGCTTGTACACTCCCCATAATGACTCTTTTGAAGCGTTCTACAATTCCATTCCCCACTGGGTGATAAACTGGTGTTTTCTTCCCACAAATACCATTCCTCTTTAAAAAAAATTATGAAATATGTCTGATACAAATTGAGGGCAATTGTCACTAAGCATACTTTTCGGAATACCTTCACATATATAAGTTTTCTAAAAAAAACACACAACTTGTTTGCTATCACAGTTTACTGTGATTTCTATTTCAGGCCATCTGGAATAATTATCTATGGCAACAATAATGTGTTTATAAATTCTATCATCATCCTCAATGGGACCCTACCAATCTATACTCAATTCTTCCCACGGGTGTTCAGGAATGATTCTTGAAGCTAAAGTGGGTCTAATGATGTGTTGTGTCTTGTCAGCCTCCAAGCAAATAGAACCCTGTTTAACAAACCTGTTTGTCAATTCAAGGCCACCAATACGTCAGTTTGACCCTTCTCTTCAATTTGACGATGCCTAAATGGCCTTCATGATTTATTTCCATCACCCTTGAGGAAGGAGGCAAGATGGCTCAGTGGTCGTAATCCACTTCAGCTCCGGAGCCTCGCTACGCTCGGAGTGACATACAGCCGCCACTCACTGTTCCAAATGTAACAGCCAGGTCCAGGAACGTCGCGGGAGCAAGTAGAGAGGCTGCATCTGCAGTGATTCCGCCGAGATCCCCGCTATTTGGGCGCGAACCCGGAGGTCGAGGGGCGCCCGCGGCTACAAGATGGCGGCAGCGTCTGAGCTCCCGGGAGAGATGAACGGGCTCTGAGGCACTCCCGCGAGCCGAAGCCCAGGGACGGTGAGCGGAATCATCGGTGCACTCCCGGTCACCGCAGCACGACGGAATTTATTGCCCCGTTAATCGGCGATCGCACACGGGCAGTGGAGCCAGTCGCTTCCGTGACTACCCCGAGTCACATAAATCCGACGCCTTGAGGACAGAGGAGGTGAGGAGGATCGATAAGCGCGGCAGCGGGAACAGCCCGGGAGGGCGACCCCCCCCCCCAGTAAGCACTCATGCAGACAGTGCGGCCGGGAGCTTCGAAGGGGATGAACTTAGTGGCCTGACTCCGTGATGGCGCCCACACGTAGAAAGCCTGTAAGGAATGGGGACACAGCTTGATGACACACAGGCACAGGGTCTTTTTCGGGGGCCAAGAGGAGAGACCCTCACAATTCATAGCAAGCACGCGGCCTGCAAAGATATGCTATACAAGATCACACCCTGTGCCTGACCTTAAGATGGCCGCCATGTCACACATGAGGGTAGCGTTGTGTTAAAAAAAAAAAAAAAAAAAAACAGAATCAAAAGGAGTGACCAGGTACTGCGGTATGACTACTCCCTATCCTTCCTCCATCCGGCCTACCCATCAGGATACTTTTTAAGAACTAAGGGAGACTGGCCCATCCTTCCCAGTAAAGTACTGTAGCACCTGCCATCTTGATCAGCCCTCACATGACCCTGTTCCTGCTCACCCACCAGGACATTTAATCTGAGAACTTTCCCTAATCAGCTGAGACCTAGCCATTTTGACTGATGCCCGGTGGAGCTACCTCGCGAGCTAAAGGGGAGATGGACTATGGATTCCCTCCTTGGCCATCACCTACCCAGCCGGTTTTTGGGCAAACTCTCCTGCGTCTCTCCTGTCCTTATCTCCCTCCTCCCCCTTCCCCCTACCCATTTTCGCTCTACCCCTCTCCTCTTTCCAGCTATTGACCTTTGCCCTCGCCCGTCCTTGCTCATAGTTCCCACCCTGATTACCAACTGGACTTTCTTCTGTGAACTTCCCCTCGTCAGTTGAGACCTAGCTATTTGACCGATGCCCGATGGAGCTACCTTGTTTAGCTATAGGGGAGACGGACTATGGATTCCCTCCTAGGACGTCACCTACCCAGTCGGTCATTGGGCAGACCTCCTTTCGTCTCTCCTGCCTATCTTTTCCCTCATCCTCATCCTCATCCTCCTCCTTCACACTTCCCCCTTCCCCCCCTCCGCTCTATTTGTCCCGCCTTCCTTTCCTCTCTCAATGTGTTGCTTATTCCTGATGTTATGTGTAATTGTTATCTTTTTCTGTAACATTGTGTAATCTATTGTAAAGCGCTCTGATACCTACGGGTCTAGCCAGCGCTATATAAAACTCTTAAAATAAAAATAAATAAACCCTAGTGCGTAAATTTGGGAGAACTAATACCCTTTCACTTCTGCAGATATAATTAGCATTGTCAATAGATAACTCTTTTTTAACTTCCCACAAAGCTCTTAATTCATCCTGGAGTTAATTTTTGCTTGGCCACCCCTTGACGACAAAATTGAAAACCTTACTCAAAATTTTGTCTTGTGTGTATTCCAAATCCCAGTCTTCCTTCAAAATAGCACCACCATAATCCTAAATGACAGCCACACTGAAATCATCCCAATCAGCACACTCAGTTTCATCATGAGCTAATGGGGATCTGCTGAGGTAATCGGCTACTTGTTTCCTCTTTCCCAGCAAATATTCTACTTCATATGTAAAATCCAGTAGTTTCAAGGTCATCTTTGCAATCCTGGGCATAGCCTTGAGTATTCCTTCAGAAGTCAGAACCTTAAGCAAAGGTTTATGGTCAGTACGCAAAGTGAATTGAGTACTCCACACAAACTGTCTGAACTTCTCCATTGCCCATACTGTAGCCAACATCTCTTTCTCTATAACCGAGAATTTCTCTTCAGCTGGAGACAAAGAGCGGGATGCGAATGCACTGGTAGCTTCCTCACCCACTTCATTCACTTGTGTCAAGACCGCCCCAAGACCCTTCCCTCTGGTATCAGTGGTAATGATACTATGAGCGAGACTGTCAAAACCCTGTAAGGGAAAAGCAGAGATGAGATCATGTTTTATCCTTTCAAAGTCTTTTTGGAGTGCCTTGTTCCAAATGAACTCTTGCCTAATTTTGAGTAACTGCCTCATACTGTATGTTTTGGTTGCGAAATTCTGCACAAATTTGGAATAAAATTCTGCCACACCTAAAAAGAATCTAACCTCTTCTTTGGATTTGGGGGCGCAAGTATGACTAATGGCTTTAATCAGGCCTTTCTTTTTTTTTGACAATATATTTTATTGCAATTTTACATCCAACAGGGTGAGCCCCCAACAGATAATATTTATATAAAGCACGGATCAATGATATTTGAGTCGCTGAAGAGGGTGTCTCTTGAGGATATATAAAACAGTTAAACCAACCCCCCCGCACCCTCCTCCTCCCCCCTCCCCCGCACCGCACTCCCCACTGGAAAGATTATACAAATGTTAAAACATATAGGCATAATTCCGCACCAGCTAGGCTTCAATGGAGATTGGGAGTCGTTATATGGTAAGCCTGTCTATAAGGTCCTGATTCGTGGACGTGGGAAAGATAGAAAGGTCAATGCCACGATATTTAGCCCATGCAGCCCAAATCCTCCCATGTTTCTGTGGGCAACCTCGAGCCTGAAACACCGCCACCTCAGCGGACATACATTTATCTAGCGCGGACTTCCAGGCCGCCACCCCAGGGGGAGAAGAGGACTTCCACTGTTGGGCTATGTCGCGCTTGGCCAAGGTGAGTCCCAGGAAGAGCAGGTGTCTTTTATATATGTTCCCCCCTATATCGTCTGTGCTGTGGAGAAAGACTAGGCAGGGATCGGCTGGGAGCTCCCAACCCAGGACAAGCCCCAGGCAGGACAACACACCCGACCAGAAATGCCGCAGCGTTCTGCAGCCCCAGACCGTGTGCAGGAAGGAGCCATCCTCCGACTGACATCTGAGGCAGGTGGGGGATGGAATGACCCCCATCCTCCACAGACGGAGGCGGGTGTAGTACACCCGGTGAAGATACTTAAACTGGATCAGTCGGTATCTAGTGGACACCGCGGAGCCCCTGGGGCTGGCCAGGGCCTCAGTCCAGTCGTCATCAGAGAGGGCCGGTTCATCCGCTTCCCATGCCGCCCTCGTCCGGTCCAGATTCGTCCTGGCGTGTGTGGTCAATGTCTGATAGAGCTGACGGATTTTATGTCCCCCGAGATCCCCCATCAGTAGTCTACCCTCTAGTGGATGGAATTCTGGCAACGTCGTAAGGGTTTTAATCAGGGGAGACAAGGCGTGACGAAGCTGGAGATATTTATGGAATTGGGACTTATGCAGATCAAACTCTTCCTGTAGCATTAGAAAGGTTTTAAGTGTAGGTCCGCGCATCACATCCCCCAATGTCGAGATCCCTATGGTGTCCCAACGACGGAAACCGGGCAGAGCCGAGACCGGTCAGAGGTACGTGCCCTGCCAGAGGGGCGTCGCACATGTCAGTGTGCCCCACCACCCCATTGACCTCAAAACGCGTCTCCATATCTGAATCACCGTACGACTGGCCGGCGGGAGGGCCTCCAGAGCCGAGTTACTATATAGGAGATCCAATAGCGGATATACCTCCAAGAAGAGTCGTTCTATCGCGTAAGCTGGGTCGTCTTGACGGCTGTACCACCAGTCATTGATGACCAGCAACTGGGACGCCCAGTAATAGGACCGCACATCCGCCGCAGCGATGCCCCCACAGTAGGTAGATTGAACACATGTCGCCAAGGCCACCCGAACCGCCCCGCCACCCCACAGAAAACCATTCAGAAGAGCGTTCACCTGGCGAAACCAGGACGGCGGGATGGGGTATGGGTAATTCTGTAATTTGTAAAGCAAGCGGGGCAGAGACACCATTTTAAAAATAGCAGACCGGCCGTACAAGGACAGGGGGAGATGGGACCAAACCGTTGTCTCCTCCCGGACCTTAGGAAGCAAAGGGGCGATATTAAGCGACCACGCCGCGGCGGGGTCTCTGGTAACGTGAACCCCAAGGTATTTGAATCCGACTTGTGCCTTGATCAGCTGCGATGCCCAGTCCATACTCCCCTGATCACCACAAATCGGGAAGAGCGTCGATTTGGACGGGTTAGCATGGAGCCCTGTAGTTTCGCCGAACACCCGCAGGATTTGCAGCACCCTCGGTCCGGTAACCCAGGGGTCTGAAAAAAAGAATAATGCGTCATCCGCATAGAGTGCTATTTTATCTGAGTAGTCGGGGGACCAAACCAGGCCCCTGTATACCGCGTCCCGGCGCACCCAAGCTGCCAAGGGTTCAATTGCCAAGGCGAACAGAACCGGGGAAAGAGGGCATCCCTGTCTCGTACCCCGCTGGATACGGAAGGGGTCTGAGCGAAACCCGGCCACCCGAACAGAAGCCGTGAGGTCCGTGTATAAAAGTTTGACGTATGCTCGGAAGCGAGGCCCTAGGTTGACCGCCTCCAGTAATTTGAAAAGATATGTCCAGCCTAGAGAATCGAAGGCCTTATCAATGTCGGCCAGTAGGACCGCCGCTGGGCGTCCCAGACGATGGGCCCCGGCGATGGCGTTATGTACGCGTCGTATGTTATGCCTCGTGGAGCGGTGTGGCATGAAGCCGGACTGGTCCGGGTGGACAAGGTCAAGGATACAGGTACGGAGGCGATCAGCCAACACCTTCCCCAGCAATTTCGGCTCAAAATTTAGCAAAGATATGGGGCGATATGAACCCGGGTCTTCCGGCGGTCGGCCCGGCTTAAGAAAAACAACGATTTCGGCGTGGCGCCAGTCCGGGGGTAAGATCTCTTGCTCGAGCGCCTGATGTAATGCGCCGAGGAGATGGGGCCCAGCGGTCCCCACGTGGGAACGCAGGAAGTCGCTGGGGAACCCGTTAGGGCCCGGGTGCAGATTGGTAAGAGCGGCTTGTAGTTCATCTAGCGAGATAGGTTTGTCGAGGGCGTCTCGCTGCTCGTCGGAAAGGCGCTTCGGGGGGATATCTGCGAGGAAGGCATCTATGGGCGAATCGGCGAGTTCCTCGCGGGCACTGTAGAGCGCGGTATAGAACTCCGCGAACGTCTGAACAACTGCCCCCGGGGAGGAGCACAAGGCACCCGCAGAGGAACGGAGTACCGGGACTTGTGTCGGCAAGGACCTAGCTTGGCAAAGTCTATGGAGCATCTGGCTGGACTTGTCGCCCCACTGATATATCCTATATTGAGTCGCCAGCCAGGCATCCTTGGCCGTGTTTGTAAGCAACTGATGCAGCTGCTGTTGAACCTGAAGCAGATTGCGGCGGGCACCCCCGTCAGAACCTTCCACCACCGCGTCCTGGAGAGCGCGTTGTCGCTCTTCCAGGTCCCTCACCTGCGCCAGGCGACGTTTCTTTTCTCCCGTACGGTAACTGATATCTATCCCACGAATCGTGCACTTGAAGGCTTCCCACAATGATACCTTGGAGGAAACGGACCCGACGTTGGCGACAAAGTAATCCTCCGTAGCGCGGTGAAGTACCTCCCGATACTCGGGGTCCCGAAGGAGCCACGGCGACATGCGCCAGCGGTAGGAGGGGCGACTAGTATGTAGACTGAGCGTGAGTTGAGTGGGCGAATGGTCCGACAGGCCACGCGGGAGGATGGAAGCGGTCACAACCCTATGTGTATAGCTACGTGGGAGGAACAAATAGTCCAAACGGGAGAGTGTAGGGTGTACTGACGACATATATGTGTATCCCGCCTCGGAAGGATGAAGGGCCCGCCATGAGTCCGTCCAGCCCAGGGTGTGCGCAAGGGTATTGAGTTTAGTTCTGGGGGGGGAACGGTCGGGGGCCGTGCCCTCCATCTGTCCAGAGGGGCCATAATGTCATTCCAGTCTCCCCCAAGTATAATCAAACCATCAGGAAATTCTCCCCAGAGCTGCGTCAGTCTGACAACAAATGTCTGACTAAGGGGGGGTGGGGCGTATATGCTACCTAGTGTGATCTGCTCTCCCGCCATGGTACCAGAGATGACCGTAAACCGGCCTCCGGGGTCTAGCCACTGTCTCGTAACCTGGAAGGGAACCCTACGGTGTATGAGTACGGCCGTTCCCCGGGCGCCCCTGGAGAACCCCGAGTGGTACACTACATTGTAGCCGTACCTGGACAGGCACGGAGCCTTGTTGCCGAGCAGGTGGGTCGCCTGTAGAAGCAGAACATCAGCGGAATACCGCTTGGCTTGGGTCAGCACTGCCCCCCGCTTGACCCTATTCAACAGGCCCCGAACATTCCAGGACACCACATTGAGGTCCCCATGTGGAGCGGTCCTAGCTGCATGAGCCATGAGCCATGGGTGGAACGAGACGCGGATGCCTACCTACGTATGAGGGACAGTGCGGTGCAGACAACATACAACATAGCAACAAAACAACTTGCCCAACCCCCCCCTTCCCGCCACCCCCCACCCCCCCATACTTCCTGAAACTCGGAGTATCTGTCGCGGCAGAATCTCGACCAGGCCCTCCAACGGGAAGACCACAGCGGACCCTCCAAAGGATCCCTCCCTCCCACCCCTACCCATAAACTGAGAACAAAGAGGCGAGTTTGGTCCATCCTAGCCAGCCTTAGCGGACTGTGTCCCACCGATATAGAGTCTGAGGTCATGGTGTGACGCCGCAGCCGGCCCAGTGAAGAATAGAGCATCCAAGGTATTACCAACCCCACAGTACCTCACTCTGCTGCGTCAGACTTGTTCTGGGAACGCCAGTTGGATCGGGAGCGATGTCGCCGGTGCGATGTGTCCCCACCCTGGCGGCCACTCATTCGTGAGCTCTGAGAGGAGTCTGAGTCCAGGGGTGGCGGGGTGTGTGGTTTGAGGTGCCGGTGCTAGTCTGTCCATGCAAAGACCTCCTCAGGGGTGTCGAAGAAGTAGGATTTGGATTGGAAGAGTACTTTCATGCGGGCTGGAAACATAAGAGCGTAGGAAAGGTTCAGGTCGCGTAGGCGTCGCTTCGCCGCCACAAAGGACTGTCGCTGCTGCTGGACGATCCGGGTGTAGTCCGGGAAAACCATAATGGGGCGGGATTCATAGACCATTCTCTCCTAGTGCATGCGGGCAAAGCGCAGTATGGCATCAAGGTCCGCGTAATTAAGGAGGCGGGCAATGACCGGACGCGGGCGCTCGCCCGGCGGCGGCCGCTTCGTCAGGGCGCGGTGTGCTCTTTCAATCAGGAAACAGGGCGAGATATCTTCTGCGGGCAGCAGTGCCCTGAGCCAGGTTGACAGGAAAGTGACCATCGAGGACCCCTCGCATCCCTCCGGAAAGCCCACCAGGCGGATATTGTTGCGGCGGGCCCTCCCCTCTGCGTCCTCGGCCCTCGCTGCAAGCTCCTTGGAGACCATGGCCAGTTTGTCGACCTTTTTCTGGAGGGCAGACACAGTATCTTCCACCGTGGAGACCCTCGTCTCGGCCTCCGTGATTCGGTTGACTGCCTTCCGGAGGTCCTGACGGAGGAACGATACCTCGGACCCCACTGCACCGATCTGGGCCTCAAGGGCCGTACGGGACTGCGTGATGGCCTCCAGAAGCATCGCCGTGTCCAAGGAGACGCCCCCAGCGGCCTCCCTCCCGGCCGGGGCGGCCGTGGTGTACTGGTCTATGGTAGGTTGTTTAGGCGCCGCTGTGCTAGGGTTGTTCTTCCCCATGAAGGTGTGCGGGGCCACTCTCCGGCAGACCAGGACACAGTAAAATGCAGGGTCCAGGAGCGGGGAGGGAAGGACAGGCACCGCAGCACGGCCGATAGGGCAGCTCCGGCTATATCGCGATGCAGGCCCGGCCCCCGCACGGACCGCAAGATTTCCCAGCAAGGAGTAGGCCCGCCCCACAGCCACCGCCAGGGGACCTCTTCAGCCGCCGCAGGGGAGGAGCGGCACCACGATGGCAGCGCAGTCGTCTTCGGGGGTCGGCCCGGGTCTACCCCGACGGCCCTCAGCACCGGCAGGTCTCGTGGGTCCGGTTCCCTCTCAGACCCCGACCAGGCTCCAGGTACCACCAGGGGCCCACAGCCAGCACCGACGTAGGCCTCACTGCTTCCCGGGGCCCGTCCCCCGTCCCGGGGGGCTCCTCGGTCCCGAAGAGGGCTTGGCAGCTGACTTCACCCCCAGAGAGGGCTCTGCAGCGACGACACAGGACCCACCTCTCGCCAGAATCCACTGCCCGTGGCCCCCGGCGGGGACCAATGGTGTCCAGGCCCCGGCACAGGCCCACCTCCTCAATGCGTGGCGCGGCCTGTTGGGTCCCCGGGTGGGCCGGGGGGGTGAGGGACCCACTGCTGCCACTAACTCTGCCTCAGGAGCAGGCCCGCTCCAGTGATGCGCGCCCTCCAGGCCTTCTCGTCCGGCCAGCACTCCGCAGTCTAGGCCTCGCCGGCCGACCACTACAGCCAGTACAGGAGGGGGAGGGGCGTCATGACGACCACACGGCAGCCCCGGCCACAGAATGGACACCCGGCGCGCCCCGAGCGGGCCGCCCGCACCGGGCAACGGCCCCTCCGGCTCGCCTCATCAGGGGACCCGGCCTCCGAGTCCAACCGGCGTCTCCGCGCTCACAGGCGCCACGTCACCCGCCCGCCGGCGGGGGTCTGGCCCAGTGGCCGAAGCGGGCCCTCGCAGATCTCAGGGGCTCACCGCTAGATGCCCGGCGCAGCCCCCTCCAAGGCGCGCCACAGATTTGGTCGGATGGGACCAGGATATAGGACGGATGATGGCGCTGGCAAGGGCGGACGGCGGAGCTCTAGCGAGACCCATCCGCCATGTTCGGCTTCCAAGCCACGCCCCTTAATCAGGCCTTTCTTAGGTGATATGCCATCACCTCCCACCTCATGGCCTAAGTATGTGACTGACTTCATGGCAAACTTGCATTGTTTAAATTCAGCAGTTAACCCTTTCTCAGAAAGTTTGCATAGAACAGCCTTTAATCTGTCGTCATGCTCATTTTTGTCCCGGCCTTTGACTAAAATGTTGTCTTGGAAATAAGTGACTCCTTTTTGGTTCTTGAATAACTTGTGCAGCCGATGCAAGCCCAAATGTCATGCGGACAAAACAGTAACAACCAAAAGGAGTTTTGAATGCAGTGAAGTCGCTACTGCTGGTGTGTAATTGGATCTGGTGGTAAGCAGAGGTTAAATCTATGCTAGAGAACTATTTAACTCCTTTGGTTTGTGCTAATAGTTCGTCAATCTTGGGTAAGGGGAACTTATCTACTACTATATTTTGATTTAGGTCCCTCAAGTTAATGCACAAACGCAAGCGACTATCCGGTTTGCGTGCTACGACCAAAGGAGCCAACCATTCCGCACTTTCCACTGGTTCAATTATACCTTTACTCTCCAAAGCATCTAATTCTGCCATGACACCTTCAAGTACACTTATTGGAAGATTCCTGGGTTTATGACATACTGGGATTGCACCATCCTTCAATACAATTTTGTGTACAAATCCACATAGTTTCCTGACTTCACCAGAAAAAACACTGGGAAACGTTCAATGATATCTTTCACTAAGCACTTGTCCCCCTCATCCAAAAGCATAACTTGGTCATCCTTGTTAGGAATGAGACTAATCCCCAGGGCTCCCTGGTCCAACCAACCCAGTTCAGAGGGCCCTTTTTCTGCTACATATAATTTCCCTTGTGCCTGTCTATCTTTAAACTGGAATACTTCTTCGACAAATCCAACCATGGGGATTTCCTCCTCGGTTAATGTTACAGGACGGTTATTAGTGGGTTTCAACTTTTTGCAGATCACTTTTTCAAATTTGTTCTCCTACACCGAACGTTGTATAATGGTGTACGGAGATCCAGAATCAGGTATAATTTGTAAATGACACCACCAATACTTATGTCACACATCATTTTTGTTTGGTACTAACATCCAGCACTACATTTTCACCATCCCACTCATCTTCTATGCACAGTATGTCGTCTTCACTAGAAGATTCAGTGTTCTCATCACCTTCCTCATTCTTATCAACACACCCTACATATCTCTTGCCTCCCTTGTTGAGTTTCCTCCTGCAAATTTTTACAAAATGGCCAATTATACCACAATATGTACACTTAGATTTTATGACCAGACACCACTTGTCTCTTGCCATGTGACCTCTGTACCCACACCTGAAACAGGATGGATGTCTGTCTTCCACTTCACTTTTGTTAACATTTGGTTTTTTCTTACTGACATCCTTGTAAACATGTTTATCACTCTTCTTCACATCCGCTTTATTGTGTGAAACATTGCCCACAATTTCTTCCTCACCATTACTCTTTAACGCTACTTTGGCACATCTTTTGGACATTTCCCCTTTCTTTACAATTGCAATAATTTAATTTAGAGGGGCATCCCCACGTACCCATAGCTTTTCTTGGATAGCTGTGTTATTGGAATGCATAACTAATTCATCTATAATGAAATCGTCGTGTAAAGTTCCAAATGTACAAGTTATCGCTAACTTCTTTAACGCAGACATATAGGGGCCGATTCCGATCTCGGTCGGAGGCGCACCCAATACCATTCGGTCGGGAAAAAAGCCATGCGAAAGCCTGTTTCCCGACCGAACCGTACGCGGGTCCGGCCGAGCGAGTACGATGCGAACTCACCGACCGACTCGTCCGGGCGTCCCGACTGCTCCGACCGACTCGCTCGGACTCGAACCGCTCCGACCGACTCGCTCGGACCCGATTCGCACCGCGCAATGGAGACGTTTTCCGGCCGGGTAAGTACGATGCGCACCTCGACCGCTCCGACCGACTCGCGCCGTCCGACTCGAACTCGCTGTCGGAGCCGTACTTTGGGGGTCCGTGTCGGACCCCTGTACGCGTACCCGTGCGAGGCGCACACAGGGGGGACCCAAGGGTCCCCCTACCTGTGCGTGTACGCCGCGAAGCGCTCGCGGCGTACTCGCTGTAGGGGGCGCCCTTGTCCGCCTCGCACCCATTGAGGCAATGGGAGCCCGCGTACGCGTTGTACGACCGGCTCCCATTGAGTTCAATGGGAGTCCGACCGACTCGTGTCCGATAACATACGGACGCATCGTACTCGTTCGGTCGGACTGCACGGGTCCGATTCGGTCGGAAATCTCTCCGGGTCCGGCTCGGTCGGAGAGATTTCCGGCCCGAATCGGAATCGACCCCATAGTCTTCCTTAAAAAAAAAAAAGAGTATCGATGCCCACAAAAACTGTTGGATGATAATGTACATCAAAATCTTCCAAAGCTTCTAGGTAAACGTTAGCATTTTCAGGCGCTCTTATTTTTTTTTCCATCTTATTAAATACTCGTGAACCTTCTGGAACTAGTCTATGTAATAGCATTTTCTTTTTCCTAGAAGGAGTGAATCCATCCTCATTTTCCACTTTTAATGCTGCTATGTAATTTTAAAAATACTCTTTCCAGTCTGACCATTTTAACAATGGTTCACCTGGACGAGAGAGAAAAGGGACAGGAGCAGTGGCGTAGCAAGGAGGGGGTGGTCTGCCCTAGGCGGCACGAGTTTTGGCGTAGCGGCTTGCCCCCAGTCCCCTCCACACACCCCCCCCGCTCATCCAATTACCGTGAAGCGGCAATCGTGGGAATATTGCCAGCAATCCCCCTCCCCCGGCAAAGTGGCTAGCTACTCCACTGGACAGGAGGTACTAGAACACAACCTTGAGAAGACATTTTACCAGTGAATAAAAGGATTTAACTAGGTTATTAGTAATATGTGTAATAAACGAGAAAATGTAATTATTCGATAGAGAAATATGCGAGCACGTGTATAAATACTGCCTAAATGTTCCAAATATGTTGACAGGTGTCAGATGTGCGTGACACCCAATACGCAAAACTCCATAAAATAATTAGAAAGGGTCACAGAATCAGTAAATACTAGTTAGGTGGGTGCATCACCGGATGCACGAGGATGAAGCCTCTTTATTTTTTTTAAAGTGTACTTGCCAATATTTGTAGAATTTCCTTACGGTGTGCGCATCACCGAGTGCGCTCCGATGCAACAGAAGTATTCACCGCTTCCTGGAAATTCCTTTTAGTGTGCGCATCACCGAGTGCGCTCCGATCTAACGGAAATGTTCACCGTTCATTGCTGGAGAAACCAAGATGGCATCACGTTACGTTGCGTACGTGAAGACGCCACTGAGGAAACTCGCTGGTACGGAATGTGTAGACCAGCTGACTCGCTCTGTGCAGCTCACCTCCGACTCCACTCCTCGGTTCCTGCCTCGTTGCTAGGCAACACCACTGCGATCGCCGACTCCTCTTTGTCCAGCTCGAAGCAGACTCTACTCCTCAGGTTCTGCTTCGTCGCTTAGTAACGCCAACAAGCTACAGCTGGTAGGTTCCTACATCACATAGCTCGACGATTCAATGTCTCGAGCAGTTCCAACGTCACTCACTAGACTTGTTAAAGTACTCAGAATTTGCCCAAAATCACCAAAATGCAGTGTTGTCGGTCTCAATCTGGTGCAACTTCAGTGCCTTTCTTTCTCCATTCTTCTGCTTGCTCCATGGTACAGTGACCCTTCCTTGGAAACCTTCCTCAGGATTCAATTTGGAGAAACTCCTGCCGCTTCCTGTGGGTGTCGAGGATGGCTCAATGTCGCTTAATTGTAATGATCACTCTGACGATTTCAGGTAAGTTGCTAAGACCTTTATTAGGAGCAAGCAGGTACATCTGTCTCACACGACAACTGCTCCCAACTGCCTCTTCCGTCCCCACATTCAAGAATCCCCATGAGCATGTGGCATCCTATTACCTTGACACTGGTAACCAAGATACCACAGTGAACTGCCAGCTTTGTTGTAAAATTGAAGAAAAACACGTTTTTCAGCCGCATGGTCTTAAAATATTAGCTACAAGATTCACTATGGTTGAACATCGGCAGTGAAGGGCTACGATCAATTGAACTGTTCCCCGAGCGCTGCTGTGCATTACAAGTGAACTGACAGCTTTGTTAAAAGAAGTTAAACAAGCATTTGCTATGCAATCGGTCTCGCATTGGCGAGAGTTAGAGCTATTGGCGTTGTAAATGATAATGTCTTTTACCCATGTCTTTTGGATTGCAGTGGAGTGGATGTATGTTGTTTGAGTGCAATTATGTGGGTTGAATTGGAACTGCTAGTTGTGGAATTGAGTGGGGTGGAATTGTGTATTGTCTAGTGTATTTGTTAGTTTCATTGATATTATCAACACTATTATTTTCATTATGTGCCTCTTTTAATAATAATATTATTACCACTTTAATGCGATATTATAATTCGAGACCATTTGTAACATATGTTCCTGTTTACACCCTGATTTCTAAACATGATGACTTTGTTAGCATGGGTCCTACGAAATTTCCTATATGCCATATTAGATAACATGAGTTCTAGATTCCAAAAACACGTTACTAGGATGCAGAAACAGGCTCAACATTTTACATGACATTTTACAGCAATGCTGGCACTGCAAGACAGAAAGATTCTTCACTTCTTTTTGTCGCTCATTTCAAGTTTTGTGAACCTAATTCCGAAATGGTGGCAAACTGGAGAAAAAGAAGTCTATGCCGGAAGAGGTTACCGATTAAACAAGCAAATTAGACTGCTCACCAGTGGAAACCATTTCAACAGGATACTGTTGGCAATACACTTCTACTCTGGTATTGCACAATGTATTGAATGAGGTTGTTCAAATCTACAGTATTTACCAGCGAAAAATGGCATAAGCTCTGAGCTGGCTTAAAAAAAATATCAAAATCAGCTCTTTATCCCTGAAAAGTACAATTGGTGCGAGGACTGGGTTTGCACTGGTGTTATTTTAACGTCGAGACATTTAACTGGTCCAATACTGTATACAATAAGTAATTATCATACAACTCTATAGCAAGAGGTTATTAATCACCAGCGCACTTCTTTCAGAAGCAGCAGAATACGAAAACATCCCTGGAGAATACAATTTTAATTTGAAAAAAGCCAAGAGACATTTACTTGAGATGATCTCTGTCCATGGAGCACAGCTGCATTCCCATCCAAATATTTACAGGCAACAGAACTACGTTTCCTTCGCGAAGTCAGTGTGCAGGCAGTTTTTATGTTTGAGTTGCTTTGAAAACCCAGGATAATGAGAGCTTTTAGTTACAAGCATACCTACAATTACTGGATCTTTCCTTTACTCCCATGTAATCCTTGCTACTGATGCTTGAACGTGTAATTTTGAAAGCCCCTTCTTCCCTTCGCAAGACGGCTTCTGTGGATTCTCGTATAGTAGGAAATTCAGCTAGGCAAACCCACTCCCCTTGCCCGAATGCAAGCCTTTTGCCTCATTAAAATAACTAGGCACATTATAGTACTGCATTGATACCCTTGGATCTAGTTAGAAAACCGCACAAAGAAATAAAAGAAATTACAGAATTCCACAGCCGGGGAGCGGGCTGCAGAAGACATGATTGAAAACGGGGGTGGTTGGAACTTACATGAGATTAGCTGTCGGAGCGGCGAATGGGCGCTGGGTGAAGCTGCACACGTCCAGTCTGGCCAGGCAGTAACCAGGAAAGGGGGATTTGTGGCAAGAGAGCGGATAAGCGGTCTCCGGAGCCAGAGAAGGACTGCAGCTGTTCTTCCCAGCTCCCCCTCTCTGTCGCTATGGTGGTTGCCAGAGCATGGGGAGATGGAGTGCGCGCTCTGCCTGGCTCAGTTCTGGAGGGGCAGGTATGGGAAGGGGGCTCGGTCAGGCTTGCTCTCTCTGAAGGCTGAGCTGGGAGGAGGGTACAGGGGGGACGTGTGATTGCTGCTGGCTGCGGGGCTCCTTCCCATCAACGGGGGGAAAGGGTGAACAGGAAGGAAAATCTATGTTTCCAGGCTAAGGAGCAGTGCAGACTCTTTAAAGGGAAAGCTTGCGGTGTCTGTGGACCCATTCCGCCGACAGTGGAAGCAAAGGCACTGTCATAAGAGAGCAAGAATAAATAAATAACAAGCGGTGCGTAAACATGCACTATATACGTGAAGCGGGCACCATAGTAATTAAATTAAAAAAACATTCAAGCGGGCGCCAAGCTAAAACAGGAAGCGCAGGGCCTGTGGCACTCACACCACACAGTAACAGTAGGAAGAAATAAAACAAGTGGTTCCAAATGACCAGATGAACACTTATAAGTCCGAGCTAAAAACAGAAGTGATGTATCGGGAGCACCAAGCAATAATGACCCAAGAAATAAGAGTGAAGCAGAAGTGAACCAATTGCAAGCAGCAGGCGGGATTACTCTCCGTGTAGAGATTACAGCAGGTCTTGCAGACAGAGCATGCGTGCTGCCTAAGCTCGACCTAAAAATAACATGCCTTTCAGATGCGCGCCTCCTCAGCATTTGTATGCCAGAATGTAGTTTCTATCTGCTTGAGCGGCTGGACGTGAGGAGTGTTCTGCCAGCTGTGTTGTAAAGTTGAAAAATAACACGCTTTTCAGCCACGCGCCACCACAACCAGTGCGTATTTGCCAGAACGTGCTTTATTCGCATGCACATTATAAATGCCATTCTGAAGCAGTCTTTGTTACGATGTGCTATTGTAGAGATTGTAGCCAAGAATCTACCAACCTTTGTTTTTGAAGTTTTCCACAGAGGGATCCCACTAATCTGAGGGCCATTGGAAAACAATGCAGTCTCTATGATCCACTGAACGGATCCACTGAACGCTCTGTTATAGAGAACACAGAGAGAGAGTCTCTGAGGAAAGTACCTTGGCAACAGCTCCACAGCCTGAAAAAGGAGCTTATAACAAAACAAACTTCTGAATACAACCTACAATTCATCACACTGTTGGTTTATTACAGTAGTTTGTTGTTGCTTGAACATAAAATACCTTGAAGAAACAAGAGACAAGAGGCGTTTGGCAAAACAGGAACAGTTTGTTTAATTAAACACAGTGGCCTGGTTGAACAGTTACAGGCACAAAGTCTGAGGACTGTCTCAATTTACAGTCGGTCTGCGGCCTCTTTTTATACAGTTCATATTATGCAATAAAGTATTTCTGTAGGTCCATGTAAGGTAAGAAATGTAGTTGCTGCCTTTTGAATCATAAATTAATTGCCTTATGGAAAGTACAGGTGGGCCTCAACCTTGCGTGGTCACAATGCGGCCAGTGGGTACCATGACCAGATGTCTGGCATGCGGAGCGCATAATTACTGAGTGGGCTGTGTCATGATTGGCTATATGTTCCTAACTCATGTGTCATCTCACTTTATGGTGTTTTTGGTAGCGCGCATATCCCTCCGGCGGTGTGTGCTGTATTGGGGCCAATCTCCCTAGACCATTGTGGGGTCGCTGCGCCTATCTGTGCGATTGATCTGGGATTTCCTGTTTATGCATTTGTCTGCCGGCTACTTGTCACCCCAGCTGTGACCTATCAATCAGTGACCCCTGGCCTAGGTCTCAGAGCCTGCCTGTATTTGGGAGTCGGGGTTGATGTGGAGTTCACAACAGCCGAATTCATTAACAAAGATGCAATTTCCTTCTCATACATGAATGTTCAATTTTTCATATTAACATCGACTTTTTCAATACAAACATTGCCCCCTCTAGTTGATTTGTCAACTACACTATCTGAATCATACCTTTCAACAGTTACTTCATTGCGGATATGTTGTTTTGTATGTTCGCTCTCGACAATTACTACCTTCGTAGTTACTTGCATTTTACCCATTTTGAGGAATGCATTTTTACAGCAGGTAATCTCCAATTGTACAGACCCACACAAAAAATGGAACACAATGAAAACTGGCAACAGCGATCTGCACAAACCAGTGATCCACCAGGGGAGCCAAGAAAACCAATTTGAAAACTACTCTTTCTCAGGGGCACCTCCCTCCTCACGCATGTCTCTTTGTAAGTGGTGCAGTGCTTGGATGGCAAGTGTCAATGTCCCATTGTCTGTATCATACCCTGGAATGAAGGTGCAGCAGGCCGTACGGATCTTGGCACACACCCCTCCCTCCATCGAGGTCATCAAGTCCAAAACATATTGCTCCTGCATTACCATGAGGCGGATTGCTCACAGTTCTTCATTGATTGAATTAAAGCCAATCTCAGTGCTGTTCATCATCTTAAGAATTTCCCACCTGGTTATTTGCAACCAGCGTGCTTTGGCTTTTGTCTGCAGAGTGAAGAAGGGTATCAACCCTCCTGCCAAAACTTGTGAGTCAGTAAACAGTCTGAATTCTTCTGGAATGTCCTTGTACTGATCCCAGCTAAAATATCCGGCAGTTCTTTTCTTGTGAGCCTGGTGCAGCAACGTTGTCTTCTTCCATAACGGGTGTTGGTATAAGTCCGATAGTTCTTCTCCGGGAATGACCAAGGTCGGGCCATCCAGGGACAAGCTGAGTATATTCAAACTCACTGCACTGCCAGTAGAAATCCATCAGTGTTGAGGTGCCCCATTGCATATCCGGAATGTGTATGATAGTGCCACAGTTCTCATTCGTGCCCATTGGAAGTGCTCCCTTACCTCTGAAACACAAGGAATACAGTGTAAGTTTATGTACAATTAAGAGCTGCCTCTTCCCTTCTAGACAAGTGTATCCACCCACCTCGGTGTCCCAGATTTCTTTATAGGGGTGATATAGGGGTGATTATGCTCTCATTCAACCCTTCCCCCAAGACTGATTCCCCTTCTTATCCTCAAGCTGGGCGGCCCTACATAGGAAATCCATGTCGGGGGCCATTTACTGTTGAAGAAGACTGTCCCAGATACGCTAAGGGCCACCCTCGGTCCACAGATGGATGCAGGAGCAGATGTGTTTGTGCATTGGGTTGGGGGTTTTGCTGCCTCCAAGAATCTCTTCTCTGGGAAGTACTGGGGCCAAAACATTATCCTCCCCTCTGGTGCACTTTCTGCACATCCTACCTTGCTCGTTATGGATGTCATTAGGTTCATTGAAGAGGTATAGTGTAGCTGGGTTGGTTTCATATCGGGTCAAATTTCCTACTACCCTGCGTGGTTCTACCTTGTTGGACTGGATCTTGGCCCTTATCTTGCATAGATATAGGTGGATAAGGCATTTTGCTTTCTCAGGGGCTATCTCTTCGGACAAGTAAAACCTGTCTGTGTCTACTGCATGTGGAATCAGCAAGCAGCTGTAAAATGACCTGGCGGATATTTGGGAGCCAACTGCGGTCATGTGTTGGTACCATGTGTTGTGCAAGAGAGCGTTATGTAGTGCATGTGGGATGCTGGTGTTCTGATTGGGGTAATTGTAGGTGATATGGGAGAGTTCCCTACGTAAGCGATGTGATAGCTTTTGAATGGACTCCGTTTTACTCTGCAGTTCATTAGCAGTGAATAAATGCTGTAACACCCATAATAGACAGAGGCACATAACAATGCAATAATGCATGACTTGTTTTTGTTTTTTTGTTTCTTATTCAAGTTTTCAGATATAAGCACCAAAAAGGAAAACAAGAAAAAACAAAAAACACACACCACAACCAGTGCGTGTTTGCCAGAACGTGCTTTATTCACATGCACATTATAAATGCCATTCTGAAGCAGTCTTTATTACGATTTGCTATTGTATAGATTGTAGCCAAGAATCTACCAACCTTTGTTTTTGAAGTTTCCCACAGAGGGATCCCACTAATCTGAGTGCCATTGGAAAACAATGCAGTCTCTATGATCCACTGAACGCACTGTTATAGAGAACACTGAGACAGAGTCTCTGAAGAAAGTATCTTTGCAACAGCTCCACAGCCTGAAAAAGGAGCTGTGATAGCTTTTGAATGGACTCCGTTTTACTCTGCAGTTCCTTAGCAGTGAATAAATGCTGTAACACCCATAATAGACAGAGGCACATAACAATGCAATAATACATTACTTTTTTTTGTTTTTTATTCAAGTTTTCAGATATAAGCACCAAAAAGGAAAACAAGAAAAAACTAAAAACAAAATAGCTGTTATAGTTACATAACATTGTGTAGCATGATTCATACAATACATCAATCCTTAGATTCAACATCATGTAAATTGAGAACACAGCAAGCAATATCCCCATTCCATTACGAAGTACCACTGTATACATTAATTGGTAGATTTGGCAAGTAAATATGCAGTGAATTGGCACCACACATCCCTGGGGCACGAGGCTCAGGGCAGTTCTTCAGAGCAACACTTAAGTTGATCAGGGCAATACATCATATCCCTTATCTAATGTTTGTGTTTTGGGGTGCGCTTCCCCCCCCCCCAGTGAATAGAAGCCCTCCTTTTAGCCAGTAATAAAGCTATAGCTACTATTTTGCAGTTGGTTGGCTGTATGGTTTTGATCAGTCCTAGCAAACACATCTGTGGGGTGCATTCCACTGGTTCCATAACCATTGCAGTGAGAGTGCTTGTAACCTATTCCCAATAATTCTGTACCCCTGGGCAAGCCCACGCTAGATGCATGAAATCTGGTTCTTGTGCCCCGCATCTAACACATTCCGCTTTGTCTCGTAATCCATATCTGCAGAGTTGCGCTGGAGTGTAATATAATTGATGTAGGTACTTAAAGTGTATAATTCTAAGGTTACCGTTAGCTGTCAATTGTCCCGTTAGGGTACAGCACGATTTCCAGTCGTCCATGTTAATTGGTGTGGGAATTATGGCATTCCATTTGGCCATGGGCCTCTCCGCCAGTGTCTGTGCATCTATCTGTGATGTTTATACAGGCGCGTGACTGAGTGGTGCAGCGTTTCTGTCGTGAGGATCAGCTATTGCGCCTCCTGGGCTTTTGGCTCTGCTGGAAATTGTGGATATAGGGTACGCAGGGCCGCACAAAGTCTGCTATATATGAAAAGAAGCATGGGAGAGCTGTTACCTTCTATTGGTATCTATGAGGAGTCTATGAATTTACCCTCACGGTAGCCCATTGTGCGGAGTCCTGCTGCTCTAAGTGTAGTCAGTGAACCCACCTCCCTTGTTACGGAGATATCCGAATGGTGCACAAGTGGCAGGGCAGGAGCATATAGTGGGTCAATCTGTGCTCTACGCCCAAGTGTCTTCCAAGCGTGAACTGTGCACTGTACCGTATCTATTTCTCGGTGTTCAAAGATTGAGCTTCTATTGGATATCATGGCCTTGAGTGGGAGAGGGTGTACCGCATCCCTTTCCACAGCTACGTGTGGGATGTAGTTCGAAGCGTGGTGCCAGTAATAGGCGAAGTGCGCCTGTGCACAGAAATAGTGCAATTGTAAGCCAGGGGCTGTAAATCCTCCCTGGTCATATGGGAGCATTAATATCTCCCATTTGAGTCTTGGTTGCTTCCCCGCCCAGGCCAATTTAATTAAAAGTGAGCGTAATGTAGTGAAAAGATGTTGTATTAAGCGTATGGGGATATTAGTGAATAAGTATAAAAATGTGTGCAACACTATCATTTTCATCAATGCTATTCTATCAACTAGAGATAGCGGGAGCCTTATCCACCTCGTCACTTGTTCCTTCAAGCGTGAGATTGCCCTGCTGTAATTTGACTGCATAACCAATTGGGGGTCCTTATGAATCCAAATCCCCAAATACTTGACAGGGTCTTCGCACCACTCCAGTGGGTATCCCAGTTGATGGGGTATTGTGCCTGCAGTTAAGGGGAGAATGACCGATCTAGACCAACTGATGCCCAGTCCTGAGTGCCAATCAAAACGCACATATTCCCGTATAAGACGCTCTAGATGTTCCCTGGGGTCCTTAACATACAATACAATATCATCAGCAAACAGTGACACTGCCAGCGGACGCTGATGAAATCGTAATGCCGTATCTGCGTGCCTTTGCCGCAGCACGCATGCAAGAGGTTCCAGTGCCACCGCAAACAGCAGTGGCAACAATGGGCATCCCTGTCGCGTGCCGCGGTGTATCGTGAAGGTCCCCGACATGTGTCCATTGACATGCACCCGGGAAACCGGTTTGGTGTACAACAGCTTAATCCAGTTTGTGTATGCCGGCGGCACTCCCATGCTATACAGTACCGCAAACATGTATTTCTATTGAATTGAACCAAAAGGTTTGGCAGCATCTAATAACACCGCCACTGCAGGTAGCATGGGATCCAATTGATGCAAGACCACGAACAGTGTGCGCAAATTGTGTGAGGTGGACCGTGCCGGCATGAACCCCGATTGGTCCGGTAGAACCAAGCAATAGCAAATGAAACCGTGTGGCTATGGCCTTCGCTAGAAACTTAGCGTCAGTATTAATAAGCGACAGCGGTCTGTACGAATTGCACCTATGTGCTGGTTTGTCGGGTTTCAACAAAGTGACAATGAGGGCCTCGCGGAGTGTGTCAGGTAGACAGCGACGCTGATATGCCTCCAAAAACATAGTGTGTAAGTGCGGGGCTAGCAAGTCCACATATTCTTTATAGAATTCACCGGGCAGTCAATCACTCCCAGTAGCTTTCCTATTAGGCAGGGTGGAGATGGCCTCCCTCACTTCCTCCACCGTGAGTGGCTGTGGTAGAAATTCACACTGCCCCTGTGTGAGCCAGACCAGTGCGAATCCTCAAAATAAGTCGCAATGATACACGACTTGTTTTTGAACATTATAGGTCTTGGTATGGATCCCTTGGAGGCATCTGTGGTCTTCCGGTGGCTGTTGTTTCCCTTATTAGTCCAAAAATAAGTTTGTGGTGTTAGCTCTAAGTTCTTAAATGCAAACTTCTTGTCCGAGCTGGGGTGTTTGCTGTGGCAGCTGGGTGCTGGTGCACTTGAAGATTCAGCGGTTGGCCTGTTTGGATAAGAGCTTGGTTCATTGTTAACTCAAAAAGAATGACGTGTGCCGTAATCTGGGTTCCTGTATTTTTTATTTCCCATGGGGTATGTCTTCCACACTCCACTAGTTGCTATTTTGTGAAGCACCGAAAGGTGGCCCCAGTCAGGTAGCTTTTTGAAAGTCTTGGAAGAATAAGGAGATTGTTGGTTATCCAGGCAAATGAATCTTTTTTATGAGCCGTTGTTGCCCCCCTCCCCCCTCTTCTTTTATTCCTAAATGGATGGTTGGTTTAGTGCAAGATATTTCTGAGGCGGCCTTCAGAGGTATAGGGATGGATAGCATCATGCTTTATTTGGAATTCCCTAGGCATAACTAGCTCTTCCAGGGCAGTGTCTTGCTTGGTGTGAGCACTGATGGTCAGTTGTGAGTTGTGTCTTTTTATCCTACATGCGTGCATGGAGTACTTGATGGGGGTGTGTTGCTATTTGGTGCCGCTGGCCCGAGATTCATGTGTGTGGGTGTGTGTGTGAGTCTCTCATTCTTGGCATGTGGCATGCTGCTTGACCCTCCCTTGTGCCGCTAGGTGTCTTGGCCCCACCTTTGCTCTGGAAACCTCTTTTTTGGGTTAACTTTTGGCTGTTTCTATTTGATTTTGGGTGTTTCCCTAAGTCGCACATGATTTACTATCTCCTTTGCCATGTGTGTGAGGAAGTCGGAGGCTACTCTGTGGCCGCCTTTTTACCCTTACCTATGCTGCCTTGTGGTGTTCGAGCTCGGGGCGACTGTTTTCTCTGGATGGTGCATGCAAGATTTAGAGCATTTGTTAGTCACTACGCTTGATATGGGGGTGAGCACATTTGGTGTCCTACCTTCGCTTGGAGCTTCATTGCACATTGGGGATCCCCCTTCCCAGGCACTTCCCTCTCCCTGGGACCACACCCTGCTTCCTTTCTGCGTACTTGGGTCTGCGGTCCCTAGCTGGTGATTAAGATCGCTACCAGCGTTGTAAGGGCATTGCATGGCAACCGAATTTTGGAAAAGTAAAATAGTTCATAAAATATTGGAGAAGGTTTTGCTGAGTCAAAAATGTCAAGAAAAAATCTGCTGGGTGATGATGAAGCACCAAGCCCAGGGACTGCCTCAGACTTTCTAGGACGCATAGTGCTATACATCATGCAAATGCCTTGCAGCTTATTGACTCTGCATGCGTTGTGGAGTTTTTATGGTTTTTACTATCCCCAGCGCACAGGAATCCTGGCTCCCGCCACTGAGGACAGATTCGTTTTAGAACTGGAAGAGGTCCTCCTTTGAGCGGAGGCTTCTAGCTCTTAGGAGGCGCTGTTGGAACTCCACGCCAAGAAGGACACATTGGTCCCAGGCCGGATGCCTGAGAATGGGGACCTTTTGACTTGGTCATTGGAACCTGTCTCAATTGACTTTGGACGAAGGGATCTAGGTCTCTCTTTTTAAATACTTTCTCTGGGAGCTGCTCCACCATCGTCAGCCTGCCCTCCCCCTTGGGAGTAGCCAGCCAACCCTGCCCTGGGGGATCAGCAGCAGAGTGGGGCCTAGCTCCCAGCGCCGCCCCTGATGTTGAACTCTAGTAAAGATACCCAATCGACTGAACACATGTAGCGACCCAAAGCTCCTGGACCCCAATAAAATCTATGGATCCCTGTTGCTGTAGGTTTGTCTTCTTAATTTCCGGAGGGAGGGGCATATTGGTTGCATCTGCTAGGGTTTTTGTTGGCTGTATTGTTATTACTTCTTTAGTCTACTGTGAGTTTTTGTTCTGAGGTTGCATGAGGGCGCTACCTCCCCATACTGTTACCCCTCACTGCCAGGGCAGTGGCCCTGGTCCTTGATGTCCTGAATTCCCTGCCTGAGGTTGTTGCTGCCACGTGCTTGACTAACTACCTGACCCCTGCTGCATGGGTGTGGTGGATGGTGGACCTCCCTTGGGGTGAGTATAGGGTGCATTCTGATTCCCCTGGGCTTGGTTTTGTGAATTCAGGGTGTTTTGTGGTGGGTGCCCCTGGCCCAGCGATCTCTGCTTATGGTAGGCCTTTAACCGGCATCTGTCTGCCAGGTGACCCAGCCTGTGGCAATAGTAACACTCCCTAGGGTCCGGTTGTTGCCAACCTCCCTGGTCTCTACCACTATAGCGGTGGAGTTCTCCTGGAGACTGGTGCCATTTGCACAGTTGCAGTCAACGTGGCCCCCTTGAGGGCGGTCTTTTTCAAATTGTGTTGGACCAATTATCAGCGTCTCTCTGGGCTTGCTCTTGTTTTTCCCTATCTTTTTCTTGTTTCTTTTTGCGGTAATGTAATATGTGGGTTTGTAGCTCCCGCCAGGGCTTGGTATCTAACCCAGCAACGCTGTCCAGCCCACTCTGTATCTCAGCAGGCTGCCCCTTTTTTAGGTTATTGTAAAAGTATGCATCCTGTGGGCCTGTATTGATCCATGGTTGTCCTGTCTCTTGTCCCCATCATTCCCTCATTCTGTGCAAGAAATCTGTGATTCCCTCCTCTGGCTTCATGGTCTCTGCCTTTAACCCTCCTACATCTGGGCGGTCAGGGAACATATCTCTCAGGGCAGTCCATATCTGTTGCCTGTATGAATTAAATGCAGCCCCATCATGCTCGATATCTGTTAGCGTGATTGCTGGAATGTGGGCTCTGGCAAACACCGCATTGGTCTTTTCCCCAATAATGCTACTTAAAAAGCTCTTAATATCACCTATCGCTAGGTTGATTCCTGTGGTCTTCTTCTCAAAGCATGAGATCCATTTCCCTGCTCCATCCAGCAATGGTGGTGACTTTGTTTTTAACCGTTCTTTATCCATCTGAGCCCATGGCACATATATGGTCCCTGATGTACCCTTCTGTAGTAACAGGTACATTCTTATTTCGGGAAACTCTACGGGTTTCTCTCTGAAATGGCGTTCCCATCTGTTTAGGCATTCCTGCATGTAGAGGAAGTTCGACTTGGGGTCTCCTCCTCCATACTGGATGCAATCCTCTGCTATAGTCATGTCCTCTGGCCCAAATGATCCCTCCCCTGGCCAAGGTCTATTGTATTGGTCCCTATGCTCAGTCCAGTAGGCTAGTAGGTGGCATGTGGAGCGTCGTGCATCCTCAACGCTGCTCCACTCGTGTGCATGCATAGTTGCCACCTTATTTTTCTTGCGTCTTGGCTGGGTTAGTACCAGGCTGCCTTCGTCTCTTATTTCCTGGTCACCCCTCTCCTATGTTGATTGAGTAGCGAGGCTCTGATCCCTGCCATAAGCCTCTCATTTAATTCTGCCTTCGATTCTTCCCGATCGGTGCCCTGTACCTACCCCTGCTTCCCTTATATGAGGAGCGTGCTGCCCTGTGTTCTCGCTGTGCCTCCTGGGTGCGTGCTCTTTCTCTCTCTAGCCTCAGCTCACGCCTTTCTTCCTCGTCCCGTCTAGTTTGCCTCCTTCGCTCTGAGCCATGCGCTATTCTTTTTGGTCGGACTTCGCCCTCAAACTCACTCTCTGTCGTTTCCTCAGCCACCTAGGCAAATCCTGTAGCCTCACCCTCGTCATCAGTTCCCTGGGGGACTGGGGCTCCCTTCCTCACCCCCACTTGCAGTGTCACTCTAGAACCGCCACAAATCTCCCTGTCACCCGTGTATGTTTATTCTAACCAGTAGGAGTGCGTGTTCTCCATGCTGCTGAGGGTTCTATGTGTTGGTCTTGGTAGACGAGGGTCGAGCTTCTGAGAACTTTTTGAAAGGATTTGGGTTGTGCTGGAATTGTTTGGGCATGCTGGCCTGTTAGTTTCTCATGCTTGGGCCTTACTGTCCATCTTCCGGTGGGGGGCCCGCCGGCTCCTACTATTGGTGGATTGGAATAGCCTAATGCAGGGGGAGCTGGTTTGAGCACCTCTATTCCTGCATATGGTGAGGGAGGCGCTGAAGTCCTCCTTGCAATCGGTTGTGTAAGGTTATCGATCTGGGCCTCTTCGAATATGGCCCATAACTCTAGTAATGCCTCTCTCCTGTCTTTCTTTTGACCTGTGTATTTAGTTGTTATGTGTGTTCTCGTATGATCAATATCGTTAGTGTCAACAGCACCCTCCTTAGGCCAGGGAAATGTGTGTGCCTTCGTGTGTGCATGCCATTCTTAGCAAAACTTGTTAAGTTTCTTCGCCTGTGTGGGGAACCTGGTTTCCATGTGTTGTAAAGGGAAATCCATGATAACTCTAGTGTTTTTGTGAACAAATATGCTACTCGATCTTTTTGGGAGTCTTTGTTTGTTCTAATCGTAGGGACACACGTACGTGGTGCACTCTTACAGTTTTACGTACTATGAGCTCAGCGCTAGCTACAGATGCATCAAACAATTTAATATGAACATTACAAAAACACAGATGAAAATGCATATGAAAGGTTGCAACATAGTTGAAAACTATGCAATGAAACAGTGTCTACACAGTGTCAACATTTCACAAAATACAGTTTCTAATGAATAACATGAAGTATAAAACATAGAGAACAAAACATGAATCCTTAGGTCAGTAGTTGCATGATAGCAACTATATACAATTTGCAATAAATAGTAGCACCATAACATCATATGTACATTACCAATTCAACAAAAGCCAACAGAAAAAAATGATTGCTTTTTCAAAAATCTCTTTGCCTGCTCCTAAAGCATGCTATCCTGTGACCAGGGGAAGGTCTGCGCAGCGAGCCTGATAGTCTGCCGGTATCGGCTCCGGGACAAAGTTAATTGTAATAGATACAGGAAAAAGGAATAACTTGAGAACCACAGGTTTCTCTAGGTCACTCACAAGTTACACCTCATTTTCCAGGTCCAAATCTTTTTCCCTAAATGTCTGGACCGCACCCTATATCACTCCCAAGGACCAAGCGTACCATCTGTGTCACACCCTGCGGTCCAAGCGACATCACCTCTCACTCATTTCAGATACCAGCGGTGTTAAGAAACCAGTGGCACTGAGAAACCCTTTTAGGCTTAATAATATGAGATTGAGGTGCCAAGTCTGCCCAATCAGGCTAGCGCAATCACAAAAATAGTGTCCTGGCTACACAACAAATATTCACCTATCCTAGCATCCTAACTATCAAAAAAAGGTGACTTCCGCGGGATCGCCTCCGTGGCGGCCTTGCGACTACTCAGCTAGGACATATAAAATAGGTAATATGCCAGATTCTGTCAGTGGCAGGAAGGTCAGGTTAACTTTTTACGCTTCTCTTTAGTTTGCAATACGCCAAATGCTTTGAATTTGGTTCTGATGTAGTCTCTTGCCCTCTGTGATGGCTGCTTCAGGATGGACCTCCTCCTCGCGGATTCAGCAGAACTTTCAATCAATTACGGTGTCTGCTCACCTTCCTTGACTTACAAATGTAAATCCATCTAGGCGGGGTCTCCTTCCTTTGGCTGCAGTTGGGTTTGAGGTACCAATCAGCTCCGGTGGTGGTTCCCCAAGATGTTGCTTGAACATGAAATACCTTGAAAAAATAGATACAAGAGGCATTTCACAAAACAGGAACAGTTTGTTTAATTATAAAGAGTGGCTGGGAGAGCAGTTAGAGGCGCAGGGCCTGAGGATTGTCTCAATTTACAATCGGTCTGAGGCCTCTTTTTATACAGTTCATTATATGCAATAAATTATTTCCGGAGGTCCATATAAGGTAAGGAATGTAGTTGCTGCCTTTGAAGCTACAAATTAATTGTCTAATGGAAAGTAAAGGTGGGCCTCAACTTGCGTGGTCGCAATGCGGCCAGTGGGTAACATGTCCAAATGTACAGCATGGGGAGTGTGCGTGATCACCTCATGTGCTGTGTCCTGATTGGATATATATGCCTAACTCATGTGGCATCAGACTTTATATTTTTTTTGGGAGCACGCATACCCCTACGGCCATGTTTGCTTTATTGGAGTCAATCTTCCTGGACCATTGTAGGGTCGCAGCGCATATCTGTGGCATTGATCTGGGATTTCCTGTTTGTGCATTTGTCTTTCCGCTACGTGCCACCCCACCTGTGACCTATCAATCAGTGACCTCGGGCCTAGGTCTCAGAGCCTGCCTGACTACGTCTTTGCGATTCGGGGTTGATGTGGAGTTCACAACGGGAACATTTGTTAATAAAGATGTGATTTCGTTCTCATACATAAATATCATTTTTCATATTAACATCGACTTTTTCAATATTAACATTGTTATGGTAATTGACTATTTTGGTTAGTTGTGTTAGTTTTTTATGTTGGTTAACCATTTACATTTCCTTGACAGGTTAAAACAATAAGAAAGTTTTGCAAATTTGTGTAATTACGTATTGACATGGCTGATCAAAGGTTAGCTCCACGTTCCTTGCTACTCCGGGTGAACCATCGATACCATGGAAGCAATGGAAAAAATTGTTTGTTACTTACATGTTGGCTATTGATGCCAACAAATATGGTCCGGTAAGGAGACAAGCAATTTTACTTCACCACCTTGGTGTCAAGGGGTGAAGGTTGCATGAGGATCTCCCAGAAGTTTCTTTGGGCGTGGGAGATGGGCAACCTAGCAAATGTTTACGAAATGTCCTTGCAAATGTTAGATGCACATTTTGTAGCAAAGATAAACATAGGTTTGGAGCGACATAAGATTTTTTCCCGAGTGCAGAGATCGGATGAAGATATTGCATTTTATGTGGCAGCATTAAGGCGACTGTCTTTAACATGCCAGTTTGAGAACCTGGGTGGTTCCCTCATAGTGGACCAAATAGTAAGATGCACAGATAATAAAAGAGTAAAGGAGAACCTGTTGATCAAGGATCCTATGTTAGAAGAGGCAATACAAATTGCCAAAGGTTTAGAGCATATGCAAAAGTGGATAAGGGAAATGGACAAGAATACTGGGAGTGAGTTGGCAAAGGAGTATTCAGCCAAAGTATCAGAAGTGTACATGCTGAAAGACGTTAAGAAAACTAAACCAACTGAGAAAACCCAACTCCAAGAGAAGTCCAATGAGAAAGTGCAACCTCAGCTGGTATTTCCAAAATTAAATTTCCGAACAATCAAGTGTTACCATTGTGGTGCACCAAGCAATACTGGGTCTAGTACTATGTGTGTAACAAAGAGTGCCATATGTCGTAATTGTGGAAAGAAAGGTCATTTCGCCAAGGTCTGTAGAACCAAGAGCCGTGTGGCGAAGGTGAAGGAAATTGATGATACTTGTGAGAATATACAAGAACTAGTGCTTACTGTGGTGAACCTATTTGAAAGTGAAGAAATTAATGAAATGTCACAAGCCAAGGGGATAGAAAGGCAAAGCACAGAATTAGAGATGTCTCATTGCAATTCGAATCTCAATAACTGTGAAGTGAGAATGTTGCCGTATTCCAGGAGTCTGTGCACACTGTTATTCCAAGTCACTTATCACAAAAATTAGAAGGAGGAAAATGCTGAATGGAATAAATCCAACATCAAAGCTGTGGAATATGGAGGTAAAACCATAGAAATCATGGGAATGAAATAGATGACAATAGGATTTGAAGGGAAAATGGTGTTAGGCTGGGTGTATGTAACCAAACAAGGTTCCGACTTACTGGGATGGCGACATCAATAAGATCTGAACATAGTCCTCAACGCTAATGCTGAGAAACCTGTTATGACTGTTGAAGTGCAGTGGGTGGAGGTGGACAGGAAAACCCAGGGGGTTTATGGTAAGAGATTAATGTAGGAGTATCCTGAGGTATTTACAGACAGATTAGGAAAACTCAAAGGGCCTGATTCACAGAACTAACTTACGTCAAAAACGTAAAGTTAGTACTTTTTGGTATTCACAGAATACACTTACTCATTTTGGTATTCACAGAAGGCACTTACTCATTTCGGTATTCACAGAAGTTAGTAGTCCTAACTTTAGGACTCCTAAATACCTTCTGTGAATACCGAAAGTCTTAAAGTTAGGATTTTTCTCAGTTTAGGAGCAGTAAAGTTAGTAGTCCTAACTTTAGGACTCCTAAATGCCTTCTGTGAATACCGAAAGTCTTAAAGTTAGGATTTTTCTCAGTTTAGGAGTAGTAAAGTCAGAACTTTACTACTCCTAAACTGAGAAAATCCTAACTTTAAGACTTTCGGTATTCACAGAAGGCAATTAGGAGTCCTAAAGTTAGGAGTCCTAACTTTACAACTCCTAAACTGAGAAGAATCCTAACTTTAAGACTTTCGGTATTCACAGAAGGCATTTAGGAGTCCTAAAGTTAGGACTACTAACTTCTGTGAATACTGAAATGAGTAAGTGCCTTCTGTGAATACCAAAATGAGTAAGTGTATTCTGTGAATACCAAAAAGTACTAACTTTACGTTTTTGACGTAAGTTAGTTCTGTGAATCAGGCCCAAAGAATTCTCACACAAGATCATACTGAAAGAAAATGCTATTCCAGTGGTACATAGAATAAGGAATGTTCTACATCTAATGAGGGAGCATTTGCCAAAGGAACTGGATAAGCTACTGGAGCAGGGAATAATAGAGCTGATAGAATCCTCGGAGTGGTTGGGACCCATAGTGATGGCGCCAAAGGAGGGAGGAAAGATTTGGCTATGTATTGACATGCTCGACCTGAATAAGAACATATGGGTGGACAGGCAACCCCTTCCTAACAACTCGGGCATGTTGACAGCAATGGGGGTGGAGTGATTTTCATTGTAATTGGCATGTCTGCTGCATACCATCAAATTGATCTGCATGAGTATTATAAACATCTTATGCCATTTGTTACACCGCTGGGGGCCTACCACTATCACAGAATGGCTTTTTGTCTTGTGTTCAGCGGTGTTCCAAATGATTATGCAACAGATCATTGGGGGCCTAAAAGAGAGTTTGTGTTTCCAGGATGATGTCCTGATTGTGGGGAAAAATAAGAAGGAACATGGCCATTTGATCGATTCGGTGATTCAACGTTTAAAGAAATATGGATTGACAATAAAAGAGGAGTAATCAATCAATCAAAATACTTTATTTAGATAATCAAGTCCATTAAAGTGCCATAAAAAAAGATTAAAAGAGTCATTACAAGATTTTAGCCATATTTTGTTAAAAAATAATCTGCAAGTATTGAACACAAAAAAAAAAAATAATAATAATCGGCAAGTAGCAGCTTCTCAATCGTACAGATTCAATCAATTCATGTGAAAGAGATGGTTTCAAGCACATTTTTGATAAAAAAAATATGATGTTTAAAATTTACCTTTTTGATAGTTTAAAAACACACATTTTTACTTTTGATGATAAACTACAGCGCCTCTTATACTGAGCATGACATGATAGTCGATGTACTTTTCTATTGCAGGCATGAAATCTAAGCACATCATTAATAAACTGAATAAAACTCTTCAGAAGTGGGGAAATCTAAATTAGCCAATTATTTCTATTTCTCTGCTTAAATCATTGTGGTCTCAATAAAACGTGTTATCTACAGCAGACTCCGTGGCTGCATAATTATGCCTATGACTCTAAAAACTCGCCCTGGGGTGCTGCCGCATTTGAGACAATGGTTTTCTTCCTTGATAATTTGTCTACTATGTCCAAAGATTTGATGAGTATCGAAATTGCCTGTGGCTGGCCATTGTTCAGGAGATAATTAACAGTCACTGGAATTGTCCATTAACCTTCTTTATTCAGCAGATACCGGAGAGATCTTCTGCATTCCTCAAGGAGAGCATGGCAGATGCAGAGCAGATGTGATAAAGATTCCTGTAACAAGCCACATAGGCGGCATATTTTATTGTCGGGTTGACATGCCCACGGAGGTAGTAAATCTACTGACGAAAAACAGCCCATCTGAAGTTGCCAGAATTTCACTTTGTGATATGGTGAAAACGGTTCTATGACGTATTTCTGAGGCCCTCTTCTGGCATAGCTGGGAAAAACTAAAACAGCATGTTCTATTTTGGTAAAAGCCAGGTAGTCTGATGCAAAAGTTTCCATTTGTACCTTTCTGTTCAAGGCTGCTTTGAACTGTGGATGCAGTAGTTTTAGATTCCACAGATCTACAGCACCTGTTAGTTTCAGTGCATCAGAAAAGGCGTGTGCCCAGGCATTTGATTGACATGAGCTATCTGCAAATGAAACCTCCTGCCAAAGGAGATTTTTCAGTGATCCGTGCTCTGCTACATGTGCTGAGTGCATCTACTTTAGGATACAAGATCTGAGAAAGTAGTTGATCACTCAATGCAAATTCCATCCTGATCTGGACTGGAGAGGTTTTGTACAGCAGTTTGAATAGTGGTCTGAATACTGCACTCTGTGCAGCTGTTCAGGAAAACCCCCAATTTCCCTGGGAAAGCCTCTCTCCCGTATGCCAGCATTGGAATAAGTTTGGCCGTGACTATTTTCAGCATCGACTCAAAGGAGTACTTTTTTGTGCTTTTAAAGATTGTTCGAAAGGCAGTTTGTAATTAATCCAATTTAAGTGTAAGTGAGTTACGGTGTAGTAAGGGACCTTCCTTGTTGTCAAGCCAGCATCGCAGATATTTATATTTATTTGAGATAGTCAGACGATGGTTATTAAGGTGCTCGTGGCCTCGTTTTATCTTTTTCTGGCCAAAAATCACAATTTTTTTTTCCTTAGTTGATTGTCATACCGTTTGCATAACGGCGATTATATAAGACATCTAGCAGTCTTTGAAGCCCAAGAGGAGTTTGGCTTAGAAGAACAACATCGTCTGCATAAGGGAGTGAGTTGATATAATGATTCACTAATTTTGGTGCGTGACTGATTGCTAAGTTTAATGCGGTTGCCAGGTCACTCATAAACAGATTAAAAAGAGCTGGTGCTAATACGCAGCCCTGACTGATGCCCTGTTCGATGCTTATTTTGTCAGAAACTGCTGTATGACATCCCAGTTTTACTGTGGCCCAGGTATTAGAATAGAGCAGCAGAATGCCTCATAGTAATGGTTCCGGGATTTGCCAGGCTATAAGTTTGGACCACAGTAGTTGGCGATTGACGTGGTTGAAAGCCTTGCTATAGTCTATAAAACAACAGTAAAGCTGTTCCTTCGTCTTAATTTGTTTTGCTGCGTGCATCCTTAGGGCCACAAGGTTATCAATGGTGCCAGACATTGCTTGTAAGCCAGTTTGGATGAAAGGCAGGATGTTGTTTGTAGCTGCCCATTCTTCTAGATCCTCCAACAGGAGCAACGCAAAGTATTTTACCTCAACATCCAGCAGTGAGATATGTTGATAGCTGTCAGGGAGCGAGATTGGACATTTTTAATAAATAGTATGTAAGATCGAATCTTGCCATGAAGTTAGAATAGATTCACTAGTTATGCAGCAATTGAACAGATTTTCCAGAGCTCCCGACCAGAAATTGATGTCATGTTTGTAGACCGATGCTGGAATGCCGTTGGGGCCTAGGACACTGTCAGCTCTGCTTTTCCAGAACATTGTTGCTATTCTTGTAGCGTTGAACGTTTTCACGTATTGGCGAAGTTTCACATCTATTGCCACAGATTTCTGTTGTTCGGTCTTTTGTTTGCTTAGGGCTTATTGTTGGTCATTCATTTTAGTTTTGGCTTTATACAGCGTGGTGTTATATTTTGTCCAGTTCTCTGAGGTGACATTGTTTCCATTTACCGTAGTTGGTCCTGATACCTATTCAAACGGTTTATTATTTTCCAGAAACATTCTGAGTTTTTGTTTCGGCGTGCCAGAAAGAGTTTAGTCTGGAGTGATTCCTCATATTTTTGTTTAGCTTGCCAGATTAGTTTTTTGTACAGGCTCGCACAGAGTTTCGACTTTTGCAAGCAGGCAAGAGTTTGATCGTGATCGTAACTTTTTACACAATGTTTTTTTCAGCATCCTTAGGTTTTTTCTGAAGCATGGTTTCACGGCAGTAAACTTTGTTGATGAAGTGCCTTGTTGGCTACTGACCAGAGCGCAAAGTATCTTTTGTTCTAGGAGTTCCCAGTCATTGATTGTATAAATTAAGGGCCTACTCAGGTTAGGTGTTTATGCCTTCCAATTGTTATACTTTATGGAAACTTCCGAGCTCCATTTGACCCGTCTCCAGTTGTATTGGTCTTGTGAGCCAATAAGGCTTACAGTGGTATGAGCATTCATTGGGGTTTTTATGGACAATAAAAGAGGAAAAATGCCAATTGAAGAAACCTAAAGTTACATACTTAGGGCATGAGATCACCAAAAAAAAGTATAGTCATGGCTGTAAGAGAAGCACCTAAGCCAACTAGCAAGGATCAATTTAAGTCCTTTCCTGCACTAGCGGAATATTGCTCCAGGTTCGTGCCCAATTTCACTGAAATCGTTGAACCTCTGAGGTTGCTGATGAAAAAAGATGTAATTTTTTAATGGGGCAAAAAATGTGACACAGCATTCAGTAATGAAAAGTAGGGTAGATTGCATGCCCCATCATTAGGTCATTTTGATGACACCGCTAGAACATATATAACAAATGATGCGAGTGATGTGGGAATTGGTGCTCTGTTAACACAAGTGAATGATGGATATGATAAAATAATTGGATTTGCTTCAAGATGCCTTCAAAAGGCAGAATCCTCATGCTTTGTTTTTGTGACGGAAGCCTTGGCATGCTGCTGGGGGATCAAACATTTCAAGTACTTTGTGCGGCGGTTACCTTTGAAAGTAAAGACAGACCACAAACCCTTCATTCACTTGTTCAAAGGGGGGAAGGGGATAGAGGGAAATGTGACTGTGAGAATTTCCAGATGGATGCTATCTGTCTTAGAATACAACTTTGAAGTGGAATATGTCAAAGGTCTGAAAAATGTAATGGCTGACTGTCTATCTAGGTTGCCTATAGAGGAACCGGACCTGGAGGGTAAAGCTGATGTGGAAGTAGTGATGGAAGGAAGAGAAGAACCAGCTCTCAATAGAGAGGAATGGGAGGTAGCGATGAATTTTATTACAGGAATTGGGGAAATGCGTAACTGCAGGTTTGGGTGTTGATGAAATGTGCAGTACTCAACTCAAGATGTACCATCATGCCAGGGATGAAATGAGTGTGTGTGATGGGAAGCTGTTGAGAAGAAACCAAATCATTCTACCTGAGAAACTTAGTAATAGAGTAATCCAGATTGCGCATGAAGGGCACCTGGGCCGTAACATGAGCAAGAGACAGGCCCGCCAGTCTTTTTGGTGGCCCAGAATGAATGAGGCCATTGAGGATATGGTTAAAGAGTGCCACGCCTATGCTAATAGCAGAAAAACTAAGATTGTGAGGCAGCCTCCTTTGAACTATTTGTATCTACCCAACATGCCATGGGAGAGAGTGACTATTGACTTTTTGGGTCCTATATCCAGATTGGGTGAGAGAAATAGGTACATGATTGTTATGATTGATTATCATACCAAATGGTTTGTAACAGAGATCACTGATTATATAAATACTGAGAGTGTGTATAGATTCTTGGAAAAAGTTTACATGGATGAGGGTATCTCCAAATAATGGGTATCCGATAATGGGGTGCAGTTTACATCCAGAAGTATGAATTAATTCTTGAATAGAATTGGTGTCAAGCATGAAAGAGTAGCTTTGTTCAGGCCCCAAGCTAATAGCGTGGTCGAACTGGTCAATCGCCTGATCATGGAGAGCATACAACTATCTTTGGCTAATAGTTTACCATGGAAAAATTAATTAAGCAAACTAACTTGGGCGAATAGGATAACACCTCATTCAATGACTGGAGTATCACCATTCATCTCTCTGAAAGGAAGGGAGCCGGGAATGAAAGAGATTCCGGGGTGGTTAAAAAGCAAAGAATATGTGTGGGTGGATCGTAATGCTGTGAAGAACGGTGTTGCGGAAAAACAAATTACAGCCAAAAGGTATTATGGCGCTAAGAAAATTGTGAAGGAAATTAACATAAGAGAAGGAAACTGGGTGGCAGTGAAAAGATGTGAGATTGTCAAAAAAGGGGAAAGTAAGTTCTCCAAGCCAATTAAAATGAAAGAGGTAAAAAGGAGTGCTATGATCTTGCAGGAGGGATCTGTGTGGAGTCTTGGCAGAGTAGGCAAGTGCCAACGTTGTAACCTGGAAGATGTGCAGTCTGGATAGCTTTCAACTAGGACAAGGATTTCCTTGCATGTCTTGATGCCCCTTATTATTATATATATGTATTTGTTTTTATTATATTGTTATACTGTTATAATTTTAAGTTATATGTGTTTCTCTTTTTTTCCCCTTGAGACGAATTGCTCTGATATATGTAAAGAGGGGAGATATGTAGAGTTGCTAGAATGTTAGCTATGCAATAATTATATAAGCTGGAGGTAGCTTAATGGATAAATATACCTTTGGATTTAGTACTTCTTAAGGTAGATCTTTACAGGATCCTGCTGTAAACATCACCTGAATTCACCATCATGGGTCAAACATGGTGCTGAGAGATTGTTGAAAGGTTGCACTATAGACAAAGTATTGTAGAAGAGAGTACCACCAAATTTGTAATAACCCTATGAGTTTCTAAGCCCAAGCAAACAAGTATTAACGAATTTCCGCAGACTCACTGTCACCTACAATGGACCTAGTGTTCGCTGCCTTAAGTAGAACTGCTAAATTCTTGGAAGACAAGTTGGAAGAGCTTTTCAGACAGCAGACACAAGATGCACTACAACTATCCTATCTGACAATAAAACCCTTAAAAGTGTATAGGAAGATCCTCGCTGCCAGGACTGAAACCCTGAAGAACTAATTCTCTGACATAGTTGGGAGGTGAAGAGTCTTTCTTCAATTCAAAATGTAATAGATGGGTGTACTGTGTTTAGATAAAGAGGAATACCTCATATATGTGGACAAATTCCACAGATGTGTAAGGAGACAAACCCCATATTTCATAAACAAAGGTAGGCACACATTATGAGGGCCACGGTTTTCTATAACTCCCATAACATTTTATGTATGAAACCGAATGGTGCGTCCAGCAAACATACGTGTGATACTGATCTTTGATTACAGCTGGGATCCCCCAGTAACACTGGAATATAGCAAAAATGTTTCCTCTGCCTTACTCTTATTTTAACAACCATTGAGAATTTCACCAACCATTAAGAATGTTTTGCTCTTTTTGTGCCAAAATCTGTGGTGAGATCCCATTGTTAACTAGAGATCAACACACCACGGGTTACCAGTCATCCTTCTTAATAATTTAATACGTTTTAAATTTAGGATATTTATATAGTGCTAACATCCGCATGTGGAATGAAAAGCGATTTACATGCACATTACATTAGCATTGGTCTACAATGTTCGAGTTACAGATAGATATATCTTATTAATCTTGACGTCAAGATCCTGGCGAAGGAGCTGGCTGTGTACATGGATCCCGAGTCACAGATCATAGGTGGACTTTGTACCTGGCTACTATTCCAGAATCCTCATCTGGACGCCCTTGTACTTCATGTGGCAAATGACGGTAGATTCTGGCATAACGGTGGTGATTTTTAATCGTTTTGACCCTGACCAGGGCATTATTTCATAGTTTTTCCGTTACTGGACGAAGTGCTTAATCAGGCGGGAAATATACTTGTGGTAGTTCCACAACCATAGATGTATCAAATTTCATGCACAGATTCAGCTCTAGATTTTGCACCTCTTGGAGAAATGAGAGGATTTTCAGTTGCCCCCAACTTTAGTTACGTCCCAATTTACAACCTCTTTCAAAGAAGCCTACTTATTTGAATATCCCTGTCTCTGTGAAATATCAGTGCCCCATCAGTGCCTGAGAACTTACATTTTCTAAGTAGATACTGTCCAGAGCGCCTCCTTTTACTGTGAATTTGACCCACTCTTTTTTATTGGTGTATGAGTTGACATATATTTTGATTGACAAGTGCATTCCTCCTTCCAATAGATGATATGGCAAGACTTATATTTGTTCGGTACTGTGGAGAGTCTGAAACTGCATGCAACAAGATTGAGACTTTGACCGCTCCAAATACTATGCTAAGAGCCAACTCTACCTGCTGCAAAACTAACAACTGTGAGTCGGAATTACCCACAGGTATGTGCAAGTGTTTTGTTACACTATATAAGTTACATATAATTGTGTTTCTAAGCTTGCTCCTAGAAACTGCTTCCCTTCTGATAATGCATGTACCAGCCCAAATAAATACAGTACATTATCACTGTTACCTATACTAACATCAACCAGATACCCCAAACAATTAGGGTTGGTGTAGTCTGATATTTCTGATGATATAGGATACCTATTTTGTGTTTGCAATAAAATAAAGTTTGTCTCAGAGGTTCTGCACATTTGTGCTGCAGATTTCCAGTGGCATGTAGGCAGGGCATGATGACACATTCCACACAGTAATATGAGAAAATATGTTTTTCCACATACTATGAGACTTTAGATAAATCCTGAGAGGGACACATTAAAAGCCAATGTTGAGTTTTTATATGAAGGTACATAGAATTTCCTTTACTTAGAGTTACAATGAATGCACAATAGACAGTAGTGCAACAAACTGTAATTTGGATTGAGGTGTCAGCCACCAGAATGGAGCTTCAAAATTGCAAAAGAGTAAAAATACAGAAGGACATCTATAAGACTGCCAAACAAAATTCTCCTCCAAATCACTGTCATCACGTCTGTTCTAGAAAGGAGCAGAAGACCGGTCTATGCAATCAATATTTGTTCCACCCCCTCGTCTCTCCACCTTAGATATGAATGAAACTCTCTTGCCCCTTACTTATCCTACCTGATGCTCTTGCACACAATATGTGCATAGCTCTCCTGAACCCACACTTCTCTTGTAAAGTCCATGATCTGAGCACAGCACTGTGTTTTAGAAGTACAACAAATAATAATATATACAATAAAAAAATTGGAAGAAATTTAGTGCTTGTAACCAGAGCCATGTCTTCGGCAATGAGAGGTAGCCCTGATGTCTAGAGAGAGGTCCCTCCATGTTTTGGGTGCGAAGTGAGATAAAGCTAGGCCTTCTGTTCTGCTTTTGCGAATCCGGGGTCTGTGTGCAGTCAGTGAAGTTGGTCCTGGTGGTGGTGGACTTGTCGGACATTGATAGGATGAGTTGGGTGTCATTGGCGTAGGTGATGATTAATATGCTGTGTGCTCTGATGATGTCGGCGAGAGGTGTCATGTAGAAGTTGAACAGGGTTGGGCTGATAGATGAACCTTGGGGTACTCTGCAGATCAAGTCCTTTGGCTTTTATGTGTACGGTGAGAGTCTGACTCTTTATGTTCTTCCTGTGATGAAGGAGCATATCCATTTGAGGGCTGGTCCTTGGCTGCCTTTTTTTAAGTCTTTTGATGAGGCTGGAGTGTGACACTGTCGAACGCGGAGAGGTCCAACAGTATGAGGGCAGCGGTATCTTCTCAGTCTAATAGATTCAGATTTAGTCTGTGACGGCAATGAGTGCTGTCTCCATGCTATGGTTGCTTTGAAAACCGGACTGGGAGTGGTCGAGAACGTTGTGGAGTTTCAGGTGGTTGGTGAGTTGTTGGTTGATTGTCTTTTCTATTACTTTGGCTGGAAACAGGAGTAGAGAGATAAGGTGGAATTTTCTCATCTCCCTGGGGGTGGTGGAAGTTTTCTTGAGGAGGGCTGTGACTGCTGCATGTTTCCAGTCTTTGGGGAAGGTGGCAAAATTGATGATGTGTGTGAGGAATTTGCTGATCAGAGGACTTCCTAAATTGTAGATATAATATGGGCAGGGGTCTGTTGCAGCCCTATAGAGGATGTTTTTTAAGACTGTAGTGGTCTCTTCTTCGGTGACTGTTCTGCAGTTGGTTAGGTGGGTCTCCAGGTAGGCGGTGGGTAGGTTTCTGATGATGTCCTTGGAGTTGGATTGTTTTTCAAAGTTGTTATAGATCTTTTCGATTTTGTTGTGAAAGAACTTTGAGAGGTTTCCTGAGAAGGAGTGCGAGAGTTGACTGTGGCTTCTGTGGGTGTGAACTCCCTGATGATGTAAAAGATTTCTTTGTGGTTGTAGGAGCTATCTTCAGTCTGATCAGTGAGGGAATTGCTCTTGGTGTCTCTCAGAAGATGGTGGTAGTGCCTGAGTACTGCATCGTAGGTAAATCTCATGTTGGCTTTGTGATTGGATCTCCATTTACTTTCCAGCTTCTTGCAGTACCTTTTGTAGTTCTAGAGTTCATTGGTGTACCAAGTGGCTTCTCTCTTCATTCTGTGGTGTTTATGAATTTTGATGGGTGCAAGTGCATCAGAACAGTTCGAGATCCACTGGTTGAAGTTGGTGATATCCTCGACTAGGTTGTCGGTGGTGTTGGGTTGGTTTGTTTTGAGTGTACTGCGCCGGTCATTTTCTGTTATTCTGTTTCAATTGTGGTTGGGGAAGTTGATGCTGCTGGGTGCTTTGGCTTGCAGAGTGGAGATTGTGGATGATGGAGTGGTGGGTCCATGTGAGTGGAGAGACAGAGTTGTAGTTGATATTGCTGCATAAGGCGTAGATTGTATCTATAGTGGGTCCTGCAATGTGTTTGGGGTCTGTGACAAGCTAGGAAAGGCCAATGCTGTGCAGACCTTAGAGGAGGTCGGTGTAAGAGTGGTCTTCCAGGTGGAAGTTGAAGTCACCAAAATGTATTTAGTCCTTGGAGTTGATGGTGAGGGGGGGCGATGAAGTCTGAGATCAGGTTGCTGAAGTTGGTCCGTGGTCCAGGTAGTCTGTATGCTAGGTTGCCCTTCAGAATGGAGTTGTAGTTATTTTGTAGTCTGAAGTGCATGTGTTCGATAAAGGGAATGTCCAGATCCATGGTTGTTGTGTATTTGATGATGTCCTTGTATACGATGGCCAGTCCACCTACAGGTGTGTGAAGGCGGCCTTTGCTTACAATCTTGCATCCCAAAAGGATGGCCACAGCGATGTTGGGTGACGGAGCAGGGTTCATCCACATTTCCGTCAGGAAGAGGAGGTCTGGTGACCTGCTGTTGAGGAGGTTCCAGATTTTTATTGCTTTTTCACTGAGCGAGCGGGCGTTGAGCATGCCTGTGAGAGTTTGCTTAGGGTCTGGTGTGGCGTATGGTGGGCTAGTTGTCTGAGAGGGTAGCATGAGAGCATGTATTGCAGGTGAAGTGGTAGTGGGGTCGGGAGGATGGTCATACCATGCAGTCTGGTGCAGTTCGGCATCAGTGGGTAGTTTGGTGTCCTGGGTATAGAGAGCAAAGGGTAGCAGCTAAGTAGCGGTGAGGGTTGATCAGACTAGGAGTGGTGGTGCTGGGCATGTTCCTCATGCAGAATAGCACATATGGGCTCACCTGTGGTGCACCAGCCATGCCCCCATAGTGCAATTGCGCTGTAGCCACTATTAAGTAGGTCCTGGGAGGGGGGAAGAGCACAGGGTGGTGGGAGGGGCTAGAGGGGTGGGAAAGAAAACACAGGGGAGAGTAGAAGATGTGTAAAGAAGGTAAGTCGTGAGAGGGGTATAAGCACAGGAGGGGGGGCTGAGGGTGCTTGAGAGGCAGCAAATGTAACAAGGGGAAGGAGAGTATGTTTGCAGGTGTTTTGCAGCACAGTTTGCACAAAGGAAGATCTGAAGATGCCTCGCTGCCTACTTTATGTATAATACACTTGTGAGGAAAGATTTAGAATGCAAAAATTACATATGATTTCTGTTTCACATTTACTAAAATCTATCACACATCATAAATAACATAAATATGTATACATGAGTAATTAATGTGCTATTAACTCAAAATAAAAAAAGTTATATGTTGCTCAAGTGCACTTAGTACTAAATGAAGCACACAATTATAAATGAAAAATGTGCACTCAAATATATGAATATTTGAAATGCAATAGGGGCACATTAGCAGAAAATGCAAAGCACACATCAATATGGAAGAAGGGGTTGAAACTCATGAAGACAGGTGTGTTGGCCGTCCTTGAATGCTGTGACCACAAATGTGAAATGACTATTCTTCTCTGTTAGACCTGATTCCAGAAGAGAGGTGCAGCGAGCTACGACAGTATTGCAAGAAGGAGCGTCCCTGATTTATTAGACTTGTGCAAACTTTGTATATCGGCGCCATGGCTAGGATCCGGCTGAATGGGCCTCTCTCCCAGGTATTCCCCATTCAAAGGGGCACTAGACCGGGATGACCTGTGTCTTCTTTTCTGTTTGCCCTTGGGATAGAGCCTGTGGCGACGTGGGTCCATTGTGACACACAGGTACAGGGTTTCTGGTGGGGCGAGATGCGAAGGAGGACCGCATCGCACTATACGCTGATGATATAATCCTCTTTCTGCACGATCTCTTGATGTCTGGCCCTCGAGTGCTGTATATGCTCACTCTCTACGGCCAAGCGTCCACTCCCTAAATCAATCACTTCAAATCTCTAGGGATCCCATTGACAGGCCTCCTGTAGGAGCAAGACTGGCAGGGTTTTATACCCCTTTGCTGGCTGAGTTTTCTCTACCTTGGTATTTACATTTCCATGGTTTCCCCCCCCCCTTGGCGTGTTTGCTGAACCTAGTGCCTTTATTAGCTTTTAGGAAGAAAGATCTTCAGCGCTGGTCTTCCTTGCCCCTCAGTCTTATGGGGAGGATTGCACTTATTAAAATGATGATGTTCCCCTTATTTTTATATGTCTAGCAGAACTTTTCCCTCAGCATTCCAAAGTGTGGTATCGCTCTGTTCAAGCCGTTATACGCCCCGTTCTATGGAACCATTGCGTTACATGTATAGCATTTAGCAAATGTGAGCAGTGCTCCATTGATGGGGTCTGGCGGCAGCTGACCTGCAGCTCTATTATTGGGCCTCACAATTGCTGGTTCTGAATGACTGGATTCACTGGGGCACATTGACCCACCATATTGAGTAGAACTCTCTCTCATGACGTGGGAAATGATTATAGACCGCTTATATGCGCCTCCACTTCCCCAAGCTCTGCCGGACCTCATCGGGGTGGTTTTGTGATCTGGTGGACAGCTACGAGATGGACTGCACTCTACTTCGGCAAGTGGTGAACCTGGAAGGGTTCAGGAGGTGGGATTTGATTGGCATCTCTCATCTAGGTGGTGTGTGGCAGGGTTCTAATATGCACCCTTTTTCCAAGTTGCAGGCCGATTACCACTTACACCACACATAGTTCTTCTGCTTTCTGTAGATTTGGCACGCCCTATTTTATCATTGGCCCGTTTCGATGGAGGTTCATGGAGGTTAAGGTCTTTGTCACCTCTGGGACAGGGTTGAGTCTCACAGATCTACTGTCCCCTGGTTATCAACTCTCCTGACTTATTCCTGACACTCGCTGGGACTCCTGGATGGGTGCCTTGGAGGATGGGGAATAGGGAGAAGCCCATATGTCACTGCAGGAGTTTGCTATCTCATCCCAGCTTTGCATGATCCAAGTGAATGTTCTTACTCCAGTATTGGAGCTTTCATAGATTCCCATGCCTGAATCATTCCCCGTCGTCAAGATGGGAGTCCCGGTATACATAGAATAGCAATAGAAGCCATTACAAAAAAAGAAACTAGGCCTAGGCCCATTCTCGTTTTGTAACATATCCACCTCTTTTTGTAAAAGAGACCAAATAAAACGAACAGCCAATCAGATTAGCCTCACCCTCTAGAACCTTGCTGAGAGAACCTCAGACCCTCAGATTTTCTACCGCACGTTGTGCAAGGGAGTCTCCATTTGAGCTCTGCTCATTTATACATTTCTACAGTTTTTTCTTCTGGTTTTTTTTTTGCTGATATTCTCTCCTAGGATGTCAGACAAGGAAAAGAAAGCTCTTTTCAAGGCCTGTGCCACCTGTGCCAAGAAGAGGTTGTATGTAGAGGATAAGCATAAAGATTGCATCTACTGCCTCTACCCAGACCACAAAGCAGCGGACTGCAAGATTTGTCGCACTTTCTCAACAAAAACACTACGGGACCGTGAGGGTCGTCTCTTGACCTGGCTCCAGAGACTGAAGTCTAGGAAGGATCCACTCTCCAGTGACAGTGAGGAATCATCATCTGCCACTTTTTCAAGAAGGTCAGTTAAAAGGGGTAGGGCTTCCCCTTTGCCTTTTAAAGAGCGTCCTACTAAGCTCTCAAAAAAGACCCCTCAGGGATCTGAGGGCCGGAGTCCTGGCGAATCTCCTCACCACGGTGTAAAGGAGAGGGAAGGACAGTCGGCAGCTGCAGCAGCACCAGGAGTGGTGTCAGGGGCTGTAAAACCCTTCAAAAAGCCCTCTTCTCTGACTTCTGAGGGAAAATCTGAAAAGGACGCCCACTCGTCGACGACGGCAACCAAACAACCGTCGACGAAATCATCCAAGGTAAAGCTTAATCCCATACCTACGTCGACGGGCTCGTCGACGGTTCCTTCTGTGTCGACGCGGGTGATTTCAGCTCCGCCGTCGACGGTTTCTACGACGTCGACGAAGGTGTCGACGAGTGTAGTGTCGACGACGACCACAACGACGACGACGGCGTCGATGGCCAAGATGTCGACAGTCTCGTCGACGACAGCGACGACGACACCTATCCCTTCATCGACGATCTACTCGTCGGCGCTGCTTCCATCCACAGCCTCGACGACGACGGTCTCCCCGTCGACGTCGGAAAAAATCATTAAAAAACGTCGAATCACACCGGACATGACTTCCCCCAGAAGAGTTACTCCTCTTCCTCCAGCTCTTTTGCTTGAAGAACAAGAGGATTCTGACGACGATGGGCCTTTTGGCTATGCTCATAGCCCCTCGCAGCTGCAAGTTAAGTGCCAGGATACGGACTCGGAGGGGGAATATCTCCAAGAGCATACATACGACCAATCTATGGGTTAGCAAGAGGATTACCACCAGGAGATGGTTTCGATGCCTTCCTCGCTTTTAGTGGATCTTCAAAGTATGCTTTTCGACTATAGGAGGAGATTTTCTACGCAACCACCTCCTCCTGCTATGGGGCAGATTGCAGCTGCACTTCCGGCTCGCTCTATTACTCCTCCACTACCACCATCGCAGCCTCCGCAGCAGATTTCGGATATACCTCCGATGGAGCCAAACACACATGATGACACCTCGGATTAAGATCAGGCCAATGTCCCTCCGCTTCACCAGGACACAGAGTGGGATGATTATGTTATCCCTGACCCGGCTTCTCCATCCCCAGCTCCTCTTGATTCTCCCCCTGTGGATATTGGGGGTTTTCATAAATTAATGGAAAGGGCCGCAAAACGATTTGAACTTCCCATGCCCACGGTTCAGTCAGAATGTTTCCTCTACGACTTCAAGGAACCGTATAAAAAGACTGTGCGTTCCATTCCCATTGTGGGCCATGTATGGGAGGAGGGATTAAAAGTGATGAAGAATCCTGCTACGGTGATGCCAGTCTTACCTCGCCTGGAAAAGAAGTATAAGGCCCCTGAGGACAGTCCAGCCTCTTTGGTTAGTCAGCCTAAACCTGATTCGGTAATATCTCAGGCTGCCCAAAGGAAGTCGCGCAACCCTTCGGCCCCTCTCACTACGCCACCTGATAAGGAGGGCAGACGCCTTGATAATGCGGGGAAAAGATTCTGTTCAATGGCGAGCCTCTTGGTTCGGGCAGCTAATGCCTTGGCAATTTTGGGCAGGTATGATCGCCAAATGTGGTGCGATCTGTCCCCATATCTTGACCAGTTGCCAGAGGATCCTAGGGTGGAGGCGAAGAAAATCCTGCAAGAAGGAGAGGTAACATCAGCAGAAATAATTGACTGTGCGATGGACATCGCAACAACTGCATTCCGCTCGCTGGCTGGCGCAGCGGTCCTTCGTCGCCAGGGTTGGTTGAGAGCGACATGGTTCCGTCCGGAGGTCCAAAATAAAATCCTTGACCTTCCTTTTGATGGTGAGGCGCTCTTCGGTAAACATATCGACGATGCGCTCCAAGATATAAAGAAAGATACGGAAACGGCGAGATCTTTAGGGACTCTACAATACCGGAAAGTCCCTTTCCGTGGAGCCAGGGGAAGAGGTACTCCGTCCTATAGAGGTGCGTACCAGCAACAACGATATTCCTCCTATGGTTCAACATCCCAATCGTATCGTCCGTCCTACAATCAGAGACAAGGCCAGTCCTCTTCTTTCTCCAGGCCCAACAATAGAGGGAGGCAAGGTCGCCAAGTACGGGATTCTTCCAAGCGACAATAGCGGCGTGCTGGCTCTTCTTGCTGTACCCTCCCCCTCTACAACATCAGTGGGAGGCAGGGTATCAGAATACCTCCACAACTGGCAACGGATAACATCAGACCGTTGGGTGCTGAACATCATTCAGTGTGGCCATACTTTAGAATTTGTCCATCTTCCACCATCCAAGCCCCCTGCCGCCATGACCTCAAAACATCTACGCCTTCTTCGATTGGAACTACAGCAAATGCTCCTAAAAGGGGCAGTGGAACCGGTTCCTCTCTCTCAACGGGGAGAGGGGTTCTACTCCAGGTTTTTTCTGGTCAAGAAGACGCTGGACAAGTGGCGCCCTACTCTAGATCTCAGGGAGCTCAACACCTATCTCATAAGACAGTCATTTCGGATGGTGTCTCTCCAGGATATTCTACGTCTTCTCAACTCAGGGGACTTTATCAGTCGCGGTCCGTGTAGGACTGCCGGCCGGGCGGTGACGTGGGGCGGGGGAGGGGCAGGGTGAGGGGTAGCAAAGTACGGATTACGGACCAATACAGGTAAGTAAACATTTAAATCAATAAAACGAATTTCGTTGTGAGCGCTGCATCGCGCAACGAAATTCGTTTCATTGATTTAAATGTTTACTTACCTGTATTGGTCCGTAATCCGTACTTTGCTACCCCCCACCCTGCCCCTCCCCCGCCCCACGTCACCGCCCAGCCGGAACTCCTACACGGACCGCGACTGGACTTTATGGCCACTCTCGATCTCGAGGACGCTTACTTTCATGTACCCATCCATCCAGCTCACAGGAGGTTTCTACGATTCACAGTATTCAAGAGCCATTTCCAGTTCAAAGTCCTACCTTTTGGTCTTCGATCTGCTCCGCGGATCTTCACCAAAGTGCTAGCGCCAGTAGCAGCATGTCTCAGGAGGCAACATTTTCAGGTTTTTCCCTACCTGGACGACTGGCTGCTCAAAGCTCCGACCAAGCTGCAAGCGGAGGAGACAGTCGGTGCGTGCACACGCCTTTTCGACAGCCTAGGGTTAACTCTCAACAGGGAAAAATCATCTCTCAACCCGTCCAGGATAGTTCGATTCCTGGGGGCCATCCTGGACACGTCTCTCAGCAAGGCTTCTCCAACTCTCGAGAGGCAGGAGAAGCTGTTGTCCATGGCTCATCTATTGCGAAGAAAAGAGTGTCTTTCAGTTCGCCTTTACAAGTCCCTGCTGGGGACAATTTCCTCCTGCATTCCATTGATACCTCACTGCAGGTTGCGGATGCGTCCCCTCCAGGAGGAGTTGGACTTGCAATGGCGACAAATAGACGGGTCTTTCGACGACAAGGTGGTGGTCACTCAGTCTATGAGAAACGCCGCCTTATGGTGGACAAAGAAAAAGAATGTGTCTCAAGGTCTATCCTTCGAAGTCGTTCCGGCTCCTCAAGTACTAACGACGGATGCCTCTCTGGAAGGCTGGGGCGCAGTGTTACAGGACTTGCATGTAAGTGGGCGCTGGTTACCCCGCCATCGTCAGCTCCATATCAACCTTCTGGAGCTCAGGGCGATTCGTCTAGCGTTGCAGGCCTTCCTTCCACGACTTCAACAGTCGGCGGTTCTCGTCCGCACGGACAATACCACGGCCATGCATTACATCAACAAGGAAGGAGGAACCAGGTCTCGCTCTTTGTCTCAGGAAGCCCAGAGAATTTGGGAATGGGCTATCCAACACAGGATTTCACTCAAAGCGGAACATCTCCCAGGGATTCTCAACGAGTCAGCAGACACACTGAGCAGACTGAGATCAGAGAGCCACGAATGGGAACTGGACCAGTCCATTTTGGAGGAAGTGTTTCGCAAGTGGGGGAGGCCTTCCATAGACCTCTTTGCCACCCAAGAGAACAGGAAATGCCAATTTTATGCCAGCAAGCTACACCATCAGGGATCGCTGGGGAATGCGCTTTCGATAGCCTGGTCAGGCGCATTTGTCTACGCTTTTCCCCCCATTCCGTTGATACCCAGGCTTCTCCGGAAACTCAAGGTGGAACCTTGCAGGATGATCCTAATAGCTCCTGCTTGGCCTCGTCAGTTTTGGTTCACAGAGCTTCACCTTCTCTCCCTGGACCTGCCTCTGCTTCTGCGGCCAATTCCAGCACTGCTTTCAATGTCTCAGGGCCAGGTCTGGCATCCGAATCCTCGATCGCTGCAACTATCGGCATGGCTCCTGAGCACCGAGAATTTCTTGGGTTAACACACTCAAAGGAGGTTACGGAGGTGCTTTCTCAGGCTAGAGCCCCAAGTACAAACAAGACGTACCGATTGAAATGGAAGCGCTTCTGTATTTGGTGCCATCAGGAAGGGGTAGACCCCTTCTTATCGCAGCCTCATCAGGTTCTACCTTACCTCCTATCATTGGCAAAAGCAGGACTGGCTCACTCCTCTGTCAAAGTCCATCTGGCCGCCATCTCTCGCTATAGACGCACTTCCTCTGGGCCTTCTCTCTGGTCGGCAAGGATAGTCAAGCAGTTTCTCAAAGGCCTCTTCAGACTCTTTCCTCCAGTGAGGCCTCCGCCTCCTCTTTGGCATTTGAATTTGGTTCTCGCACAGCTCATGAAGTTCCCCTTTGAACCGATTCACCGGGCGGACTTAAAATTCCTCTCCTGGAAGGTGGCGCTTCTCTTGGCTCTCACTTCCGCAAGGAGAATCAGTGAATTACAGGCCCTAACAATTCAGGATCCTTTCCTTCAATTCAAGAAAGGCACAGTGATACTCAGGACTAACCCGAAATTCATTCCAAAAGTGCCTTCAGACTTTCATTTGAACGAGCCTGTAATACTCAAATCCTTCTTTCCTCAGCCTTCTACTCCGGCTGAAAGAGCACTTCACTCACTGGACGTTCAGAGATGCTTAAAGTTTTACCTTGTCCGTACTGAGGACTTCAGGAAATCCTCTCAACTGTTTGTCTCTTTTAGCGTACCCATAAAGGTTTTCCCCTTTCCAAACAGGGGATTGCTCGTTGGGTTGTCAGCGCTATCCGATATTGCCACACAGCAGCGGGCAAGCCCCTGGAGGGCCGAGTCCGAGCACATTCTACTAGGGCCATGGCTTCTTCAACGGCCCTCTTCGCAGGAGTCCAGATCAGAGACATCTGCAGGGCTGCGACTTGGAGCAGTACTCATACGTTTACAAGACATTACTGCCTGGATGCTTCAACGCAGAATGACACAGCTGTGGGCCAGGCAGTCCTGAGGAACCTCTTTCAGTAAGCGGTGAGCTTTCCCTTTTCTTCCCTCCTACCATTGTTTCGTATTGTTTGCACATTTTGGCAGTGTGTTTAGTTGTTAAAATTGTGCTTGTTGTTTAAGGTACTGCAATGTTATGACTTTCCTCTCGCTTGTTTTAACAGTAAGAGAGCAAAATGTGCTTATAACTGCTAGCTACTCTGATTCAGGCATGGGAATCTATGAAAGCTCCAATACTGGAGTAAGAAAACAAGTTACTTACCTGTAACTTTGGTTCTCCAGTATTGGAAGCTTTCATAGATTCCCATGCAACCCACCCTCCTCCCCTGGGAAAGCTCAGCCTTCAGGTGTCTTTGGTTGTATTTTACACAGCGTTTGCGAAAATCTGAGGGTCTGAGGTTCTCTCAGCAAGGTTCTAGAGGGTGAGGCTAATCTGATTGGCTGTTCGTTTTATTTGGTCTCTTTTACAAAAAGAGGTGGATATGTTACAAAACAAGAATGGGCCTAGGCCTAGTTTCTTTTTTTGTAATGGCTTCTATTGCTATTTTATGTATACCGGGACTCCCATCTCGACGACGGGGAATGATTCAGGCATGGGAATCTATGAAAGCTTCCAATACTGGAGAACCAAAGTTACAGGTAAGTAACTTGTTTTCTTCATATGACCTATCTGATGCCAGAACAGCTTTGGAAGGTGGGTCGCACAGATGCGGTGCAGATAACATAGATTTTTATCATGTGATTTGGCTGTATCCCATTGTACAGCCATATTGGTCCCAAATCCTTGGGGTCTTGTCGGATGTGTTGGGTAGGCCGATAGATTATTCGCCTCAGATCGTGGTCTTGAGCTTACTGGAGGAGTTTGGGTGCAAGAGGTCTGAGAGGTACTTGGTGGGTTTGGGTACTCTGTTGGGGAAGTGAGATATTGCCTGGCACTAGATTTCAAAGACTGTCCCTAATATGCATGGGTGGCAACATGTCATGGGCCGGTGTTCGAAGTTGGAGGAGCCAGTGTACGCAGTCCATAGCTGCACCACAGAAACATAACAAAAAATGGGGTATATATGGTGGAAACATTTTGGGCTTAGCTCACTGTAATGTGATGTGGATCCTTCTGCTGTGCTATGACCGGGAGTCATCGCTGTTTGCCTTTACTTTTGTTATGCTTGCTTTATTTGCAGGTATGTTCTGTATGTCTGAAAAACCCCCAAAAATCTTTATTAAAAAAAAACAGAAGGAGCAAATGCAACCATTATCAACACAGCAATGGATATGTCAGATGCTGGGTCTCGCAATCTTTCTCGGGCCACTGTCCTCAGAAGGCCAGGATGGCTGAGATCAACCTCCTTCCGGCCAGAGGTGCAGGCTAAGATTCTAGACATGTCTTTTGATAGTATCATTTGGAGCTTACTCTTCAGTCTGACATCTGCTCTATGGATTTTCACAAAATGTCTAGCAGTGTTTGTGGCCTTCCTTCGACATCAAGGTCACAAGGTTTTTTTCATTAACCCCAATGACTGGCTGTTGATAGCCTCTTCTGCTCCAGAAGTGTAGACATCAACGGAGGCCTGTGTAAACCTATTCCTTCTGCTTGGTGTGATGCTGAACTTGACCAGGTCATCTATCATGCCAAAGACTCGCCTACAGTTCAAGGGATCAACCCAGGAGACAATCTTAGGCAAGGCCTTTCAATCAGAAGACTTTCTTTCAAAGTTAGAGACTATGTCTGCAAACCTCTGTAAACACAACACAATCACAGTCAGAATCTACTAATCACTCCTTGGTTGAATGTCATCCTGCATAACGTTAATATCATTTTGTCGACTGTGCATGGAGCTTGTTTCACAGAAGCTGAAGCTAAAATTGAATTAGGGAACAGGTTCAAGGAAAACCATAATCATCAACATCACTTGACGTTTTAAACAGGTTCTTCTGTGGTGGAGATTTCCATCAAACCTGTTGGTGGGGTTTTCAGTCCATCCCACACAACTGAAGTTTATAATGACAACAGATGCCTCCATGGGAGGTTTGGGAGCATATATGCAGGTACTCTCCATGAGAGGTCTGTGGTCAGAAGAGGAGAAATCTCTCCATATGAATGTATTGGAGGTCTGAGCCATTCACTTGGAACCATGACACTTCCATGTACTGCAGAGCCAAACCCGAAGGCACAAGATCTCAACCCCTGTCAGAAGAGGCCCAAAAATTGTTGAACGGGCGAGGCCTTCATCAGCGGAGTGGACATCTCTGTAAAACACTTACCAGGGATACGATACAAGCAAGCAAAACTCTCAGCCACCTCCTATAGGATTGTCATGAATTGAACCTTCATCAGAATCAGCTCCAGCAGACTTTCAGACAGAGGGGCCATCCCACTGACCTGTTTGCAGGAAGGCAAAACAGTAAGTGTTGCTCCTTTGCAAGCATGTACTGACAAGAGGGATCGAAAGGCGGTGCCTTCACAATATAATTGCTAAAAATCATCTTTTTTCACCAGTTCCACTCATCTCCAAGATACTGAGGAAGGCCACAGCAGAACCATGTTCCCTCATTCTGATGGCCTCACGAGAACTGCTAAACTGAACTTCTCCAGCTGTCCAGATGTTCTCTGATAGTACAGAAGGCACACAACAGTCTTTTTTCGAGATTCAACGATCATGTGCTGCATTATGTACTCAATTTTCTCAGCCTCGCAGCTTGGTTCCTGTCCGCCTATAGTTTGACAGTTTTGACATCCTTCTAGACTGCAGGGCCATTCTGGAGCAAACACATGCACCTTTCCCAAGCAAGATGTACAGTACAAAGTGGAAGTGTTTTTGTTTATGGTGCTCTGGGAAAGGCTTGAGCCCTGTTTCAATGCAGCCATATCAAATTGTGTTGCATGTCCTGAGTGTGGCCAAACAAGATTGAAATACACCTCCATCAGAGTCCATCTGGCTGCAGTACCCAATTTCAGAAGTAACTTGTATTGTGCATTGTTGTTTTTAAAAAGGATTGGTAAACAGTTCAGTGAAATACTATTGTGAGCCTTTCCGTCATTTCAAAGTTGCCCAGTATCGTGGGAGCTGAACACCGTGCTAAGCCAACTGATTTCACCTCTTTTGAGCCTATGCATAGAGCAGAACAGAAATATCTTGCGTGGAAAATAGCACTCCTTTTTAGGTCAAGCCTAGAGGCAGCTCACATGCGCTGCTCTGCAAGACTTGTTGTAGTGGAGTATGGAATAGAAGCCCCGCCCACTCTCCGCCCATATTTGTCATTGGCTTGTGTCATTGTCCTTCGTAAATGCTGCCTACTGATTCCTTAGTAGGCTTGTTAGTCCCTCCTTAGTACCGCCTTTCCTACATGGCGACTGGCCCTTTTACTTCGGTTGTTACATGGTACGCCTTCTTTAGTCTGTGAGCACTATTTTCATTAATGAGTTTCTCTTACTTCAGGCAGCACATGTGTGCCTGCTTTCAATAACAACACAGGTGCCTGCTTTCACTTTAACCCGGGCACCTGGCATTAACTCAATCCCCCACCCACCCCGTTGCTGCTTGTCGCCCTCGTGTATTTTTCTCCCCCCCACCAACCAGACCTAAAGCCCCGCCTCCTCCACGAGACCGTCTACGTTGCTGCTATCCTTGCTTGTTTAATTGGGGAACCTCAAAGGCATTAAGCCTCCACCCACCCTGTAATGACAAAAAGCACAGCAGTTGCTCAACATTCTGTGCTCTGAGAGGGAGAGGCCTGACACGGAGCCGCACGGATGGAGACGCAGTGCGCACTCACTGCTGCTTGCTTTCTTTTTTCATGTCTTGGTGAGTTCTTTCTTCGTCATTATTGTTTTCGTAATTAAACACGTTCCCCCAAATGCGCTCCATAAATAGCATAATTAAGTTGGCGGCGTAGCAAGGCTGCCGATCCTAATACGAACAAGGAAAATGGTGCATGTTAAGTAGTAAAATCCAGTCATAAATGTGGCGCAGTGGGCCAGTCGGACTTCCAGTGGCGTGGGAACATTCTTTCTTGCTGTCCAGTAACGTCACTTAATCCTGATTGATGTCACACGGCTACTACACGAACGGAACCCTACACTCCATTTACACTCTCATGTTCGATTAGCCAGCTATTATGAGCAGGGACACTAAGATTATGTGGCAGGTGCGGACCAAATTATGTGGCAGGGATGACTAATTTGTGTGACAAGTAAAGGCAAATTATGTGGCTTATTGCAGCACATTTTGTAATAGTACTATTTCATTATTTAAATATTTTTATATATGTTACCTACGTCTGGGCAAAGGTTGTGTCGCATTAGTACTAGTTTAACACACAAACACAACAGTAAGCAATTGAAAGGTGACCAGTCAACCTTTGTGCACGGCCTTACACTGTGTGGCAACATGAATTCCTGAGTTTTTAGCAACTTTTGATCCGTTTGAGGTAGAAAATTATTATTTTTGTTAAAAGCGTCAGATTATGCAGCAGATGAAGGATGATGTGGCAAATGCTGTAAATCCATAAATGGTCAAAAAGTGCAGCAGCTGCAAAAATTGCATAATTCCACTGGCCCAGATTATTAAACATGTAATGTATGGCATCGTAGTATACCACATTCTCACATGTACTTAAAAAGTCACATCTGGGGGCGTGGCCAATTGCCAGAGAAGATGGCCGCACACTAACGCAGCTCCGGCTCTGATCCCCTGAGAACCCGACCATCCGTACACATATCCGCATCAGCTAAGTGTGCTCGAGCCAGAGTCACGGTCGCAGGGGTCGACGGCAGCAGTTTAATGTGTGGGCGGGGCCCAACCGAAGTCTGAAGCCTGCTGCGACTTGCGGCCTAGGTGTGGCCGTGCGGCCGTGGTGGCACGTTCCCGCACGGCCGAGAAAAGAAGCTGAGATCAAGGGGCGGAGTCCCGACTGATGTTTGGCCGCAAGTGACTGATGAGACCGGTGGAGTACGGCGACTGTTCACCGTGAAGTGATAGAGACGCACGCCAGTGAGTAGCTGTTGGTTGGGGAGTGCAGAGCGACGATCGTGGCCGGCTCCGGGTGTGGCGGCGCTGCAGAACACGCGTGCCCTTGGATCCGGTCCCTGACAACTGAGCACCTGGATTGAGGCCCTGCCGCACTCCACAATTCGGAGCACCCAGACGGCTGAGTGTGAGCAATACACCAACAAGATAATGCGCATTACCTAAATAGCCGCAGGCGCCTCGTAAATAGGTCGGAGTAGACCTTCCAGTCCAACGCCATTAATCACCTTCTACGGCAGTTATGCTGGGTGCCATGCGGCCCGGGGAAGCTTGATGCAACATAGCTGCTAGACGGCGCATGGCTTGAGTTGAGAGCGGAATCAGCCTGAGGGGGCGATAAACCACCAACAGAGAGACACAATTTGACGGTGTGCAGGCCAGTACACAGCTCCACCCCCTCCTCCCCCGCACTTATAAGCTACAACGCAAAGCTGTGAAACGCTCATGTACTGTGGACTGGTGATGCGCTGGAGATACCTCTAGCTAAAGTATCTGCGACATAAGAAGGGGCAGTATTGGATGTGCTGCTGGGGAGGAGGCGATACAAACAGGGTAAGCCAACAGGCTGCCGGGTGGACAATACCAGGCAGGCGGTGGTTAGGCCCCCGGTACCCCCACCCCCTTCCCGCCACCGCACGAAGTAATTCACATGGAAAACCTATGACCTTCACCATGTCTGGTAGCAAGGGGAGTCGAGGCTCTCACCAGCCCAAGCTGGACAAATCGACGTGGCTTAGGACCCAGGATTGGACCAATGTACAGGCTACATGCCACCAGCAGCACTTGGCACAAATCCAGCGCAAAACGCACCTACGCTGCAAGATATTCTCTCGGCTGTCACAGCGGTGCGCACATCACTTGAATCTCGCATCAATTTCGTCTCCATAGAAACTGCCCTCATCCGGGCACTCTTTTGCAAAATGGATGAGCGAATGAGAGAAGTGGAAGGAGTAACCCAGGGCCTCGCCAACACCTCTAAGGGCCTTGAGAAACAAGCCCAGGAACTACAAGCTACCAGTCGGGCACTGGCAGACCAACTCGACGACTATGAAGGCAGGGCCAGAAGGAATAATATAAGACTTATTGGGCTCCCCGAGAAAGCGGAAGGTCATGCCGTTGATTTATTTGTGGAGGAGTTAGTCACGCAACGTCTGCAGCCCAAGACTCTTTCCAAGTTTTTCTCTATTGAACGAGCACACCGAGTACCTGGGGGCAAACCCAAACCTGGCCAGCCTCCCAGGCCCATACTTGCCCGGGTCTTCAATTTCCGCGACAGGGATGTGATCCTACAAACTGTGCGGTGTGCTCCTCCTCTCAAAATCGATAACAGCACCATCATGTTTTTCCCGGATTTTACAATCAAGGTCCAAAGACAGCGTAGAAGTTTCCTTGAAGTCAAGAAAGCCCTAAGGGACAGAGCACTGCCTTACGCTATGCTATTCCCCGCGAAACTCAGAGTGGAATCCGAGGGCAAAACATGGTTCTTCACGGAGCCGGAGGCAGCCTGGGAGTGGCTGGACGGATGGCGGCAGGTGGGAAACCCAAACAATTTGGACAGGCGTAGTAGGCGGACAGGGAAAGATTGAAAGGAGGATACACCGGTTCGAGAAGAGAGTGACATCACCCACGCAGATCAAATGGAGAACGGACGGTCTGGCCCTGCGTGAAACAGCGGCTGTAGTGACGAACTCCGAGACACACATGGAAGGCCCAGTAACTACGCATACTAACTTTGAAGTGCAATGTTGAACAGTGCTACATAAGGGCCATGATGGACCCGCGCGATCACATGTCAGTGGGAAGACAGAGAAGAAGTGCTCTTGAGCCGGACGGGCTGAGTATATAATTTGAAAATTGATAATTACAGACTGTTTGGTATACTTGCATACGGGTTCTAATGGGTCGGGGGATCTAGTCTCAATGGCTCACATCTCCCCCGGAATTGGGAAGGGAGGGCGACGCGCGCTCTGCAAAGTTGGGGTGGTGGGTAGTTTGAAGTCCGTCTTGCAGGGACGCAGGGAGGGGGGAGGAATGGGCAAGTTAAGAGGGGTTTGTCACTGTTTCATTGCATTGTAAAGGTCATCAATTGGCTACAGCACGTATTGGTCACTGGTTCCCGAGCATTCCACCATGGATACGCATACCGCTACATACAATCTAGGCATCAACTAATTCAAATTCAAAAACAAGCTTTATTCGATTTAAACACTTAAATCATAAAAGCATAATACATAAAAGAATAAAAGTCATGTGTTGCATGTCCATTGGTTTACAGAATTGAGAATGTCAGATGTCAAACCCGTTTGTAGATTATTGTTTTCATCACGTCAAAAATAGAATCTCTTAAAAAGCCATACATAAACAAGGATTAATAAAATTCATGTAACAATTAAAACTAAGGGTATAACACAGTTTTTCGGGTTCTAATCACACCCTTCAAGTATTTTGCTAAACATTCAGTAAAAATTTCTTCATCCAGAAGTTGTAATCTAAGAAAAGCGGGCCGACATTGTCTCAGACCCAACCTCTTCAGTATTGGCAAAATCCATCTTCTGCGCAAGAAATCATAAAATTTGCAGAAGAACATAACACGTATAGTGGACTGAGGGGAAATGTCGTCACAAGGACATGGGTCTAGAAGTCGGGACCAGTCGTTCATATTAGGAAACGCAATCATTCTATAAAAACTGCCAAAACGGAAATGAGTTAACAACATCCTATCGTAGCTCGCCTTCACACTTGCAAGATAGGGTTGAATCCCTGGTTGTGATAATAACAGTTGGTTCTCTCTAACAGACGATTTGACTATTTCTTGGGATAGAATGTTATTCCCCAGGAATTCCATGCAGGTAATCTTTAGTACTTTCCTCGGAACAATAACTATACTAGACGGATTAAAGAAGTATTCTGGACATCCCAGAGTGGTCACAACATTTTTAACATAATTAAGCCATGGTATACGTGACTCCCCTTTCAGTTTAAGACAGTCATTAATCGCGTCACGATTAAGGCCAGTGGCGGGACTAGACCAGATCTTGTGCCATAATAGGACCGGCTGTATTTTGATTATATCTGATAAGTATGGCATGTCAAGTTCTGCGTGACAGATGTAGGTAGCCTGGAGATATCTTATAAATAGATTCTCCACTAATTGTAAAGGTTGTTCATCTGCAACGCCCCAGATACCAGCTCCATAAATGGCTGTAGTAATACATTTAGCATTATAGATTTTTATCAATTCAACAATAGGTCGTTTACCCAAATTCACCAAAGCTGCAGTGGATTTTGCAAATAATAGTTTCCTCGCTACCCTTGAGCCCCTTTTTTCAAAAACTATTCCCAGGTATGAGAAATAGTTCGTAAATTCCAGCTTATTGTTGTTAATAAAAACATCTCGGCACTTAACGCTGTTTTTGCCGCATTTCATTACATACGTTTTAGTAATGTTAACCTGGAGATCTAACTTTGACATGAAAATGGCAAAGCTAGTAACAACTTTTTGCAACCCTATTTGTGTGCGGGCTAATAAAACTGAGCCATCCGCATATAGTAACGCTGCAATTGGCCGACCGCCGATTCGAGGGGTATCCTGGCATTCCTTACTTAGTGCTGCGCCCTAGCCATTTATAAACAGTGTAAACAGAAAAGGGGCTAGCACGCACCCCTGCCTTACCCCCTTTCTAACAGGGGAATTCTGACTGCACTCCCCTGCTCTACCGTATCGAACACTGGCCTGCGCATCATAATACAAATACCTTAAAAAATTAATAAGTTGCGAATCCACACCCATGCCCTCTAGGATGCACCAAAGCTTGGGGTGGCTAACGCAATCGAATGTCGAGCTCAAGTCGACAAAGGCCAGAAAAAGTTTCCCGTGTTTGGCTTGTATGAATTTGCCCCAGATTAAATTTAAATTTAGGCCTTGTTCAATGGTACCTAGGCCTTGTCGAAAACCGTATTGCAGTTCCATGATTATACCCTTCTCCTCTGACCATGTCTGCAATCTATTTAAAATGATACGGCCGCCCACCTTCGCAAATGCATCCAAAAGTGAAATTGGCCTATAACATGCTGGGTCATTGAGGTCTCCTTTTTTAAAAATAAGTACATGGATTGACTCAGACCAGGTAGGGATAAATCCATACTTACAACAGGCTTTTAAAACAATCGTTAAGAGTGTGCCCCATAGGAAAGGATTAGATTTATATAAATCCATGGGAACACTATCTGGCCCAGGAGCTTTCCTTCCCTTACTTGCGTTGATTGCCTCTCTAACTTCCTCCACCGTAAAATCGATATCAGAGGCTGTATTCCCAAGTCATGGTGACAAGTGTCATTGGAACCATTGGAATATAGCTTTGAAAAATGTGTCACCCATTGGTCTGCACCAATAGCAATCTCAATGGAGGGAATATTTTTAGGTGTCAAAAAAGGGGCGTTCACAGCTTTCAAAAGCCTGCGCTATCCTTTAATTCTGATGCTAATTGGAGGGCCCGCCATGCTTCCAGTCTGATGGCCTCCTTGCGTGCTTTGAGAGAAGTTCTATAAGCCTTTCTGACCAGCTTGATTTCTGCCTGGTCTCTAACTGATTTTTGTAGAACCTTTTTCAAAGCAGCATGGGCTTTAAAGCAGTTAGTATCAAACCATCCCGTTTTGCATCTACTATACATGCTAACAAGACTTCTTGGCCCCCAAAACATATTGGAGACAATGGACTCAAGGTGGGCCTCACTCAAATGCTAGGGAAACAGCGTTTACAATGCTGTAAACACAACGCGGTAGTTTACAACTCTGTCGTTACAACGACCGCGTTGTTACCACGCGTGCCATTACATTGCAAGTCGTAATAACGACTTGCTATAGGGGGCGTGCAACACCAGGGAATGTGTTGGATTTTAAATCCAACACCTTCCCTGCTGTTGCACAAACTGGAGTAGGAATAGTAATTATTACTATTCCTAAGTCCAGCGCGCCCCCTACAGCAAGTCGTTGTTACGACTTGCGATGTAATGACACGCGTGGTAACAACTCGGTCGTTGTAACGACCGCGTTGTAAACTACAGCGTTGTGAATGCACGCGTTGTAACGTGCTGTATTCAAATGCTATGAAAGTTACCGACGCCCCTGGAGACATAAGAGTTTAGGTGCCATTAAATTTTCTCTCCTGGAATGTCAATGGGTTGGGTGACAAAATCAAGAGGGGGGTGGTTCTCCAGTATATCAAGTGACAAGCATCAGACATTATCTTGCTGCAAGAGACACACCTCGTTGGGCATACCTGCAAGGCACTGAACCGATGGGGATATAAAATCATAGTCCATTCAGGATTCACTACCGGGTCCAGAGGGGTGGGGATACTAATGAGGAAAAATCTCCCATTCATAGTGACTCGGACGCACACAGACGAGTATGGGCGCTTCGTGGCGATGTGGGGAACCTGGGAGGGGATGAGTGTGAATATCCTTTCGGTATGCATACCCCCAGCCTTACGCAATGTGGCCTTGCCGAACCTGAGTAAGATAATTCACGACTTGCCAGAAGGCGAGCTAATGATAGGAGGTGACCTTAATATGACACTGTGCGACCAAATGGACAGATGCCCTCCCAGAGAGACCCGACGATCAAAAAACACAATGGCTGAATTTCTGGAAGCTATGGGCTTGATGGACGTATGGCGGGCGACTCACCCACATGCACGACAGTACACTTATTATTCAGCTGCCCATAAAAGCAACTCCCAAATTGATTACATACTCACACTGGCAGATATGGCGCATTATTTTACCGAGATTAAACACTTTGCGAGAGGCATTTCAGATCATGCCCCCATAACCACACGACACGCAGTAAATACGGAGCCCACCCGCAGAGCAATCACGATCAGCCCATGGAGCCTTAAAATGCCACATATTAAGACTGCCCTGATCAAGGACACCGACCATTACTTTACGGAAAATGTGGGGTCGGTCCAATCATCGCAGGTGTTGTAGGAGGCCTATAAAGCTGTGATTAAGGGCCGGGCCCTTTCCCTCGCAGTAGGAAAGAGAAAGTTAAACAACTGGTGGAACTAGAACAGGACATCCTGGCAAGGGAACAGGCCTTAGAGGGCACTCGGGATGGGACTGAACATCACATTTTAGAACTCAAACGGAAAGAGTACAGGGACCTAGCAACGGAAACAGCCAGAGGAAAGCACCGGGCCAAAACATATAGAATCTACGAACAGGGTGACGGAGCTAGCAAGCTCTTAGCATGGCTGGATAAAAGGGGAAAAGCAGAGCGATGGATCAGAGTAATACATGGGCAGAATGGGACGTGCATGCGGAACCCCAAACAAATAGCAGATGGGTTTGCATGTTATTATGCCCAACTCTATCCCCCGGCACAACGGCCACCATAGATGAGGCACAGGAGATAATTGCTGATATACAAATGCCAACATTGACCACAGAGGATCAGCAGTCGCTGGATGCGGATATCACCGCAGAGGAAATTACAGCAGCCATACTTAACTTACAGTCAGGGAAGCTGGAGGGCCAAACGGCCTCCCAATCGAGCTCCTCAAAATAACGGCATCTAAAGTAGCACCCCATCTCCTAAATATGTACCTTGAGAGTAAAACCGTTGGTTCATTGCCCAGAGACCAGAGGATGGCTTCCATAGTTGTAATCCACAAGGCAGGGAAACCAGAGGAGGAATTTACCTCATACCGACCAATATCCCTGCTAAATGTGAAAGCCAAAGTACTGGCCAAAGTATTAGCCACGAGACTGCTCCCCATGGTCACACAGCTGGTCCACCCGGATCAATCTGGGTTCATGCCTGGCCGCAACACCGCACTAAACCTGCGCCGGCTAAACAGAGTACTTGCTAGGAAACACACCATTAGTGAAAATGCAGCCATACTATCTTTAGACGCCCATATGGCTTTCGACACCGACGAGTGGCCGTACATGTTTGCGGACCTCGAGCGCATGGCCCGGGGAAGACATATCTAGAGTGGGTTAAACTCCTGTATGTGGAGCCACTCGCACAAGTGTTGGTGAATGGGCATGTATCCAATACATTTACCCTGCGCCGTGGAACGAGACAGGGCTGCCCGCTATCCCCCCCTTATATTTGCTCTTGTCCAGGAGCCTCTTGCGTGCTGGATACGTGGAGACCCATTGATACGGGGACTGAAGTGGGCCAACGAGTGGGAAGACAGAATCTCGCTTTACGCGGACGACATCCTATTATACGTTGCCTCTCCCATGCTTCCATTAGCAGAATACTCCAGATCTGCTCTAATCACGGCAGATATTCCGGATACACCATAAACTGGTCCAAGTCGGTTGTGTACTTGCTCCACGGGCCAGCGCCGGCCCTACCGGCTGAATGTGAAGCCATTGTCGTTATGGAAGGGTTTCGCTATCTAGGCATATACGCAACGGCTGACCCATCGCTCTTCTACAACCAAAACCTTCTGGGCCCTTTGACTCGACTGCAAAGCGATGTCCACCATCGGTGGGCGCTGCCTCTATCGTTGCTAGCACGTGCAGCGCTATACAAAATTATGGCTGTGCCTTGGCTCTTATACGTGCTACAGAATACCCCGTATAGCATGCCCGAAACGTATTCTAAAGCATCCAGAAGCCTACTTTGGGATGGAAAGCCATCACGCATTGTGGGGCCCAAACTGGTCCGGGGGTGGTATGATGGGGGAATCACTCTGCCAGATATTCACAACTATTACCAGGCAGCACACCTCTCAATCATAAATAAATGGGTATATGTTGCACAGCATGACCCAGCGTGTCGGATGGATAAGTGGCAGATGGATGGGGGGGATATAGAGAGGCATTATACACAAAACCGCGCAGACAGCAGCTCAACGGCCCTACCGCCCTAACGATCGCAATATGGCACTCCACCTCTAAGAAACTAGGCTGGTGCAATAGACTGACACAAATGACGCCTTTATGGCACGCAACCATATTGGGCAACTTAAGTAAAAGTAGAGGATTCGACAAATGGGACATCATAGGCATATCGCAAGTGGGCGACTTGGTGAAGAAGGGGGGAAAATACTGACGTTTGCGGAACTGCAAAAGGAATATAAATTGTCCATGCACGAAACATTTAGATACCTGCAAATACGACATGCCTTGGCATAGGCAACCAAAGAAATAGACGAGGTCCCGGAGTCCACACCAATTGAAGATAGATTGCTTGCAGACCCCTTGGAGAGCAAAGTAATTTCACTCACGTATAGGAAAATAATTAATAATTCACCAGACCCGCTGGAATGCCTGTATACACACTGGCAGATCGATCTGGGGGAATTAGAGGAAGAGAACTGGCGGGAAGCGCTATCCTCCCCGAGAGAGGTGGCCATACCATCACGACTGCGGCTAGTCCAGCTAAAAATTTTGCACCGTACATACATCACATGCACCACACTGTTCAAGATGGGTCGAAGTAGTAATGCAGAATGTAGACAGAGGCATGGGGAGATGGGCACGTTTAACCACATACTCTGGGAATGCCCAATCATCCAGACATTTTGGGAAGCGGTTCAAAAGGTGGTCGGCAAAGTGTGTGGGATGACCCAGACTTTGTTCCCCAAGACATGCTTGCTCAATATTTGGGATGCCACAGACTTGAATCTCATGGAGCAACTGTGGGCGGCCATGGGCTATATACTTGCGAAGCGTAACATCGCCCGTAGATGGGGAGTCTCTGAATCACCAACAATACTGGAATGGGAGCGAGATGTTGATTGGTGCATGTTCACTGAGCGGGCGGTTTACACAAATAGAGGATGCCCCAAAAAATTGGACAAGGTTTGGGGGAAATGGAACACGTGTAGAGGCAACATCTGCACCTCCCCGTCAGCACAGGGGAACGAGCCGCTAGAGTTAACGCATGACACAACTCCTGCAGCGGGTGGGGTGGGGGGGGGATGGTACATGGGATGTTTAGTGACTAAAACTGATTATCTGTTAAGATCCGACGATTATGTACATGTTTGTACTGTATTATGCTGTGCCAAAACGTGCAATAAAAAGAGTTTTAAAAAACCCCAAAAAAGACACATCTGACACGTGATTTCTTACCATACCTTTATTACACGCAAGGGATGCAGTGATGGAGGCAGGGTGAGTACAGCAGAAGGTGGGATCTGGTCTGAGCAGAAGGGACGTCCTCAAACATCTCAGGACTGCTCCTGACTGTAAAAAGCCTGCTCGATGTGCGCGGCTTTGGGCCATGTTCGTAACTCTCAGTGGATAGAGTTTAAATGTCTGGGGGACATTTTGGAATTAAAATGTGCGAGAAACTATCTGCAAAGATTTTTTGTGAATGCTCACAAATCTGCAAGTTTGTTGGAGTTCAGCCATTTTTGTAGGTATAAACACATTTGAACACCCATAACCCGCCCATTTGTGGTGATGTAATTTTATGTGTGATTGAATACATTTACAAGTGCAGATGCACGTTTTGCGAGTAACAAAGTTGAAGAGGCATCATAAATGCTGCTGTTTGCATATTGAACCAGTACCTAGGCATGCAGAAAGGTTTGTGAAACTGGCCCATAAGGTTTGGCGGTCACCCTAACACAAGTTGCCTTTGTGAGGGAAGGAAGCACTGTGCGACCGCTAACCTCCGATGTGTACTCCTAAAGTGTACCATTTGGTCGAAGTGTAAATCTGATGCAGGTGGATACAATGCCAGGACTGCATGCTTTCCTGGAAGAATTCTGGACCATTTAATATCAAGATTAAAGTGCCCTGCAGATGGCATGCAAATCCTGTTGCATAAATCTATCTAAAGCGCTTCTTGACGTCTACAAAAACAAACACTCATCTAAAATAGAATGGTATACCATATTAAACATACCCCAAGTATTTCATCAGTTAAAAAGCTTCAGTTAAAAAGCTTGAATTGGGAAAACATCATCATAGGCGTCAATTCGCTAATATGCCTGGGGTAGCAGAAGTGACTTCACATGCCCTTTGACCTTCACTTTCACTCACACATACACACATTTATATATACACACGTATTCACACATACACACTCACACACACATACACATACACACACATTCACACATACACACACTCTCTCTTACATAAACACACTAAAAACTGCAAACACGCACACAACATACTTACATTTAAAAGCATTTTTAGGTCGAGCCTCGACAGCGCATGCGCTTGATGGAGCAAGGACTCACAAATGAGACTTGCTCGAAAACAACCTCCTCATAGTATTAATTATTAAAACTTGTACTGTCTATACTAACCTTTGCATACACTACATGAATAGTGAGGACGCTTGCCTATGTGTTTTATTAATGAATAACGCTTGTCCGTAATCCAAAATGGCCACTAAAGCGTGGGAAACTTTCTGCGCATGTCCTAACCATATCACGTGTTGTGACGTCTTTTCTTGCTTGGTGGGAAAACTTTGCTTCTGCGCAGTATGTACTAAAATGGCTGCTTGATGTTTTCACATGCTTCAGCTTGCTCTCATGTCATTATTAAACTGTTGTTTCTTTAACGCTACTAATGCGGGATAGAATTTATAATTAAACGGGAATAGAGTAGAAAGAGTGGGCATACAGTGAAACATTTTATTTGTGATTTTAATATTTTCTTCTTATACTTTTATTAGTTCGTAAACTTGGGCCTGGGTTGGTGATCTGAAAGCTCGAGAGACAATGGTTCTGCGCATGTGTCCTGTGTGCCTGCCAAATGAAGTCAACCTGGACATCGTCCAAGGCCACAACCTGATGGCCGAAGCTGCTGTACTCTTGCCTTTCCTGTTGCACATTGAAACTTTGTATATGAAGAATGGAAAACATTTGTCGTGAGACGGGTGGGAAATAAAGCAAATGTATTAATTTGAATGGGCGGTAGTTTAAAAACAATGGGCTTTAGAAATTAAACCAAAGCAATATGGTGTGAGAACCCACCCCCTGTCCCTGTCCAATCAGAAGTAGTGGTCACATATTTTAGCAACATTAAGGGGAGGTACATGGGTGTAGAAGGGTATAATAGAGTATAGCATTAGTTAATTAGTCAGAGCAGGCGTTCATGAAGAACAGACGTATATGCTGACAAGCTTCTAGCTCCAGACTGCCAAGCTGATCGGTTGCAGACTGAATCCCTGTCCAGAAGAGGTCCTGAGGAGGGGGCGGCGGAGTCCATTAGAAGGGAGACACGGGAGAATTGAGGAGAAGCAGAGTATCAGAGAGGGGAACGGCGCAGGCGTCGTTATAGAGAGGTCACCGGTCCTGTCCTGAACCTGGAGGAGGTCTTTGCTCTTCATCCTTCCTGGGTCCTATTCTTCCCAACTCCTTGGCCAAAGGGGTTTGGTTCTCGCACTTAGGTAAATATAATGCAACCTTTAGTTGCGCTGCTGTTTCTATCCTCTCCTTTTCTGAGGGACCGTCATTGATTAGCAATAATCATTTCTATGCTTTATTCTGGGTATTGCGATTAAGTACCGTGTGGTTCTGTATTTTACTCTGCTAAATTTTAGATATACATTTTAAAACTTCCTGACTCAGTGGTTATTTCAGGATTATGTACTATAATGAATGTCACTCATTTTAAACTTCCCAATTAGCAAAGAATTCATTGGTAAGTCATTACTCTTCAATCAGAAGGTAATTGGTAGCAGGGATTTTGATAAAAGAGTACAACTGACACCCCAGCGTAAGTATTAGCGTAGTATGAATGTATGGGCCCAAATGAGTGTTTTGAGTATGAATGCTGTTTGCTAATATCGCGCTGGATCAGTTTTCTGGTAATCAGAGGATGGTTACTCTTTGTTAATTGGGTAATGAGAATTTTTATTTGTATTTTTATGAACTAACATCTGCTTATTTAGAGTTTTGTTTTATGTTGTCCAGAATACCCCGGGGTAAAAAGAATAGCGGATGGTAAGTGGAAGCCATACTGCAGTGAGGTTATCTGTCAGGCAGAAATAGTACTGAAAAGTTAAGCAGGGCTATCAGTACTCGTTAGGGACTCTATGCGTGTAATAGCAAAGGAGCACACTAGTGAAAATTTGATGTTATATCACCTAGAAAGGGTAACATTGAAGAAGTAACGGGTATTTCGGAAGCTTGTCTGAAGAGTAAACGGAAGGGCTTTACTCGTGGTGTATGTTTTAGTAAACGGAAAGGTTTTACTAAGTGTGAGAGAAACTATCTTTTTCGAATTTAGAGAAACTGGCACGATAGCGAATGTTTTATGTTGTTACTGAAATATAATTAAGAATTGTAGAGAAAATAAGTTTTGCGTAAGATTTTTGTAAAGGGAGGGTCAGTTGCCGGAGAGGGAGCTGACGTCACAAAACGCCACGCAGGGATTGGTTGAATCCGCGGGCGTGGAGAAACTCTTGTAAAGAAGGGGTCAGTAGTCAGGAGCAGTACTGACGTCACAGGTGCCGCGCTGGGATTGGTTGAAATCAGCGAGGGACAGAAAAGCGCAGATTGTAAAGGAGGCGTTGATAGACAAACGTCACCAAAAAGGCCGCGCAAGGATTGGTTCGAAATTAAAAGTTAGTAGACATTTGCTTGGTCGAAATTATAGAAGTAAAATTCGTAGTGGATAAAGGATTGCATGGTAAAACGCGATCCGACTTTAACAGGAACTCGTCCGGATAGGAGATATTTAGGCTTTGCAGAATATAATTTTATACATCGATATTTACCCAAGATGTACGGAGAAAAGAGAAAAATGTCATTTTTACAAAAGATTAAGAATTATTTTAAAAAGGACAAACCAATCAAAACTAGGGAGGAATTATCATTCCACCAGCCAAAACGCCCGCTTCATTCATGATGATGGAGAGAGGTTATCATACTTGCGTTTGGATAGAATTGGATAGAATATACCAAAAAGGATGGAATACTAGCATTTCCCGAGAATGGCACGTTCAATGGTCGAATTCTTCAAAATTTGAGATTGAGGATGAATGATTTAGAACCAAGACCCAGACTAACCCAATACGAAGCTTTAGAAGAATGGGAAACTGAGGCGTTTGAACGTGACCGATCCAGAAGTAATAGAGGTTACCGGGGATTTTTCCCTAGATATAAAAATGAGTCAAGGGATGGCCAGATGAAACAATGGAGAAGGGCAATGCTTACAGAAGGACTGTATCCATTATTCACAGCAGAAGAGAAATTAGGAAGCAAATGCACAGAAAAGACAAAACATTTAATGAGAAGTGACGATTCTGAAGATGAATTTATGGAAGAAATGTTAAGGAATCCCCCACCATATCAGGAAGGGACAAGTGGATGCACCCCAAGTGCACCACCGTTAAAAACTCCATTAGTACCACAGGTAATGCATGAATTCACACCGAGTAGAATACTTCACGACAAAGAAAAAGAAGCCCTAGAGAAGACCAGAGCAGAATTAATACAGAAAATAACACAGATAAAAGTACATCCTGACTCACTAACCATACCAGTAACAATTGGCCCAGTAGTCCCATTATATGGAGGTCAGATAAACTGTCCTCCACCGATACTTGCACCTACTCCTGTAAATACTACAAAACCTGAAGCAGTAGTAATGGTTGAAGATCACTTTAGTGACAGTGAATCAACAATATCCTTGATGGATTTACCCATTCGAGATTCAGTCAATATTACTCCTAAAAGAACTACACCTGGATGTTCAAAAGATATAAGTCTAGTAACTTCATCAGGAGCGAAAAGTGCCACAATAGTCACACCTGAAGATCTAGAAAGGTGGGCACAAGAATCAGATTAACAGTGGACACCCCCAAAGATAATGGACATTCATAAATTGAAAGTTGAATTAGAAGAAATAATATCAGGAAATGTAGGACTAGATCGCTTAAATACCTATGATGATGAAGAATTATTGTTTATGTGTAGGAGTATCACAAGAAATGTAAGATTATTCCATGAAAAATTATCCAATTTAGCACTACAGATGGGAAAAGAAATAGGGAGATCAAAAGTGTTGCAGAAACCCTATAGAGCAGAATTTTCAGAAAGAGATTTAGAAAACATGAATGCCTCTGGAAGAAAATTACAAGTAAAGGAATTAATGATAGTTTTACAAAAATGGGGAGACCTAGATAAATGGAGAACTAGGTGGGCCAAGAAAAAGGAAGAAGCACGAACAAGTAGAACAGCATCTGAATATATAATGAAAGAGACAGAGAAAGCTGACCAAATGTACCCAATGCGAGAAGTTGCGGGAGGAGGATATGTACACGTCCCATGGAATAGACAAGATATTTTATCATTTACGAATGATTTCCCAAAGTTGAGAGAAAAACCAATTGAATGGTACAAGCAGGTTGAGAGGTTTGTGAAGGTGTCAAAGGTATTATTGAAGGATTTGGATGGTCTATTTGACATAGTGGTACCTGCAGATTTATGGACAGATTGTAAAATCACAGTGGATTGGCCAAGTGATGAGTATCCTAGAGACCCAAAGACAGGTGCCCCGTCAAGTGATGTAATGAAAAAGTATCAGCAGGTGATAACTTACCTGAAAGGGAAAATACCACCAAAAGAAACAGATTGGGTGAAAATAGATCAAACCACCCAAGAAGCCAGTGAATCGGTACATTCCTATTATGAGCGTTTATTGCAGGTATTTAAACAGTATAGTGGATTTGAGGACATTGGAGACAAGAACATGAGTCAGTTTGTGTATCGATTTGTTTACGGTTTGAAGCCAGAGATTTGTCAGATGATTAAACAGCATATGCTTTGTTGGCAGGGAAGCCGATCGATGAGATTTTTGAAATATGCAAAATATTGTGGAGATGATATTGAGGATAGGCACAAGAAATTGCAGGAAAAGGTAATGTGGGCACAGGTGAAAATAGCCGAGAAACAGGGAATTAATTTGGATAATCCGAGTGAGAATCAAGGAAAGGATTCTGGAACGAGTGGTGATACTGGGAATGGTGGAAAAGTGAGACGACGAATGAGTAGAGAAGAAGCTAAAAAGAAATTTCCTTGTCATGGATGCGGAAAGTTGGGGCATTGGAAGGACGAATGTAAAAATATTCGGAATAATAATGGCCCAAATCAAAATTTAAATCCACAGACGCAGAATGATTCACAGCAGAGTGTAAATCCTCAGAGTCAGTTGCCACCTGCAACTATTCAGGGTAATGTAAGCAGAGCAAAGCACGGTACAGACATCGGATATCAAGGAGGAAGTGGTAAGAATGATTATATAACATCACAGTTTCTTTTACAGGATGATTTCTGTCAATTCAGTTCATGACGGTGCCTAGGAGAGGGGGAGAGAAGGAGTGCGTACTTGGCGCATCCTTGCAGGTAGATCAGTCAGGTCCATATGTTGAAGGAAATGTGAAAGGTAATGATATTACTTTTATTTTGGACACTGGTGCTACCCGGTCTACTGTAAGAACAGCAGACATTCCAGACCTTCCACTCTCTGGTGAAGATATCCAAGTAGTAGGGGTAGCTAATCAAAGGATTAGAACACCTCTTACTGAACCAATGGAAGTTAAAATCGGAAACTTTAGAGAAATGCATCAATTTGTAGTATGCGATTCTAGCCCAGTAAACTTATTAGGTAGGGATTTGCTGTGCAAAATGAACTGTACAATTTTTTGCACACCGGATGGTGTGGCAGTTCCGACACCAGATGAAGACTATGTGTATAAAATTATGATTGCAAAACAAGGTACAGAAGTAGATGAGATGTTTTCAGTATTAACAAAAGATGAGTTGCCAGAAGAATTAAAAGGTACAGTAAACCCCATAGTATGGGATTTCACAGGAAAAGAAGTAGGACTTATGGCTAAAATAGACCCAGTTAAAATTACTGTAAAAGAAGGTGCAATTTTCCCAAATACCAGACAGTACAAAATGAGTGCAGAAGTAAAAGCAGGAGTCATTGAAGAAATAAATCGAATGGTAGAACAAAATATACTGAAAGAAGTAATGAGTAGTCCATGTAATTCACCAATCATGGGACTAAAGAAACCTAGTGGAAAATATAGGATTGTTCAGGACCTGCGGAAAATAAATAAAATTGTGGAACCATGTTGTCCTATAGTGCCAAATCCTGCAGTAATTCTATACCAGATCCCTTGGAGTGCAGGATGGTTCACAGTAATTGATTTGTGTCAAGCGTTCTTTTCAATACCATTGCACCCAGACGCCAGTATCTTTTCTCATTTAAATTTGAGAACAAAGTCTATGTGTGGAATCGTGTTCCTCAGGGGTACACGGAAAGTCCTTCTATTTTCAATCAGATATTGAAAAAGTGCCTTGAAAAACTAGTGATGCCAGGAAGCTCAGTGCTAGTGCAATATAATGACGACTTATTGGTGACATCGAACACCAGAGAGGACTGTGTCGTTGATTCCATAGCATTATTAAATCTTTTGGCAGAGAAAGGGCACAAAGTCTCACCTGAAAAATTGCAGTTCTGTACAACAGCTGTTAAATATCTGGGACACCAAATTGAGAGGGGAAAAAGAAGAGTAACCTCTGAAAGAGTAAAATGAATAAAGAAAATGCAAATGCCTGTAACCCAAAGACAAGTAAAAATGTTCTTAGGAATAGTAGGTTACTGTCGACAATGGATACCAGGATTTTCCCTACTAGCTAAGTCCTTAATTAACATGACGAAAAAAGAAAGCAAAGGATCCTGTTGAGTGGGATGACGAAAGTGTAGAAGCTTTTGTAAAATTGAGAAATGCCCTTTGTTCAGCACCTGCCTTAGGCATGCCTGATTATAAAAGAGAATTTGCATTATTCTGTCACGAGAGAGAAAATTGTGCACTTTCTGTCCTAACTCAGAGACACGGATTAGACAGACGTCCTATAGCGTATTTTTCTGCTACATTAGACCCAGTGGCAGCCGCATTGCCAGGATGCTTAAAAGCAGTGGCGGCTACTTGTTTGAGCATTGAACAAAGTGAGTCAATTGTGATGGGACATCCTGTAAAAGTGTATGTTCCACATGCAGTTATGATTCTGTTGACAAGAACCCGAACTCAGCATCTTACTCCTAGTCGGCTGACTAAATATGAAAGAATAATAATGGGTGCTGAAAATGTGACCATGGTGAGGTGTACCATAATAAATCCAGCAACCTTACTACCAGACCCATATCATGAGAGAATTAAAGATGACGAAGCAGATGAACATGATTGTTTACAGATTACAGAGTTATGCACAAAACCTCGCCCAGATATAGAGGAACAGCCCCTCAGAAAGCCAGACAGGGAGCTATTTGTTGATGGTTCATGTCAAAGACATGAAGACGGTAAACTAACTGCTGCCTATGCAGTATGTGAATTAACTGGAATAGTCGAAGCATCCTATTTACCAGGAGTCAAATCTGCACAAGTAGCTGAATTGATTGCATTGATAAAGGCTTGCAAAATTGGGAGAAATCAAAAAGTAACTATATTTACAGATAGTCAATATGGTTACGGGGTTGTGCATGATTTTGGCCAACTATGGATGCAGAGGGATTTCATGACTTCTTCAGGATCCCCCATCAAAAATGGACAATTTGTGAAGGAACTGCTAGAAGCAATACAATCACCAAATGAATTGGCTGTGGTGAAATGTGCCGCACACCAGTCAGGAGATGACTGGGTGGTAGTCGGCAACAGATATGCAGATCTGGTGGCTCAACATTGTGCCAAAAATAGAATGTCAGTTAATAAGAGGGTGGAAAGAATGGGAATCAGCTGCCAACTTATGCTGCATATGCCACCTGAAACTTGGAATGATGTCAAAAGATTGCAAGATGAGGTTGATGAAAATGAAAAGAATTTGTGGATCAAAGTGGGTTGTTCTCAAAGAGGAGATGATGAGGTATGGATTAGTGCTGATGGCAGACCAGTCATGCCAGACTGTTTACTCTCACAGATGGCCAGAATGTATCATGGAGACACACACATAGGGAGAGATGCAATGATTAGGTTCTTCAGACAAAACTGGTACAATCCCAAATTCAGGGCTGTTGCAGAGAGCCTTTGCCAAAGATGTTTAACTTGCCAAATGTACAATCCAGGGAGGAAAACGAATATATCTGATGATATGGTACTGGACTATTGCAAAGACGCAGTTTCCAGGCAGCCTGAACAAGAACATGATCTGAATCCTGGTGACTGGGTGGTAGTGAAGAATCACACCAGAGAAACGTGTCTATCACCTAGATGGGGCAGACCTTGTCAAGTCATATTGACCACCAATACAGCAGTGAAGTATGCAGGATTTCCTAATTGGATTCACGTAAGCCACACAAAGAGAGTACCAGTCCCTGAAGAAGAGAATCCTCAGACAACACCAATCACTGAAGAAGCTGAAGGTTGCCCAGCTGAAGAATCTCAGGCTAGAGATTCAAGAGAAGCTGAAGAAGAACAACCGAGCACAAGTCAGGATTGGATACCAGAAGTTCCGGAAGTTTACCACAGAACAAGAAGTCAAACAAGATTGGAAGAAATCGAAGAAGATCTGATAGGTGAAGAAGAAGCAGCTCAGGAAAAAGAAGAAGAGACAATAAGAGAACCTGAGCAAGGTCAGATAGGGAAAGAAAACTGGGCTCAAATCAACGAAGATCTAATACATTTTGAGCAGGGACAGACAGGTTTAGAAGAATCCAGTCAGGCTGCAGAAGCTCACAGTGCAATAAGCCCTGATCAGAACCAGTTAGATCAAGAAGAATACACAGAAGAAAAAGAGATCGATAAAGATGAACATGAAGAAATAAACAAAGAACAAGGTCAATTATTGGAAACTCACAGTGGAGCTGCTGAAGAGAAACCAATCAGACCTGAAAAAGAGCAAACAAGAAAAACAATAATTGCAGAAAACGAAACAGTACTAAACAGTGAAAATAAAAAGATCTCTGAAGACGAAGATAAAGAAACAGTGCAAACAAAGAAAACAAGAAAAGGAGATCATTGGCCAAGTGTCATTAAAAGAGTGAAATACCACATATCAACCAGAAGTGAAGATCCAGATCAAGTACTTGAAGTAACAAGTCAAACTGAACAAGAGAATAAAACTAAGAAAAGAAGAAGTAAAAGACTGAAACTTGTGAATAACAAATTCAAGGGTCCTGATTGGACTTACATCATTCTTGAAGATTACGAAAGCTCAGAGTCAAGTGAAAGTGGTGACGAAGGAACAAGTGCAGAACTGACGTACGAGAACGAAACAAGACCACCTTGACTAAGCAAAAGAAACATATGAAGAAGAAGAGGAAATAGATAAGAAGAGCAATCTTCCTTGTCGAAAATGCCTGATGACAGAGTTGCTGGGAGACCAAAACAGAAATGTTGTAGAAGATGCTGTGCAATTTGCATATGTAGTCTAATAATGGTGCTTATAGTATGGTTAGTCCTGATTGTAGCAGTTCCTTACCTTATGATAATGGATAAAAGGATTAATAATGAAACTAAGGAGAGGACAGCAAACATGAAGGGCAACAGAGTAGAACTAATGGCAGAAGATGAAGCAGAAATTCATCATGAAATAGCTGATAACGACACTAGTTTAAATGTTTTCACAAAGTTATTGTTTCAATACGTAGACACCATGGAAGTTAGTAATTGTTATGTCTGTATGAAGTTACCTGAATCAGTAGCAGAAGGATTAACATACCATCACTTACCACTGACATATGGCATATCATGTAGTGTATTAACAAGTTTGTTTTATAGAACAGGAAGACTGCAATATTATTATTCAAACCTAGATGTGATATTTTCTGAGGTTCCTATTCGAAAGAGTATGAACCCAGTGCTCAGTAGTCAAGACGCACAGTTTATGGGAGAATTTTTCTTAACAATGAAATCAATAGACATAACACATGCACATAGACACAATCTAACATGTTCTTTACATGAAGAAGAAAAGATATTTTTGAATTTAGTAGAAGATAGAAGACAAGATTTTCAAAAGAAAGCTTCTGAGCATAAGGCTCATTTGCCACCTTGGGCTGGGAAAGAAGGGAGTTATACATCTGGCAAGGCTCAAGCTGCTATGGCTCTGGATTTCGTAAAGACAGGAAAAATTTGTCTTCATAGGTTAAAGACTAATTATAACAATGTTTTCATCGGTACCAGTGAATGTGAACATAATTTCTTAATTCTTGGAGGTTGGGGAATCAAAGGAGGAACAGATTCAGTTTTTCCTGGAATCTATTATGTGTGTGGGAATAAGGCTTACTTTAGGCTTCCTACACGGTGGTATGGAAGTTGTTATTTTGGAATAGTATTTCCAAAGATATACCATGTAAAAAGAAACACTGGGAGCAATGAAATCAATAGTGAATTAATACGTAGTAAAAGAGCTAGTTTTTCAGAAATTGTAGGTGATATATTTGGTGCATTGATACCTTCAGTGGGAATAATTCTGAACTCAAGGAAAATATGTAAATTGTCTACAGTGGTTGATCGTTTATCAACGGATACTGCTGGAGGGTTTCTAATGATTAATGCGGAAATGGTTGTGATTAGATCTATGGTGATGCAAAATCGACTTGCTCTTGATATTATATTGGCAAAAGAGGGCGGAGTCTGTAAATTATTGAAGACGAAACATTGTTGTACTTATATTCCTGATAAGAGTGCAGAAATTGGAACGGATATACAGAACATAACTAAACTTGAGAAGGAACTTAAACCACTGGAAGTTGATAGTGTATGGGAAATATTGACAAATAGCATTTCGTCAATTGGAACCTGGTTTGCTAAAGTAGGAAAAGGACTTATAGGTCAAATATTAGTACCCTTAGCAGGGATAGCCATAATAGTACTGTCAATAACAATATGGTGTAAATGCTGTAGAAAGAATGGAACATATAATGTGACAGGAAGAGGGAAGAAGCGAAAAATTGAAGAAATAGAATATGAAGAATGGAGAAGTGAATTATACAAGAAATTGAGAGGGGATGGTAAAAATAGAAAGTGTAAAAATGAGAATGAAGTAATTTGCTAGAAGTTGGCATCTGATTGTGGGTAGTATTTGATGGCTCAGAAACGCCATCAGAGAGGGGATTGATGGAGCAAGGACTCACAAATGAGACTTGCTCGAAAACAACCTCCTCATAGTATTAATTATTAAAACTTGTACTGTCTATACTAACCTTTGCATACACTACATGAATAGTGAGGACGCTTGCCTATGTGTTTTATTAATGAATAACGCTTGTCCGTAATCCAAAATGGCCACTAAAGCGTGGGAAACTTTCTGCGCATGTCCTAACCATATCACGTGTTGTGACGTCTTTTCTTGCTTGGTGGGAAAACTTTGCTTCTGCACAGTATGCACTAAAATGGCTGCTTAATGTTTTCACATGCTTCAGCTTGCTCTCATGTCATTATTAAACTGTCGTTTCTTTAACGCTACTAATGCGGGATAGAATTTATAATTAAACGGGAATAGAGTAGAAAGAGTGGGCATACAGTGAAACATTTTATTTGTGATTTTAATATTTTCTTCTTATACTTTTATTAGTTCGTAAACTTGGGCCTGGGTTGGTGATCTGAAAGCTCGAGAGACAATGGTTCTGCGCATGTGTCCTGTGTGCCTGCCAAATGAAGTCAACCTGGACATCGTCCAAGGCCACGGCCTAATGGCCGAAGCTGCTGTACTCTTGCCTTTCCTGTTGCATATTGAAACTTTGTATATGAAGAATGTAAAACATTTGTCGTGAGACGGGTGGGATATAAAGCAAATGTATTCATTTGAATGGGCGGTAGTTTAAAAACAATGGGCTTTAGAAATTAAACCAGAGCAATATGGTGTGAGAAACCACGCCCTGTCCAATCAGAAGTAGTGGTCCCATATTTTAGTAACATTAAGGGGAGGTACATGGGTGTAGAAGGGTATAATAGAATATAGCATTAGTTAATTAGTCAGAGCAGGCGTTCATGAAGAACAGACGTATATGCTGACAAGCTTCTAGCTCCAGACTGCCAAGCTGATCGGTTGCAGACTGAATCCCTGTCCAGAAGAGGTCCTGAGGAGGGGGCGGCGGAGTCCATTAGAAGGGAGACACGGGAGAATTGAGGAGAAGCCGAGTATCAGAGTGGGGAACGGCGCAGGCGTCGTTATAGAGAGGTCACCGGTCCTGTCCTGAACCTGGAGGAGGTCTTTGCTCTTCATCCTTCCTGGGTCCTAATCTTCCCAACTCCTTGGCCAAAGGGGTTTGGTTCTCGCACTTAGGTAAATATAATGCAACCTTTAGTTGCGCTGCTGTTTCTATCCTCTCCTTTTCTGAGGGACCGTCATTGATTAGCAATAATCATTTCTATGCTTTATTCTGGGTACTGCGATTAAGTACCATGTGGTTCTGTATTTTACTCTGCTAAATTTTAGATAAACATTTTAAAACTTCCTGACTCAGTGGTTATTTCAGGATTATGTACTATAATGAATGTCACTCATTTTAAACTTCCCAATTAGCAAAGGATTCATTGGTAAGTCATTACTCTTCAATCAGAAGGTAATTGGTAGCAGGGATTTTGATAAAAGAGTACAACTGACACCCCAGCGTAAGTATTAGCGTAGTATGAATGTATGGGCCCAAATGAGTGTTTTGAGTATGAATGCTGTTTGCTAATATCGCGCTGGATCACGCTGCTCTGCGAGGCATGCTGTATTCGAGTATGGACTTGAAGCTCCGCCCACTCTCCGCCCATATTTTTCATTGGCTTGTGTCATTTTCCTTTGTAAATGCTTGTTTCTCATTCATTAATAGGATTGTTAGTCCCTCCTTAGTACCTCCTTGTCTTGATATGTAACCTCCCATGAGGACTGGCCCTTTTACTTCTGTTGTTACACAGTACGTCTTATTTAGTCTGTAAGCACTATTTTCTTTAATTAGTTTCTCCTACTGCAGGCACGACATGCTTTCCTTCAACATTCAGCGCACCAGGAGTGCTTTCACTTTCCGAGCAGCCCGGGACAATGGCGGCCGCTTCTTTGAAATGAAATAGGTCTCGCATTTACAAGAGTTTGAGCTATTGGCATTGTAAATGACAATGCCTTTTATTTATGTGCTAATTATCAAAACAGATAAATAAAAGGCACTGTCATTTACAATGCCAAATGCTTAATCTCTTGCAAATGCGAGACCTATTGCATTGCAAATGCTCGTTGCCTCTGTCATCAACCAGGAAAGTGAGGAAAATGCAGGCATTCATGATGAAAACAACCGTACCTTCACTGTGCCAAAAGCAAAGTCAAATTGCAGACTAGCCCCAAATTCATGCTAGTAGTACCATCATTTCCACTTGAATGAGCCAGCTGTGTTTTGTTCTTTCTTAACCCGTCAACATTAGCACTAACATTAAACTACCTGGATGTTTTAGGATGTTATTTGGACAAGACAACAGATTTGAGGACCAACTCTTTGCTTCCTATGCCTTACCTCGCTCGGGCAATCTCCTATTGAAACAAAGCATTGCACATTTCCTAACAATCTGCATAATTTTCTGCCACAGCAGAGCAAGTTAAGTTAATAAAGTTAAGTGACTGGCCACTCGACCAGAATTATATCAGCGACATTGGCAATATATGCAGGAATGATTTGGCATAACACAGCGGACTCTTCAGTTGGGCAAGCATTAAAGGTGAGACTGCTTATTTCATGATTTGTTTGGCTGCTTGCTATTCAAGCGTGTGAATCTATCAAAGATCCAGAAATGAGTTACTTACCTATAACTCTCCTTCTCCCGTTTTGGTATCTTACATTGATTCACTTGTGACCTGTCTTTGTCACTGGTCAGTGGCCCACTATCGCTGTGATTATATCCTTCAAGCCTGAGTTATGGTGGCTTCTATGGAGTGTAGTGTCCACAGAACATTCACCTCATTGGCAGAAGTTTGAGTTATTTCAAGTGAGGTGTATGTTACTAAATAAAAATAGTTTTTTGGCCAATGGCCATTTTAACACTGTCTATTGCTATTTAAATTGACCATAGGTTTGCAGATTCATGATGAGGAACTCATTTCTTTCTGACACTGTGTTCCCCAAAGTGCTCAAATATCCTTGTAAGAGACAAGTTGCTTTGGGCCTGATGTACGACCATTACATTTTGCGACTTGCAAATTGTGATTTTTAGAGACTCGCAAATTGTGAGTCGCAAAATGAAATGTACTATTGTGTCTCAGACACATTAGCAAATCCCAATGGGGTCGCAAATGACCTGCCTTATCAATATTCATGAGGCAGGTCGCAATTTGCGACTCAGTGGGAAAGGGCAATAACACAGGCATGGTGGCCTGCTGGAGACAGCAGACTACAGTGTTTGTGTTTGCTTTGAAATAAAGCAACTTTTTATTTTTAAAGTAGCCCCTTTTCTGAAAGGAAAACGGGATACGTTTCAAAAAAGGAAATGAAAGTTTCAGTTTAATTTTTTAAGAGTAGGAAGTGGTCTGCGGGACCACTGCTTGCTCTTAAAAAATGTTTTTGCTGCCAGTTGCAAGGGGGGAAGGGGTCCTCTGGGGACCTTTTCCTGTTTGTGACTGGCTTACCACCTACTTGAAGTAGGCTGTAAACTGCTATTGTTCTGCAACCACATTCTGGTCGCAAAACAATCGTACATGCCCTTGCGACTCAGTATTAGGAAGAAACGCGCTTGGCAAGCCCCTTCCTAATAGCATCTCGCAAAGCAAACCCTATTTTGCGAGTCTATAATAGGTTACTGACTCATAAAATAGGGTCAGTACATGTGAAAAGGCTATTTAGCGGTCACAAACGGCCCGATTTTCCATTTGCGACCGCTAAAAGCCGCCATACATCTGGCCCTAAAGGCCATATGTACGAATATTTCATTATATTTTTTGCTAATCACAATTAGAGACTCGCAAAATGAAATGTACTAATGTGTCTCAGACACATTAGTGATTCCCAATAGGGTTGCAACTGACCTGCCTCATCAATATTCATGAGGCAGGTTGCAATTTGCGAGCCTTTGGGGATGGGCAATAACACAGAGATGGTGGCCCGCTGGGGACAGCAGACCACCATGTCTGTGTTTGCTTTTGAATAAATCAACATTTTTTGGGGGAATGCAGCCCGTTTTCCCTAAAGGAAAGCGGGATGCATTTCAAAAAGAAACTGAAACGTTTGTTTCATTTTTTAAGGGTAGGCAGTGGTTCGTGGGGCAACTTCCTGATCTTAAAAAAATGTTTTCACTATTGAATGTACTTAAAGTAGGTGGTAAACTGTGATTGTTTTGCGACCGCATTCCAGTCACAAAACTATTATACATCCCCCTGCCACTTGCTATTAGGAAGGGACTCCCTTCGCACACCCCTTTCTAATAGTGACTCGCAAACCCTATTTTGCGTGTCGGTAATAAGTTACCAAGTCGCAAAATAGGGTTAGTACATTACAAAAGCTGTTTTAGTGGTCGCAAACGGCCTGAATTTCCATTTGCAACCGCTAATAACGGTCATACATCTGGCCCCAAGTTCTTAATAAATAATAGCACTATTTCAATAACTAGCAGGGTGAAAAGAATAGAAGCCAAAATGCAGTACAATACGTAAGTAAGTTTATTGCATCTGACCGAGAGGGAGATTGGCAGCCAACGGTCAAAGCTGTCAGTGTTCCAGAACCTGGACGCAGCCAAGCCCCAGAACGCTTCTCCAACATTCAGTGAGATCACAAAGTTAAAACATAACACATCTCCCCTCTATAACAATAGCAAAACAAAACCACCATCACAAAAAGAAAAGCAAAAAGAAAAAACACAAAATTCTGAAAATATAAACACTTGTCAAATACTGACACAAATATAAATATTCTTTTTTAACACTGGTCATACTTGTACATGTACAACAAAACCAGATACATCAAAATCCATACCATGTGCATGACTAAACCCTCAAAACCACAGTCATATACGTATATAAGTTATAAGAATAAATAAGAACATACACTGCCACATGGTACAACATAATAGCACCCATAAACAACATGTGTTACATGAAGAAATCATCAGACTTCCTGGAGCATTAATTCCTTTATGATTCCTGTCTTAGATTCATTTTCTGATCTGCTTTGTTCTCCCTGTTCCTTCCTCAATGGAGCTCTTGCTATTTTTTTCTGATTCCACACATTTCCATCACTCAGCAACAGTGTGTATTTATTCACATTCTTAACCTGAAGAGGTTCAGAATACTTGGATTGACATTTTCTAACCATGCACCCCTTCTGTACAAGAAACCAATCACCTATCACATAATCACCATCCTTACCATTTTCACTTCCCTACACACCTTTGGACATCAGTGCCCTAACCTTCTGACTTCTCATTGCCTCAAAAGGGGATTTCCCTGTCACACAGTGAGGCGTGGTTTGATATGACCACAACAACTTCCTCATAGCCACTCTCCAATCCTCTCCCCCAGCCAAAGCCAGTTGTAAGCCCTCCTTCAATGTCCTATTCCATCCCTTTACAATGTGGGATAGGTGCACTGCAAAAAGGGACACGGTCAATATATAATGAAAACAAAAAGGAGTCCCTTTTGTGTCACTCACTCTTACTACTAATCATTTAAGCTAGTTTTGGATGATATTGTTAGGTCTCAAAGTATCCTTAATCCCAATCGCTCCTCTGTCTAAATACTGAACACAGTTGTATGCAAAGATGTCGCATTTATTAACAATACTTTATGATACAAAATATTCTTACAGTAGTTCTTCTCATAATAAAAATACATTAAACTCCATATATAGAAACATCATCAATACACTTCAGTAGTCAATAAAATTTAGTATTAAAAAATGCAGGTCTATAGTTAAAAAACAATATTGTGAAATTTTCTAATTGTTACACATTCATATCACAGATTGTCGAGGCAGCGTTTCGGTGGATATGACTTGATATACCCCACCTTCTTCAGAACAAGATATTTACAACAGAAGTTTGTCTTAGACCTGTTACTTTGATCCACCACCTTCTTCAAACTGTTCAGGATGGTTCTTGGAGTATTATTCTTTAATCTATAATCCTCTTCATTCCAGTAATTTAGGATATATTTTAATACAGACTTCTACTTGTTATTAGCAAGAAGAAAACTCCTCAGATAGGATTAGTAGGTATGTCGCTTAGTATGGCACTAGTTTATTGTTCCAATGTACATCTCTTTTTATTAGATTTGTTCTCTCATGGCAGGACCACTCTGTTTCTATTCAGGAATGTTTAATGCCACAATGTTGCGGAATTCTTTTCTTCCATGTTCCCTCATGTTCACATGCCCGTCCTCTCGAGCGGGTGGTTGTTCATCCAAAACTAGCTTAAATGATTGGCAGTAAGAGTGAGTGACACAAAAGGGACTCCTTTTTGTTTTCACTATTCCATTTCTCCACAAGTCTGTTGCTTTGGGGATAATACACAGATGAACAAACGTGTTCTATTCCATGCTCAAGAAGGAATATCTTTCATACGCTGAGATACAAATTGAACAGCATTGTCCGAAACCATAATTTCCGGTACTCCTTTCCTCATGAACAACTCTTTTAGAAATGCAATCACCGTTTCCGAAGTAGCTTCCCCTGTAAAGTTCACCTCTGGCCATCTTGAAAAGTAATCAATTACAACGATGTCATACTTGAGCAACTTCCCATTACATATAAAGGACCAGTAATGTCAATCCCTATTTTCTTCCAAGGACCATCAGATTTATCCGTCTCTACTGGAGGGTAACCTACAGTCTTCTGTGACTTATCACTCCAGGCACACAATACACACTCTCTATTGTTACTCTCAACCTCCCAATCTAATCAAGGCCATCAATACTTTTCCCTTACTCTTCTTTTGGTAGCGTTCATTCCAATGTGTCCCTTGTGTGCCAGCTTAACTATACACTCCCTTAAACTAAAAGGTACCACCAGTAAGTTTCCCCTCAGCAATACCCTCTTCACAACTGACAATTCCTGACTAACTTGTCTGAAAACCTCTGCATCAGATGAAACACTGTCTTTGTTTGGCCACCCTTCACAAAGATATTTTCCAATTGCGCTGAGATCCTGCCCTCTGTGACTACACTTATGCTGGCCACCAACCAATCATCTTCCTCATTCAATGCACCAGTCATAACACCCAAAGGCAAATGGGATAAACAGTCGGCTAGAACTTTCATCTTTTTCCCAGGTACATATTCCATGCAAACATTGTATTCCAACATTCCAATAGACCATCACGCTATTCTTGGGGATGCTCTTGTTCCACCCCTTGTTGTAAACACGTCAACTAGAGGACAATGGTCAGTCCTCACAGTAAAATTTGTTCCCCACACATATGTTCTGAAAGGATTCACTCCCCACCACACAGCCAATGCTTCTCTCTCTACGGTGGAATCATTATTTTCTGACTCCCTAAACGGTCTAGAAGCATAAGCAATTGTGACATCCACACCATTCCTCCTTTGTAATAATACCACCCCTAAACCCCCCAGGTTTGCATCGGTGTTCACTATGATTGGATTACTAGTGTCAAACGATTTAAGCGCTGGCGACCTGGCAATGTTCATTCTTCAAATTCTGAAAATCTATTTCACAGTTCTCACACCAAACAAATGTAGCATTCTTGACCATGCGACTGCGCATGCACTTAGTCTTCTCTGCAAATGTGGGTACAAAACGAGAGTAATATTCGGCTAGCCCTAAAAATGAATGTAACTGGTCCTTACATGTTGGGTAGGGGCCTCCTCAATGGCAGAAACCAATTTCATTTTGGGTGCTATCCCCTCTCCACTAATCTAATGTCCCAAATACTTCACACCTTTTACTTTAAACTTGCATTTCTCCTTTTTAGGTTTCGCCTAGGCAGCGCATGCGCTGTCTCGACGAGAGATGCTGTCTACACTATGTGATGTTGGTAACCGCCTCTTTTTCCCTCTGACTTTTTATTCATTTGTTGGTGTGTCACTTAAACCGCCCGAGTTCCGTCCGAGTTGTGGTTGGTGCAAGCAGTCTTAAAGTCCCTCCTTTTGGAGAATGTTTACGCCTACAGCTATTGGCCCCTTTACTCGTATTACTTCGTGGTCTGAAGAGATACGGTAGTGTTGCTGGACTTTCTTTTAGGCTTTCTTTTGTCTCCGATGGCAAAGCATTTTCCGTATCATGTGTTTTCAAAAGCGCTAGGCTTTCTTTCGTCTTCGATGGCAAAGCATTTCTCGTGTTTTTGGTAGACATGTTATCATGTGTTAGCGTTGTTGAACTTTTTTAGGCTTTCTTTTGTGTCCGATGGCAAAGCATTTTCCGTATCATATGTTTTCAAAAGAGCTAGGCTTTCTTTCGTCTCTGATGGGTAGGTTGTTGGACGTTTTTTTAGGCTTTCTTTCGTCTCTGATGGCAAAGCATTTCTCGTGTTTTTGGTAGACACGTTATTATGTGTTTTGAAAAGCGCTAGGCTTTCTTTCGTCTCCAATGGCAATGCATTTTTTGTTTTTTTGGGAGGCATGTTATCATGTGTTTTCAAAAGCGCGCATGTTGGAAATGTTTTTTTTTATTTTTTTAGCGAAGGGCTATATGATGTACTTTTTTAAATTAATGAATGCAATCTGAGCGCGCGCATTTTCCAGTTTACTTTGTTTTTAGGCTACCTCGAGCACATAACTGCACTGCACACCCAGCTTTACTACCTCGAGCACATAACTGCACTGCACACCCAGCTTTATATTAATAGCGGCGCGCGTACTTTCTCTAATTTTGCGTTGTTGGACTTTTTTTTTTAGGCTTTGTTTTGTGTCCAATGGCAAAGCAGTTTTGGTCGTTTTTGGAGACACGTTATCACGTTGTTTGTTTTTTACTTTTTAGTGGTGAGCTAAACAGCAAGTAAGCGTGGAGAGTGACAGGGGGCATAAGCAGTGGCAAACCTGGCTGCTTTAAGAAGCCGCAGGGCAGAGACAGCACACGGGCACACCAGTAACCAGGCCAGCTCCCTAATGCCAATGCTCCCTCTAACTTCCACACTACCACGCCAGGCGCGTTATGCCTTTGGGCTGCTCCCCTATTGCTGCCCCGCTATTGATACAGGACGGCTCCTTGGGAAGCGCTCAGTCACACATAATACCGGAACTAATTCATTTAGCAAGTACATGTACAACAACTCCCCCCATATAGTGTCCTAGGAGACAGCCTCAGTTTATCTGTGCGAAAGGTCGTAGTGGGCACCTACGGTACGTAATGGACACATGTATCCTGGTGCTTAGATCTGCTCTGGTTTCTATAACAGATTCATGCTCACTGTTTCAATCTACAGCTGCGTCCAACTCGGTGTAAAAATAACGTACTTAATTTATGCACTAGTGTCATGTTGTTGTTCTGTCGCCATTTGTATAGCGCCCAGTGCGCTACTATTTGCTGCACACTGCACAGCTTGGATGGCTTTCCAAAGTCTCCTAAGTTCAGTTACCTTTTTATGCTTACAGAGGCCTAGGGCGTGTTTCTATAGCTGCTTATGTGTACATTGTGCATTATATAATTGCTACACGTGTACCTATCACTTGCTGTCTGCAGTATTACTGCCACTATATGCAGAGCTCGGCTTCTGAGCGCTACTGCTCTCCTCCTTGCACTTCTTTGCTCCTTTTTATTACATACCATCTAAAGTCCTCTCTTCGGCACTTTTACTATAATAACAAGGTTCAATAATAGCATCAGGGAAGCTAAATGAGCGTCTGTAGCCTAGTAACAGAGCTGAAACTATAAAAACTAGGAAGTGAAGGTAAGTGGATGGATGAATGGGTAGGTGGATGGATGGATGGGTGGGTGGATGGATGGCTAAGTGGATGGTTGGGTGGGTAAGTGGATGGATGTGCAAGTGGGTGGATGTATCTGTAAGTGGGTGGAAGGATCGGTAAGTGGATGGATGGATGTGCAAGTGGGTGGATGCATCGGTAAGTGAGTGGATGTATCGGTAAGTGTGTGGAAGGGTGGATGGATCAGTAAGTGGATGGATGGATGGATGTGCAAGTGGGTGGATACATCTGTAAGTGGGTGGAAGGGTGGATGGATCGGTGAATGGATGGATGGATGTGCAAGTGGGTGGATGCATCGGTAAGTGGGTGGAAGGGTGGATGGGTCGGTAAGTGAGTGGATGGATCGGTGGGTGGATGGGTCGGTAAGTGGGTGGATGCATCGGTAAGTGGATGGATGCATCGATGGATGGGATGCGCCCACGCTGTCCTGTGCGCTCTGTCCCCTTGCATCCACGCCCACGGTTCTCCAAGCTCCGCAGAGATATTATGGCTTTGGGGTGCAGGATGCCCTTTGTATCTGCCTTATTCATGTTTTTCCCCGGATTCTTTTCTGGAGACACACTTGCAGCTCATCACGGGCTGTTTTAACGAGCAAGCGGTCACTTTTTCTAAACAATGGTTTCCACGTATTTTAACATTAAGATATTTATCTCTCGTTTCTTCCCTCTCCAATAGGCTAAGTGCTGGTTAACGTTCTTGACACTAAATCTTAGTGTTGACTATCGAAGAATGTATCCCCCGTGTCGGGTCTGTGTGTAGCTCCACCAGTGCACCTGTCCTGCCGGCGTGAGAGGGGCCCATTAAATTGTGTCTGCTGCGTGTCCCGTCCTCGGGCGAGCTTATGAAGAGGCATGATACAAGCTCCCTTGGGTCCGCTTCAAAGCCGTCGCCTCTGTCCAGGAATGTGTGCACTGTACTCCACTTGTGCGAGGACGGGGTGCGCTGCTACATGTAGACCCCAGGCACTTTATCGGAGGCAGACCTATCGTACTTCAAGTGGCAGTTTAACGCTCGCCGCTGAGCTTTGTCATGATCGATAGGTCATTAGTTTGAATCCTGGTAAGGTTGACTCCGGCTTTCATCCTTTCGCGGTAGTTATTTATAGCTCTTAAAAGTAAGATATGAAGCGCTATATTAAAATAAGTCCAAGTACGTTGCCTGATTATCTGCTTTCAATCTGACCAGTGCAGTTTGTAATTTGTAGCCCTCAAGCCATCTCGGTCCTGAAGGGTCCCAGGTTACGGACTCGCACTGAGTTAAGAACACGGAATACAAGTTTTCAAACCAAAAATTGTTTCAAAATACCACAACAGCATTTGTTTACTCAAGTATGTTTACAGATTTTTATCCTTAGCTATTTAGCAAATATTGCCTGTACAAACTATTGTATGCCACATAATATATTACGTTTAAATGTAAAACATTACTAGCAAAATGCATTGCTCCTTCTAACAATACATGTTTTGTGACCTAAAAACTGTTTACAAATATTAATAACGCATTTGTTTATTCAAGTATGTTTACATAATTTTATTACCTTAGCTTTTTACATTACTACCTAACTGCAATGCTCCTTGTTAAAATACAACATTCCTGCCTCTTACAATGTTTACAAATATTAAAAAGCATTTGTTTAATTAACTATGTTTGCATATTTTTAAACATTAACTATTTAGCACAAATTTGCTGTTGGAAAAAAAGTATAACACAAAAATGTTTCAATACTTTACAAAGGACTAAAAAAACAATTGCAGTGAAAAACAAAATACAATACAAAAGCGATATCGGTCATTTATTACATAAAATATTACAAACATACTGTATTATTACTATTATTTTTAAATAAAACAACAATATGGCGAGACCAATTGGCATGGCCAATGCTTGTTAATGGTTAACCCACTCTCTTGCAGGATCTTCAACACACTCCTCAAAGTTTCGTCATGCTCAGTTTCATTGTCCCCAAATACTAGGATATCATCTTTCAAATATGTCACTCTGGTGGTGTGTTTTAGCAAATGGTGCATTGCCCTCTGAAAAACGGCTGCAGCCAAAGCTAAGCCAAAAGGCATCTGTTTGTATCTATAAGCACCTTCTGGTGTGAAAAAAGATGTCGGTGGTCTGAACTCAGGATGAAGCACAACCTGGTGGTAGGCAGACAAAGGATCTAAAGTGGAAAACACTTTAGCACCCTTGATGGTGGTCAACATTTCACCAATGTTGGAAAGAGGATGCCTATCCACCCATATTGCCGCATTCGAGTCCCTTAGGTTCACATACAACCTGATGTCACCATTACCCTTCTTAGCCATCACAACCGGAGATAACCACTCTGATTATTCTACTTCTTCGAGCATCCCACTCTCATACAATCTTTGTAATTATTGACGCCGAGGTGCCCTCCTCACCAGTGGCACACCCCAGAGTTTATGAGCTATGGGCGTTACTCCTTTATTCAGCACAATTTAATGCATGAATGCTTTGAGAGTCCCCACTTAATACTTCTGGATACTCAGTGACACTTCAGTTTGAGCACCCAACACCTGATCTGGATGATTTGGATCCAAACAAATACCCAAGTCCCTTTGTTGAGGGCAACCACACAAACATGAACCATCCTTGGCAACATACACTTTAGATCGTATAGTCTTCTATTGAAATTCTAGTTCAGCTTCAATGAAACCCACTACCTCAATGGGTTTATTACCATAAGTTACCAACCTCACATCTGGATCCTTGAGTACGTGTTCAGGAAATTTCTTCAAATATTCCTCTCCAACTAACGTATACCTAGCTCCAGAGTCTGCCATCTTTCTTACCGCTACGCCATCCATACTAATATTGCAGAATGGATTATCCGCATTAATTTTTCCAATTTGTTGAATTTCTAAGATTACATCTTGGCTTTCACTGTCATTTTCCACCTCTTCTACACTATTCACTGATGATCTTCTCTTATTCAGACTCCCTATTAAACCCTTACACTTCCTCGCAAAATGCCCTTTATTTCTGCACCTCCTGCACACCTATCCTATAGCTGGACATGATTCATCTGTAGCTACATGTCCTCTGTGTCCACACTTATAGCACATTACATTTTTCTTGTCCCCCATTCTCTTAACACCACTGTCTTACTCTTTTATTGGCTTGCGGGCTTCCCTCTAAACTTCCTCCACATTTTCCTCCGACTTTAATTCTTTTAACTCTTCATCGGTCAACTCGGCTCTCTTCATTAAGTCAATTGCCCCTTAAAGAGTCAACCCTTCTGTGTTCAGCAGTTTCTGTTGTATTTTTTTGTCGGTCACTTATACAACACCAGTTGATCCCTTAACATCTCGTCATAAAAACCCTTGTAGTTACAGGTTGCTGCAAACGATTTCAGACTGGAAACATAACTCTCTATAGACTCCCCACACTGTTGACTTCTTTTCAAAAACTTAAATGTCTCTACCACTTCGTTCTTCTTCTTCCCGAAATTTGTATCTAGTTTACCTACTGTAATTTTATATTCATCTTCTGTTTCACTCCCTTCCTCTTCTTCTTCTTCTACATCTGTAGTTACAGCTGGCAAATGTTTCAAAATATGTTTAACCTCAGCTCCTAAACAATGTTTTAACAAGGCTAGTTTTCTCGCAGCTGTCAAAATATCACCCCCAACAGCCTGTACATAGGTTTAAAAACCTTTTTCCATTCCTCCAACGGTATTGTAGGCTCTCCAGGGCTTTGCAAGAAATACATAGGAGCTACTAAACCCTTTATGGCTGAGATCCATGAATTTTAATTTGTTGCCAACTTTCGTTTGTACTATAGAAATGGATGTCCAAATATGCACATTCACCTCCAGATAGTGGTGAGTATGTCACTGAGTTGTCAAGCTGAAAGACACTTATATAATTTTCCCAAATTAATTTATCTGGTGTGCGTGTCACCAATAACTGAGAAACACACAAACATTACAAATGGGTGTGCATGTCACCGTGAATCATGCCTGATCACTGGAACGCTGACCTCTGTTGCCAAGCAACCCAATGCTGACAGCTCTTCAATATTATGCCTTGTCAACACGTGGTGGCGTTTCCTTGCTCATGACCTCGCTTGGCAACATAAAACCAGCGTCCTCTTAAAATGCGTTGTGGCTATATGATGCAGCATAAGCCACTCCCTTCCAGTTTAGCTGTGCACATGCAATGATGAAACGGCCAAAAATATATTTTACCCACAATCAAAATAGATAGTCTTACTGACAGACGACCGCACAGACTCCCTTGACACAGCTCCCTTCAGGCTGTCCGTCAACAGCAATCAGCGCAGACGTACACCTCACTCGCCACTCGACCAGTCCACTCGATCACCAATAAGAATCTGTGTCGGGAACACTCCAGGAAGTTCTCGACTGCTCTCCTCCCGGTCAGATAACCACCCTCAATCACCAATAAAAAGAATAGAGGTTGAAATGCTGTACAATTCGAAACACTTCTCCAACATTCAGTGAGATCACGAAGTTAAAACAGAACACAGGGCGAACTCAGTTTTTCTTTGGTTATGTTTACATTTTGGTGGAGGGAATTCGGGTGAAAAAAAGGCACATGTAAGAGCGGTGGGCAGTGGGGCGGGAAGCCGACAGATGGTGGGATAGGCAAAATTAAATAAAAATAAAACCACTTACCTTGGGCTCGCCGCATTGCCGAGTCGGTGATGCGGCGAGCGCAAGGCAAGTGGTTTTATTTATTTTTTCATTTAATTTTACCTATCCCGTCATCTGTCGACTCCCCCCCGCCCCCAGCTCAGCCCCGTCACTGCCCTGCCCCACCGCTCTTACCGGTGCTGGCCGCGCTTGCTAAAGACTGCCTTTGTGAATGTGTAAAAAGAAAAGAAAAAGTTTACTGGCACTCAAATGTAAACATGCAGCACAAGTAAGATAACAGTAACTTGAAGTATGATTTTGATAAATATCTGAAAGTATTGCAATACTTGTTGTGCTACTGTCAATAATATCTTGTGTCTTATATTTTTATTTAGCTTTCCTTTGCACAAAATATTTTGATCAAAAGTAAAACAACCTAGCACATATAATGCATTTACAAACCTAAACCTAGATCAAACTTCAAGAAATAATTTCTTTCTCATGTAGACTGTGTTGTTTTTAGTGGTGAAGTCTTCTTTTCAAGATGGCTTCTGCATTCACCTGCTCCTGAAAACAATGCACCTCATTCATTGCAATGGAAGCACTCCCTTAGAATGTGAAACTAAATAGTTGCACTAAATAGCTATTATCATTATGTTTAGAGAAGAATATTGTTTTGCAGTGACCCAAGATGTGAATGACACTATTTTAAAACAATGACTGAAGGGTAATGAGTCAAATCAACCAATAGCTGAAAGGTGCTGGTCCAAGGCCCATTCTCTGCATATTTGTTAAAAAACGTCTTGGCTAGGCCTGCTAAAAAAAAACGAGGAGTTTCACTGAGCTTGCGATAGTATCTGTTGTCTGCATTTCCAGGGACAACCCAAAACCTATGACAGAGATTTCTTAACTTCCGTAGAGTTGCTTAGATCCCGGCAAACTCCCCCGACAATGACATTATTTATCATAACACTTCCTCTATGTATCTCTTGTAGAGTGATATTTAAAAAACACCACTCCTGCACTGTGCTTTGAAGTCGCATGATTTCCAGAGCTCTGTAAAACAAATCCTTAATAAGGTTTGACCCTACAATCCCATGTATTATTTCCTACTGTTTTTAGGGTAGGCTACTAAGACATAATGTCTTTTTCATACAGTCAATCACACCACCCAGGGCTCGCCACAGAATATTGACCTCTTTCTAATTCTCTTGCCTCTTTCTCATTTTTGTGTTTAGAACCTGAAACTAAAATGGAAGTGAATGGATTGACATGCCGCACATGCTCATCAGTCAGTTCTGAATACTGTTACACAGATGAAACTATAGAATGCACTGGAATGGAGAAAAAGTGTATCATCTTTGGAACTAAAACTACAGGTAAACCTTGGGTTGGAGGTGTTCAGGGTCAAGTCATGCACCTCAATAAAGATTGTAGGCCGCCCTAATCACAACAATTTACCTGCCTCCATTTCAAAACCTGATCCCACTGTAAGCCCTGTCTTATATAGATACGGGGTAGATGACCTGCCTGTGGGTATTGACTGCAACCACCACCCAATGAACAATGAGGTCACAATTCTCTTACCATCTTCACACTTCATCAGGTCTCTGTCAACCCATCTCAGCACAGTAAATTTATATTAATAAATTCCTTCAACTCACTTGAGATATATGAACACCTTTTGCACCTACATTTCTGCTGTGTATCACCTTATTTGTACCTGCATCTAAAGATGGGAGTATTTTACAATTGCAGTGTAATGTTTAGACCTACCTTGGTTTCCTAGGGCATCACAATATAAATAGGCATGCTCACACAGAATGCACACAATGAAATCATACTAAAATAGGAATTGTATAAAGAAAAACGTGTAGGCCCTTTTAGACATCTCGACCCATGTTACCAATACTAGACCCCAGTTGTGGTGGATGAGGCCTTTTAATCCTGTTTTCGGGGGCCCGGCCTACTATGGGCTGTGGGCAACTGGGTCTAATACCCCTTTAGCACTTGACTCTCAGTCATAGTGTGGATCGAGCAGTCGAAGGCTTCTCTGGGAGGTGTAAGGCGAGCACTGACTCACAACATAAAAAACATCCAGCAACCCCAGTAAATCATTGTTCAGGAACATACTTGCCTATATGTAAAAAGAAGTATTTCTCCAGTATTGATTCACATGCTTGAATCATTCCCCATCATCAAAGTGGGAGTCCTTTGAGGGGAGTGTTCTAGAGGGTGCCGCAACCTGACCGGTTGGAGTTTGGTTTCTTTTAAAAAATAGGGATATGCTACTAAAGTGAAGGTTTTATAAGCTTTCCAAGATATGTTTAACATTACACTGCTTTTCTAGTTGTACTGTGGGACTACCACTTTGACAACGCGGAATGATTCAAGCATGTGAATCTATGAAAGATACAAATACTGGAGAACCACGGTTACAGGTCAGTAACTTCTTTTCGTATCTACAAACACAAAGTACAATACAGCACACTGCTAACAATATACATAGCTTTCCTGAGGCAAGCCCACTAATGTTACCCTAGTCAGCTTTCCAGCCTCACTTCCCTATTTATGGCTGATGGTTATTCCCCATTCATCAGTGGCGGTATCCAAGCAAGGCCATGCTATTGTATTCAAGTCTCATAAGTTCATTTGTGGGATCTTTGTCAAGATCCCTGAGTCCCCAACTAGAAAAGCAGTGCTAACTTTAAGATAGCTTGGAAAGGCTTGGAGCATGTTAATTCAGAGCAAGTTGACACACGGGCCGGCAGCCTGATCAGTGCGGCAGTCCAGACAGCCTAGAATCTTACACTGTGCTCCCCCAGATCCATGTAGCCAGATCTCCACTGGACCTAGCTCCCTCCAAGCAATCTCCTTCACTTCAAAGAGCCCACTGGTCTTGGGTCAAAGCAGAAGCTGGTGCTACAAGCTCTAGGTGAGTGTTCTTGATCCTGCTGGGTGATATCCCCTCACCCAGCATGGGAGACTGGCAGACGCATAGGCCCCAGTCCTGGTCACAACTGGCAGAACATGGACTGAGCTTCTCCAAGCTGATACACAATTTCAGTTTGACAAGTTGGGAGTCTCAAGCTCCCCTTTTTAAAATCCCTTTCCAGCCACACTTGTGATTTAGTGTCTCTGTATTTGTAGTCCATATTCTTGGGGTTGCTCACTTTGAAGTGCCCATTCCTTTGTTATGCCCTTCCTCCAGAGAACAATCTGTCACAGCAGGACAGTCTCAAATCTTGATAGCCCCATACACAGGCAAAGGGAGTGACTCAAAATTTCACATCTGAATGTCTGCCTCCATTATATGTTCTTTGAAAGGTTAACAAAGGGCCCCAGCCATACTATTTTTCATTCACTTATCAGCCTCATCTCCTTCCTCAGATGTGCCCAGGCCCCTTTGACCAGTGACCTCCTTTCAGAATCAAAGAGCTCCTATTGCCGTGCACTGAAGAGCTTGACTCTTCCTTTCTTCCATGTGTGTTCCACACAGCTCTTAAAAAAGCAGTAATCCATAAATTTGTCTGGGGGGGGAAACATTCACCTCTCCCAGCTCCTCCAGCAAGTCCTGAGTGGCTTTTTATGGATTAGGCTTCTGTTACGGGTTGTATCACAGTGGGTTTGTCTTCTTTGGGTTTCCACGGTTCACTCTGTTCTCGTCTGTTCATAGCGCTTTGATGCCTTCTGGTCTAATGCGCTATAGAAATACCACAAATACAAATGGGTGTTTCAAAATGGTCTCCAATGAACTGTGCCTCTCCCTGGGCACATATACATTCTAGTGCGCTCATGCAACATCACTTACTATCTCCTATGTAATGTGCCTTCCCACAGGGAAACACACATCCTAGCTTGCACACGCAACTGTTTGCGCTATTCCTCCTACATGGTACCCTCTATCAGGCAGGCGTACGTCCTTGTGCGCCCCCGCAATCACTCGTGCTATTTCTCCTGCACTGTACCATCTCTTAGGCACATGTACCTCCTTGCGCTGCACACAACTGAATGCAGGCCAAGGGTTCAGTTAAGTACTTAAAAGCAGAACTGTACTGTAGTGGGCCAGGAGGCACTACTTTTGTGACACAGACAAAATGGACCTGTTCACTCTACTGATTATTAGAAACACGGTATGCTACCACCAGTGCGCTCATGCTACTTAACTCCAGGTGAAGACAGCAGCCTTGCACATCCTGAAGGTAACGCTTTGTGCATCCCTCTCGGTTTAAGCGGACTGTAGTCCATGAGACAGGCCAAGGTCATTGCACATACACACGATCCAGGGTCCCTCATGGATAAATATCCTTACTATACATCCAGATCTCAATACAGCTGGGATACTCAGGGTTGGGGTACACATCCGTCACCATACAAGGGACTTTTTTGTCCCAACAGACGCCCCTCCCAGACCAGACTACCTAACACCAACCGTAACCTGGAGAGGCTGGATGGTCAGATCACTAAATCCGGCAGGAAAGTCCATCAGCACTCCTGTGGTTTGAGCCGGCTCTGTGCTCCACAACAAAATCTACCCTTTGCTTAGAAATAGACCATCTCAACAACTTGGGATTCTCTTCCTACATAGGCATCAACCACTTCAATGGTTTATGACCTGTTTGCACTACAGACTTAGGGCCAGATGTAGCAAGCCAAATTGCGATTGCAAACGCTGAAATTCGCAGAATTTCAGCGTTTGCGATTGCAATTCAGCTCTGTGCAATGTAGGAAGGCAAATACATACTCGCAAAATAAGGAATCGCAAAAATTGCGATTCCTTATTTTGCGCAAGCATTTAGAGAATCGCAATTTGCGATTCCCTAAATGCTATGCTAGTAGGCATCGCAAATTGCGATATTGCCTTAAGGAATCGCAAATTACCACCAACTTCAAATTGGTGGTAATTTGGGATTTCCTTTAAAAAAGCACTTTTTTGCTTTTTTCAAAGTGCCATGTGGCGCACATACATGCCCTTAGGGCATGTATGTGCGCCACATGTGCACAAATGCACATTTCAGGGGTGCAACAGGGTGTCCTTTAGGAACCCTTGAAATTGCACACGCAATTTGCAAGTACCTATTGGGTACTCGCAAATTGCGTGCGCAATTCCCATTCATTCCTATGGGCCTCTAGGCCCATAAGAATGAATAGGAAGGTATTCCTTGATTGCGAATCGCAATTTGCAATTCGCAATTAAGGAATATTAAGGAATCGCAATTATTATTGCGATTCATACATGCATTCCATTTTGCGAGTCCTTAATAGCGATTCGCTAAAAATCGCTATTAAGGACTCGCAAAACTGATTTTACCTACATCTGGCCCTTAGTGCCTATTAGGTATGGGTGGAACTTACTTAAGGCCCACACTGTCACGAAACACTCTTTCTCAATATCCACTCAGTACTGTTCTTTGATAGTTGTAACCTCCAACTTATAAAGGCTATCAGATACTCTCTACCTTTTGACATCCAGTTGAACTTACATCGCTCCAACTCCTTTGTCAGAAGAATTCATCTGGCACCTGTGTGTACAATGAAAGGTTAACTATAATCAGGTGCTTTCCTTAAAGAAGCATTACATAGTGCCTTCTTCAGTTCCTCCAATGCCTTTTGACACCCCTCAGTCCAGATCACATTTCTGGGCTGCTTCTTGGAAGCAAACTGTACTTCCATAGTTCATCACAAAGTTCTTGTATTACCGGGTGAGACCTAGAAAGGTCCTCAATTCAGTCTGGGCAGTAGCCACTTCCGACTCGATCACAGTCTGAATCATGGCATTCAACGGGCAGATTTTCCTGTTCTCCCGTATTGGATCTTTCATAGATTCACATGTTTGAATCATTCCCCGTCGTCAAAATGGGAGTCCCACAGTACCATAGCAAGCAGTAGTCAATTACATTCATAGCAGTTAATGTTAAAAATTACTTTAATAGCTTAGCCTCATCATTTAATAAGAACCAAAGTTCAGACAATCAGGTGACAGCACCCCGTAGAATACTCTCCACAAAGGCTTCAGTCCCTCAGATTTTCTATCATGCGTTGTGTGATGGAAATCTCCCTAAGCTCTGCTCAGTTTACTACAGATTTATCTAGTTTCAAGAAGATTTTCCTTCAAGACAAGATTTATATCTACTTCTACCTACTCAAACATGACAGAACCTCCTAAAAAAGGGCTATTCAGGCCATGTGGAACATGTGGCAAAATGAGACTGCACTCAGAGGACCCACACGAGTGCATCTACTGTCTCCAACCTGAACACAAAGTGAACGATTGCAAGGTATGCCACATTTTTTTTCAAAACACTTTGGAGAATAGAGAAGGAAGGTTACTGATTGTGTTTAAATCTGTTTATTGAAATTTGTTTTACAGGTTACATACATTATTAGCACACTTGGAACGATGGAGTACTCCACATACATGGTGACACTGGTACTCGATACAGTAGTGTGTTTTACCAGCTATAACAATCAATGATTGCCTAGGTCGTCTGATTGTGTCCCAGTCCTATCAGGTATCTTTGCAGTAATGTGAGCTCAGGGAATACAGACAGGTTGTGTGCTATAACCAATGCTATGCTACAATTGAGTCAATTGTGTATCTGGCAATAAACGGATGAACTGAATAAAAAGAAAACATTAACATCAACTGAAATCCCCGAGATTCCCCCTCGCCCGCCCCTTCCCCTTAACAGCAAATTTTCTTCATTCTTTTTAAGCAGTGAGTTAGTAGTAGCGTAGAGGTGCTACATTCAGTCAGTAACCTAGTACCACGTGGGGCGCATGTGTTGCATAGTCCCATATAGCTACAGTAGCCTAGCACCGTGTTTAGTGCCCTGCTTCATCTGATGGTTGCAGTGGTGAATTTGGACTGGTGTGGGGGCCTACTGAGCAGTAGTTTGTAGGTCCACTAATATAGTGTCCCAGCTGGATACCATAGGGTGTTTGCAGAGCCCTAGGTTGTCCTCCCTATGCAATGCAATGCTTTCTGTCTGATCTCATGCTAAAAGGGATTGCAGCCAAGCTGTAAGTGATGGAGGTTCCTGTGCTTTCCATCTTCAAGTGATAAGGCGCTTGGCTGTGATCAGCCCTTGATCAAAGAAACGTGACAGGACCCTGTTTTTCTTGGTTCTGCGATAGAGCCCTAGAATACACACCACCTAAGCATGCAGTTCCAAGCATCCCGTATAGGCAGATATCTTAGTAGTGACTCCCTGCCAATAATGTTGTAGGCATCAACATTCGCTGAGCATATTTAAGAGTCCGCATCAAGGACAGCCGACATCTATACGTCTGAAGTATTGGTTGATTTTTGCTGGGGTGAGGTATGCTCTGTGTACTATGTAGTATTGTATTAAGTGAAATCTGGCGTTGCTGGGGACATTCGTTGAACCCCGCAACAGCATCTTCCATTCCCTGTCGGTGCAGGGGTGGTTCATCGCTTTGTCCCATTTCTGACGAAAGGAGGTGAGATGGGGACCAGTGTGCGAGCGTAGCGAGTCTGCAAACCAGTGAATCTGATTTCTGCCCGGTCCCATTACATGCAGGTATTGCATGGTGAGATGCATCAGGGGCTCTAGTGCCATGTTGCCCCAACGATTTCCTAGGTAGATCACTAGATAGTTGTATAGGAAGAAATACCCTGGTGAGAGGTCGTCCTCCTCCATTAGAAACTTATAGGTTAGGAGGTTGTTCTCACGATAAAGGTCTCCAAGTTTTGGAGATACAGCTTTGTGCCAGACGGCTAATTTCGTTGATGATGTGGTGGCATTTCGTCTGCGCATACCAAGTCAGGGTATCACTAGTGCGTAGGGTGTCACTGTCCATGTCAGGAAGAGAGAACGGCAGAAACATCAGTGTGCCACCCCTAGCAGCAGGGATACAGGTGCGGGCGCACATGTGCATGGGTGGAATATGTGTAGTGCCTCTTTTTTTTAATTTTTTATTATTATTACATTTTTTATTAAATTAAATCATAAATATACACACAATCATAATTGCCCTTGTCAGCATTAAGTTTCTTACAGGGTATACCATTGTTCAGGCGTTGATGTTCAACATAAATCATACACCCAACAAATAAATGATCACTAGGAGAGGGGGGTAAGGCTAGGGGGGAGGGGGTTGAGGGGTCTCCACTTGTGTGGTCTTCTGCAGTGCAATTTATCTATCATGCTGGAGGGGGTGCAGCTTATTTTCTCTGTATTGGTCCACGGGCAGTCACAGAACCAAAGAGTAGTTTATGCCACCGCTATCCTGAGTACAAGTGCCTGCTGCACTATTTCGCCAACGTAGTATCTGGACCTGTGGAAGTGGGGGATGTAGGTCCTCTAAGTGTCAGCTAATGCTCGGGAGAGGAAGTCGGAGGAGGGCTGCTGTGTCTACCGTAGGTAGCAGCGATAAATATGCCATATATCTTTGGGTCGCGAAGTCGGTGGTTGAAGTGTTGCATATATTTCGGTTTGCATATCACAATATGACATGCTTCGGAGCCATGCGTCTTTCGTGGGGCTATGTTTGGTTTCCCAGTGTATCGCGATTTCCCTCTTTGCTAGCAGCAATGCTATGGCGACGAACCTGCGGTGGCATAGTTTTATAACTGATTATTCCCAGCAAGGCCAGTTTGGAGAGGGGGGGAGCGGCGTGGAGATCACATCAGAGACTGTCTGGAATACGTCTGTCCAGAATGCAGCTATCTGGGGGCATGTCCAAGTCATGTGGGCAAAGTCCGCTTCCAAGGTCTGGCATTTGGGGCAGTTGGATGGTTTGGTGGGGTCATATTTGGTCAGTTGCAGCGGCCCTATGTACGAACTTGAAATGGAGGAGTTTATGCCTGTGGTTGGGAGATACCCTCTGTATTTGTTCATGACAAAAGGCCCATTCCTTGTCAGTTAGTGATTGACCCAGGTCTTCCTACCATTGCTGTCTCACCCCCCCCGTCCCGAACCTGCTTGAGTGACATACATGCCCGGTACAACTTGGTGACCAGATGGTCCCCTTCTTTGTCGGTTATAGGTAGGGTAAGCGGTGTAAATTCCAGAGGCGGGGATGGGAATGAAGGAGTGGTTGAGCGGAGCGCCCCGAGTAGTCTGGTCGCCACAAATCTATTCATGTATGTCAGTTCAGTGTGTGTGGATATGTCCATCATGGTTATTGCCTTCCCGTTTGGGAATAGGGAACAAAGGGTACACAGCTTTAATTTGTTGAGAGTACATTGTACCACCGTCTCGGATGTGAGTGGCAGAAACGGGTTTTGTTGCAGTGGGAGATCCGGGGAATAGAGAGAGCCAGTACCCAACATTCGACTGAGTCTGCGCCAAGCCCAGCATGTGGTAGATAGGGGTTGTATATCGGTTGGCTCAAGAGGTATACCCAGTGGAAACAGTGCTCCTAGGGGGGGTGGGAGCAGCTAAGTCATGTTCGGCTTTAGTGTATGGTTTACGGGCATCTAGGTGGAACCAGTGATGGGCAAACTGAGCCTGTGCAACCAAATAGTAAAGGTGGAAATCTAGGACTGCAAACCCGCCCTGGTCGTAAAGAAGCATTAACGTGTCACACGCTATCCGTGGTCTGTGCCTCCCCACCCCCCCAGACCAATAGGGTAAGCAGACCCCCAATTGTGTGAAGAAAGCATTTGGAAGTGGGATGGGTATATTAACAAATAGATATAAGAACCGAGGTAGGACATTCATTTTAATTAGGGCAATGCGCCCTGCCATAGAGATTGGTAACTGGATCCATCCCTCAACTTGCGAACTGAGTTGTGTAATAGCTGCCCACCGGAGGGGTATCTTCGTCTCCCCTGGGGTGGCAGAATCGGTGATCGGAAACATCTCTGATTTGTCCCAGTTAATTCGTAGCCCAGACATGGTGCCAAAACGGCATATTTCATCAATTATGGGCTGTAAGTTAATGTTGGGGTGTCTAATAAAAAGCAGGATGTCATCTGCAAACATAGACATCAGTAGGGGTCCTGATTGATACTGGAGGTCACGGAACATGTGTTTTTCTTGCAGGTGCCTAACCAGGGGGTCCATGGCCACTATAAAAAGTAGGGGAGATAAGGGACAGCACTGTCGGGTCCCTCGCGAAATTGGAATCGGGGGGGGAGACGCAGTGAGCCATTCGCCCGGATCTTGGCTGTGGGGAATGTGTACAGTAGCGCAATCAGAGCAATAAAGTTGGCTGGAAGGCCAAGTTTGCGGAGTGTAGCAGTAAGGAATGGCCAAAAGCCTTCTCTGCATCGAGAAGCGCTATCGCTGCCTGGACTCTCAGCTCAATTCTATTGATTACTGAGAAGACCGTTCGGAGGTTTAGGGCAGTAGACCTACGTGGAATAAAACCAGATTGTACTGGCTCCTTACCTGGTTTTAGCAAAAGGGAGATAGCCGCCTCCCTCATGGAAGGGGGGAGCACGCCATCCTCCAACGCTTCCGCATACACCTCGAGCAACTCTGGCGCCAAGATTTCTTTAAATGTTTTGTAGAATATCCCTGACAATCCGTCAAGACCCGGGGCCTTCGCTCCATCCAGAACCTCTATTGCTAATGTGACATCCTCCACAGTGAAAGGTTCACTGAGGAATTCAGCCTGACCGGTGGTGAGCCATACCATTGCAATCTCCTGCAGGTAGGCTAAATACTTAGGAAGCTTGGTTGCATACAAGGATCGATAGTATGCGACAAGTTCTGATAGAATGTGCGCATCATCAGTGGCTACGGAGTCGTCGGCTCTTTTTATTGCTGCTATGTGCCCGGCCCCCCTGGGAGGTCACACCTGTCGTGCCAGGGTCCTACCAGGGCGCTTTCCCTCTCCATATCGGCGTACTGCATGGTGTTTGCCCAGCAGATTTGCCTCCCTGTCTGCGTGCTGGTTGAACTCTAATATAAGAGTGTTACGCCTAACGAGGGCACCAGGGGTAGTCGGTGATGTGTCCAGCAGCGACAGCTCTGCCTCAACCCGGGCAAGACTGCCCTGTATCGAGCGCAGGACTCCCGCCTGTTTAGATATGTATACACCCCGGACATATGCCTTAAAGGCGTCCCATAAGGTTGCATACTTAGTCACCGAGCCCGAATTCAGAGAGACGTATTCAATAATAGCCTCTTGCAGCTCAGACTTAAACAAGGCATCCAGCAGGGCTGTGGCTGGGAAAGACCCTCTTTGTTCCCACCCGATGGAGTGCGGAATGTTTAAATGAAGGAGTACCGGTGCGTGGTCTGACAGCGTACGTGGCAGAGTGTTTATACCATTAGTCCATTGACATCCCAGTGCATCAGTGAGCCAGTAGTCTATGCATGTCTGGGTGCAATGCAGCGCTGAATGAAAGGTGTATCCTGGGGACTCCGGATGATATGTACGCCACATATCATACAGATTCAGGGAGCGTATTAGAACCCACAGTTCTCGGTGGGCATGGGGTTTGGCAGCGTGTATTGGGATCGAGGAGTCACGCTTAGGGTCTAGCCATATGTTCAGGTCTCCTCCAAGGAAGACTGTGTCATAGTCATATCGATGAAGTAATGTGTGAAGTTCAGCAAAAAAGGCAGGGTTGTCTATGTTAGGTGCATAAATATTGAGAAATATAACTGTCTTGCCCATTAACGTCCCCATTCACGACGGTGCAGTGGTATGGTTATAGGTAAAATGGCGCTCCAAGAATGAGTAGCACTTACACTCTATTTAGATTTCTGAGAAATGTATATGGACGGTGCTGAAAGGTGAGAAGAACCACCAGTCTCCCCAAACACGTGGTCGAAACCAACATAAACATAAACACAATCCTCAGCACACGTCTTTTAAGTAATATGCAATTATCCAATTTGTTTTAGTAAGCATAAATGATACAGAGAAATTTTCGAGCTTGGTTTCTTTTCTTTATTCTCTTTGTTCTTGCATCAGCCAACACGTGTTTCGTCGCACAAAGAAATTTTGTCCCGCAACTTTCTCAAGGCTGTATATACAAAACAAACACAAGCCCTTTGTAAAATTACACAAAACAGGTGTATTTAATACACCCATCAAACCTCACCCGTGTGCATAGCGGTATTCTATACGAATTTCTGCGGCAAGCACAGGGATCTTTGCCCAAGAGACCGTGCTCATTCCAAAGCATGAGAAATAATAGGTTGTTAAACGTAGGCCATCAGAATCTCGCCCCGTATATTAAGTGGTGATGGAGAAAACCAATAAAAAGGTCCTGATTGTCGGTGTCTATCTGCGTGCACCCGGTGTGTGTGCACTGATCAATACGTGTCACGATTAAAAAAGCACGATCACCTCCTGTGTCACACACACTTGAGGACCTAGTGCCAATTACTAGGTGACGGTGAGACTAGCAAAATCAGTGCAATAAGTGTGGTGGCTTTAAAATAAATCCCAAATCACTACTCACAAGTAAAAGATCAGAAATACCTTACAAGAGTCCAAATGTTCCCTGAAAAAAAACTATTTTAGTATGCACTATTAACCGGTCTACTCTTAATAGTGCATACTAAAATAGGTTTTGGGTTTTTTCAGGGAACATTTTGGACTCTTGTAAGGGATTAAATACACCTGTTTTGTGTAATTTTACAAAGGGCTTGTGTTTTTTTTGTATATACAGCCTTGAGAAAGTCGCGGGACAAAATTCCTTTGTGCGACGAAACACGTGTTGGCTGATGCAAGAACAAAGAGAATAAAGAAAAGAAACCAAGCTCGAAAATTTCTCTGTATCATTTATGCTTGACTAAAACAAATTGGATAATTGCATATTACTTAAAAGACGTGTGCTGAGGATTGTGTTTACATTAACGTACCCATCACCAGCAGGTAGCTCCCTTGTGCATCGACTACAGTGTATTTGTGTGTAAAGGGGAGGTATGATGAACAATGATGCATACTCCGCGAGAGTAGGGACTGTAATTTGCAAAAAATCTATGGGGTCCCCATGAGGAGGCAAATGGAGGGGCCTTCTGCAAAGGAAGATGGGTTTCTTGTAAAAATGCTATTTTAATATTATGTCTCTGGAGATACGCAAGTACCAGTTTACATTTCCTAGGGTTGTTAAGCCCTCTCACATTCCAAGTGATAAGTTTAGCTTCAACATTGGGGTCCAGTATCATGGCCATAAAGGGGGGGGGGAATGTATGTGCACCTCCAGCGAGCAAAAGCCTACGTACGAATAGTGGAGAGGGGAAACTGCATAAGGAAAGACACAAAGGGATCATCAAAAACCAAGAAGATGAAAATATAATCAACAACACCCTTAGAAAAAACAACAACCCCCACCCTCCTCCCACACCTGGGCTCAAAGGTCCGGTGAATATCCTCCCTCCCCCCATGAACGAAAAAGAAAAATCCCAAAAGCAAAATAATCGGAGTCATCCGTAGGAGGCGGGCGACGCCTCGAACGTCTGATACCCATTACTTAAACTAAACATTCTGCAGAGTAGAGATATAGGAACTTATATAACATTTGGAACTTTTCGCAGCTCTTTTTTCAATCTCGGTGACTTATTAACCATCGTGATAAGTGAAAGTCTTCAGGAGCAGGGGGCCTTAATTCCGTGGTAAATAGTTCAGCACTCGCAGCAAGGTGTCTGTCAGGGGAGGAATGTCCAGAGGACCGGGCCGGGCTCCTACGGGTTGTGCTTTGATGTTGTTTACAGAAGGCCAGCGCGTCTGTAGCGTTTTCAAAGAAACGGGCCCTATCGTCCACCGGAACCCGTAGCCTGGCTGGATAGAGCATGGCATATTTCAGGCCCATCGTACGGAGCTGGCATTTTGCTTCCACAAATTTACGGCGTGCCTCTTGGACTGCATTTGTGTGGTCTGGGTAAAAAGAGAGGATGGTGCCTTGATATTGCACCGGCACGTTTTCACGGGCCAGGCGCAGGACCACGTCGCGATCCCTGTAGTTGAGCAGGTGGGCAATAATGGGCCGCAGGGGGGCCCTGGGAGGGGACGCGGGCCAAGGGGTCGATGTGCTCTTTCCACGATTAAAGTTTTGGACAGATTATCGGCTCCGAACAGTTCAATCAGCATAGACTCAACAAATGGTTCAGGCCGCCCGATGTTTGTGGACTCTGCCAGACCCATTATGCGAATGTTATTTCTCTGCGACCTAGCCTCTAGGTCTTCATTCATTATCGCGACAGTCTTGAGTAGGCGTTCCACGTGTTCCAACCGGCGCGTTGTATCCCTGGCTTGATCTTCGTGTGTGGAGTTACGTTTTTCGGCCTCATCAAGTCTGGTGCTGTGGCCCTCCAGGCGCTCCCCCATTCTGTCAAGCCTGGTAATCAGGGAATCTAATCTGGAATCTGTTGCGCGGAACCCCGCACGGAGTTCCGCCATTATGGCCGCAGCGCCTTCCATGGCATGTGGTTGTTCACCGCGTTCCGATCCGTCCCCTCTTTCTGAATTATGGTCTGAGCGTTCTGATGTGTCCTGCTTGTCGAAAGTCAACTTGCGTTGTTTAGGGTCCCCACAACCCATTTTCGCAATGTGTGGGGATATGCTTTGTCAAGGCCCACGCAGATGGAACGCGAGACCCTCTGCCACACAAAAGCGTTATGGGAGAAACAGCGTGTTTCCTGTGCCAGGCCACCACGACTGCCCTCGACCTCTATATACCCACTCTGCCGGGTATATTGGCGTCGGCTTGCTGGTGCAGTATGTTAGTCCAAGCTCGGGAGGGTTGGCGCAAGAATGTACCTCTCGATTTGAGCCGGCGGGGGCAGGTGTGCCAGGCCCTGGTATTCGAGCTGCGTTCTTCTCTGCATGTGCGGGTATTCGATAGCACGGGCCCCTCCAGATTCGCCGTCATCATTCCCCAGTGGGAGCGCTGAGGTAGCAGTGGTCGCTTCTTGGGCTCTAGGCGGTGTTGCCTCCCCTCAGAGCCCTCGGGCCATATCCCCAGCCCAATCGAGTTACCGTATGGTGTTGCGGGGGGGTTTTCTCTTGGTACGGAGGGGATATGTTTGTGGCCTCTGTTGCATATCCCGCACGCGCCGGTCCCGGGTCCCACAGACGCGTGCAAAGCAGTGCGTCTCCGGTGTCTCACATCAGCGGAGAGGCCGGGAGGCAGGCGCCGGGCCCAGCGCCGAGGAAAATGGCGGCGTCTTCAGGCCATATAGTCTGCTCAGCCGGGCCCTGAGGGTGTTAGGCCTTCACTCTTGTTGGTTCTCGGCACAATGGGAGATCCGCAGGAGCCTCGGGGGGGGGATAGAAGGGGAAGCGGCAGCGGCCCTATAACGCACTCAGTTCAGTACACGCAGCGGTTGCGCTCGCTTGGCCTCGTCAGCCGCGACCCGGACCCCCACACTCATCTGGTCTTTGGTGCTGTCCTCAGTCGCCCAGCCTCCACATCCGGCACATCTCTCTCCCCTCCTCTGTCCAAGATAGTCCGGGGAGGCATGGGACCCGACGGAGCACCGCTGCTCCGGCCTCAGGCTCGCCCATGGACCCTATCACCACGGATCCTCCGAGGCGGGTCGGGTCTCCGCATGTCTCCGCCCGTCGCCACTGCTCTGATTAAAGGGCCGCGGGGGTGCCCACGCAGGATATTTTCCGCCCCCGGCTCCGCAGTCTGGCCGTCGCAGGAGATCTCTCTGGCAATCCCGGTGGTACGGCTCCCGGATCATGTTGTTCCTGTTATGATTAGGGAATCGGGCGCCGGAGCTTCAATGCCGTGCGGCCATTTTGGTTGACGGCTTGGCCACGCCCCTCCATGTGGAGTGCCTCTTGCAAGCAACAAGCTGGGGCGGTTGTCGCTCTGTCAGCAAGTTGTAAGCCCGACATCCATTTAACAACGCATTGGAGTTGGGAGTCAAGATAATAGTGCTTGAAATGAGGCACAGCAAGTGTGCCGTAATCCATGGGTAAGTATAGCTTCGATAGGGCTACTCTGCAGCGGGAGTTGTTCCAAATGAAATCCTGGATCATTTTTCCAGAGAGCGGAAAAAAGTAGCAAAAATGTAGAGAGGGAGATTAGTAAAGTAGTAAAGGAGATGAGGAAGTGCAACCATTTTAAGGAGCACTCTACTGCCTGCCACTGGCAGCGGCTGTGTGTGCCAGAAAACCATTTGTGCTCTCAGTAAGGCAACAGCCCGCTGCAGGTTGCCATCATATAGATCTGCTTCTGCATGATGCACCATGATGCCTAGGTAGCAGAATGCAGAGGGCTGCCAGGGGACCCAAGTACGGCCGAACAGGAGCTATGGGTCCGCTAATGAGCGGGTGAAGGGAAGCAAAAAAGATTTGCTTCAGTTGATCCTGAGGTCGGTTAGATGAGCAAATCAATCTAACGTGAGGGTGACAGTGTCGGGGATGGAAGAAAGGTTAGGCAAATAGAAAAGCAAGTAATTGGCGTAAAGAGAGACTGAGTGCAAGCCGTTACCCAGCTGAATGCTCCATACTGCGCTATCAGCACCGAGGGAAAGAGCCAGCGGTTCTATAGACAGCGAGAAAAGTAGGGGCGAGAGCGGGCAGCCTTCGCGGGATCCCCTGTGGATCTGGAATGAACCTGAGATCAGGGAGCCAGTTTTGACCCTGAGCAATGGGCAGGTGTATAATAGTCTGACCAGTTTTAAATAACGACCCTCGATGCCATAGCATGTTAGTGTTTCAAATAGAAAAGCCAATTCTAGCGAGTCAAAGATCTTGCCTAAATCTAGTACCAGGTAGCCCGCTCGGGCCACAGTTCCGGTGCGTATTCTAGGATTCAGAAGAAGCGTCCGAGGTTTAAAGACATGTTACGCGACGGCACAAATACGTTCTGGTCAGCATGTACTAGCATGTGCACTATGGGTGCTAGCCATGCTCCTAGGATCTTGGTGAGTGTTTTATAATTTGTGTTAAGTAACGCTAGGTGCCCAGGTAAGAACCCAACTCAGTGGGCTCTTTGTGTGACTTAGGAAGTGATTTCAGCAGTGTTTCGTGTAAAGAGGGAGAAAGGACGGAAGCGTCCAAGGCTTCCTCATACAGGGTGGGTAAACGAGGGCAAGTGTCACTGCGTATGCCTTGTAAAAGTCGACAGGCAAGCCATCTGGACCGGATGTTTTGCCCGTGGCCAGGACTTTGATTGCTTCTTGTACCTCAAAGAGCATGATTGCTTCATTTAGCTCTGCTCTTTGAGTGGGGGTGAGACTGGGTAGGGCAATAGTTTTAAAGAACACACTTGTGTCTGGTAGAGCAGCTGAGAGTCTGGATTGGTAGAGTGAGGTATAGTGCTGAGTTAGTTCCAGATGTATGTCACGTTGCTTGTATAGTAAGTTACCAGAAGTGGGCTTTAGCGCAGCGGTGGGACAACAGGGCTGGTCTGAGCATATCAGCCATGCCAGAAATGTGCTAGACTTGTCAGCGGTGGCATGTGTGCATGTGGAATGGGCAGAGTAGTTCACACAACGCTGCCATTTTAGAAGAGAGACCTGTTCACGTTGCGCGATCAGCAGACAACAGGAGTTATCAGGATCACGTGCTGTTATATTCCATATTGGTACCCCAATATAGGCTCGGGTAACATCCCAACCTTTCACCTATATTCATCCCTACACTACATACATAACGGGCTGCTAGGACTGACCCTTTACCTAGTTACAGTACTGCTTACAGAACGTGGGGTTTTCCCTGAACAGTAGCCTCATACATTATGCATGAGAATCCTTGGATTCTTGGAAACTCAGCAGGACTACCATCTCCTGCATAATAACCATGTACAAGGTTCATTCCCGACGTCATCCTTAGTCCGACAGTGGCACAGCAAGGTAGAACCCCTGGAGATACTTTCGGGTATATAAACAACACATCTTGCTGAGATGTTCCATGCCGACACACTGACGCGAGACGCTGAGGTTCCTGCATGCAGATACTCCAGCTTGCAGTGGTCTAACATCCCTTGCGGGGTGTCCAACCCGAGACCAGGACGGGGTCCCACAGTCTTTCACTTCAGGTAATGGGGTTGACTCTATCCTAGAGGTATTCTTGGCTTAACACCTACATACATGCTAGATACACTCGGGTTCATCTAGTTAGGGTAGCATCGTAGGAGTACACATTTTATTGTCATGTATTTTATATACTTGCCTGTATTCATGATTATAGCAAAATGGTAGAAATCTACCATTCTTTTACTTTCCTAGTGCTTCTAATCATTTATATCTGTTACTGTCTAATGGTTGTTTCAGCACACCTATTTTACACTAGAATAATAACTGTTCAATAAATACTTATTGAAAAACGTCCATACTGTTTATCCTGTGTATCGCCCTGAGACGATTGACTGAGCGAAAAGTAGTACGCTGTTTCCACTGTCCTGAGGGATCAGGGTTCTCATGTTCGATAGTTGCCAAGAACTATTCTCTCCTTGGTAAGAGGAGTTTCTAGTGGCAATGTGAGCTAGCTGGTATACAGGTCAACATACCCGGTGGGGATGTCTGGAATTAGTTTGGACACCAAGCCCGCAGTGAATGTTGTCTAAACGTGCAGATCTTGTATAGGTTTTATAGCAACTACACGGCGCCGCAACCGTTGGTTGGGTACTTATTTAACAGTCAAATCTGAATAGTTCAGTCGTGCTATTCTCAGAGACCCCTACTCACATTTCCCCAGAGACGTCTGGAGTGGGAGGGAACAAAATCCGCCACAGCTGTGTAGGCAAAAATCCTATGGATTGGCTGTTGGTTTAATCAAGCTTTAAGGATACATTGATCCTATTGTGCATAACACCTTATCTCAGTTCCCTTGAAAAGCTCTTCTTACTGAAAACAATGACTGAACAGGGAGACACTGTGCGCAAACTGAATATATCAGTCCAGGAAGAAGAAGATGCAGATGCAATACACATTTCAGAAAATGTTAGAACTGCCATCACCTTAAATCTAGCCTCATACGGTTTAACATATAGGGGTGGGCAGGTAACATTCGTGATTGAGGCACACGAATCATTTAGAACAGAGGTATTCTATTCATGGGTTACATTCCCACATGTGAATGCATTAACAAAGACATTTCATTACTATACAGAAGATGAAATACCAAACGAATATTGTCCATATGAGTACATTGAAATTCCACTCACTTACCATGAACTTTTATACTGGTTTAAAGGTGCCCTACCCCATACAAGAAATAGAGTAAGACTCGGTCCGCTCGGAAGAGACGGAGCAACATGGCCAGTACTAGCGGCCTACACACCACACCCTGACATTGAGACAGTGCCAGGAGGAGACTTACTTACACAGCATATAAAATTAATAAAACTTTACAGAAACATGACACAGTTTGTGATGAGAACACTCACACTTCAGCCAGCACAGGCTACACTAGCAGGACCAGTCCAAACTTCTACAACTAAAATTACACCACAAACATTACACGCAGTGATGGGTAAATTGCCCACTAAACATGAGCAAATGCCTTTCTGGATAGCTCACAAAATAACACAGCTAGAGGCAGTATTTCCACACACTGGTCCACACGAAAAGCATAGTATGCTAACAATTTGCTTGCCAATGGGAATAGCTCACCCGATGGAGGATTGTACTTCTTGGGGTACAGTCTTCGCTGCAATATATACCAGGACTCATGGTATCACTTCATTAGCAGTAATGCCAGACGTATTAAGACAAATACAGAACGAGTATGGAGCAGAACCTCCTCTAAACTTAGGGATGAAGTTATTAAATATCTTCGCCCAGGTATCAGCTATAATATTAGCAAACATTAAAGGGGAAGCAGCATCCGTGGCAATACGCCAACGCCTGAGAGATTTCACACCTTTACAACAGGAGACAGAATTACCTAAAATAATTGAAACTGCTTATGCAGAATTAGGTAGGGATAGTTTGGTAGCTAGACCAGTAAAACCTCAATAAATGGGAGGTCCAGATAAAGAACAGGCAAAGCAAACACCAGTTTCTTCAAAGAAGAAATGGGACAATAACAAACAACAAAAGAATAAAGAAAATAGATCTCAATCCAGAGGTAGATCTCCTCAACAGGAGTCCTCTGAAAGGAGGTATAACCTTAGGAATAGGGACAACATTAGAAAACCTGACAGGTATCAGGACACTGATACACGTTCCTCTCGTTCCTTTCTGGGTTCTTCAAAAAACTCAGAGAGAGAGAAGGACGGTCGGAACACAGACAGGAAGAGCGTACAGAGTCCAGAGACACGCAACGCGCTGCGGACTACGCACCTAAAAAAAAAGAAAAACAAAAACCTAAACCTCAATTCAAAAAGAAGAAAGTAGCAGGTCTCAAGATCAGAAATGCCCAGAATTCTGAGGACTCAACTACTGAACGGGGAATGGGCTCTGACGATGCTAGACAGCGCAGCAGAAGTAACAATAACTCGCCTGAACCTGATGGAATTTCTGGTGACAGCGGAGTTGAGTGAGTATATCACGGTGGAAACACCTGATACTAGGGTAAGTGTCCCACATAGGTCACATGAGATAACACTCCGGATGGAGGGGGACAAGCCCAGAAAAATTAAACGTCTCTTTTGGGAGAACCTGACTTTTGGCTACGATATCCTTTTAGCTGAAAGAGATTGGTCGCCTACTATTGATATGGAATGCCCAAAGGGAGTAACAGTAATTATGTCAGCTTTTTCCGACCTGGTTCCCCAATACTTAAAACATACATACGCACTGGGGAGTAGCCCTTGCTCCAGCATTATATCGCAACCATGTTGGGTGGGATGAAGAATCAACTCACCACGTGATACCACTAAAATCTACTCCAACTCCACAGAGACAGTATCCAATAAAACAGGAAGCGAAAAAAGAGGTCAGGGAGATCTCAGATCAACTTGAATACCAAGGTGTGATTGAAACTTGCACCTCTTCAATGAATAATCCTTTGTTTCCCGTAACCAAACCCGACAATTCATATCGTCTAGTTTTAGATTACAGACATCTGAACTCATGCACAAAAACATTTGCAGTTCAGAATGCACATAGTGCCACATTAATGAATAACATTGTGCGGAAAAAATACAAAACAACCCTAGATATCTCGAATGGATTTTTCTGCCAAAATATAGCGCCTGAGAGCAGATACTTGACAGCATTCTCAGCGCTAGGGTCCCAGCGTCAATTTTGTCGACTAGTCCAGGGATATAAAAACAGCCTAGGGTTGTTTTCCGCCAGGGTAACTGAGTTACTTCAGAATCTGGATGAAGAGGCATTGTCCTATGTAGATGATATTTATCTGACAGATGAAGACCTGGAGGAACACTTGACCAGGGTGAACACCATAATTTTGGGATTTGCCTCTGCGGGCTACAAGTTTAACTTTAAAAAATCAAAAATAGCCCATCTCAATGTCCTATTTTTAAGATATGAACTTTCAAGTGAAGGGAAAAGCTTGGCAGCCAATATTTTAGAAAAATGTGCGCTGCTCCAACCTCCGAAATCATTGAAAAATTTACAGTCCATACTGGGATTCCTAAATTTTGGCAGAACATCCATTTTGGATTACGCAGAAAGGGTTAAACCTTTCAACGACCTCATAAGACCTGATTTTTCAGTTAGGCAATGGACACAGGAACACACAGATATCCTTCGGTCCCTACAATCTGATATGATAGCATCAAAACACTTACAGACACTCGTAAATGTCTAAAATCTAGTGTTCCATATAGTTTCGGGTCAATCTGGGTACACCTACTTAACATACAATGAAGGTGAAACTGTCCCAATATTATACAAATCACATTTGTACACAAACGCTGAGATATTGGCTCAGGGGAAACGAATGATTGTCGTGACTCCAGTACCGGCCTTAGAGGCTGCTACAAAGGCAAGCGTTCCGAATGCTAAGGATTTACATCCACGATGGATACAATGGGCTAATTCTCTCACTGCATCAGATGTAGAATACAGATACGACCCAAGTCTAAAAACACAGGCATTCCTGCAATACGAACAAGAATATCCTCTCCCGAATGAAATTATGCCTCTAGATCAGTATGAATTCATAATTTACACAGACGGATCTGCTCAACCGGCCATAGGAAGTAAACAACAGTACAGCGCCGCGTGTGCGATTGTTAAAGGTCGTATGCAGGATGGCAAGTTCCATCCAACCTGTACAAAAACTCAGTCTCTCGGAGACTGCTCGACTCAGCAGAAATAAAAGCTCTGTTACTGGCACTGATTAATACGGATCGAGAACTCCCCACACTAATTGTGTGCGATTCCTTTTACTGTGTCCAGTCATCTAATGAATACCTACACTACTGGGGACAAAATGGGTTTAGAGACTCAAAAGGTGGCACAATAAAGCACAAAATGCTATGGGAACAGGTAGCTGAGTTGAAAAACAAACTACCAAGAGCTCACGTGATACACACGCTGAGTCATCAACGTGATGACGTTCACGTTGAAGGGAATTCATTGGCTGATGAAGCCGCGAAGGAGGCAGTACGAACTGCGTCCGTAGCTGCAATCACTCGTACAAAAACGAGAATAGACTGACAAATAATGGTAGCTGTCATTGCTTCACGCAAAGACAACAAAGCACTTCCGAAAGGTTTTCCACTCAAGTACTCCCACAAGTTAGATGCAAACAACGTTCCATTTACTAAGATTCCAGGAGCGGGGGATAGAGTAATACCAAACATGGATCGCAGATTAGGCTTAATTCCAGCTGCACACGAGGGTCTAGGTTCTGCGCACGCATGAGTTACGGCAACGGTTTCTCTATTGAAACAATGCTATTGGTGGCCAAGTTTAACAAAGCAGACCAAAGATTATGTCTTACAGTGCGACATCTGTCAACAGATGAAGGGCTCCACCATAACACGTCCAACGCAGACACCATTGCTACTATCAGACATACCTCTCGCTTGTGTCTATTTGGACCTCTGCGGCCCCTTACAGTCTTATGGGGCCTACAAGTAGATAATGGTTGCAGTGGATTCCTGCTCAAGATTCCTATGTTGTATGGCCTCAGCGCTCGGCTAACGCTCGAACTGTTATCAAAGATTTGCGAGACTTTATACGGACATACACAGTTGGCATATTACATTCTGACCGTAGCCCCATGTTTAGCTCTAGGGCTTACAAGGAGGCCATGGGAGGTTTGGGTGTAGCATTGCGGTACTCCTCTCCGTACCATCCTGAGGGAAATTCGGTCGTGGTTCCCCAATACTTAACCGGAAAAACCGGGACTTAAAGCAGTCATTAACAGCTAGAGTATTAGGCACAGGTGGTAGTTGGGTCAATCACTTATATGGGGTTCAGAGGGCCTTAAATAACATGCCAAGAAGCTCTCTAGGGGGTGTCACTCGTTATGAGGTCCATTTTGGGACGAGAATGTGGGTACCTGATCTTGATTGTGAAGGCACAGTGGCGGATGAAAAACCTTTTCACATCCATAAGCGTTTGGCTGTTTTACAAGAACTGAATGAATCACGGGCACTACAAAGCAATGTCCAAGTGAAAAGGTTCGCCACTGGGGAAGTCAAGTCAGTCACGGCAAGACCTGTCTTGGTCCATAAGGTTGGGGATCTGGTCAGAGAAAAGATAACGGACAAAAAAGAATTTGGACCATCATACTGAAAGCCTGTACCTTTCCTGGCAGTTGAAGGAACAAGAACTGTACTTCTGCCGCCTCTTGCCGGAAAAATGGAGAAAAGATTTGTCTCCATTGATCTGATAAAACCCCACTATGTGGCCGATACTGAATAGTAGGCCTCGTGGGCTCCTGGGTAGCTGACGCCCTCCTCTCGCTACCATTCAGGAAGTTCAGACGGAAAGTCTCATCACGTTTGTAGAGTCTCCCATAAGGAATGATGGACTATGCTATAATGCCATGGAACTTGTTCCACTTAATACTGAAAATCAAAATGAAAGACAAATTTCAATTCGACCTAACACTGATGTCTACTTAAACATGCCTCAACAAGAGCAATCTACAAGTTCAACAAAACCTGTTGAGCTACCTAAAATAGATCGAACTGCATCTGGCTATTACATCGACTTTGATACCTTTATATTGTATCCAAGTGAACCTGAAACAACGCCAGCCCCAATTTCTCGTAAACAAAAAATCAAAGACTTCTGCATTTTTCTTAAAAAGACTTACCTGGTGTCACCTTGGATAGAACTTTGGATAAGCACCGGGATACTTTTCTTTCTCTTCTGGTTAGGCTTAGTAGCTGTCTTCTGATTACTTGTTAATGGAACTTACCTTCGCCAAAGCTCTGCAGCATCAAAAGTGAACTTGCTAACATTATGGTCATAATTTTTTACACAAATCCAGTAACCCTAGAAAAGTTTCACATATCACCAATGGGAACATTGCCCTACACCACCGAAAAGTAGTTCGAAAACATTTGCACAAAAATTTTCATATTTTTCAGGGTTTAATGTTTCAGACCCGACCTCATATTACTATAAGGTTGCACCGACACCTGCACAGAAAAATATGCTGACTAACACCAAACAGATTTACTCTGCTTCCTTTATTACCCAACTGTCTGAACAGCGTTTCGACTTATGGAAAGACACTATAGACTTAAAATCAGTCTGGGGTTCTAGAGGCTGGCAAGTCCAGGGAACAGAAGCGCTATTTAGAGCATGCCTTATTCCTCAGCAGATTATATTTCTAAATGAACCTGTGCAACAGACTTCCTGCCTTGGATTAGTCAAGAACAAGGATTTAAATACACCTCGAATTCCAACACCATCACAGGCCGAGGGTAATTTTACATCACTAAAAGGGACTACATTAGATGACATCTTACAATACAATAGATCAGACCCCAGTTGGAAGGGATGGTTGGTTTGGCCCACAGACACTAACAGATGTCAAGAAAGATTCAGGGGTACAACCGAAGGGTTCAGTACCCATAGGCCAGACCCACGCTATGTACAAAGAACACATCCGGGGGTGGTGACATCATACAGTGTTGGGAAGTTATGCCTCGATTGGCTAAAGACCTCAACACTACCACAGGTGAGACAACACTTATCCTTACTTACAGAGGATGTGGACCTACGGGATTTTTTATTAGGTCCCAGAAAGCCACATCAGAAACGTTTCTATTATGCTGTCTATAATGAAATTTGGAAAATCTCCCAACAGGAAGCAGTGGAGAGACTTTCAGAAATAGATCGGATTAACTTAGAAAAGGCGTTAGCTGTAGTTGACAATGGCATGACTACGTTAACTTCCAGGATTTATTCACTGGGCAACATTGTATCTTCTATTATTGATGTACTAGAACAAGATTTGTCCATACTACAGCACGGACAGTCACAATTACGTTCTATTATTTTATTGAGCTGGACGCTGCAATCATTGCGCGCAGGTTATGTGCCATGGCATTTTATCAACAGTACGTCACTGTTTTCTAACGGAAAAACAGATGAAAATGGCACAGAGGTGAGCAAAATATATAATGCTGCGTATTGAAAAACTGGACAGACTACCTTTTACTGTGGCAGAATCGCCGTCCACAGAGTGGCTAATCCATGACCAATAACTTTACCTGTCACAACTTTCCAGTTTCAGTATTGCCTAGAACAACAACAGGCGGAAGGTATGAAGAAATGGGTAGCGAATATATCAAGGAATCTTGGGAATTACCGTACAGATTTCGATGCAGGAGTGGGGATCGAGAAGTGTTTCTAAGCTGTACAAACTGCGAGAACGCTTTGAGTGGATCTCTCATATGCCAGGATATTATGTTGCACGGGGCCTGCAATGGTTCGGTAGCAAACCTATCCTGCCACTTGAGGGGTACCCCAGCAGCTGTGATTACTCCGGTATTCAAGCTACTTTCAAATGGGAGTTACTTGATGCTGAACGATCAAGGTTGTTGTGGCATGCTTCCGGGCATCGCATATCTGGTAACCGGGAGCTCCAGGGTTACTTGCTGTATGCAAGTATTGTTTCCACCGACACATGCAGTCAGGGAAGCGTCGTTATGGCCTTCACTAAATGTTTCTCTTATACGGTTTGATACTCTGAGCAGAATGAAATCCATGCTTCTACAGAAAACCGAGCCCTTAACCTCCGCCCCGGAGACTTTTGATCTCCAGATCGCAAGGTCATCAGCCGGGATACAGGCACTCATAAGTACGAACTGCCCCTTCCATTTCACAGAAATGGTAAATCGTATCTTTAACATGTCTGATACGACGGGTATAGTACACCTATTTAAGACCATAGGTTCGGACTGTCTAGCACCTTTCAGACGGTCCTCAGAGTTATACCAAACTTTATACACTCTGTCTTTGGAAGCATTTTTGGAGGACTTCCGCTGATCCTGTTTCTAATAGCAGGTATCCTGATTGTAATTTTTCTGCTACGCAATGGACATCCCAGTCACCAAGGAGATGGAAAAACCACTCCTGGAGCGCAAATACTGTGATCGCATGGTACAACATCTGGGCACACCTCGCCTACGGGAACGGAGTGCATCTTGGTTCCTGTCATTTAGACCAGTCTGGATGGACTGCATCTTACCTGTTCTCTGATGCCTGTTCTGCGGAGAAGAATGTGTGTTGGATCTCTGTCTGACACTTCCATCAGTTGCGCAACCGGCTATTGATGCACTACTGGACCCGATAATGGCCCATGTTCTGCAGTGTCCCCAGCGTATTCCAATGTTGATGGCGGCATTCTTCGAGCCTCCTCAGGACGTTTCTGCCCCTGTAGGAATAGATATCGGCTCCTCCACTGACAACAAGGTACTGGATGGAGCACAGGCTGACCCTGCATCGACTGCTGGCAGTACGGAAGATCATCTGTGCTCAATTGACGTACTCTGCAAGGTGTTACAGGGACCGTCATCTGCGGAGGCAGGCAACAGCAATGTTGCGCCTACCAGCCAGGACACATAAATATTTGGCTCATTGTGTGCTGGGAATTTTTTTAATTTTTTTTGTTTATTTTTTTAATCAAACTCCAAATTGGAACTCCCAAAAAATTGACACTTTTTATGACCTGCATGGCTTTCCGATGCTTGTAGTTGTTCGAACTATATATGCGGACATATTAGGGCTATGGCTTTAGAGACAATTTTTTTGTTTAGCACTTGTTAGTTTTTAAACATTTTTAGAATTTTTTTTGCTGAACTTTGGGTTTTACTGCATATGTTTGCGTACCAGTACCTAGACAGGTAGTACGTTGAAATTAGATTGTCATCCAGTCGGATGAGGAGTGGGTGTTATATTCCATATAGGTAACCTAATATAGGCTCGGGTAACATCCCAACCTTTCACCTATATTCCTCCCTACACTACATACATAACGGGCTGCTAGGACTGACCCTTTTCCTAGTTACAGTACTGCTTACAGAACGTGGGGTTTTCCCTGAACAATAGCCTCATACATTATGCATGAGGATCCTTGGATTCTTGGAAACTCAGCAGGTCTATTATCTCCTGCATAATAACTATGTACAAGGTTCATTCCAGACGTCCTCCTTAGTCCAACAGTGGCACAGCAAGGTAAAACCCCTGGGGATACCTTCGGGTATCTAAACATCACATCTAGCTGAGATAGTCAGAGGAGATCACAACTTCCATGCCGACACACTGACGCCAGACGCTGAGGTTCCTGCATGCAGATACTCCAGCTTGCAGTGGTCTAACATCCCTTGCGGGGGGTCCAACCCGAGACCAGGAGGGGGTCCCACAGTCTCTCATTTCAGGTAATGGGGTTGACTCTATCCTAGAGGTATTCTTGTTTTTTTTGTTTACTTTATTTATTGCATTTTCAAGCAAACAGACATTCAAGACTACAGAACAAACAAACATCGGAGAGAGATTGCATATTACATATTGAATAAGGGATGCAAGGGCCAGATCATAGGATGTGATGATACCATCATTTGTTTGTTGTACAATGGCCCAAGCTTCAGAATCACATGTTAGCATTGATTTCTACTAGTCTGATCACATTACATCTACCTTTGGCTATTATACCTAATAATGCATGGAACATAAAGCAATGTGGAAAGTTTTATCTGTCCCGCGCCCATGTTGCCTTGTATATCTGCTCATTCCTCCTCATTCATGCTTAGGCATATACGACTATACAGTATATCATTCAGTAGTGTTCTTTAAGTACTCCATCAATGGCTCCCATATGTCTCTGGGTCAGGAGGACGCTGGCAGGAGATCGGCGTATGTCGTAAGTTGGTCTCTGCAGTATATGAAGTCGGAGAGCCATTCTTTAAACTTAGGAGCCATCCTAGAGGTATTCTTGGCTTAACACCTACATACATGCTAGATACACTCGGGTACATCTAGTTAGGGCAGCATCGTAGGAGTATGCATTTTATTGTCATGTATTTTATATACTTGCCTATATTCATGAGTATAGCAAAATGGTAGAAATCTACCATCCTTTTACTTTCCTAGTGCTTCTAATCATTTATATCTGTTACTGTCTAATGGTTGTTTCAGCACACCTATTTTATTGAACGACTGTTCAATATATACTTATTGAAAAATGTCCATACCGTTTATTCTGTGTATCTCCCTGAGACTAAGTGAGCACGAGTGACTGAGCGAAAAGTAGTACGCTGTTTCCATGGTCCTGAGGGGTCAGGGTTGTCATGTTCGATAGTTGCCAAGAACTTTTCTCTCCTTGGTAAGAGGAGCTTCTAGTGGCACTGTGAGCTAGCTGGTATACAGGTCAACATACCCAGTGGGGGTGTCTGGCATCAGTTTGGACACCAAGCCTGCAGTGTATGTTGTCTAAACACGCAGATCCTGTATAGGTTGTTATAGGAACTACACGACAGTGCTGCGTCTGTTTCATATTGCAAGAGGGTGCGTTCTATGCAAGTTATATCAGCGTCCAGTAGCTTATAGACGTTCCAAGCCACCCCCAAGCAGCGGCCACTGTGTTCTTCAATAGCAGCATGTAATAAGGGGCAAAATGGGGGGGTATACCAGCGCTGCTGGTTGCAAGCACCTTGTCAGAACGGGGGGGGGCATTGTGCATGTTAGCTGAAGGCACTGTGGGTTGTGATCTGAATGAGTGCGATCCAGGTAGTCCATAGATGTTACGAAGGGCACTAGAGATTCTGTGCCAACAAATCGGTGGAGCCTCACATGGAGTTGATGTGGTGAAGAATAAAAAGAGTATACTTTGGTGTGGGCATTTCGCTGTCTCCAGATGTCTACCATGTGCCAGTGCCTCAGCCAGTCGCGTAACGCATGTACATTGAAGGTGGCTGGGGTGCTGAATAATTAAAGGGATCTGTCAAGTTTGGTGTTAAGAACACAATGAAAGTGTCCACCCAATAGACAGGGAATTCCGCTCTAACAAGAGAGTGTTCTCGACAGCTGTCGGAGGAACCGTGGTTGCTTTGTGTTGGGAGCGTATATGCTACCATGAGGATGTGGTGGCCATCAAGGCGACCTTTAACAAAGACGTAGCGGCCTTTGCTGTCGGTCACAACCTCTTCATTGGAAAAGGACACCCCAGGTCCGATCCATAGCAGGACCCTGCGGGCATAGGAGAAGTTAGTAGCATAGACGTGCCCACGCCAGCGACGCTGGAGTTTGTTCGCATCAGCTAGGGTTAAGTGAGTTTGCTGTATCATCACTACTAGTACGGAGCGGTGCTTAAGGTAAGCATAAACAGCGTATCGACGTGAGGGTGTGTGCATGCCCCGCACACTCCAGGTCATAAAGGTGGTGTGTGCCATGGCAGTGGTGTGAGTGCATGGGAAGAACTGTCAGCCTGAGTGACATCAGTGACCAAGCTTGTGATTATAGTGGGGAGGTATAGCGGGAGCGTTGGGGTAGAGCCTGAGGGGGCATAGGGGCAGCGCCATTTTGAGAGGGGAAAGAAAATGGTTTGTAGACTTTGAATACTAATGGGCAGTCAAACAATGGGTCTACCCGCCGAAACTTTTGAAAATCTTAATGAAGATACAGCAGTAAAACTTAAGACTGAAGGTCTCGTCCGTGAGAGGTGTAGCGGGTAAGGGCATTGTACCCCATACCATGTTGATGTGTGTGTTTGGCTGATGGAGGAGGTTTATAGAGGGGATAGTGTGCCCCAGTGCGCGTGCGATGTAGGCACTAGCGTAGTAATAAGGAGTGAGCATCAGGAGCGAAGTGACAGCCAGCAATAGTAACAATAGCAAGCAGTGTAACAGAAGCAAACATATTTGGTTGCCATGTCAATCGATGAATCAGGGGAATTGTAAGCGCACTACTCACCCGTGAGGGTCTCAAGGCGCTGGGGGGGGAGCATAATGTGCCCGTGAGGGTGGTTCAAACAATGCCATCAGCCATTTGCGGGGTGACCTCCAAAGGTGCCAGCGCTTCAGTGTCTACAGGCCAAGTATCAATGGAATTGCCACTACAGATTGGAGAGCCTGTCTTCTTTCGTCTATGACCTACTCCAGACCACTATGGGTCTGGGAGGCCGTCCCTTTGCCCTGCATCTTCTGTAGCAACGTCCATCCACAGGCCTGCTGGCGCCAGACTCGCCTCCCACAGAGTCCAGAAGGTTCCAGACAATCCCAAGCGGCTACTGGTGAGTTGAAAAAACGAGTTTTACCATCTGTTACTACTCGTAATCGTGCCAGGAAGAGCAGTGAATATTTCAAATTCAGGTCAGGCAGGCGACATTTTACAGCTGGGAAGGAGGCTCTGTGACGTTGTACTGTTGCTGTGTAGTCCGGGAATAGCATGACGTGGGTCCCTACCACCATGATTTAGTTGAGTTTCATGGCTTTGCATAAAATGATGTCTCTATCACGGTAATGGAGAAGACGAATTAGCATCGGTATGGGACTGGAGCCTGGTGGACACCTCTGCGTCGGGACACAGTGTGTGCGTTCTATCAAGAAAAACTGTCTGAGGGAGTCTGGCAGAAGTGGGTTTCTCCGCCAATTATCTAGATAGGCAATAGGGTCACTTCCCTCAACTCCTTCCCGCGTGAGCAGCCCTCAGCGTCCTCAATTGGCTTCAAGGGTGTGCTGGCGGTTCATTAACAATTGGACTGACAACACCATTTCTCTGTCAGTGGTAGTTCGGCTATAGTTTGCTCTGCGTTGCGCACTTTGTCTGCCAGTTTACGATGATCGGCATGGAGCAGATTAAGGTCTGTGGTTATGCTCTCAATCTTGTTTCCAATGAGACTCGAGTGCTCTCCAGCGTTGTGCAGGTCTTTTCCACCGCGTTCAGTACCATTCACTACCAGTGATGTGGGGTGATCATGGGTGTCTGCGGGGTCGTTGCAGCAGACCAAGGTAATGCATCTGCCTGCCTCTTTGCTGATTGGGTGGTGGCCCATCGTGAGAGAGAGATGTACCCCACCTTCCTGGATCCAAATGTGGCTTCAATTAGTAGAGAGTTTGTGAGGTGGGCCTGGTTTTCAGCACCTGGAGGTCCACCAAGACTTCAGCACAAGCAGCCCAGTTACTCTCCTCAGAGCAGGTCGCAATGAGGCAATGAGCAGGCAGGCTAGCAGCCGCCGTGTAGAATTTGTAGGTTATCCCCTTTCCTCAGCCAAGCATTTGAAGGCGTTAATATGCCCTTGACCAGGGCAAGAAGATGAGATTTTTCACTAAAGGCAAAGGGGCCGACTAGGTCGTTTTGTTAATTGCACCCCAGGGGACCAGGGTGTATTTGGCAGGGAGGAGCAGTGCTTGATAGATTAATTATATGGTGTGAGGCACGTACAGTGGGCCTGCTTGCTAGGACACCGGATGCGTGTAGAGGCGCTGCACCATGATCAGCCCAGGCGCACCCCCCGGCGCCATCCCCCAGGACTTTTCAGCAATTCCCCCGTAGGTGGCATCACAGCCACCGGCCCAGGTGCAAAACCAGGGTTACATCGTGTTGGTTTTGGGTGCAGGGAGCGATACAGCAGGCGAGCGAGGTTCAGCACATACCACCCCCTCTCTGCAGCGCTGCCTGGATCCGCAGCAATTATCTGTGTGGTGAGGTGGGTAGTTGCGGCCTGTAGGAGGCTGGCTTAGTATATAATGCACAATTAAAGAAGTGATGCGCCTTGCACTAATCCAGGCAACCCTTATGGTGATGGTGATTTAAATGGCCTTTGATAACCTTAAAAGCTCTCAAAGGGGTAGCTGTGGAGAGCAGCCTTCAGGTTTATCTTGAAGGAGTGAAAAGCATCATGTTTTACCCCATTTAATCAAGAGTGCAGATTAGATGAGAAAGAACCACGCAGGGTTTATGAAAAATAATTCTATTTATTACCAGAACACAATCACTATCACTTGGTATATCTCCTATCTGAAGATATTAATAATACACATAGGAATACTTTAAAGAAATCAGTTTAGTACCACAAATATACACTGGTCTCCAGGGAGAGATCAAACCATATACTAAACAAGTGGAATGCAAACTGCAAAGGAGAGCGGGACTTGGACCAAAGGACTTAGAAGAGCTTGGAGAACCAGGAACGACCCTAAGTAAGTAGCCAGGAACCCCAAGGAGGCTGTGTGCAGAGTGGAAACACAGCCCTGTGTCCAATAGAATTCAATGGAGAAGTCGCGATTTCAGTTTTAAAGAAAAAGGACCCTTCCCAGAGGACCCCAAAGAAACACTTTTGAGGATGAAAGGTTGGAAGCGACCCCACCTGTGGATGCCCCAGGAACCAGCTTACCTGCACCAGGGAAGTTGGGTGCATAGGGGTGAAATGACGTCTGAACCTTTCGTAGACGACAATGGGCGACTCAGGAAGAAAGGCCTCTGAAGAAGTCCGTGAAGAAGTCCGGTGGAATCCAAGGGTGGGTTCTTGAAGAGGCGAACCTGCAAGCAGAGGGGACAGAGTCTATGCCACTCGGGAAGGACCAGAAGGCACCGAAGCACAATGCCCACCCTTGTCAGGAAGTTCAGAAGAGTTCACAAAGACCTTGCCACTGCAGCTGTGGGGAACCGGCGATGCTGAGGAAGACCAGGAGTCATACACGAGCTGTCCCACGTCAGATGTTGGTGTCTGGCGGGAGCACCAAAAAGCCCTGGCAGCCGCAACTGCTGTGGAAGACGAAAAGATGCAATTGTTGGGACCAGCAAGGTCAAGGCACTCACCACGTGCAGGAGAGTCAGAGCAAGCCCCGAGTAAGCAAGGGAGCCCATCAAAGCAGAAGAAGATCGCCGAGAGGACCCACAGGCGGAAGGCACAGGAGTCACAAGAGGACCTCAGGCAGCTTACCAAAGATGGAGGCCCACAATGCAGGAGATGCAGGGAGGATGCTGTTCTTCGAGGGATGAGGTGCTGGAGGCTGAAGCTTCTTGTAGCCTGAAGATCTCTGGAGTGCAGAGCCAACAAGCGTTTGCAACAAGTCGACGCAGTGCACAGGGGTTTGGACCAAGAGACTCTGATGAGGGATACTGTCCTCCAAATTGCAGGCAAGACAGGTCAGGCCTCTGGGGAGCCACAGATCCACCACTTGTGTTGCTGAGCCTCGGGAAGTCTGTAGGACGACAGGAGCAGCAGACCTGTCAGCTTAGATGCGGTGTCTGCAGATGGAGGGGAGTGACTCATTCACTCCAAGGGAGATTACTTCCGATGTCTTTGATGCCAACAGGTCCCTGGAGAGCCTGAGAGAAGCACAGACACAGATGAGGCAGAATACTTGCAGAACAGTGTGACCAGGAGCAGCAGGAGTCTTTCTTGATGCAGTCTCGGTTCCAGGCGAAGTCCAACTGTCCAGACTCAGAGATGAGTTTTGTTCCACGATGAATCTGAGGACCCACCCACTGGGGATCCCTTAAATCCCCATGGAAAGGGTTGGAAGGACTCAGGGATCCCTCACAGAGGAGGGGCTGGACAGAGGAGAGGATACTCCCCTGTCCTTTTTCCAGTTTCATGCCAGAGTAGGAACCAGGGGTTCCTGAACTGGCTCAAACCGGTGTATGAAATGAGGGCACCAAATTGCCCTTTAATGCAGTCTGGTGGCGCTGGAAAGTGCCCCCAACCCAATGCACTAAGTCCTATTTGGGAGGTGGTCACACCTTCCTGTTGCAGGAAATCTATTGTTCTAACTTCCCCTGCTTGAGCTCAGCTCAGCAGCAGGAGGGCAGAACAGTGTCTGTGGTCGGCAGCAGCACTAGCTTGCTGTCAGACCCTGAAAGGCTGTAACCGGGAGAACAGGGGGCTCCTCTAAGAAGCTCCCCGGTACATGGGATCATACCTCCAACACCGGGATCGGTGTTGGGGTATGATTCCAATGTGTTTAGTACTAAACATGACCAGGTTCGACGCAGCTATTATATAGTTAGGCATCTCGTAATGACTGATGTCCACTATATGTCTTAAAATGGCTGACCAAACTTACAATGCCTGGAGAATCGACTCCGTTTGTAGGGGTGTTCTGCTCATGCAGGGGCACCCTTACACTTATAATCAAGAACCCTGCCATCAGGACAGAAGGGCCTACCATAGGGGTGACTTATAGGTTTTAAGTAATGTGACCTCAGTTATAAGAAAAACTATATCTGCCATGAGAGGTGCAAGAACCATCTCGCACAGTCTGAAATGGCAGGCCTGTTGTCAGAGTTTAAGTGAACTCCCATGGGTGGAACAATACATTCTGCAGCCCATGGAAGACCCTTGGTGTACCTATGCCCTGGGTACCTTAGTACTATTACCAGGGACTTAAAAAGGTACACCAGTAGCCAATTGTGGAGATACCAAAGAAGTTACCAAAGCCATTTTGGGAGAGAGAGCACAGATGATGAGGTCCTGGTTAGTAGGATCCCAGCAAACTACAGTCAAAACATACTGATACCAGGCAAAAAGTGGGGGCAACCATAAAAGAAAGATCCTGCTTTCCTACAGAATGCTAGGATATGAACATGTTGAGTCCCTTATTTACATTCCATTGGATGAAATATCTGGGTTCCGTGGGCAAAATAGGCGGATGCCTCTCAAACCTTTCCTCACCAGGGGATGTTGTACAACTGGATAAACACCAACCGGTGTCTGGCCTGTCGAAATTGCTGACCTCAAGGTATTGATAAATCTATAACCAAGTCCTTCCAATAAATACCAGGGAAACCAGGAAATTCAAGATGTGGACAATGTCTGTCCTCACGGGGTCCAGATGTCGTTGATGACACCAGGCCAGCCATCTAGACTTGTAGCGTTTGATGGTACTGTCAGCCTAAGCTCTCGAGAGGAGGGATGCAGCCTGACGTGAAAGGCCTGGGACTTTCCAATGTTCCCTGTAATCCTCCAGGCCATAAGCGAAAGAGACCCCTGCAGGACTAGATGGTGAGAATTCTCCTCCGGATCCTTGAGAAGATCCAGAAATAGGGTTAGAAGGATTGGAAAGTTCCAGAAGAACCGGATACCAGCTTGAGATTTCCACATCAGAGTCAGCAGGATGATGTTTGCCTCCTGCCTCCGTACCTGAGCCAAGAGGCATATGATCATCGCAAATGGAAGGAAGGCGTAGCCCTGTTCGGGTTTCCAGTCCTGTAGGAAGGCATCCATGGCCGTTGCCTCCGGGTCCGGACCCCAACTGTAATATCTCAGAAGTTGATGATCCGAGCGGGAGGCAAGTAGTTCCACGGACAACGAGCCCCATCTGTTGCGGAGGGCCTGAAACACAGAGGGGTGCAAGCGCCAGAGGCTCAAGTACTGAAGATGATGGGAGTGCCAATCTGCCACCTGATTGGCCACCCCTGGGAGATGTTCTGCCTCACCAGACCTGAATCTCTGCGCAGAAGTCCCAGAAGCTGCGAGCGAGATCCGAGAGGTTCCTGGAGCAGGTACCTCCGAGCTGATTTATGTAGCGCACCGCTGCCACGTTGTCCATCTTGAGAAGGACTCAGCACTGCGCCCGGTCCTTGGTCCAGCACCAGACAGCAAACCACCCTGTTAAGAGTTCAAGGCTGTTGATGTGCATGGATATTTCTTGTAGGGACCATCCCCACATCTCGCCCCCGCCTGTGCTGCTGGCATCCGACTCTATGACCAGATTCGTCAGGGAGCTGAAAATCGCCCAGCCATTCTATGCCTCCATATGAGCCAGCCACCACTGGATCTCCTCCTGAGCCTCCTCTGAGAGAGGAACCACTTGGGATTATGTGAGGCCCTTCCGGAGGTGAAACGCTTTTAATCGTTGAAGGACCCGATAGTGAAGGGGACCCAGGAAAATGGCCTGCATGGAGGACAACAGCAGTCCCACCACCTGTGCAATCTGTCTCAGGGAGGTGGAGGGTCGCGCCGCAAGGTGGTGCAGCTCATGCTTGATCTTGGTCAATTTCTGGGAGGGAAGACAGAGGGTGGCTCTGACCTAGTCCACCACAAAGCCCAGGAACACCAGGGACTGAGAGGGAACGAGGACCAACTTCTCTTGGTTGATGATGAAACCTAGTGACTCCAGGAGAGATACTGCTGTCTGCAGATGCATAGACAGGGTCCGCAGACATTGGCCCATGAGGAGGATGTCATCCAGGTATATCATTAGATGGATGCCCTGAGCCCTCAGGAACTCCACCACTGGGAGCATTACTTTGGTGAAGCACCACAGGGTGGATGACAGGCCAAAGGGTAACACTGTGAATTCGAACGTGTCCCCTCGCCACTGAAACTGGAGAAAACGCCAGTGAGGGGGTAAGATCAGGATCGTCGAATAGGCATCATTTAGGTTTAGGCGTTCCATCCAATGGTTGTGCTGAAGGATGTCCCTGAGTAGGTGAAGTTCTACAGCTGGAAATGGCAGTAAATCAACTACTTGTTGAACTGCTTCAGGTTAATTAGGGGCCACTGACCTCTGTCCCGTCTGTCTACCACAAAGAGAAAGTCCCCGGGTGTGGGATCAAATGTACTTTGCCCCTTTGCGCAGAAGTTCTGTCACCTCTGTGTCCACTAGCTCTGCATGCGCGAAGGAGAAAAACAAAGGGATAGGGGGCCTCTCGTGGACGGGGCAGCTGTAAAACACTCTCTGGAAACCACATACTGAATGCAGGACCCAGACGTTGAAGGTGAGGGACTCCAAGTTGTGAACAAAGCTCTGCTATTCGGAGATGCCCCTCTGCTCTGGTCTCCAGAATGGGAGCCCACCGAACTGGGTGCCGCCCCGGCTCCTAAAACCGTGGTAAAAAACTTAGGCGTACTCCTGGACCAAAAACTTACAATGAAGGAGCACGTCATTACCACCGTAGGCTCATGCTTCCATACGCTAAGCTTTTTACGGAGGGTTTTCCTTCTTCTCCCTCTGAATATGCGTAAAACACTCCTCCAAGCATTAGTAATTAGCCGCCTAGACTATTGCAATGCTCTTCTGATTTCAGCTAAAGAGTCCTCCTTTGATAGATTTCAGGTGGTTCAAAACACAGCGGCCTGCCTTGTCTCCAACTCTCCCCCTAGGACCGCCTCTTTCCCCCTACTTCAAGGATTACACTGGTTGCCAATCCGCAAGCGGATCAGATTAAAAATCTGCTGCATTGTGCACAAAGCACTAAATGGCAATGGCCCCAGCTACCGTACAGATAGGCTTACCCGTTACCAGCCTTCCAGAACACTCCGTTCAGGCTCTAAGTCGCTACTTTGGGAACCTCGTGTTAAGAAATCCCGCACAGGTGGGAAAGCCATTTATTACCTAGCCCCCTCCTACTGGAATCAACTTCCCAGCCACATTGGGAAATGCCCAGACTATTTTTATTCCGAAAACCCCTAAGAAACTGAGCTCTTCTGAAATCTCTTCGGGTTCCTAACTGTTGCACTTCCGTAGCGCGGAGGTACCCCTCCGGGGTGATTCGGGCGCTTTATAATTTATAAACTAAACTAAATGGTCTCTCTCCCGCTGCACAAAGGGTTCTATATATAGGGCGAAGAGGAGGGAAGAGAGAGGGCAGCCCTGTCTAGTACCCCGTCATGCGGGGAAGTTGTCGAAGCCGTGCCCAATCACCCTCACCACAGCCGTTGGAGACCTATAGCTACTCAGGACCCCGGCTCGAAAGCATTCCCCCAGCCCAATGTGTGCTAACGTTGCGTCCAGAAATGGCCAGTGAACCCGATCAAACGCTTTCTCAGCGTCAACCGAGAGTAGCATGCTAGACCCCTTCCTACGATGTGCTTTGCAGATGATATGTAGTAGCCGTCTGGTATTGTCCGCACACTGTCTCTGTGGTACAAACCCAGCCTAGTCCGCGCCTATCAGTCCCTGCATAAAGGGATTCAAACGGGCAGCCAAGATGCCCGTAAATAACTTTACGTCTGCGTTCAGGAGTGAGATAGGGCGATAGTTAGCGCAAAAGCATCTGTCCTTTCCGGGTTTGGGGATGACAACTATCGCTGCTTCTTGCATCGAGGGCGGGAGGTTAGCCGTGCGTGCAATATCATTAAAGAGTTGTGTGAGAATTGGGGCTAGGTCTGAGCAGAAGGTTTTATAGAACCCCAAGGAAAAGCCGTCCAGGGATTTCAGAGCTTTCTGTCTAGAAATAGCAGAGATGACCTCTTCAATGCGGATGGGGTCATCCAGGGAGGCCGCTTGAGATTCAGTCAGGCTTGTAGTCGCCGCTGAACATAGATAATGAGAAGGGGCATCAGGAGGGGAAGTCTGCTCGGGATATAGAAGTATATATACTAATATATAAAGAGCGCCGCTATCTGGGTGTCTCCTTTTATCTCCTCTCCGTCTCTGGATAGGAAGGAGTCCACTCTGGTTGACTGTCTCTGGGCTTGAAGTCTGGTCACAAGGTGCCTTCCGCATTTATTCCTGTTTATGTAAAAAGAGTGTTTTAGCCAGAGAATCGAGTACTCTGCCGTATCCAGGTCTAGGCTCGCCAATTGTTTCCGCGCGTTCTCCAACTGATGCCAAATCCTGGGGGCTCCTGCGCGCGATGGTGCATATGTTCTAATTCTCGGACCTGCTCTTGGAGTTCTGCCCTTTTTGCCTTGTGTTGGCAATTTTCGGCTGCCCCGATGGCTATGATTTCCTCTCTGATAACCGCCTTTAAGGCGTCCCATTGGGTAGATGTGGAAATGTCTGGAGTGTCGTTGAGCTGAATATAATCGCGTATCGCCTTTTGGATCTGCGTGACCACCTTCGATCTTTGCAACAGAGTGACTTGGAGTCTCCATTGTCGCCTCATTTCCCTCTGTTTAGGATTATGTAGCTCCAATATTAGAGCTGAGTGGTCTGAGTGAGATCTGGGTCCGATCTCCACCGAACGTGTGAGTTGCTGTACGTCTTGGGTCCCCAGAAAGTAGTCCAGGCGGCCATATGACTTATGAGCATGTGAGAAAAAGGTATAGTCCCGGGTTTGAGGATGTGATACCCTCCAGAGGTCAATCAATCCCACCTCCCTCAGCCAATCTAGTCCCTCCTCTGTCAGGGCCCCAGTCCCTCCTTCTCTGGAACCAGAACGATCTAGGTTATTATTGAGGACTACGTAAGGTCACCTCCTATTAAGACTAGGCAGTCTTGAGATGTGAGGGTCTCCTCTAGGGCAGTTCGGATGAATTGCTCCTGCCCCTCATTGGGTGCGTACAGTGATTCCAGGGCTCCCAAATGTATTTGGTATACCAGGAGGCGGCCTTTAAGATCAAAAGTTTAGGTCCAATTGTTCCCCGAAACTTACGGGCGAAGAGTATTGCCACACCTGCTGCCTTACGCCCTGTGGAGGAGAAGTATTGGTGTGGGAATGCCTTAGATTTGAGCCTGTGGGAGTCCCTTGCTAAGAAATGGGTCTCCTGAAGGAGACAGATGTCAGCCTCAGTATGTTCTAAATATCATAGGACGGCCCTCCTTTTGACCGGATTGTTCAGTCCTTTCACGCTGAGGGAGAGTACCTTCATGTGGTCACCGGGCGTCATGATATGATTGTGCTATCATGCAGAGTGTCTCCCTATTATTCTTCTGGTCAGGAAAGTGTGCTACTGTATGTGTTGAACCCTTACGACGCGCAATAATGTGTAGATTAGCTACGACTTAGTCTATTTCCTAAGCGGTTTGTGTTATTGTGGATTGGTACTTATCAACCATTAACAATTGAACAAAAACACCAACAAAGACTCTGGAATGGGTGGGGCCTCGAGTTCCGTCCCTGCCACTCCCTGAGTAAGACAAAAGATGGGGTCCATGTTGGCTAATATCATTTATGAGGGTTCCCTCCCCTACTCGGTCTCGGATGGCTTCTGTCGTGTATCTTCACTGGCTACCGTCTAGCCTCAGCCTCTTTGTCTGTGTGGTCATGTGTCGGATCTCCCGCCAGGCTCTCCAACACTGCCTTTCTCTCTTTGGCTATTGTAGTGGAGTCTGGCTTAGCTAGGCCCTGTGGTCTCCTCCTCCATCTCGAACGTCTACTAGGCCCAGACTTCGATCTCATGTTGTTTCCAGGGAGTCTCTTGGGAGGGGGTCTATCTGGAGAAGGTCACAAGCTGCTTTAAAGGAACGCAGTTGGTTCGCCTTTCCTTCCCAACTGAAGATTAGTCGGAAAGGGTAGCCCCATGAGTATGAGGTATTGTGTTCTCTAAGATAGGCAGTCACAGGGCGGAACTCCCTCCTTTTCTGCAGAGTGATCACCGAGAGGTCCTGAAAGAGTTGGAGTGAGTGGCCACGAAAGTGCACCGGGTTGGTGTCTCTTGCCTTCCGAAGAATGCACTCCTTCAGGGGAAAGCTGTGAATGCATGCTAGAATGTCCGGAGGGGGCAAATGTGCAGCTTTGGATAGGCCCACTCGATGGACTCTGTCCAATCTGATGTCAGAGGCCTGCATGTCTCACAGGATCTGTGCAAAAAGCTCTGTCACTTATTCCTCCACATTTCCTTCCTCTGTGGCCATTGGTACATTCTGAATTCGGATGTTGTTATGTCTTGATCTGTTTTCGAGATCCTCGGCGTGATCCCGCAGGTCTATCTGTTGGTCCGTGAGGCGAATGAGTTCCTGTCTGAGCTGCTCGATTTCTTCGTCTCTGGTGATCTTGTGGTTCTCTAGGGCATCCACCCTGTCCCCTATTTCCGACATCTCTTTCCGTACCCTTTGTAGATCTTGCGCCAAGTCCCTCTTGATCGACTTTAAGTCCTCCCTCAAAGATGAGAACAGGGTCTCCATGTATGACCTGGTGACCGATGCATCCCTCCATCATCATCATCGATCTGGGGCGGGGGGCCGCCGGAGGGTCCGGGGAGTTCCGTTGAGGGGAGGTAGGTTGCTTGATGAGCATATCTTTCACGGAGCCTTTGGGACGAGAATCCTGCTGCTCGCTCCTGGTTTGGATGCTGATTGCTTGGTTGGGCCCGTCACACCCCGTGTGTTGTTTCCCCTCGTTCAGCACCCCTCGCGGGTTTTTCGTTCTCCAGGAGGGCCTCCCAGCGTTCGCGCTCCACGGACGCTACGGGTCTGCCCCAAAGGCCAAGACGGAGCAGACACGAGGCATCCCCTATTGCCACAGCCCTGCCAGCCGGCCCGCCCATCTCAGGAGCCCCCTCGCCCCAGCCGGGAAGTTGCCATCCAGCCGGCCCTCCATCTGCTGTGCTTCTCTGTCCTCCGGGTGGGCCAGGAAGGGACTCAAGCCGCCTCCGCCCCCTCCTCCAGTTCCAGGTGCTCTTGGAGTTCGATAGCCGCCCTCCTAGGTCTCTCACCTGCTGGGCCTCCGATGTCGAGCTCCCGTGCTCGAGGCGTGCTCCTTTCTCCGACCGGCCTCACTCCGCTGCTTCTCCGTGTCTTCCAATTGGGCCGGGAAGGGTCACGGGTCGCCCTCGCCTTTTCCCTCAGTGCCGGGCTCTCTCTTAGCTCGCGGGCTGCCCTCGCCGAGGCCTCTCACCGTCCAGGCCTCCGGGGTCGGGTGCCCGCTCTCACCGTGTGCTCTTTGCTTTGGGGCCACCGATACAAATCGGATCCCCCGAAAACGCCTCTGGAGTCCCTGTGGCTCTGACACCTCAAGCACCTCCTCCTGATAAGCTGGATACACAGGGGTTATGCTGCTTTACCGAGGCCGGAGCGGAGGGACCGTATTTTGCGTCCGCTTACTCTGCCATGTTGGCCATGCCCCTCCGCCATCTTGGCCACGCCCCCGCAATACCACCTTATGGGGATGTAGGTTGCAGTGTCTTCCTCCACATATGTTTCCTCAACATCACTCATCCAACTATCCATCTTACATGTTATACCAACAGGAACGGGCTAGAAATGGCACCTAGGCTCCATCATAGTAAAGAATACAAATATTTGGGCATGCATATAGACAGTAAAGGATCATTCAAATCTCACTTTAGCTATATGAACAGCAAAGGCTCTAGCTTAATGATTTCTCTTTCAGCTGTTGCTCAGACCCTGATAGGACCAAGTCTTGACCCCCTTCTGCAGGTGATGAAAGCAAAGGTCAACCCTGCATTAACTTACGGGAGTGAAATTACCCTGAGGAGAGAGGCCACCATGACAGATAAACTCATCATCAGAACTAACAAAGCGCTTCTTCGCCTACCAAAAAGAGCATGGCAAGCACAAATAATACTTGAGTTCAGCATCATAAGACTGCACTGGGCCAGAGGCAGCTGCTTTCTAAACTTCTGTCACAGGCTTCGGCCTGCACTGTAAGACGCCATGCATGGCCTCATCTGGTGAGAATTAGCGGATGCAGGTCCAACTTCGTCCTACAGGCAACACCTCGAAGACAAACTAAAAGAATTTTAACTTGCCGAGGTCTGGGGCATGCATCTCTCACCGGGTCTCCAAAAAACTAACGGCAACCACAGCAAAAAAACTCTTCAAACTGGAGAACATGGCAGCACTGAGCAAGCACTCCCATGCATGATCAGTAATCAATTCCTACTCTTCCAGTAAACAGCAGAACTACATTTCTTGCACATATCCCCTGTGGATTAAAGCCAGGTTAGTGGCATTAAGACTGGGTGAGTGGAACATGCAAGCTCACTTTCCGGCATGGCGTCGCTCAGATCCCTACGATATCAGATGCAGTCTCTGTGGACAGGAAAAAAAAAAACTTTAATCCATATCCTATGCACTTCCCTTTTTTACTGCAGGAAAGGCAAATCCTTCTCCACAATGACTTCATTCGCCTAGGAGTTCGTACCTGCCAACAGGCAATAATAGCCAGTCTGAACGCTGTGAACTCCTTATTAAACGTTAAAACTGTTAAGTTTCTGCAGATAACTGATGACAAACTGGACAATGTTAATTCCATTTGTGCTGCAAAAAACCTGACGTCAAGTGTCGCAGCTTAAGCACTCATTCTATTTTGTCCTGCACATTGCATTTGTTCTTTAAAATTTTAACACCTGTGCACCCTGATCCTGCTGATCTGTGCTTGCAAAAATGTCTTGATAAACGTTACATTTCAATATTCCGTTGCACATGATACAATTGCCAGCACTATGTGCCTTAAATACGCTTGGTATTGTCTTTGCTGCTATTGCAATTTTATACATTGTCTTTTAGCAATCACATATGCTGCAAATCCTGTTCTTCCGTTTTAACAATGGCTTAGCTTAATCTTTTTTGTGCCTTAAAAGATTGTGTAATTGTCTATGCTGCTATTGCAATTTTGCACATTGCCTTTTAGCAATCAAATATGCTGCAAATCCTGCTTTTCTGTTTTTGCAATGGCTCAGCTTAATCTTTTTGAGCCACACTCGGACCTGCTTGTTTTTAAGGGACGTTTTAACATTGCATGCCTGTTTGTCTGTTTGTTAAGGTTTTTATTAACCGTACAATAAACTACTACTACTACATATCAGGCATCCAATTAAATTAGCATCAACGTTTTTCCCCCTGGGGATGATTTTGAGAACCGTATCTTCTTCAGGACAAGAAAGGTTGCACACACCCTGTGTAAAACAAGAATTACATGCCTAATGTACCAAGCATTTTACAGTTGCAGAGGTCAATTTGAGCCTTTGTGACTGCAATTTTTTTTTTTAAATGTACAAACACTCAAGTTACCAAATGGTGATTTTGATTTTAGAATAAATACAGAATCGCTTTTTGGTTTATGTACAGGGCATTCCTTCCAAATACCGATTCTGTAGTGTAGGAAGCTCGCTCTCTGTACGTAATATAACAAAGTAAGGTATAGCGTGCACAGAGTCCAGTGGAACCCCAGAGGCTTTACAGAGGCTGAAGTATATAATACTAATGCTCTCTCTTGTGGTAGTGTAGGCGAGCAGTTAGGCTAATCAGAGGGCTGAGTTAAGTATGTGTTGTACACACTCAGGAAAAGAAATGATTACACACACTCAAAAAGTAAATCCGAGACCAATTGTTTTTAAAAATATTACTTTTTGTATGTTTATTACTTGGAACCAAATATACTTAGTTGCAGTAAAATACGTTTTGCAATATCACAATTTTTAAGTATAGAGAGTACATTTTTCAAACAGTTTAATGTTAACTTATGGAAGGATAACAATCATGCAATTTCACAGGTAAGTGGACAACTTACATTCCAGTCTTTGGGTTTTAGAATCAACACTGGGCAAGGGTCAGGTATGTGTAGAGACTGCACCACCAGCGGCACTGGGGCGGCCGGGTGCAGAGGTCAAATTCGGTCACTGGGCAAAATGTTAATCAGTGGAGATTGGGGACACTCAAAAAGGTGCTGGGTGAAGGTAAGTAAAATCGGAGTTGGGGGTCAATCTCCAGATGTTTAGACCAGCACTTGGGGGGCACGAGACAGCACCAAACACACACCCTCAGCAGCACAGAGGCAGCCGGTTGCAGAGTGCCAACACAGCATCGGGCGCCCAATGTAAATTAAGGAAGAATGAAGATTTCAAACAAAGGCTGCAGGCTCAGACCAGGAAGCTGGATGAAGGGAAGCGGTGCCTCTGGAGGTAAGTTGGAGTGCTGAAGAACTCAGGGACACCCTAGGTTGAGCTCCCCAAGGCCTAGGGGCTGCGGGTGCAGGGGGTGTCTTTGGACGTCGGAAAATTCTTACCGGGTTCAGTCGCGTTAGGGGACCCTTCGTGTTGAGGCTGCAGACGTTGTCGTGGAGTCCAGGAGAAGTCACTCTGGGATGGACTCCGGCTCAGGACTGCTGGGAAACCTACTTGGAAGCCGTGGGCCACTTAGGCTCGGGCTGGAGGCATCGGGTGCAGAGGTGGGTCCGGAGATCTGGTTGTGCGGTTCAGCAGGGCAGTGGAGCTCTTCTTGTTGGTTTCTTTGTGGACAGGGCCGCTGTCCTCTGGAGTTCCTGGCTTTTGGGGAAGGCTAGCAGTTCTCCCAGGGTTTTGGATCTCGCTGGGCCTGCAGGACGAGTCGCTTTTTGGAGCAGGTTTCTTCGAGGGCTGTAGACAGGCCGGTAGGGCTTGGGAAAAGTCAGTTGTCATCTGGAGTCTTCACTGCTAGTACAGCTTTTCGGTCCTTCTTCTTCCTTAGGTCGCCAGGAATCTGCGGACCAAGGTTCATGAGTGCCCCAAAATACTGAATTCAGGGGCGTTACAGGTGCTGACAGGTAGTATCCAATGGGCTACTTACCTTTAGGCTGACTACACCCTTTGTATGTCCACTCTCTTTGGGGAGGGGGCATACCCCTAATCCTATTGGCTGAAATCCTCACAAAAAATATGGAGGATTTTAAAAGGAGGAGGTCACTTCAGCTCAGGACACCTTAGGGGTGGTCTTGGCTGAGAGGGGATACACCTCTCCTGCATACTAATTTTGCCGATGGCCTTGCCACCAAATGTGGGGCTTGGTCAGGGAGGCGGGCATCTCCACTAGCTAGAGAGGCCCTAGCTAACATAGCAAAGGGCAGGAAGCCTTTGAGGCTCACCCCCTTGAATGCTGATCCTTCTTGGGGGGTATGTGTGAAGTCCCTCCACCCAGAGCAGGCTTTGTTTCTGACCCACGAGAGCACAATGCTCCCACCTAAGGGGTCAGAAACATGTCTGGAAGTGGCAAGCTGGTGCAGACCAGTCAGCCACACACTAGCGGTTTGGTAGGTTTTCAGGGGACACCTCTGAGGTGCACTCTGAGTGCATTTATTAATGAATCCAGCACTGCAATCAGTGTAGGCTCATTAATCTGAGATGTTTGGTACCAAACATCTTGGGATTCGGTGAAGGCATCATGGGGTTGTGGAACTCGTATTGACAAGCTCCCAGCTCACGTACTCGGTATGGCTTCACTGTGCACTTATAATGCCTAAGATTCAACTCAGGCTGTTATGTTCCATATAGGTACCCTAATATAGGCCCGAGTAACATCATACCCCTTCACCTACATTACCTCCCCTACACTACACTGTAACAAGCCTTTTAGGATTGAACCTTTACCTAGTTCTAGTCCTGGGTGCAGAAGGAGGGTTTCTCCTAAACAATAGAGTCCTATAACTCCATCAATAGACTCACACAGTATGAATGAATATTCATAAGGGTTCTTAGAAACCAGGCTGGGGCTACACCACCTTCCTCCCCATATCTACGTACACAGTTCATCCCATACATCATCCCACATCATCCCCATACATCATCCTCACATCCAACAATGGCTAATACAAGCAACAAGGTACAAAGGAACCCTAGATACTTTCTGTATAAATACAGCACATTTTGCTAGTGTTAGTTAGAGGGAACCGAGACTTCCAGGCCGACACACTGACCAGAGACGCTGAGGCTCCTGCATGATTTGATTTGATTTGATTTGTCGACTTATATAGCGCACATATGCCCGAAGGCGTCTTGGCGCTGGGTTTGGCAGGACATATGAGGTGATGGGATTGAGCGATGCATTATGGGTTTCCAGAGCTCAGTCGGAGAAGAGCCAAGTTTTCAGTAGTCTTCTGAAGGACATGAGTGAGGTACTGTTTTTTATCAGCATTGGCAAACGGTTCCAAGTTTTTGCTGTTCCCAATATGAAACTTCTTCCTCCCCAGCGAACCTGCCTGTACTTGGGTAATTGTAGCAGTTTTAAGTGAGAGGATCTGAGATTTCTGGCTGGTACGTACCATTTCAAGTGCGATCTCAGATATAGTGGTCCTTTACCCTGAAGTGGGTGCATGCAGACACTCCAGCTGACAGTGGTCTGAACATCCCTCGCGGGGTGTCCAGCTTGAGACCAAGAAGGTCTCCTACATTCTCACTTCAGGTAATGGGGTTCGACCAAATCCTAGAGGGATTCTTGGCTTCACACCTACTCACATGCTAGATACACTTAGGCATCTAGCTAGGCATCGTAGGAGTACGCGCTTTCTTTTATCAATGCATTTTATATTCATGTATTTATTAATGCGTATTGCAAGATGGGAGAACTGTAATATCCATTTATATTCATTGTACTACTAATCATATATCTCTGCTACTGTCTAATGGTTGTTGCAGCTCATATATTCTACACAAGAATAACGACTGTTCAATAAACCCTTATTGAAACGCCCAGGCTGTTTATTCTGCATATCTCTGAGACAAGATAAGTGAGCACGAGTGACTGAGCGAAAAGTAGTACATTGTTTCCACGATCCTGAGGGATCAGGGTTGTCATGTTCTGAGGTTGCCAGAAACTATTCTCTCCCCGATAAGAGGAGACACTAGTGGCACTGTGAGCTAGCTTATACAAACAGGCTAACATTTCTCGGTGGGGGTGCTCAGAGTCCGTCTGCCACCAAACCCACAGTTTGTTATCCAAACGCGCAGGTCCTGTATGGGTAATATAGGAACTACACGACATGGCGCCACCAACGATGGTTGGGTACTTATTTAACAGTAGAATCTAAGTAGTTCAGTCGTGCTATTCTCAGAGACCCCTACTCACAAAACGCCAGACACGTCTGGAGTGGGTGGGCACAAACTCCGCCACAGCTGAGTAGGCGAGAAATCCTCTTTATTGGCTGTTGGTTAATCAAGCTTGAAGGACATTTTGTTCCTAAAATTGTGCATAAAACCTCATCATAGTTTCCTTGGAAAGTTAGTTTGTGTTCTGTACACAATGACTAACCAGGTCTTAGACCCACTGCAAATGCCACTGGCCCTCTCAGACGAGGAGGAAGATGCAAATGGGATTCTCATTGCACCTAAATTCAGACGTACTATCACCCTGAAACTATTAGAAAATGGTTTACAAGCTAGGGGTGGCATAGTAGCTTTCGTGATTGAGGCACACGAATCAAACAAAACAGAGATATTTTATTCTTGGGTTACATTCCCAGCAGCAGATGCAAGAACACAGACATTTCACTACTATACAGAAGGAGATGCACCACAGGAATATGGTCCTTGCGAGGACATAGAAGTTCCACTCACTTACCAGGAACACCTATACTGGTTTAAAGGCGCCCTACCCCATATAAGACACAGAGTAAGATTAGGTCCGCTCGGAGGAGACGGTGCAACATGGCCAATATTAGCGGCCTACACACCACAACCTGACATTGACACAATGGCACAGGCAGACTTACTCTTACAACACAAGGATTTAATTAAAATCTACAGAAACCAGACGCAATTCGTCATGAGGACTTTCACAGTCCAACCAACAACAGTTGCAACAAATGGAACTCAAATACAGGGTACAGCAACTAAAATTACACCACAAACATTACACGCAGTAATGGGCAAGATGCCCACGAAATGTGAACAAATGACATTCTGGGTAGCTCAGAAAATAACTCAGCTCGAGGCAGTATTCCCGAATACTACCCCGTTTGAAAAACACAGAATGCTAACAATCTGCTTGCCCATGGGGATAACACCACAAGTAGAGGATTGCACCTCTTGGGGTACAGTCTTTGCTGCCATATATACCAGGACTCATGGTATTCCTTCATTAGCAGTAGTACCAGACATATTGAGACAAATACAAAACGAGTACGGAGCAGAACCTGCCCTGAACTTAGGGATGAAGTTATTATAACTATGATCAGGTATCAGCCATAACACTAGCTAATATTAAAGGGGAAGCAGCTCCAGTGGCAAACCGCCAACGCCTAAGGGAATACAGTCCGTAAGATCAACAACACGAACTGCTCAAAATAATTGAAACTGCGTATGCAGAATTAGGCAGAGACAGTTTGGGTGGGAAAGCATTAAAACCACAACTGATGGTCAGTCCTGAAAAGTACACTACCAAGCAGACACCAGCTTCTTCTAAAAAGAAGTGGGATAATAAAAAACAACAAAACTTTAAAAACAGATCTCAATCCCGAGGCAGATCTCCTCCACAGGAGCCCTCTGAAAAGAGGCACAACCTCGGGAATAGGGATAATATTAGGAAACCTGACAGGTATCAGGATACTGATACACGTTCCTCTCATTCCTTTCAGGTCTCGACGAAAATCTCAGAGAGAGAAGGACGGTCAGAACACAAAGAAGAGCGTACAAAGTCCAGAGACAAACAGCACGCTCAAGACTACACTTCTAAAAAAGAAGAAAAGCAAAAAACAAAACCTCAGTTTAAGAAGAAGAAAGTTGCAGGCATAAAGATCAGACATGGCCAGAATTCTGAGGACGCAGCTTCTGAACGGGGAATGGGCTCTAACGATGCTAGACAGTGCGGCAGAAGTAACAATAGCTCGCCAGAACCTGAAGGAATTTCTGGTGACAGCGGACTTGAATGATTACATCACGATGGAAACACCAGACACAAGGGTGAGAGTCCCACATAAGTTACACGAAATAACACTCCAAATGGAGGGGGACAAGCCCAGGAAAGTTAAAGGTCTCTTTTGGGAAAATCTGTCATCTGGTTATGACATCCTATTAGCAGAACAAGATTGGCCGCCAGCATTCGTTATGGAGTGCCCTGGGGGAGAAACGGTAATTTTTCCATCATTCTCCGACCTCGTTCCCATACATCTTAAACATGCATATGTACAGGAGTGGGCAGTTGCCCTAGCTCCAGCACTATACAAAAATCATGCCGGTTGGGATGAGGATTCAACCCACCATGTGATCCCGTTAAAAGTTTCACCAAATGCTCAGAGGCAATACCCAATAAAGCAAGAAGCTAAAAAACAGGTCAGGGAGATCTTAGATCAACTTGAATACCAAGGGGTGATTGAAACATGCACCTCACCAATGAACAACCCTTTGTTTCCCGTATCAAACCGGACAACTCATATCGTCTAGTTTTAGATTACAGACATTTAAACTCATGCACAAAGACATTCGCTGTCCAAAACGCACACAGTGCCGCATTAATGAATAACATTGTGCGGAAAAAGTACAAAACTACACTGGATATCTCAAATGGATATTTCTGCCAAAATATAGCGCCTGAAAGCAGGTATTTGACAGCCTTCTCAGCGCTAGCGTCTCAGCGACAATTTTGTCGCCTCCCCCAGGGGTATAAAAACAGCCCTGGGGTATTCTTAGCAAGAGTAACAGAGTTACTCCAAAATTTTGATGAAGAAGCATTATCCTATGTGGATGATATCTATCTGACGGACGATGACTTAAAAAAGCACTTGACCAAGGTGAGCACCATTATTATGGGATTCGCCTCTGAGGGCTACAAATTTAATATTAAGAAATCTAAAATAGTCCACCTCAATGTCCTCAAGGATACGAGCTTTCAAGTTAAGGGAAAAGCCTGGCAGCTAACTTTTTAGAAAAGTGTGCGCTGCTTCAACCACCAAAATCATTAAAAAATCTACAATCAATACTGGTATTCCTAAATTTTGGCAGAACATACATTTTAGATTACGCAGAAAAAGTAAAACCTTTCTACGACTTAATCAAACCTGACTTTTCAGTCAGACATTGGACACAGGAACACACAAACATCCTACGTTCACTACAAGAAGACATGATTGCTTCCAAACACTTACAGACACGCGTAAACGTGCCCAACTTGGTGATCCGTGTAATAACGGCTCAATGCGGGTACACTTCAATGAAGGCGAAACAGTACCGATCGCATACAAATCACACCTGTACACAAACGCAGAAATGCGTTTCACTTCAACAGAAAAAATACTGACAGCTGTTCAGACCGCTGTAGCAAGAGAAAGACCACTGGCTCAGGAGAAACGCATAATTGTCGTGACCCCAGTACCAGCTTTAGAAGCTGTTACAAAGGCAAGCAGTTCAAACGCAAAAGCCTTACATCCAAGATGGATACAATGGGCTAATTCTCTTACTGCAACGGACGTTGAATACAGATTTGATCCAAATCTAAAAACACAAGCATTTCTGCAATATGAACAAGAATATCCTCTACCAAATGAAATATTGCCTCTCGATCAGTATGAATATATTATTTACACTGATGGATCTGCTCAACTGGCCGTAGGGAGTAAGCAATAATACAGCGCAGCATGTGCAATCATTAAAGGTCGCATGCGGGATGGAAAGTTCCATCCAAGTTGCACCAAAACGCAATCTCTAGGAGACTGCACGGCACAGTTGGCAGAGTTAAAAGCACTGATACTGGCACTTGTAAATACGGATCACGAATTCCCCACACTAATTGTGTGTGATTCTGATCCAGCGGTGTACTAACAACAGATACTCCACTACCACATACTCACCTGGGCCCATATAACTTCTTCCACTAATACCTAGTAGACCGCTGGAGCTTGTAGTTTATAGATTTCATGTTTCCAGGAATAGTTATTATTCTGTTCTAACTAAACCTTTCACTGATCAAAAAGTTCTTTCCTCTGGTCGATGGACCTTTAGTTGGAACTAATTGATGGTGATAATTAACATGACTTATTAAACATTCTTTAATAAAAATAAAATAATCACAGACTCTGGAAGTTTTTCAATCTTTATCTAAATTAATTGAATGTGAACCATCTCAAAGTTTCAGTACAAACACCCTCATTCGCAAGAGTGTCAATTCAATCAATAAGCAAAAATATTTCAGACTCTCACAATAACTATGCTTAGAAAGGAGAGGACAGAGAGAGAAGAACATCTATCAATACAATAAATTTATATTTACCCAGAATGGTGCGAAGACCAACCCCCTGGCCAAAGGGCTGGTAAGGGTCCCCCAGGATAGATCAGGAGACAAAGACTTCAGGGCAGGATACTTCACCTCTCTAAAATACCGACAACTGCGTCGCACCCCTGTCTGACACTCTCTTCCTCCTCGTGGTTCTTCCGCGATCTTCTTTCTAACCCAATTAAATTAAGATGGAAGTTTCTGCATTCAGTTTCTACATCAGCGTCTTCACAGCATCAGCACCACCCACAGCACCGACAGCTTCCCGAGCTCTGCAGCATCGACGTCTCAGCTCTCGCTTCTGCTAACTAACTAACTAAAACTACCTCAGTTATACCTTTCAATATTCATGTACCACCCATTAATGTTTCAATTTCATAAAATACTAACTCTGATTGGTCAGGCGAGGGGGGGATGATCATCACACCATGCTTACATTTCACTTATTTCATTGAACCATTGTTTTCAAACCCATCCCCTTAAACTTTATTAAATCGTTTCCTTTCCCATACATCTCCATACTTCATTAATACAAATTGTTTCAATCTCATGAATAAGGCTCCTTCATATGAACTCTTCACCCTCATGTTCCCAGGGCACATCTTTCGCGTCCTTGGACGGTTGACAAGTCCTTATTCATCCTTCCTTGTTCTCTCTCATATGCGCATGTGCAGGATCAAATCAGTCAGCTCAATTCAGACAAGTGTGGAAGGCCCAAATGCGCACTAATAATAAAATCAAAAGAAGAAATGTTATTCTCAAAAATAAATGGTTTCACTGTATACCACCAACCTCTACTCTAAGCCACTTTAATTATTATTACCCTTTTCTGCATTTGCGTTAATATAAAAACGTATTTTCTATTTAGCCAAGCAGGCGCCATGCATGTGAACTTTCAAGCCGCCATTTTAATGCCTTTTGCGCATGCGCAAGATTTTCCCTCCAAGCGTTAAAACGTCATACTACGTAGATGCAGTAGACGCATGCGCAGTAAAGATCCCTTGTTAGAGTGCGTTTTAGTCCTTTGTTCATTTTGTTAAAGTTAATAAACACATACGCAAGCTTCTCTTGTCCGCGTGTCTTTCTAAAATGCGAATTATTAATTACAAACACATAGTTAGTAATTCGTTAATGAGTTAAGACGAAAGGATTGCTTCCGTGCACATCTCATTTACGAGTCCTTGCTCCATCAATCCCCTCTCTGATGGCATTTTAAGCCATCACAAAATTACCCATCCCATCCCAGATACCAACTTTAGCACATCTCAGTTCTCTATTTCTCCTCTCAGTTTTCCATCAATCAACTCCTTTCCTTCTAAATTTTTCATTTTCTTATGTAATTTGCCTTTCATTTCTTCCAACTGTATTTCATCATATTTTCTTTTTCGTTTCTTTCCCTTTCCTTCCCTTTCAAAATGTATTTTTCCTTTCTTTCCTTTTCTACAACACTTATATATAATCATTATTATCATTACTACAGTTATTATCATAACTAATGGCATCATTATTTGACCTAGAAAACTTTTCCCAAAATCGGTAAACCATTTCCCTATTGATGTTATACTTTTTGTAAGTCTTCCCCTCACACTGTCAACTTCCAGTTGGGTCAAATCTTTATGCATTCTTGTAATGTTTTCTATATATCCTTTAATTTCTCTGCTTTTGTCTGGAATGTAAGTGCAGCAATGTTGAATTTTCAACATACCACAAACTCCACCTTCTTTTGCTAACAATACATCAAGAGCAAGACGGTTCTGTAAAACCATAGACCTAATTGCAACCATCTCTGTGTTAATCATTAAGAATCCTCCTGCAGTGTCTGTAGAAAGACGATCAACTATGGTTGATAACTTACACATTTTCTGTGAATTAAGAATGACTCCAACTGAGGGTATCGATGCACTAAAAATATCCCCTACAATTTCAGAAAAACTAGCTCTTCTTCTACGTGTTAGTCCATTAGAATTTCCATTGGTTCCACTGATTCTGTCCATATGATACATTTTTGGAAAAACTATTCCAAAGTAACAGCTCCCGTACCAGCTTGCAGGTAACCTATAATATGCATTGTTCCCGCAAACATTATAAACTCCTGGAAATATAGGATCAGTTCCCCCTTTTAATCCCCACCCTCCTAAAATTAGGAAGTTGTGTTCACATTCACTGGAACCAATGTAATTGGTGTTATAATCAGTCTTTAATATATGGAGGCAGAATTTTCCCCTTTTCACAAAATCCAGGGACATCGCAGCATGAGCCTTACCATTTGCATAGATTCCCTCTTTCCCAGCCCATGGAGGTACATGGGTTTTCTGTTCAGTCGCTTTCTTTATTAAACCCTGTCTTCTTTCTTCTACTAAATCCCAAAAATCTTTTTCTTCTTTTCTCAATGTACATATTAGATTATCTTTATGTGCCTGAACTAAATCTATTGAACCCATTGTTAAGAAAAATTCACCCATAAACTGTGCATTTTTACTACTTACTACTGGATTCATATTCTTTCTAATAGGTAATTCAGAAAATACTATGTCTATGTCTGAATAAAAATATTGAAGTTTCCCTGTAGCATAAAATAAACTTGATAAAATACTACATGACACACCATATGTTAAAAGTATATGGTGATACGTTACCCCTTCTGATACTGATGTAGGTAACTTCATACACACATAACAATTACTAATCTCCATCGTATTAACATACTGAAATAACAATTTAATAAACACATTTGAAGACGTATTATAGTCTGATTCATTATGATAATTTGTTTCCTCTTCTACCCCTATTTCTATTTTAGTTCCTTTTATTCTATCTATCTTATCATTAGTATCTGTATTATTCTTGTCACTTGTTTTCATTAACAAAGGTACTCCTACTGTTAGGAATAACCATACTAATACTACTAATAGAATACTACAAAAATAGAATCTAAAACATTTTCTTTTTCATCCTCGTTTTGGTCTTTCGGTAACTTCAATTTCTGCCATTTTTCTCTTTTTCTTTCTATGTCAATTTAACTTTCTTTTTATTCTTAACGAGGCCTCAATTTGCTTTCATAAATCTGTGCAACATGAACTTCTTCTGTTTCATCACTTAGATCTAGGGATTCAAATTCTTCGAGTATTACATAGGTCCATTCAGGGGCCTTGTACCTTCTATTTAAATTTCTCAATCTTGGACTTCTTCGAGTTATTTTCGCTAAAGTTTGTTTAGATCGTGTTTGACTTGTAATTTCATTTACTTGTTCTGGTCTCTTTTCTGATTTTCTCAAATGATATCTTAATTTCTTAATTCCAGTTGGCCAATTGTCTCCTTTTCTGGTTCTTTTGATTTGTACTACACTTTCACCTTCTTTATCTCCTTTCAAAGTTCTTTTAATTTCACTTAATCTAGGCACAATCTGTTCTCGTTCTCTGTTTTCTGTGCTTGAACCTTCTTTTACTTTCTCCTGCTCAGGTCTTATTGTATTTTGTTCTTCTTCTTCCCGAGCTTGTTCTTCTAATTCTATCTGACCCTGTTCAGGTCTTACTTCAAACTGTTCTTCTTCTGCCTGTACTTGTTTTTCTAATTCTATCTGATCCTGTTCAGGTCTTATTTCAAACTTTTCTTCTTCTTCTGCCTGAACGGTTTCTTCTAATATTCCCTCCTCAGGTTCCTGAAAGTCTTTTTCTATCTCCACCTGAGTGTGTTCTTCTTCTCCTGTCTTTTCCTGACTACTTTCCTGTCTTTTCAGTTCTGTTCTTCTTCTTGTTTCAATAGCATCATCAACTACTTCAATCACTGGTATCCACTCTTCCTGACTTGTACTTGGCTGTTCGTCATATGGTTGTTTTTCAGAATCTATTACTCTAGATTCTTCAATTTCACAGCTTACAACTCTTGACGCTTCAGCCTGTTCAGTCAGTGGTTTCTCTTGTCGTTCTGATGGGCTCGGAACTCTTTTGGTATGACTGGCATGAATCCAATTGGGCAAACCTGCACACTTCACTGCTGTGGTAGTGACTAGTATGACTTGACGCAGTTTATCCCACCTTGGTGGTAGACACGACTTTCTTGCATGTTTCTTCACTAGCACCCAATCTCCAGGATTCAAATCATGTGCTTGGTCTGGCTGTCTTTCAACTGCGTCTTCTCCAACCTGGTGAGAGACAGAACGCACCATTTCAGCCAATCCTTTGCAATAGTCCAATACCAGATCATCAGTTATATTCATGAATTAATTTCCAGGAATAAATGCTTGTCTCATTGCTCTTCCCATGAGAACTTCATGTGGGCTCATTCCTGTTTTTCTGTCTGGAATACTTCTGAGACCCATGAATACAAGAGGTAATGCATCTGGCCATTTCAGCATTGTGGATGCACACACCTTCCCTAGTCTTGACTTTATTGTGCCATTTAGCTGTTCAACTATTCCAGAAGCCTCTGGACGATAAGCACAGTGCAGTTTTTGTTCCATGTTAAATGCAGCACAGATTAATCGAATTATTTCATTATTAAAATGAGGGCCTCTATCTGATTCCAAAGTGACTGGAAAACCAAAACGTGGAATCAACTCCCTCAACAATAATTTTGCAACTGTAAGACTGTCATTTCTTCGAGTGGGATAGGCTTCCACCCATCTTGAGATGAGGCATACTATGACAAGTATATATTTCAGTCCACTGCATGGGGGCAACTCAATCAAATCCAACTGTAATCTGGTGAAGGGCCCTTCTGCCTTTCCAATCTTTCCCCAGCTAACCACTGTCTTCCTACCTGGATTTTGCTGCTGACAGGTTAGGCATCTTTGGCAAAGGCTTTCTGCGACTACCCTGAATTTCGGATTGTACCTACTCTGTCTGAACAGCCTGATCATTGAGTCTCTCCCTATGTGTGTTGCTCCATGATACACTCTTGCCATTTTTTAAAGCAAACAATCTGGCATGACTGGTCTTCCATCTAAATACACCCATACCTCATCGTGTGGTCTCTTTGTACAAGCTGCCTTTATCCAAATTTCCTTTTCTTTTTCCTCAACTTCTTCCTGCAATTGTCTAATCTCATCCCATGTTTCTGGTACTGAGAAAAACATAAGTTGGCATCTGGTTTCACCCGTTTCAATTTTTCTGTTTACGGCCAATGTATTTTTGGCACAGTATTGAGCCACTTGGTCAGCATATCTATTGCCAGCAGTCACATAGTCATTTCCTGACTGATGTGCAGCGCATTTTACTACTGCTATCTCTTTTGGCAATTGTAATGCTTCCAGCAAACCCTTCACATTTTTGCTGTTTCTAATAGGAGATCCTGAAGAAGTCAGAAATCCCCTCTGCATCCAGAGCTGGACAAAATCGTGCACAACCCCGAACCCATATTGACTGTCTGTAAATATGGTTACTCTCCAATTTTTCCCCTTTTTGCATGCCATGGTTAAGGCTACCAATTCGGCTACTTGTGCAGATTTGACTCCCGGTAAACAGGATGCTTCAATTACCCCAGATATCTTACAAACAGCATATGCAGCACGTAATCCTCCTTCTTGTGTCCTGAGGCAGGACCCATCTACAAATAACTCATGATCAGCCTCTTTCAAAGGTGTCTCTTTTATGTCTGGACGGGGCTTAGTACATAATTCAGTTACGTCCAAACAATCATGATCACTCTCATCTTTCACTTCTTCATTGCATGGGTCTGGCAGTAGGGTAGCTGGGTTCATGATCGTACACCTTATCACTGTCACGTTCTCAGCTCCCAAAATCACTCTTTCATACTTAGTCAATCGACTAGGGGTGAGATGTTGTGTTCTTGTTCTTGTCAAAAGAATCTCAACTGAGTGTGGAACAAACTTTTACCGGATGTCCCATCACTATCGACTCACTTTGCTCCACACTCATACAAGTAGCAGCTACTGCTTTTAAGCAGCCAGGTAATGCTGAAGCCACTGGATCCAATGTAGCTGAAAATTATGCCACTGGACGTCGACTCAATCCATGTGTCCGTGTTAAGACTGAAAGTGCACACTTTTCTCTCTCACAACAAAACAACGCAAAGTCTTTTGAATAATCAGGTATGCCCAAGGCAGGAGCCTCACACAAGCAATTTCGCAATTTCAGAAATGCCTCTATGCAGTCATCATTCCAATCAATCGGATCTTTTGCTCTTTTCCTGGTCATTTGTATTAATGGTTTCTCTAACATAGAAAAACCATTAATCCATTGCCTACAGTACCCAACCACTCCCAGTAACATCCTCATTTCTCTCTGAGTCTGTGGCAATTGCATTTCTTTGATTATTTTTATTCTTTCCGGTGTCACTTTTCTAACTCCCTTTTCTATTTTATGCCCTAAATATCTAACTTCTTGTCGACAGAACTGTAATTTTTCTGGAGACACCTAGTGTCCTCCTTCAGCCAAATGGTTCAGTAATGCAGTTGTGTCTGTGACACAATCTTCTCGTGTTTTTGATGCCACCAGTAGGTCATCAATATACTGAACCAGAACAGATTTTCCAGGCATAATCAATGATTCTAGACACTTTTTCAAAATCTGGTTAAAAATTGCGGGACTCTCTGTGTACCCTTGAGGAACTCGACACCATGCATAAATACGATCCTCAAACTTAAACGCAAAAAGATACTGGCTGTCTGGGTGCAAAGGAATAGAAAAGAACGCTTGGCATAAATCAATTACTGTAAACCAGCCTGCATTCCAAGGTATCTGATAAAGGATCACTGCTGGATTTGGCACTATTGGACAACAGGGAACTACAATTTTATTTATTTTTCGTAAATCCTGCACTATTCTATACTTTCCGCTGGGCTTTTTCAGTCCCATTATTGGCGAATTACAAGGACTACCCATCACTTCTTTTAAAATACCTTGTTTAACCATTCGTTCAATTTCTGGAATAACTCCTGCTTTTACTTCTGGACTCATTTTGTACTGTCGAGTATTTGGATACACTGCACCTTCTTTCACTGTCACTTTAACTGGGTCTATATTTGTCATTAACCCAATGTCTTTTCCTGTGAAATCCCACACTTCTGGATTAACTGTAGCTCTCAATTCTTCTGGTAATTCCTTTTCAGTCATTAGTGAAAACATTTCATCTACTTCTGTTCCCTGTTTGGCTAACATCATCTTGTATACAACATCTTCATCAGGGGTTTGAAAAGCGACACCATCTGGTGTACAATAGATTGTGCAGTTCATCTTGCACAATAAATCTCTTCCCAACATATTTACAGGACTGGAATTGCAAACTACGATCCGATGCATTTCTTTAAAACTTCCAATGTGCACCTCCATTGGTTTTGTGATTGGGGTTCTAATCTGTTGGTTAGACACGCCTACAACTTGGATTGATTCTCCCGAGAGGGGTAGGTTTGGGATGTCTGCTGTTCTCACAGTAGACCTGGTAGCACCAGTATCCAATAGGAAAGTAATGTCTTTACCTTCTACTTTCCCATCAACAAATGGACCTGACTGATCTACCGGCAAGGATGCGCCAAGCACGCACTCCTCTTCCTCCCCCCTCAGGCACCGTCATTGCGAATAGTCTGTATTTTCCTCATCATTCTGCAACAAATATTGTGTAATTGTTCTATTATTCTTACCACTTTCTCCTTGAAATCCGTTGTTCGCACTGAAACTTTGATGATTCACAAAATTTGGCATAGGAGCTGGTGGCACCTGATATTGTGGGGTAACTACCTGCTGCTGTTGATTCATAAGTACTTCATTCTGCATCTGTGGGATTAAATTTTGATTTGGCCCATTATTACTCTTATTATTCTGTGTACTCTTACACTCGTTCTTCCAATGTCCAAGCTTTCCGCACGCATGACAAGGAAACTTCATTTTCGCTTCTTCTCTGTCCATTCGTCCCCTATATTTATTGCCATTCGCTCCTTGATCATTCTGACTCTTCTCTTTGCTTGATTATTATCTTGGGCATTCGTTTTCTCCTCTTGTTGTTCTGCCAATTTTACTTGTGCCCACATAATTTTCTCTTTTAGCTTTCTACGCCTGGCCTCAATGTCATCTCCGCAATATTTTGCATACTTTAAAATTTCATCCACTGTCTTGCTTTGCCAACACAACATGTGCTGCTGTATCATCTGACTAATCTCTGGTTTCAAACCGTATACAAACCGATACACAAAATGTCCCATATCCTTATCACCGATATTCTCAAAACCACTATACTGCTTAAACACCTGTAATAACCTCTCATAATATGCATGTACAGATTCATTTGGTTCTTGAGTTGTTCTATCTATTTTTACCCAGTCTGTTTCTTTAGGAGGAATTTTCCCTTTTAAATACGTAATCACTTGGTGATACTTTTTCATCACCTCCTCCGAGGGTGCTCTTGACTTTGAGTCTCTAGCATACTCCTCATTAGGCCAGTCAATTGTAATTTTACATTCCGTCCATAAATCAGCAGGTACCACTATATCAAATAGACCATCCAAATCCTTCAATAAAACCTTTGAAACCTTCACAAATCTCTCTACCTGTTTGTACCATTCAACTGGTTTTTCTCTCAGCTTTGGGAAATCATTTGTAAATGACAAAATATCTTGTCTACTCCAAGGAACATGAACATATCCACCTCCGGGAACCTCTCTCATTGGACACAATTTTTCCACTTTGCTTGATTCTCTTACTGGAAATGCAGCTGCTGCTTCTCTCGCTTGTACTTCCTCTTTCTTTCTTATCCATCTAATTCTCCATTTATCAATGGCTCCCCATTTTCGCAAAATGCTCATTAATTCCTTTATCTGTAGTCTCTTTCCAGAAACATTTACACTTTCTAGATCTTTATCAGTAAAGTCCACTCGATATGGTTTCTGTAACAACTTTGATTTCCCTATGTCTATTCCAATCTCTGAAGCAACTTCAGTCAATCTCTCATGAAATACCCTTGCTCTCCTGGTTATGCTCTTACATAAAAATAATAATTCTTCTTCATTGTAAGCATTCAATCTTTCTGTGCCCACACATCCTGTCATCATCTCTTCCAATTCCACTTTCAATCTGCTGATGTCTAAAATCCTTGGTGTTGGGTTCAGATTATCTCTTTCCTGTGCCCATCTTTCTATATCTTCAGAGGTAACTACTGTTGTGCCTCCAGTTCCTGTATGAACCAAAGGTCTTCTTTCTCTCAAATTCATGGGCGTAACTCTTTTTGGAGTTTCAGTCAAAGGTTCCACATTAGGGAGAGCCATTAATGAAATAATTGACTCACTTTCACTAACCTGATCATCTGTAATTATTATTTCTTTCCTAGGACTATTTAATGGAATTGTCACAGGTTGTGGTTTCTGGCAAGTCTTTTTATCTCCGTACAATGGGATTACCGGACCAATAGTCACTGGTACTGTCAAAGCTTCAGTATTCAAATTTAATTGACTTATCTTCTGAACTAGTTCTTCTCTAGTTTTGTTTAAAACATCTCTTTCATTATCCGGCAACACTCTGTTATATGACGTATCATGTAAAATCTGTGGGGTCAATGGCATTCCCATTACTGGTGCACTTGGGGTAACCTTAATGGTTGCTTCTTGATACGGCGGTGGATTTTTAATTAAAATATCTTCTAACAGCTCGTCATCTGATTCACCATATCCTGCTGTATTCATATGTTTTGTTTTCTCCTTACACTTTCCTCCAGACTGTTCCTCAGCCATTAACACTGGATATAAACCTTCTGATACCATAGCTCTCCTCCATTGTTTCATCTGCCCTTTGCGTGACTCATGCAAGTGTCTTGGAAAAAAATACTCTATATCTCCCACCTCTGCATTTCTCTTGTTCATATGACTCAGTCTCCCATTCTTCCAAAGCCTCATACTGAGTTAACCTAGGTCTAGGTTCTAAATCATTCATTTTCAATCTCAAATTCTGAAGAATCCTCCCATTAAATGTACCATCTTTAGGAAATGCTAACACTCCATCATCCTTTGTATATTCTATCCAGTTTTCCAACCACACGCAAGTATGATATCCTCTTTCCTTCATCATGAAAGATGCTCGTGTTTTCGGTGGCAGAATAGGAATTCCCTGTCTGGTCAACACAGGCTTATCCTTTACAAAGAAATTCTTAATTTTCTTTATAAATGACGCTTTTCTTTTCTCTCCATACATCCTTGAGGAACGATGTATAAAATTGTATTCTGCAAACCCTTGAAATCTTCTTCCTGTACGACTTGTACTAACAGTCAAATCAAAATCCCTCGTACAATCTCTCTCTCCACCAATCCTAACGCGGCTTCTAGCTAGCTTATCCAATTAAATCAGGCTCACGTTCGTGATCTGACCAATGTCAGCACTGCCTTTTTCTGACGTCAGTTCTGCTCCTTTCTACTGACCCCTTCTTTACAAGGCTGCTCCTGTCACACGCCCACTGTTTCTACCAATCCCAGCGCGGCTCACTGTGACGTCAGTACAACTCCAGCAACTGACCCTCCCTTCACAAGGTAATACGAAAACTTATTTCTCAATATTTTCTTTAAAATTCTTTGTTATTAATGACATAAAAACATTCGCTACTCTGTTCCACTAAATCAAAGGATAGTTTATTTTTTTTCACTGCGAGTAAAACCTTCCGCTTACTCTTCATATACTGCGAGTAAAACCCTTCCGCTTACCCTTCATTCAAGCTCCAGAGAACCTACTACTCCTCCGGTGTCACCCGTTTTGGGAAATTTGAGACCAAAGTTTCACCAGCGAACTCCTTCTGCTGTCAATCTAGCTTGGAAGAACCTGCTACTCGTTCAGGGTTACTCTTTCTAGGTGATATAACGCCTAAAGTTTCACTAGCGAACTCTTTGCTATCAATCACTCTCACTTTTATGCAGAAAATAGTCCCTACTTTAACACTGCCAGCCTAGCTTCTCAGTGTTATTCCAACAGACGAGTAACCTCACTGCAGTGTGTTTTCTATCGCCACCCGCTATTCATTCCCCGGGAATTTTCCAGACAACATAAAACAAGACGCTAACTCTTTTTGTTAAACATAAATTAATAATCAATAATCTATACTTATGACCAAACTAGTCAATAATAACCATAATTCTGCTACCAGAAAACTGATCCAGCGGTGTACTAACAACAGATTCTCCACTACCACATACTCACCTGGGCCCATATAACTTCTTCCACTAATACCTAGTAGACCGCAGGATATGTAGTTTATAGATTTCATGTTTCCAGGAATAGTTATTATTCTGTTCTACCTAAACCTTTCACTGATCAAAAAGTTCTTTCCTCTGGTCGATGGACCATTAGTTGGAACTAATTGATGGTGATAATTAACATGACTTATTAAACATTCTTTAATAAAAATAAAATAATCACAGACTCTGGAAGTTTTTAAATCTTTATCTAAATTAATTGAATGTGAACCATCTCAAAGTTTCAGTACAAACACCCTCATTCGCAAGAGTGTCAATTCAATCAATAATCAGTAAGCAAAAATATTTCAGACTCTCACAATAACTATGCTTAGAAAGGAGGGGACAGAGAGAGAAGAACATCTATCAATACAATAAATTTATATTTACCCAGAATGGTGCGAAGACCAACCCCCTGGCCAAAGGGCTGGTAAGGGTCCCCCAGGATAGATCAGGAGACAAAGACTTCAGGACAGGAATCAGGACAGGATACTTCACCTCTCTAAAATACCGACAACTGCGTCGCACCCCTCTCTGACACTATCTTCCTCCTCGTGGTTCTTCCCCGATCTTCTTTCTAACCCAATTAAATTAAGATGGAAGTTTCTGCATTTAGTTTCTTCATCAGCGTCTTCACAGCATCAGCACCACCCACAGCACCGACAGCTTCCCGAGCTCTGCAGCATCGACGTCTCAGCTCTCGCTTCTGCTAACTAACTAACTAAAACTACCTCAGTTATACCTTTCAATATTCATGTACCACCCATTAATGTTTCAATTTCATAAAATACTAACTCTGATGGGTCAGGCGAGGGGGGGGGATGATCATCACACCATGCTTACATTTCACTTATTTCATTGAACCATTGTTTTCAAACCCATCCCCTTAAACTTTATTAAATTGTTTCCTTTCCCATACATCTCCATACTTTATTAATACAAATTGTTTCAATCTCCTAAATAAGGCTCCTTCATATGAACTATTCACCCTCCTGTTCCCAGGGCACATCTTTCTCGTCCTTGGACGGTTGACAAGCCCTTACTCATCCTTCCTTGTTCTCTCTCATATGCGCATGTGCTGGATCAAATCAGTCAGCTCAATTCAGACAAGTGTGGAAGGCCCAAATACGCACTAATAATAAAATCAAAAGAAGAAATGTTATTCTCAAAAATAAATGGTTTCACTGTATACCACCAACCTCTACTCTAACCCACTTTAATTATTATTACCCTTTTCTGCATTTGCGTTAATATAAAAACTTATTTTCTATTTAGCCAAGCAGGTGCCATGCATGTGAACTTTCAAGCCGCCATTTTAATGCCTTTTGCGCATGCGCATGATTTTCCCTCCAAGTGTTAAAACGTCATACTACGTAGATGCAGCAGACGCATGCGCAGTAAAGATCCCTTGTTAGAGTGCATTTTAGTCCTTCGTTCATTTTGTTAAAGTTAATCAACACATACGCAAGCTTCCTTGTCCCGCATGTCTTTCTAAAATGCGAATTATTAATTACAAACACATAGTTTGTAATTCGTTAATGAGTTAAGACGAAAGGATTGCTTCCGAGCAAGTCTCATTTACGAGTCCTTGCTCCATCAATTCCTTTTACTGTGTGCAGTCATACAATGAATATCTATATCAATGGGAACAAAACGGGTTTAAAGATGCAAAAGGTGGCACAATAAAGCATAAAATGCTATGGGAACAGGTAGTTGAGTTAAAGAACGAACTACCGAGGGCTCACGTGATTCATACACTGAGTCATCAGCGTGATGGCATTCACGTTGAAGGGAATTAATTGGCTGATGAAGCCGCAAAGGCGGCTGTACGCACAGCGTCCGTAGCTGCAATCACTGGTTCAAAAACGAGAATAGACGGTGAGATTATGGTAGCTGTCAATGTGTCAAGCAAAAACAGCGGAGCAGTACCAAAGAAATTTCCACTCAAGTACTCCTACAAGTTAGATGCAAACAACATTCCGATTCCTGGAGTGGGGGACAGAGTAATACCAAATATGGATCATAGGCAAGGATTAATACTAGCAGCACACGAGGGTTTGGGCTCTGCACATACAGGCGTTACAGCGACTATTTCATTGTTAAAACAGCGCTATTGGTGGCCCGGTCTAACAAAGCAAACTAAAGACTATGTCTTGAAATGCGACATCTGCAGACACCATTACTAATATCTGACAAACCTCTTGCATGCGTGTATCTGGACCACTGCGGCCCCTTACAATCAGATGGGGCTTACAAGTATATCATGGTTGCAGTGGATTCCTGCTTAAGATTCCTATGGGTTTGGCCTCAGCGCTCGGCTGACGCTCAAACTGTTATAAAAGATTTGCAAGTCTTTATCGGGACATACGCAGTTGGCACGTTACATTCTGACCGTGGCCTGTCGTTTAGCTCTCTGGCTTAAAAAGAGGCCATGAAAAGTATGGGCGTTGCACTGCGGTACTCCTCTCCGTACCATCCTGAGGAAAATTCGGTTGTGGAGAGGAAAAACTGGGGCTTAAAGCAATCTTTAACAGCTAGGGTATTAGGCAAGGGAGGTAGTTGGGTCAGTCACCTTTATGGGGTACAAAGAGCACTTAATAACCAGCCAAGAAACTCTCTAGCTGGTGTCACTCCATATGAGGTCCTATTTGGGACAAGAATGTGGGTACCTGATCTTGATTATGAAGGCGGAGTGGCGGATGAAAAACTATTTGATATCGATGATCGTTTGGCTGTTTTACAGGATCTAAATGAATCCAGGACACAACAAAGCAACGTTGTCCAGAAACAGATGGGGAAGTCAAGGCAAACACAGCAAGACCTGTCTGGATCCCAAAAATCGAGGATCTGGTCAGAGAGAAAATAGCGGACAAAAAAGAATTTGGACCATCATACAGAAAGCCTATACCTGTCCTAGCAATTCAAGGAACACGAACTGTTCTTTTGCCGCCTCTTGTCGGGAAAAAGGAGAAAAGATTTGTCTCAATCGACTTAATCAAACCACACTATGTGGCCGATACTGAACAGTAGGCCTCGTGGACTCCACAGTAGCAGACGCCCTCCTCTAGCTACAATCCAAGAAGTTCAAACAGAAAGACTCATCACGTTTGAAGAGCCTCCTGTGAGGAATGAAGGACTAAGCAACAATGCTATGGAACTCCTTCCCCTTGAACCCGAAGTTCATCTACAAAATGAAACTCAGAACAACACTCAAGTTGCAATCAGACCAAATACAGATGTCTACGTCAACAAGCCTCGACAAGAGCTAAATACGATTTCAACAAATCCTGATGCAATTCCTACAATTGATCGAACTGCTTCTGGCTACTTCATGAACTTTGATACATTTTCTTTGGATCCAAGTGAACCAGAAACGACGCCAGCCCAAAAATCACGTAAACAGCTAGCTAAAGACTTTGTGAACTTTCTCAAAAAGACTTACCTAGTATTGCCTTGGGTAGAACTATGGGTAATTACTGGGATACTATTTTTTCTTTTCTGGCTAGGCTTAGTTATAACTTTTAACATGCTTATTAATGGACGATACATTCAACAAAGCTCTACAGCCCAAAAGGTGAATTTGATTTTAAAACCACATCAATCTTCACATCGTGAACAAAGAGACTTGTCAACAGTGAACATCACAGCAGTTCCTATACCGGACGGTATAGTCTGGGACAAAGTTGATTTTGATATCTTCGGTCCGACTGAACTTTTAAAACTTGCACATGTATTTAAAATTTCATTAAGTGATATCATTACCTCCAGTACATTTCCTGATGAATGGGACTCTGAAACTGTTAATAACAGGTAGTCTGATTTAGAAAAAACTGCCGCATTTCCAAACACTGAAATGTTAGAAGGTAATTCAGACTATGACGCTTTGTACTGTTACCAACATTATGGTCATCATTTCCTACACAAATCGATTTCGCCTAGAAATGTTTTTGAGTACCACCAGTGGGAACATTGCCCTACACCACCAAAAAGTAGTTCGCAAACATTTGCACAGAAATTTTCATATTTTTCAGGTTTCAACACCACTGACCCGACGTCATTTTATTATAAGGTTACACCGACATCGGCACTGAAAATTATGTTGACTAACACAAACAGATATACTCTGCTTCCTTTATTGCCCAATTGTCTGAACAAGGTTTTGACCTATGGAAGGACACAATAGACTTAAACTCAGTCTGGGGTTCTAGGGACTGGCAAGTCCAGGGAACAGAAGCGCTATTTAGAGCATGCCTCATTCCACAGCAGATGATATTTCTAAATAACTCTGTGCAACAGACATCCTGTCTTGGACTAGCCAAGAACAAAGACTTGAACACACCTCGATTTCCAACACCATCTCAGATGGAGGGGTGGCAAAATTCAACTTCAAAAGAAGGGGCAACAATAGATGATGTTTTTCAGTACAATAGAACTGACCCTGATTGGAAAAAATGGTTGGTTTGGCCCTTAGACACAAACGAATGTCAGAAACTATTCTTGGGTATTACCGAAGGGTACAGTATCCACAGGCCAGACCCACGTTATGTACAAAGAGAACATCCAGGGGTTGGGAAGTTGTGCCTTGATTAGCTAGAAACCTCAACACTCACAGAAGTAAAACAACACTTAGCCTTACTCTCACAAGACATGGATCTTAGGGATTTTTTACTAGGTCCCAGGAAACCTCGTCAGAAACGTTTCATATATGCTGGCACTTATGCTGCCTACAATGAAAACTGGAAAATATCCCAATAAGAGGCCGCAGAGAGAATACGGGAAATAGACCGTATTAACTTGGAAAAATCTCTAGCAGTGGTAGACAACGGGTTAACAACTTTGACCTCCAGGATATATTCCTTAGGCAACAGTGTATCTTCTGCGATAGACATACTGGAACAGGATTTAGCCATATTACAACACGGGCAATCTCAGTTACGTTCTGTTATGTTATTGAGCTGGACACTGCAATCTTTGCTTGCAGGCTATGTGCCTTGGCGTTATATCAACAGTATGTCTCTGTTTTCTGAATATAATCTAACAGATAAACAAATGGAAATGGCACAAAGGGGAACAAAATATACAATGCTGCGTATTGAAAAACTGGACAGGTTACCATTCACGGTAGCGGAATCTCCGTCTACGGAATGGCTTATCCATGGCCACATCACTCTACCGGTCACTACTTTCAATATTGCCTTGAGAAAAGGCAGGCGGGCAAATATGAAAAGATGGTTAAGGAATACATTAAGGAATCTTGGGAGTTACCATACAGATTTCGATGCCGGAGTGAGGATCGAGAAGTGTTTCTAAGCGGTACAAACTGCAAGAATGCTCTAAGCGGTTCTCTCATGTGCCAGGACATTTCATTGCACGGAGCCTGTAATTGGTCGGTAGCAAACTTGTCCTGCCACATGAAAGGGTCTCCAGCTGCCGTGATTAAACTGGTATTCACGCTGCTCTCGAATGGGAGTTACTTGATGCTGAACGATCAAGGTTGCTGTGGGATGATTCCGGGCATTTCCTATTAGGTCACTGTGAACTCCAGGGTTACTTGCTGTATGCAAGTATTGTTTCCCCCAACAAGTACAGTCAGGGAGGCGCCGTTATGGCATTCGTTGAATGTTTCCTTTATACAATTTGATACATTGAACAGACTGAAAGCCATGCTTTTGCAGCAACCCGTACCCTTAACCTCCGCTCGAGAGACCTTTGATCTTCAAATCGTAAGGACCTCGACCGAGATACAGGCACGTATACGTACAAACTGCCCCATTCATTTCGCAGAAATGGTGGTTCGTATCTTTAACATGTTTGATACGAGTGGTATTGTACACCTATTTAAGACCATAGGGTCAGGATTTCTAAGCACCTTTCAGACAATTCTCGGAGTTATTCCAAATTTTATACACTCCGTATTGGGAAGCGTTTTTGGAGGTCTTCCACTGATCCTGCTTTCTATCGCAGGAATCCTGATTGTCATTTTTCTGCTCCGCAATAGACGGCCCAATTACCAACGAGATGGCAAAAGCACTCCTTGAGCGCAAATATCGTGAGCGCATGGTGCAGCATCTGGGCACACCTTGCCTACGGGAACTGAGCGCCTCTTGGTTCCTATCGTTTAGACCAGTCTGGATGGACTGCATCTTACCTGTTCTTCGATGCCTGTTTTGCGGTGAAGAATGCGTGTTGGACCTCTGTCTGACACTTGCAACGGACACGCCTGCGGACTTGAATACCCGACTGTAACCCTTGAGGGCCCACGCTCGGCAATGTCCCCAGCGTATTCCCATCTTGATGGCTGCATTCCTCGAGAATCCGCAGGTGCCATTTACAACTGGGTTGAGCATCAGCTCCACCGCTAGCACCACTAGCACCGAGGTATTGACTACAGCGCCGGCTGCCTCTACTCCAGCTATTGGCAGTACTGAATATCATCTGTGCTCCATTGACGTACTTTGTGAGGTGTTATAAGGACCGTCCCCTACAGCAGCAAATAACGACGATGTTGCGTCTCCCAGCCAGGACACCTAATCTATAATTGGCTCATCGTGTCCTGGGAAAGAATTCAGTTTTTCTTTTTCTCCAAAACTCGACTAAATTGTAACATTTCCTTTAAATTGACACTTTTGCTGAAAATGCATGGCCTTCGAACGCTTGTAGTGCTTCGACTTATATAAACAAACTCAATTAGGACTTCGGCTTAAGTATCAATCCCAAAAAACTGATTTTCGAAGTCACAGATTTTTTATCTTTATCTTTTTCACCTCTTAAAACTGTTTTTAAATAATTTTAAGACAAATGTTTTTACAACACTTCGTGATGGTTTTAATGGTTTTAAGGCACTACTACCTAATAGTGGAAATGGTTCCCCAGCATTTTTATCATTATTGACTGTTCAGAAGAGGAGTGGGTGTTATGTTCCATATAGGTACCCTAATATAGGCCCGGGTAACATCATACCCCTTCACCTACATTACCTCCCCTACACTACACTGTAACGACTAGAGCCAATACAGCCGTTACGACTGCAAAGGTACTCCTGAAGGAGTTCTTTCCTCATATCGGCTTGCCCCGTTTGATTTGGAGTGATAATGGAAGTCATTTTAATGCCAAAGTGATTCAATTGATCTGTGATGGTTTGAGTATCAAACAGAAGTTCCATGCTGCCAATCATCTACAGTCAGCATGTTTAGTTGAGAAGTACAATGGTACTCTCAAATTAAAATTGGCGAAAATACAGGAGACAACAGGGTTACAGTGGCCAGATGCTTTACCATTAGCTCTTTTGTCCACAAGAACAACAGCACATTCTAGGACAGGATTGTCACCATATGAGGTCGTGTTTGGACGCCCGGCAAATGTCTGGGGCACCCCGCCCCCTCGGCGGTTTTCAGATATTGAGTACCCGTTGTTGATAAACTACCTTTGCCAGTTAACCAAAAATGTGCGTTCTATTCACCAACAGGTCCGGGAAGCCCTGTCAGCTACACCAGAGGGGCCCAGACACGATATTCAGCCTGCCGATTTTGTGTTGGTACGAAATTTCCAGCGGAAGAAGAGTTTGGAGCCATGGTGGAAGGGGCCGAAGCAGGTCCTCCTGGTAACATGTACAGCTGTCAAGGTCGCTGGCCGAAAGAACTGGGTGCATGTGACTCACTGTCGCAGGATACCTCTACCCTTGTCCTACGATCAATGGGTGAGGGATGGAGTAGGGTACTCCGAGTGTGAGACAGTGCCTCAGTTTGTCCCCTTTAGCGACGCCAGGCTGACCTGGACCAAAACAGATTAGGAAAATGATGAAGTGCTGAATGCAACAGTTCCACCGGAATTATGGGCTGTCCAGGAGCCCCTTTTCACTGATCCCTCTGTGCCTGGGGTTACTAGGTATAATTTGCGCCCTGGCCTCAGGAACAGTGCACCAAAGGAGAAGTCAGAATAGTTAGGAATGGACTGTGTACGTTAGGGTGTAATTTGCTATAGTACCAACAGAGTTAGTTTAGGGCGATGTGAGATTTGTGCACTGTTTGAACATTGGACAGGATAGAACAAAGTATCCCCTTGGTGGTACATTATCCTGGTCGACGTGGGAACCCGAGCTTAGGACAGAGCAAGCTCCACCGCTGGTGCTCAAGAGCGCCAGCGTTTTTGCTGGACAATAGGAGCCAGTACCAGTGAGGCTCTGACGGACACTGGGAACTTGCATATTCCTTTCGCTGGCATATTGCCCCCTTGTTTCATCATTTGCTATGCATTCCTTTGGCAGGATGATTGCCGACGAAGAGTTGCCAGTGATTCCCCCCGTTTATACATGTATATTCTGGTCTACAAAGAAAAAGATATTGCGCGTTATTCTTGTGATTTTGCTGCTATTGATTCTGGGTGGGGTGTCCTGGGTTTTGGAAAGAGATCAAGATGCACCGTCATGTATTAAACATAAGGTTGTTTCTCAAGTCCGCGCAAAAAGGACAGCCCCGAGTATTGTATTTCTATATATACATATAAAAGGTTTATTGGAGAAGGTACTGCTTGCTATCCTACTGAGTCTGTTACTGGCTTATGGACTGCATAGCCATTGTCATTTGTTAATTACACTTATACTCGGCCCCCTGATTTCGTAGAAGTACAAGGAGTATTTGGGTTTGGTTATCCAGGCCCATGTCTATATCACTGAAAGCCACGAGGCATAGGTTATCCAGGATGTAACAACAATACTTATTGTGATCATTTCTATATGGAAAAACAGAATGGAACATTGGCGGGTTGGCATTGCAAAGAATTGACAGTTCTCCAAGAAACTGGTTATTACCCTGCATGTTGCCCAGTTGTCAATTTTACTGACCTCATTCTGTATGTCAACTGCTCAGGCATAGTTCTGCGTAAGGGCAAGTACTCTATGGTAGATCCAAAGGATCCTAGTACCGTTGGATGGAATTCCAGGTATGCAGCTGTAGATTATGATAGGCCTATTTATGCACACCCAGGGTTTTTCTTTTTATCTAATGGGACTTATTCTAATATGCATAACGGTACAAATGATGTGGCCCTTTGGATGGTGTTGCCTCTAGGTGTGCCTTGCAAACATGCAAAGCCTAAGGTCAGATGGGTTAAAAGAACACTGACCAAGGAATTTTGCGAAGGGGTGACAGACCTTGAAGTCAATAATTATAGTAATGGTATCACTTTTGGGTATATTCTCTCCTCCATTATTACCTTTGGTGGTACTTCTATGGCCAGGGGCAAAAAAGCTAGAGAATATTTTGGATGTAAGCTGCAGATACTATCTAACTCCACGGTAGCGGCTTTGCGTGACATCACCACCCAATAAGAAAGTATGCGAATATACTCCGAGCAGACTAGATATGCGGTCGATTTTATCCTGTCCAAGAGCGGTGGTGTGTGCGCAGTAGTAGGAGACCAGTGTGTAGTCGGGATCACCAATATGGAAAAGAACATTACCCAACACATTTTAGACATTCTAGAAAACGTTAAAGGAACTGGAGTTGGTCACTTTTTGGTGGTTGGGGTTGGATCCTTGAAAAGGTGATTTATTTTGTTGTGATTTTGATCTCTTGCTGTGTCCTGGTCCAGTGTCTCCCCTTTTGTTGCTCTTATTGCACCACCCTCCTCGCTCCTAATATCAGTTCATGACACTAATGCAACTATTATGATTCAGAAAGAAGTAGAAGACCTCATGCAAATAGATGAGGGTATCTTTGAGACTTCTTCCCTCCTGACTGTTTCCCTTCCGAAGCTGAAGATATGGAGTGCTCCTAAGACAATTATTCATGATTCATTGCATTATATGTTTTTTTTTTTGCCACTATACAAAATGTTTAGCTCATGCTAAAAGGAGTCTCTGTTGGAATAGAAAAATATGTTTTAGCATTGTTTTACATAAGTTAGCATTCGCTGCACCATTTTGTGTAAGGGCGCCATTTTGTATCATGATCGAAACTAATCCTTTGCCATTTCTGAGAAACGGCCTTCTCTAGGTTATGTTTCTTCAGAGCTGAGTTTTGCTACACTAATGAATACACTGTTTTTATTAGCACATACCTTTTCTTAGATGTAGGCCCTCTCCCACTTGTCTAGTGCCGGGCACGGGCAGAATGACCTTGACTGTTAGATAGTGTGTGCCCAGCTGCAGAATCGAAACTTATTTTTTGTATTTCACTGTTCTGTTGTATCTGCTTGGAAAATTCCATTGTGGGCGTGCCTTCATTGGTTCCCAAATGTACATAATGTATCTCTATGCTTGCTGATGTCAGTCCCACTGCAGCACTCCCTAGAGACTGGGCAGACAGGGCTCCGCTCTGAGCGTACTCTGAATAAACAGATATTCGTTTGTATTCTCTACTGTCTGACCGACTCTTCATTTGGTATGGAAGGCTGAGAGGTAATCTTGTGTGACCCGGGTGACCCGAATCAGGTCTCTTCCTTCAACAGGTCTCTGTCTGACTGGTCCTCCATTCTAGTTTCCTAATTTAAGCCTGAATAGATAAGTCTTAACCAGATTCCTGAAATTGACTAGGCTAGTGTTCTCACAAATTTGACTGGGCAGAGATCAGATTCTTTGGCAGAAGAGAAGGTAGAACTGACTTCTTGCTTGATAACAAGACAAAATGCAAAAGAAGTCTTATTGTTGCACATTACGTTTGATAGCAAAAAAAAGTGATGACAAGGTACAAATTGTCCTTCTTTGCTTATATCTGTCATTATGTTATCAATTTTATGGCAAGAGCCAGTGGCTAATATTATGTAACCTCCTTTATTGCCAATTTTTACAGCAGCCCTTTAAAAGATCATAGAGCACATCAAAATTCCACAGTACATGAAGCACTAGAACCCTCAGCCATCTTCCTTCTTTTTTGCTGCTGCTCCATACAGATAAGTACAGTTTGTGTGCTCTATTGACACTGCATAATGAGCATGATAGATGAAGTTGCAGCAATGACTAGACTTTTAAATTGTGATGCTATGTATGAGTTTGATGACATTGTGTTTGTGTGAATCTGCTGTGTGTGAGCAGATAAGTGTTTATTCAGTTTCATATTATGAGAATTTACAGGGTATGACCATTTGATTGAATGTCTTTTGATTAAAGGGCTCAGTTTTTGCACAATAATGTGGCTGAACCTGTTTGTTCCCATGTGGCCAAAAATGATGTTGTCATTGAGTTTATTATTAAATATATAGTGTTGAGGGCTCGTACAGGGCTTTGGTGTAGAACGGCAAAGTGATGCAGCCTCGGACATGGTTGCTAGACACTGTGGAAGGACTAGCTTGGTTGATGCTTCAACACTTTGCGCTTTGTGTCGTATGTTGACGCCCATTTTGTGGCCTTGAAAACCTTGCATTGGAAATGTATTGAAATGTTATTTTGACAGATCGGGTTCGCTCGCAAGCTCCAGATTTCAATTATCGCATTTGTTTTTTGTTTTTTTAAATCTGTTTTTATTTTCAATAACAAACCAAGTCAGCATTACATAGTCAGTTTCATATTGCCAATATAACGTACATATGTTCATTTGACGTTCAATTTCCAGTACGCCCATGCCACTATCGCACTTAGACAGAACCCCCCCTCCCACCCTTTTCTCTCCATTCATTCAACCCCTAGGCCCCTATAATCCACCCACTGCTTCCAAACTTTATTCCATTTTGCGGGGCATCCACGCCCCTCATAGACTGTCCTTTCTGCCATACAGCACCAGTCCATGTCCCTCTTCCACTGAGAGACTAGTGGTGGTTGTGCCACTCCCCACGCCCTTGCCACATTCCGTTTTGCCACCATCGCCGCTACCCGTAGCCATATCGTGGAGTATTTAGACCAGCTCAGTTCCCCCGACACACACAACAGGTGCCATCTGGCCTCCACCGGCACCGGTTGCTCAATTACGTCCGAAAGAATTGTCGCTATTCTGGCCCAGTACTGCTGTATACCAGGGCATTCCCACAGGGTATGGAAAAAAGTCCCTTTCTGGCCACACCCTCTCTGGCACTCATCCGTCGCTATCCTGCCCATTCGGGACAATGATACCCTGGTGTAATAGGATCTGTGCAGGATCCATAATTGTATCAATTGGAACCTGGCCCTGATTGCTACTTCCCTCGGACTTTGTATCGCTTCTGCCCAATCGTCATCCTCCAGCAACCCCACGTCCAATTCCCACGCCTCTCTGATCTTGAGCAACAAGTCCGGGCCGTTATTCATTATTTTCTTGTATGTGGCGGAGAGTGTTTTTTCCGGGATGGGGTCCAGTATTAATCTATCCTCTAACGGACTATATTCTGGAAGCTGTTCCCCTTCTTTAACGTGCCGTCCTATTGGATGTTTCAGTTGAATGTATCTGTAGTGTTCCCTGGATGTAAGTTGGTATTCTCGCTGTAGGTCAGCAAATGAGAGCATTGCCTGCTGTTTCCTCACGTCTCCCAATCGCATAATGTCTATCAGTTTCCAACTCGTGAAACCTTGCAGGCGCCCAACCTCTCTGAGCATTACACTGGACCATAGGGGAGTCTGTTCTGTCAAACGTCCCGCCCAGCCCAAAAACTTGGTTGCTTTTACCCACGCCGCCTGCACTATCTTTGTATGCATGGGTAGGTTCTCCTGCTTCTCCGGCCCATACAAGACTGCCAGGTAGCCCTCACCACCCATTGCCCAGTGGTCGACCCTATAGGCTGGATCATTACGATCTGCGAAGGCCCAGTCATTTATTACCATAAGGTGGGATGCCCAGTAATATTTTTGAATATCGGGGACCGCCAACCCCCCCTCATAGACCCCTTTCTGGAGTTTTGCGAGCGCTATTCGCGCGCTCCCGCCGTCCCAGAGCAGTGTCCTCAGTTGGCTATCCACTTCACTAAAGAATTTCACCGGTATGGGATATGGCGTATTTTGAAGTACATATAGCAGTCGAGGCAAGGTCATCATTTTGAATAGTACAGCACGTCCCATTAAAGAGATCGGCAGTTTCCTCCAGTGTGCCACATCTCCTTTTAGACGCTCTAACAGTGGGCTAAGGTTCGCACTGAGAAAGGCGCTGCCTGTCTTTTCGATCTGTACCCCTAGGTATTTGAAGCTGGTCTTAATCTGGAGTCGGGAGTCCACGCCCAGGTCTGGCGGCGGCCCATCCGTCAACATAGACAGGAGGGACTTATCCCAGTTAATCTGATACCCCGAATACCCTTCAAATAGTTTAAAAATGTGTAGTAACCTATTAATTGTGAATCGCGGCCGCGTTGCATACAGGAGAACATCATCCGCATAAAGGGATATTCTCTCTTCCCATTGATCACCACCCCTTATTCCCGCAATTACCGGATCACCCCTAATCCACACCGCTAGCGGTTCTAGCGCCAAGGCAAACAAGAGTGGGCAGATGGGGCACCCCTGCCTGGTACCCTTCCGCAAGACAAAGGGACGAGACACCGAGCCGTTGACTTTGACTCTAGCCATGGGGTGCGTGTACAAAAGTTGGATCCATGTGATAAAGGTTGGCCCAAAGCCGAACCTCCGCAAAACTTCGAACAAATAGTTCCATTCAATACTGTCGAACGCCATACGGGCGTCGAGTGATAATAGCGCAGCCTCTGTTTCGGGATCGCGTCTGACTAAGTATTGTACCCCATATAGACGGCGCAGGTTAAGCCGAGTACTCCTACCGGGCATAAACCCTGATTGGTCCGGGTGAATCAGCGTCAGTATGGGCACCAATAGTCTGTTCACCAGGACCTTCGCCAGAATCTTTACCTCTATGTTGAGCAGGGAGATCGGTCGGTATGACCCACATTTCTCTGCCGGTTTGCCTGCCTTGGGGATCACGACGATTGTCGCCGTGCGCTGGTCCAGTGGTAATGAACCTTGTTCCCTCGCTTCATTAAACATCGCCAGGAGGTGCGGGGCCACCGTGGAGGCAGTGCATTTAAAAAGCTCTACCGGTAGGCCGTTAGGTCCCGGCGCTTTACCCGCCTGTAAGTCCTGTATGGCACCCCCGATCTCTTCTACTGTGATGTCCCCATCTATTGAGTCTCTATCCTCCGCCCCTAGGGTTGGGAGTTGCATTTCGGCTAGGAGCTCGAAACAATCTGTCGCTGTCCGCACTGGGCTTGAGTCATAGATTGACTCATAATAATCCGCAAACGCCCCTGCGATCGCTTCCCCTGTTGTGTGCACGTTCCCTGCATCATCCTGGATTACCGCTACCCAGCTTCTCTCCCTATCTCTCTTCTCGAGCCAGGCAATCATTTTGTTCGCCTTGTCTCCGATATCATAAATCCTCCGCTGCGTGGCCAGGGCCACAGATCTGGCGGTTGCCATCGCCATATCTTGCAGTTCTCGTTTCCGCAGTGCTAGTGAGTGCGCCAGTTCCTCGTCTCTCCTCCCCCCTCCCAGATACCGTTTCTCCAGGTCTATCACCGTCATTTCCAATTGGTCCCAGCGCAGTTTCTTCTCTTTTTTTTCCACCCCTATGCGGTCTTGGACATACCCCCGTATCACCGGTTTGTACGCTTCCCATAGGGTGCTACAATCCTTAACTGTGCCCTCATTTTCTTGGAAATATAGTTTCGTTCTCTCCCTGGCTTTCTGTGCGTTGTCTTTATTCTGAAAAAACCATACGTTCAACCTCGGTGGCAGAGCGGATTGACGTGGTGTACCCTTCAGCGACATCTCAACCGGAGAATGATCTGATATGCCTCGGGGCCCTATTTTGGTATTGGAGAACCATCCCACACTCCCCTTAAGTGTCAGTAAGTAATCCAGCCGAGAGTAGCTGTCGTGTGCTGCTGAGTAGAATGTGTATTGTCTGGCCCCTACGTTGTGGAACCTCCAGAGGTCCACCAGCCCCAGCGCCTCCGTGAATGTTAATAACGGCTCAGTTCCCCTCACACGGGCCACTCTAGAGTCTCTGTCAAGTCCCGGATCCATTACGGAGTTCATATCCCCTCCTAGTATCAATACCCCGGGGGGGAGAGCTACAAGAAAGGCCCCCAAGTCCTTAAATGCGTCTACTCGTGTCGCGGGCGGTATGTAACAGGAGACCATATTGAGCATCTGTCCCTCCCAACAACCGGTCAGAGCCACAAATCGCCCCAGTGGGTCGTGTGTCACGTTTTTTATCACCAACGGAGTTGCCCTTTTTACTAGGATTCCCACCCCTCGGGCACCCGAGGTGTACCCTGCATGTGCCACCAGTTTGTAACCATAGCGATCTAGTGCTCGGTACCTCTGACCCTTAAGATGTGTCTCTTGAACCAGTACAACACTGGGGGAGTGTCGGTGTAAATACTGAAGTACTATACCACGTTTAATCCGGCTCCCCAACCCATTGACATTCCAGGATAATATTCGCAGGGCACCAGAGCCCTGTGCGCCCCCCTGTGACCCACTCTGCGATTCTGGAGGGAGCTCTGCACTAGTTGGTTGTTCACTCCGTGCCATTGTTCTGGTGCGTGTGGCGCTGTAAGCCCACCGGCCCGAACGTCGCTGCGATCTCCACTGACCCCATGAATCTGCTGACCTTACAACAATGAAACATACACAACGTCAACAAGCCCCCCGTAAGTCCCCCCCGCCCCCTCCCTGCTACCCTGCTGGAGAGCATAACCACTCTTCCCACCCCAACTTGCAGAGTGCCTGTCGCCCAAAACATTCTAACAACTGTGGGGGGTGTAGGCGCCCAACGCCTGAGCTGCCCGCCCCCAGGTCTCCTTACACACTACTTTCCCATTAGCCTCTTTCATATAGGGACCATTAGTACAATGCAATTATAGGACTGTATTAGTCTTGGCGCCTCTTGCGCCGCCCATCGTCCCCATGCGGTCCCGCTTTGCGTGCTGATGCCGAGTTACTTGCGTGGAAGCGGATCCTCCTCACTGTGACTAGTCCGACTCCTCTCCTGCCAGGCTCTCGCCCGGTTCCCGTCTTGTTGTTGGTGCCAACAGTGCGCCACCCTTCCAGCCAGGCCATTGCGAATTCAGGAGTTGCAAAAAACCATGCCTTCCCCTCCGCCTCCACCCTCAACTTAGCCGGGTACATCATGGAGTATTTTATTGCCTTGGCCCGTAGCTCCTTTTTGACTGCATCAAAAGTGCGTCTCTGGCGCTGCACGCTGAGCGTGAAGTCCGGGAAAAAACGGATCACCGCATTCTCGTGAGGCAAATCCCCAGACTGCCGCGCCGCCTGCAGGATAGCGTCTCTGTCTCGGTAGTTCAGAATTCGTGCTATAATTGTACGCGGTGGAGCCCCCGGCCGGGGTTTAGGAATAGGAGCACGGTGCGCTCATTCCACCGTAAAGTGGACTGACAGGCGTTTCGGTTTCAGGTGGTTCAAGATTAGGTCCTCAAGAAACAGGTCCATGCTTAGCCCCTCCGTTCCTTCCGGTACCCCCACCACGCAGATACTGTTCCTCCTGGCCCTCCCTTCCTGGTCTTCCAGCTTGGCCGCCATAAGTTCCTGTTGTTTAGTGAGGGCCTGCACCCTTTCCTCCAGACTCTGCGTGCTGTTTTCTAGGTGTGTGACCCTAGTTTCAGTGGCCGCCATTTTGTCTGACATTTTGCGGAAATCAGCGCGGAGCAGGTTGACATCCACTGTGACTGCGTCAATTTTAGGATCGATTGTCCCTTTCAAATCTGCTATGGCCGCCAAGACGTCCGTCAGTGATGGTTCGCTCTGTTCTTCAGCCTGGTCGATTTGGGCTGAGGTTGCTGCCAGCGGCATGGCGTATTTGTCCATTTTGTTGGTCTGTGTCGAGGCCGGGCCCTTGGGCTTCATGTTGATGATCTTCCGCTCCCGGGCGTGCACGCCCCTAGGGACCCACCTCTCGGCTTTCCTACTATATTGTCCAGGCCCACCCGGTGCTGCCACCACGGTGTGGGCGCCGCCGCCTCCTCACCGGGTCTGGGCTGAGTCCCCGACTGTGCCCACTGTTCCACGGTTCCCTCTCCGGCCCCGCAGCTGCCGTCTCCGTAGGCTCACCTACCGTGCTGTCTCGTTGGTGCAGACGTTGTGCCTGGTCGGTGACCTCAACTTATGCGGTCCTCCGCCGCACTCGCCCTCTCTTGGTTCAGGGGCAACGGCCACCCTGGTTCCCGACTCGCCCACCTGCTGGGTGCAGTTGACCTCGTTGTTTCACTGAGGGGGGTGTTTACTCCGTATAGTGCTCCACACACCTGTCGCACACGCTTTCACCACTCGGTGTGCACCGCTACTCTTCCGTTGGTGCCCTCTGCTCCTCCTCCTTGGTGGTCAGCTAGCGACGCATCCTGGCAGGGTGCCTGGGCGCTCGAAGACTGTCTGTATGTGTTGCTCTTTGGATTCGCAGAGTAGTCCTCCAGAGCAGTGCACCGTCGCCTCCCAGTACTTCTGGCGCTATATCGGGTCATTAGGCGCAGGACACTCACTCCTCCACCTATCCGTCACCCGCAGTAGTCTTGTTCTCTGCCGCGCCCTCCGACCCAAAAGGCTGATCCTTACTTTCTCGTGCGGGGTAGGTATTTGCCTCGCCTAGTGAGCTATACTGCTTGCCCCCGTCGCTGCCCCTGTGCTCGCATGCCGCCCAGGAAACTCCTCTGTTCGCCCCCTGACGCTCTCAGCACATTCCGCCGCTCCTCGCACACTGGCCCGGGTCGCGCCACTATTTATGCTCATATGCCGCCGGGGAGCCCAGAAACCTTCCAGAGGTGCAGCTCTCAGTGTCCTGGAGAGCCGCGAGTGGCACAAACTGCCCAGGGCCGGTCACCGCCGTCGGCCTCCACTGTCCTTGCCAGCTCCTCCCCCCGGTCGCTCCTTCCAGTCCCGGGCCATGACTTTCTTCACCGCTCGGGGCTCCAATTACGCTGATGCGTACCGGGTGACTCGCGCTGGTCCAGCGCAGCCCTCAGCGTCACTATCTCACCTTCCACCGTGTGTTGCGGTCCGTCTTGCGGTGCCGGACACCGCCTACCGAGGCCTGCACTGGCTCCTGCGCTGCTCCACCAGGCCTTGCAGCCGACGCTGTCCTCCGCTGCGTCACGCCCTTCAGCCGCTCCACCGACCACCGGAGAGCCGATTTCCTGCCCGCAGACCGAGGTGAGTGCACTCCGCCATTATACTCCGGTGTTTCCTTAGCTAAGGGCCGGCTGGAATGTGCGGATATTAAGTGTTTTAGAGACCTCAGGGATGGAGCTTGCTCAGCAAGCCGCCATTTCCCTCGGCGCCGAAACCACGCCCCAATTATTATCGCATTTGTGAGGAGATTGTGCGTCAGATCGGGAGTGTTTGTTGTCAGAAGAGAGTTTTTTGGCATGTTACAGTAGCTTGTTTATGTATCATCAACTGAAATGAGTGACAAAAGGGCTCAGGTAGAGAAGGAGGATATGATGGCGGACTGGTTGATGAATTTATTGAAAAAATTACTTCAGATGTTGGTAGCAGAATGGAGAGGAAATTAGACATTCTGTTACAGACCAGGGGTCTTGGCTCTGAAGAAGAATGGTTATGGCCAGCTGGAGAGACAGCCTCTTGTGATGAGAGAAGCGGTAAGGCCTCAAGGCAAAGGAAGAATATTGACATAAGCTTTAGTCAGATAAAAATAAAGAAGTCTGCTGAGGCAGATCAAGGATTCTGTGTTTGCACAGGTTTTGGAAGTGTAGAGGACACACAAGGAGGGCAGTTTAAAGACCAAGGGAAGGAAAGAGAAAGTTCTAGGAAAGGACATAAGCATTCAGTGGTGCACTTTGATGAGTCCTTTGGCAGTGCGGAGGCTGATGTCAGTTGTTCATCAGATTTTGATTCTGATGATCAGGTTTTTAAGGAAGTCTATAGCAGCGAGAAAGAGGATCCTGATGTTTTGACTGATCTTTTAGGGGATTGTATGTTCGATCCCATATTGATTAAGCACCCACTTTCCCATGAATGGTCACCTCGACTCATGTTGCAGAGCATGTGGAGTATTGGTTGAGGCAACAGATTCCTAATGATCCAAATAAGGTGATGATAATGCCAGAGCTGGATGTAAAAATGTTGGCCTTTATTGGGAAAGGGAAACATGATCCCCCTAAACGGCTGGATAAGGGTTTGAAAATGTGTCGAGACAGATTACTTGATGTTTTTGATATAACTGAGGAAGCCTATATAAATAGGAAAAAGTTAGACGGAGTCAGTGGGTGCAGTGCAAATGCAAATACAGTTCTTTAAGTAGAATGCAGGAAGAGCATTTTGCTCAAAACTGATCCTAAGTTCGTTGATGTGGCAAACAGTGAGGCAGGGCCTGCATCAAATGGTCTCCTTTTTTGGGAAGATTTCATTAAGGACATGTTGAAGTTTGTGGGGACTTATTGCTCCATTCAGAAGTCACAACGAGACATTAACAAAGTTTTTAACGATCGTATTTTTGGCTGGTTGTGGACGAGGAATCACAAGGAGTTCCTTCTCCTGTGGATTTAGGCCCTTCTTTTCAGTTTGAGTCGAGTCATCTGAATTCTTTCCTCAGAGAAGGTAAGATTAGACCCTATTGTTATCCCGTTAAAATTGGACAGCAGACTTGCTAGGTTTTATCATAATTGGGTTTGAATTACAACAGATACGGGGTATTAGAAACTGTGCAGGGATACCATATCGATTTCATAGAAGACCTTGTCCAGACTTGGGTTCCAAAGAGTATTGTGTTCAGCAAGGACCTGTCAATGTTAGTACACAAGGAGGTTCAGGAATTATTGCAGTTCAGTTGGGGTGGAAAGATGCGCCAGTTTGTTTGCCTTCCGTTTGGTCTAATTATCGACTCCATGGGTTTTACTAAACTCCTTCGTCCAATGGTGGTGTTTTTAAGGGAGAGAGGTGTACGGTTGATAATGAATCTGGACTAATTTTGATTGTGAATCAGGGGAGATTGAGAGTGAAGTTTTATACAGATTTGACAGTGGAGTTATGGTAAAGTTTGGGCTTTGTGATAAACAGACAGAAGTCAAGCTTAGAGCTTAGTCAGGAGACACAGTTTTTTGGAACCTGTTAGAGGGTTATTACGGTTTCCCAGAAACAAATTGAAAAGAATAAGTAAGGAGATTTGGAGGATTTTAGAATTAGATCAGATTTCTTTGAGGAGGTTGGCTTGTAGTAGTCTTCTATCTTCAACGATTCAGGCTATTTTTCCTGGCCCATTGAATTATTGGGCACTTCAGAGATTGAAGGCTTTGCATTTGAGAAGTGATTTGAGATATTCACAAAATATTGTTCTTTCATTAAAAGCTGGGGAGGAGCTTCAGTGTTAGTTAAGGAAAATGGAGGCTTGGAATGGGAGAACAATTTTTGGGGAAAATCCAGACTTGGTCATAGAATTGGATGTGAGTTTAGATGGCTAGGGTGCGCAATGTGGTTCGGTATCAACAGGTAGGGGATGGATGGGGGAGGACAGCAAGATGATGTAAGATATTTTGGAAATGGTGAAAATGGTAATGGTTATGTGTTTTATTGTTTATTTTTAGTGTCCCCTGATGAAGGGCGCTTGTAGCCCAAAATGCATTGGGTCTTTTTTAAATAAACGCTGCTTTGAACGGACATCTGCATCTGTCGTGTTTTAGCAAGAGGTCCGGATGGGCACAGCTTCAACATAAGAAACTTGAAAAATTGCATAATATCCCGTGTGTGGATCAAGGCATAATGTGGATGAAAAATAACCAAAAAAAGGATGGAGTATATGTTGAATAATGAAAAAAATGGAGGAAACATTGAGTAGAATATGAACTGTTTGCCATAGAGGCGCAACTCAGCTGTGCAATCGGTTTGGGGCAAGATGATGCCCCACTTGACGAGGACAGCAAGATGCACATAAATTGTCTAGAGTTCGGGCAGGCTCATTTGCAGTATAATGTTTCAGGAGTGGCAAGGTATGGTGTTCGGTACTGTTGAGAATGGACAATGTTTCAGCGGTAAGTTATGTGAGTAAATTGGGTGCTTCAAAATCCAAACATCTAGCAGATTTACCAAAGATCTTTTGGAAGTATTGTTTGAGGAGGAAGTTGTCAGGTCAGGCAGAACATTTACCAGGGTTGAGCAATGTGGTGGCAGATTAGTTTGCAAGGAATTTCAAATATTCCAGCCATTGGAGATTGGACAGGACAGTTTACTTGAAGCTACAGAGTGTTTGGGGTCCTTTGGGGTAGATTTGTTTGCAAACAGGTTGAATGCTCAGGTGAAGAAGTCTTTCAGTTGACATCAGTATCCGGAGTTTGCGGAGATTGTGCATTTCGTCAGAATTGGTGGGGTCTCCATCCTTATGCATTTCCTTCTTTTTCAATTATTGCATGGGTGTCCTTGATGGTTCACAAGTGGAAGGAGACAGTAGTGTTCATTACTCCACTTTGGAGGGCCCAGGTTTGGTTTTCAATTTTACTGGAGTTCTCTGTAGATTTTCCGATTCTCTTACCTATGTTCTGAGAGATTCCCATTGAGCCAAACCCTTTTTCAATAATAATTAGTTTTACTTTTTAGCATATGGTTTAACTTAATTGAATATCTTCATTCATCAGTTCATGGGAGTGAACGATCACCATTGGAGGAGTTTAGAAGTTGTTTTTGGGAGGAACTTTTTCTGTTGAATGTTCAGTGACTGTCTTCGAGTTTTAATTGTTTCAAGTTATGGTTTGCATGTTTTCAGTCAGCTAATAAGAAGCAAGATGGCTGGGGGTTCTGGCATTTTATGTACTCCTGATTATTGATGCGTTCTATGTTCTTTAATAGGAGCTGCTGTGAGTAGTGGCAATAAAGGAGATTGCATAATATTATCCTCAGTGTCTTTAATAAAATTCACATTATCTGTCTACCAGCCTGACTAAAATCTACATTTATTAAACAAAATGAGCTTCCCTTTTATTGCACATAGACTAAGGCAAGTGTAGAGAAGGAATATTAGACATGGGGGTCTCCTTTACAACTTTTTGGTGCAGGGCAGCACACAAGGCTTCATGCTGCACTGCCTGGCGTCAAAATGAAAGGGCAGGAATGTGCAGTATTAATGAAATATGGCGCATTCCTGTCCTTTCTGACTGCGCCAGCGCACCAATTGGTGCCTAGCGCCAACGCAGACATCCTTGCATCATGGTGCAAGGGTGTCTGTGGTATTGGCACGATTGTTTTTGTGCAGGAAGAGGCACCTTCCTGCACAAAAACAATCAATGGAGGCGTTTTCCTCTCTCTATGTGTGTTACAGGATGCAGCACACATAAAAAGAGAAATATTGAGGAGAAATAAGGTTATTTCTCCTCGTTATGCCTCCCCTGGGAAGGTGCACAGATTTGATGCATACCCAGATTTTCAGATCCTTGTAAATCTGATAATGTGTCAAAACCCATGTGTGTTACGTGGAAAAACTCACTGCAACACCCATGCAACACCTCCTTGGCGAAGAGAAGGCAAGGCAGCGCTTTGTGCTGTCTTGCTTTACTCCTTATCTATGAGGCCATGCACAGTCACTCAGAGAGGCTGTGCGTCGCCTCATAGATATGATTGAGAGGCCTGTGGCACCAGAGTGTCATAAAAAGTGACACTCCTACGGCACAGGCCTCTTGTAAATGAGGCCCAGGATGTGTACGTTTATTAACAGAGGACATTCACTGTGAAGATTAAAAGCACTGATAATTTTAGTAGTATAATAACTACTTTTGGTGGAGCAAATATTCAACATAGAGTGAACCAGCACTGATTTATCTTTCTGTTCAGCTTCCCGAGAATAGGTTAATCTCCACTTTTCTGCTCTTCTTACCTCTACCCTTTGTGCAGCAATGTTGTTATTAAACGCAGTCCTTCATTTGTAAAGGAGTAAGTGCTGACGCTGCTACACATTTTTCTCTTTATTCCCTTTGTTTGTTTTTCTCTCCCTTGGTCAAGGGATGTGTGATGAGGAAAAGTAAGTGCTGGTCCCCAGAAATAAGTGCCGTGGGCCCTACCAGCTACCACAGGCTTAGTTTAGGCACTGATTAAATGAGGGATTATGTAAGTATATTATATATTTGAGGATTGCTTTATACTTTTAGTTTGAAGAAGAGAATTCAGACACATATGTTTATTTTCAAACACAGTCAAAAAGTATTATCTTTATTTTTGTCCCAGGCCAGATCAAACAAGCATTAGGAAAGCCAAATTGCCTGGCTTTGGCACTATTGTCTCTACCAATGCTTATTCTCTTTGCTACAGTTATTAGTTTTACTGTACAAAAACGGCAACTTGATGGACATTTTAGAAAGGCAAAGATATGCTAATATACAACAAAAAGCATTCTAAGGTATCTATCCTATCAGGTATATGCATATGTATCTATAGGTAACCTTCTTCAAATAGTTTTGTAGCTTTCTCCAAAACTATTCTAAGATGGTGCACCTGCACATTCAATAGTCATGTCTAACAAGTACAGAAAAGGGACTCAAGCAAGTGGCTTAGTGTCCACCTTAGCCATGGGAGAGAACTCCCATGGCGAGGGGGAAGCAAATGTTTTCTTTTTGTTTTTCAAATAGAAAATCTTGCTTTGGAATTTTCTTTTTGAAAATAAAAAAAGTATATTTGCGGTACGGCTCCGTCAAAATGACGGAACCATTCATCAAACTTGCAATGCATGGGCAGGAAACGCCATGACAGATGTTCCTGTTAATGCTGAAAATGGCCACTGGGCCAGTGGGAATTTCTAAATTTAACATGTAAATTTCAGTAAATGCCTTCGGGCCTGACTGAGAGTTTAGTGGACGGGTTTCTCCATCACAAACATGACATCTACCACGTCCTCTGTGTTACAAATGCCACTGGATATAATGCACTTGTAATATGGTCAATCTGTCACATTGGTTATGAAGTAACTTGTCCGCCACGCTCTAAATCAGGCCCTTAGGCATTTACTGAAATTGGGTGTTACTTGAAGTTCAGTTAGCTCTCGTACTTCTGAGGCTACAGGGTCAACTACAGTTCATGTAACAAGAGCGGCGTAGGTGCCCTCGAGTTTTGTAGTAGTCAGAGGGTTGGCTTCTTGTAGTGGGGGGGGGGTCAATAACAGGACTGGAAAAGATGTAGGCGAAAGGGATAAAGAAGCATGCAGATAATAAGATTCTCTGAGTTGCTGATAATGAGCGCACAAAGCGGGCAAATCAAAGTTATTTCGGGTTTTGCAGATAATAGCATTGCAAAGGGTGCGTGTAAAAGGACCAAAAAGGGTGCTGATAATGGACTACAAAGGATGCAGGTAATAGATTGAAGGGGTACTAGTCAGTGCCGTAGCAACGATTTCTTATGCTTGTATGCAAGCAGCAAGTTAAAGATCCCTAAACGTTGATGCCCAGCAACCCTCACATACCACTTCTCAAAACCCCATAACATGTCTCCCATCACAACCACCAAGCTCACTCTCTTTTGTATTCGAACATATTTGTATTTGTTCAAGCTCCTTTCCCATAAGATTATCTTATCCAGTATTCATCTTTCATCTTTACCAAGACCTCCCTCTGTTTAGGTTTCGCCTGTGAAATCAATTGTTTTTAATATATCTTACATCCCACCTTCACATTTTATTGGTCCGTATGCTTGCCAGTTTACTTTCCTCCATTTCTATTGATTGTAGCCTGTTCTCCTTTCTGTGTCTCTCTTATCAGCTTTTTGTGGCCTAACTACTCATTCCCATCCACGTTGTTGGTTCTAACTTTTTTCTTTTAGTTAACACTGCATACTGTTCACTGTTTACATTTTGTTATCCTTCCCTCTAAACACCAAATATTGCTATATTTTACTATTAAACAAGCAGTTACAATTGCATTTACCTTGCAGTTATATGGGGCTTGATTTAAATGGTGCAGCAGTTGCAGTGGCACTGGGGCCAAAAGCTCTAAGGACCCCACTAAACAGAAATTAAGGCTAAATAATTCCACTAAACAGTCACATGTGCAGTTATCTTCAGGCACTAGGTTCATGATTACAATGGTGCAGCAGGTGCAGTGACACTGGGACCAAAAGTTCAAGGCACACCACTAAACACCTAATATTGCGATATTTTACTACTAAACAGGCAGTCACAAGTGCAGCTATCGTGCAGGCAATAGGATCATGTGTGAATGGTGCAGCAGGTGCAGTAGCACCAGGCACAAAAGTTGTCAGAATTCTTCTAAACACCTAATATTGCTATATTTTACTACTCAACAGGCAGTCACAATTGAAGTTAAAAGCGGAATGATCTGAATGGTGCAGCAGGTGCAGTGGCACTGTGGTCAAAATTTCTAGGAACCGCACTAAACACAGATTATTGCTAAATTTTACTACTAAACAGACAGCCACAAGTGCAGTTATCTTGCAGGCACTAGGGTCATGGTTTGAATGGTGCAGCACATGCAGTGGCACTGTGCCCAAAAGTTGTCAGAACTCCTCTAACACCACATATTGCTATATTTGACTACAAAACAGGCAGTCACAAGTGCAGTTACCTTGCAGGCACTAGGGTAATGATTTCAATGGTGTAGCAGGTGCAGTTACACCGGGGCCCAAAACTCTCGGAACCCCTCTAAACACCAACTATTGCTATATTTTACTACTAAACAGGCAGTCACATTTGCCGTTATCTTGCAGGCACTAGGGTCATGGTTTGAATGGTGCAGCAGGTGCAGTGGCACTTGGCCTAAAAGTTGTCAGAACTCCTCTAAACACCAAATATTGCTATATTAAACTCCAAAACAGGCAGTCACAAGTGCAGTTACCTTGCAGGCACTAGGGTAATGATTTCAATGGTACAGCAGGTGCAGTTATACCGGGGCCCAAAGCACTAGGAAACCCTCTAAACACCAATCATTACTATATTTTACTACTAAGCAGGCAGTCACAAGTGCAGTTATCGTGCAGGCAATAGGGTGTGCAGCAGGAGCAAGTGGCACCAGGCCCAAAAGTTGTCAGAGCTCCTCTAAAGACCTAATATTGTTATATTTTACTACTAAACAAGCAGTCACAATTGCAGTTACGTTGCAGTTAAAAGGGGCTTGATTTAAATGGTGCAGCATGTGCAGTGGCACCGGGACCAAAGGCTCTAGGTACCCCACTAAACATATTTTTACAACTAAACAGGCAGTCATAAGTACAGTTATCTTGCAGGCTCTAGAGTCATGATTTGAATGGTGCAGCAGGTGCAGTCGCACCAGGGCCAAAGGTTTCTAAACACCAAATATTGCTATATTTTACTACTAAACAGGCAGTCGCAAGTGATGTTAGCTTACAGGCAATAGGGTCATGTTTTGTATGGTGCAGTAAATGCAGTGGCATCAGGACCAAAAGATGTCAGAACTCCTCTAAACACCTAATATTGCTATATTGTTTTACTAAAAAAAAAAAGAAACAATTGATGGGCGGAATGCTGGACAATGCAAACATTCACCCCCAGTCACAAGGATCTGGGTTTAATCCATCATTCTTTTGCTCACCACACCACCCCAGTTTGGACCCAGCCATATGCAAATCAGCCTTGACCCTGTTCCTTTTGGGAACAGTCTAGCCCAAATTGCCAAGCCAGGTCCTCCCTGGACTGGAAACAAGCACCCTGAGACCGGTTTCAGGGCATCACCCTTCATCAGCCAGGCAAGCTTGACTCCAGTGGTGTAGTGAGCACTGGACCCACGTCTGGGCATACCCTTCCCACTTAGGGCAACATATGCAAAAGAAACAAGTGATGGACGGAATGCTGGTCAATGCAAACATTCACCCTCAGTCACAAGGATCTGGGTTTAATCCACCATTCTTTTGCTCATCACACCACCCCAGTTTGGACCCAGCCATATGCAAATCAGCCTTGACCCTGTTCCTTATGGGAACAGTCCAGCCCGAACTGCCAAGCCAGGTCCTCCCTGGACCGAAAACAAGCATCCTGGGACCGGTTTGAGGGCATCACCCTTCATCAGCCAGGCTAGCTTTAATCCAGTGGTGTACTGAGCACGGGACCCACGTCTGGGCATACCCTTCCCACTTAGGGCGATATATGCAAAAGAAACAATTGATGGACGGAATGCTGGACAATGCAAACATTCACCCCCAGTCACAAGGATCTGGGTTTAATCCATCATTCTTTTGCTCACCACACCACCCCACTTTGGACCCAGCCATATGCAAATCAGCCTTGACCCGGTTCCTTATGGGAACAATCCAGCCCGAACTGCCAAGCCAGGTCCTCCCTAGACCGGAAACAAGCATCCTGGGATCGGTTTCAGGGCATCACCCTTCATCAGCCAGGCTAGCTTGAATGCACTGGTGTAGTGAGCACGGGACCCACGTCTGGACATACCCTTTTACTTAGTGCGACATATGCAAAAGAAACAATTGATGGACAGAATGCTGGACAATGCAAACATTCACCCCCAGTCACAAGGATCTGGATTTAATCCATCATTCTTTTGCCTGGCTGATGAGGGCTGTTAGCCCGAAACCAGTCCCAGGATGCTTGTTTCTGGTCCAGGGAAGACATGGCTTGGCAGTTCGGGCTGGACTGTTCCCATGAGGCTATGGCATTATGAGGATGCTTCGGAAAGTTCGTCCTCTCCTCCCGTTCCTCGCAAGAAGGATAATGGTCCAGGCTTTGATTCTTTCACGCATGGACTACGGGAATGCCCTTTATTTAGGAGCTCCTAAGGCCACGACAACCAGATTACAGATCATTCAGAACTGCGCAGCCCGTTTGCTCCTAGGCCTCCCATATCGGCAATCGGCTAAGCCTGCCTTGAGATCACTACACTGGCTACCAATAGTGGAGAGAATTAAATTCAAAGGACTGTGCATTGCCCATAAATCCTTCTGGGAAAAGGGACCCGTGATCAATCAATCTATGATCATCCCATACCTTCCCAATAGAAGCCTCCGCTCTACAAACATGCTGCTCGCCACAGTGCCAAAGATAAAGAGAGCAAGAAGCGGCGGCCGCTCTTTCTCCTACAATGTGGCCAGGCTGTGGAACTCCCTTCCCCTTCACATACGCCAGGAAGCGAACCATCTGGCATTTCGTAAAATAGTCAAAACTTGGCTTTTTTAAAGTTACAGCAGAATAAGTGTGCCACCTTGGTCTGCATCTGCATACAGCGCTGGGATGCCTCATGGTAGCTATGCGCTCTATAAATGTTTCCATAATAATGAGGCACAGGGTCAAGACTGATTTGCATATAGCTGTGTCTGAACTGGGGTGGCTAAGTGAGCTAAAGAACGATGATGGATTCAACCCAGATCTGTGACTGGGGGTGAGTGTCTGAAAAGTTTCAGCGCTCCGTCCATCATCTCCTTGTGTTTGCTTTGTTTGCCCTAAGTTGGCTGGGTATGCCCAGACCTGGGTCCCTTGCTCACTTTGCCACTGGATTCAGGTTAGCCTGGCTGATGAGGACTGTTAGCCCGAAACCGGTCCCAGTATGCTTGTTTCCGGTCCAGGAAAGACATGGCTTGGCAGTTCGGGCTGGACTGTTCCCATGAGGCACAGGGTAAAGACTGATTTGCATATAGCTGTGTCTGAAGTGGGGTGGCAAAGTGAGCTTAAGAACGATGATGGATTCAACCCAGATCTGTGACTGGGGGTGAGTCTCTGAAAAGTTTCAGCGCTCCATCCATCATCTCCTTGTGTTTGCTTTGTTCGCCTTAAGTTGGCAGGGTATTCCCAGACGTGGGTCCCTTGCTCACTTTGCCACTGGATTCAAGCTAGCCTGGCTGATGAGGGCTGTTAGCCTGAAACCGGTCCCAGGATGCTTGTTTCCGGTCCAGGGAAGACATGGCTTGGCAGTTCGGGCTGGACTGTTCCCATGAGGCACAGGGTCAAGACTGGTTTGCATACAGCTGTGTCTGAACTGGGGTGGCAAAGTGAGCTAAAGAACAATGATGGATTCAACCCAGACTTTGACTGGGGGTGAGTGTCTGAAATGTTTCAGCTCTCCGTCCATCATCTCCTTGTGTTTGCTATATTTTTTTTACTAAACAGGCAATCACAATTGCAGTTACTTTGCAGCTAAAAGGAGTTTGATTTAAGTAGTGCAGCAGGGCCAGTGGCACTATGTTCAAAAGCTCTAGGGGCCCCACTAAACACAGATTATTGCTATATTTTACTACTAAACAGACTGTTACAAGCATGGGCGTAACAATACTTGAGGGGCCCCCTCCGGATTCAATCAGGAGCTCCCCAGCCAGATTACAGTGCTGAGGGGGCCCCCTTGAGCTTTAGGCCCCCCCCCCCCCACATCGCAGGGGCTGCTGGGGCCTGTGTTACGCCACTGGTTACAAGTGCAGTTATCTATCAGGCACTAGTGTCATGATTACAATAGTGCAGCAGACGCACTGACACCAGGACCAAAAGCTCTAAACATACTACTTATATTGCTGTATTATACTACTAAACAGGCAGTCACAAGTACAAGTTACCTTACAGGCAATAGGGTCATGGTTTCAATGGTGCAGAAGGTGCAGTGGCACCGGGACCAAAAGTTGTCAGAACTCCTCTAAACCACAAATATTGCTATATTTTACTGCTAAACAGGTAGTCATACATGCAGTTATCTAGCAGGCACTAGGGCCATGATTTCAATAGTGCAGCAAGTGCAGTGGCACCAGGACCAAAAGCTCTAGGCACCCCACTAAATACTGATTGTTGCTATATTTTACAACTAAACGGACAGCCACAAGTGCATTATCTTGCAGGCACTACGGTCATGATTTGAATGGTGCAGCAGGTACAGTGGTACAGGGCCCAAAAGTCTTGGCGCTTTTTTTCTTACATTAAGGCTGCATGGCATTTACTGTTTACCAATACTTATCTTCCCCTGGCTGCACACATTTAAAACGTACTTGTTTAACTCTGCTTTAGTGGGTGGAACTTTTAACTAAATTTCACATTCTTTATGATAATGTTCCACTAATAAAATTGCATTTTTTCTGTGTCATTTGCTTGTCGCTAACAAAATAGTTTTTTTTCTGTGTCATGTGTTTTTTGTTGGCACATTATGTAGCGTAAACCCGAACACAGTGATTGCAGTGCTTTACGTGAGCACGGTCCATGGTGCTGTGAAGGGATGTTTTAACATTCTTTATCCGTTGGGACTGTTTCTGTATAACATTACTGCACCAGACAGCTGCCGCAGAGTCTTAGATTGTAAACACGGTCATGTGCCTCTTCTAAAAGGATTCCTCGAGTTTTGTGATTGCAGGCGGTTCCTTCTACTGGCCGGGACGGGGGACTGTATACTTTCAAGAGCAGTGAATTTGAAGATTCCAGCTGCTGGGCATTGTTGTCGCATTGCTTCAAAGCTTGTCTTTGTGAGCAAGTGTGTTTGATGACTGTATGGGGTTTGTGTGGCTGTTCTTTTTTTGGAAGGTATCTATTATTTTGTAATACTTTTAAATTTAAAAAAATGTTTTTTTCTTCTTTGCTGTGAGTTCTCCCCTTTTTTAACATCCAGCGTTTAGCTTAGTAAGCAGGTAGGTGGCAAGACTGACTGTTTTTTCGGACTGGCCGTGACTGTGCAGATTGTATTGTTCTAGCACCAAAAACATGTTTTATAGTTTGCTGTATATTCTGTTGGCCATATGAATAAGCACTGTGGTAATTGAGCAATACTCTGTAAACTGAAGCAGGAGTTATTTCCTAATAGTGAGAATTTTGACGTTCATCTTTCCGTAGATGTAAAATGCATTCATATTTACTTGCATACCTTTAACGCGTGGTATTTTAGCTTAATAAGTGCTAAAAAGTGTTTGAGTTCTCCAAAGTAATTTAAACAGCCTCATTGTTATATAATATTTAATAACATCAACTGCACATTCTTAAAACAGGCAAATGCTTTGGCTAATTTAGCTTGCTTTATGCCTGGTATTTTAGCTTAATAATTGCTAAAAAAGGGTTTGAGTTGCCCAAAGTAATTTAAACAGCGTCCTGTATTTTCGTCGTTATATACTATAAATAACATCAACTGCACATTCTTAAAAAAGGCAAAGTGCAGTTATCTTGAAGGCGCTAGGGCTATGATTTCAATCGTGCAGCAGGTGCAGTGGCACTGGGGCTTATTATAACAAATGCCTTGAAAAAAAATACTGTATTTGGTACAACAAACAAACTTCAAATTATATAGTACAATAATTGAAAATGTCACAGTGTACTATTTAAATAAATAGAAATTGCAAACCATAAGTAACACAATGCCATTGACAATGCAAGTGCAAGTATTTACTATATGCTCGTTATTGTTTCAGAGTTTGTTCATGTTTACGTTTTTTCGCAATAATGAAAAAAAAATGTGCAGGGCAAAATAAAAAAAACTTTGTAAGAGAAATCTGTAACAAATAAAAAAAACCTTGCTCATCTCAAACAAACATAAATCTCACTTTCAGTGTGTTTCTTTCATTTATATTTTCTTATACTCTCCCTGCTGTTCATCTGTCTTCTATCTCCCAGTCTACAGTGTTCTTTCCAGTAGCCAGCACTATGGCTAACGGGTTCATTCTCATTGTAATCCCAATTTGGGTTCCTTCTCATTGTAATCCTGATTAAGCAGGACTGAAAGTTGCAGCGAAAACACCTCACATTGGGTAATTTTTTCAATTTAAGGGCAGATGTACAAAGAATTCATTTAGAAAAAGTGGCTGCAAATTGCATACCAACTGTTTGCAAATCAGTTCGGATTTTGAGAACCAACCTAAGTACTAATAGGTTGGTTTGCAAAATCACCATTCAGAGTGCACCGCAATTCTATGGCAGGACCGGAGGCTTCAGATTAGGCTTTTCTTTCTCCAATTTATTAGCTCCAGCAGCTTTACAAAGTACCACAATCCATATAAAACACTACATTTCCCATGAACACAGGGAAAATGGCAATAAAGAAAAGTCCAACAGAGGCAGCCAATCCTGCGCCAGCACGTCCCATAACTTCCCCCGCGGACGCTCTATCTTCCTCTTTCTTCGCTGCTCCAGCAGCATTAAGATGAGTGGCTTTGTTTTTTCTTGTTATAAGGTCTAACTGTGGGTGATTTCACTGTATTTTTCTACTCTGCACAGGGTAGAGTTTGTTTTTCGATTGCGTGTGGTTATTGCGCAGTAACGCTGTCTTTTTTCCACAGGTTCGGCCGCAGGAGCGCTGTTTCGCTCCTTCGCGGCCGTTGAAGGTTTTCTCACAGGCTCTCGGCGCGGTGCGGCCTCCCGCCGCTAGGGGACCGCGCGCCCTCTCGCTCTGCGCACTATTCAGTGCGTTTTACCCCCCGCGCGACAGCGAGTCGTCTAGTTCCGCTTTTAGGGTTAGCGCGGTTCAGACGGACTCGCTGCAGCCGCGGGGGAAGATCGGTGCTGGTTTAAACGCGTTTGGGCAAAAATAGTATTTAGAGAGCCCCTGCCTGGAGCCTGAACACTCGCATTGCGGGTAAGACTGGGGGTGAGAATAAGGCTCCGGCCCAGGCAGGTTTTTTCAATACCCTCGGAATTAAGAGGGCGATTTGGTCCCAGGCCTGTATACCTTGTTAAGTGCACGATCTGTGCTTTTATTGTCAGGGTCTCCCCTGCTGTTTTCCCCTAGTTTGGTTCTGATTCTGACCTTGGGTGTTCCCAATATGGAGTATGAGGATTATTATGAGGAGGAGGAGGTTATGTACATGCCTGTAGATGACCATTTTTGTCAGGTCATGGACTCCTCCATCCTCAAGGCGGTGTCCCAAGTGGTTGCGCCATTGGAGAAGAAAATTGACCTTTTACAAACGCAATGTAAACTACCCCTCGACCAGAGGGAAGATCTGTCGGGGAACATTCGCCTACCTCCAGGCCAACCGTCCACTAGCGCGATGGAGCACAAACGTAAGCGTCCAGACAACGCGGGGGTGGACACAGACGCTTTTGCTCGCCTCAAGAAGGCATTCATGGAGACCAGGGACCCCGTGCCACCCAGCCAGCCGGAGGAGGTTCTGGGGGAACCCTCTGGTGTTCCTGATGAGGTGGCTACAGCGGACCCAGACGAGTTCCCCCAGACCTCCGACGGGGAATCGGAGAGACCATGGCGCCCATCTAAATCTGCCCAGTCAGCACCTCAAGACCTAGGTACAGACATGCTTAACCCCGACGATTTATTGCACCCGCGCTCGTCGCAGTGGGTTCCTGCCCCCAAGGTGGCAGCCTACATGGCAGCCAGACTGCGCAAACCCCTAGACCAGGAAGTAAGGAGTTGCCTTCGTGCAGAGTGCCCGAGACCTACCCTAGAGGGTAAGGTAGCAGTTACGCCTGAAGTGGACCCTAAGATGTCCACCTCTTTAGCGAAATTCATCCGCGATCCCAAGAAGGGCATTGATCGCTCGTGGAGAGCGTGCCAAGATAAGCTCTTGGACACGGCGGGCCCCTTGGCAAAAATCTTAGATATGGCCGAAGACGCTAAGGCTTCGGGCACTCTGATCTCCCCAGACACCCTCTCTAGTTGGGCGCAGAGGGCAATCATTTTCTTGGGGAATGCAAATGTGGCAATATCGACCGAACGCCGCAGATCCCTGCTTATAAAAATAGATCCTAAGCTGGGGGAGTTGGCCACCTCCGAAGCGGGTCCAGTTGCAGAGGGCAATCTCTTTGGTGACCCCTTTGTGAAAGAATTAGGAAAATTCGTTAACACCTTTAACTCTCTAGACAAAGCCCAAACGTCGATTAAGCGGATCTTCACCCCGCGTGTTTTTGGCGCAGCCGGTCATGGCAGGGGGCGCTCGGCCGGCCGCCCTTACAACAGAGCCTCCTTCAGGCAGGGTGAATCTCATAGAGGGCAGTACCAGGACCCGGAAAAGTTCGGGAACTTCTACCCGACCAGGAATTTCCCCCGTCGCAGGGGTGGCAGAGGACGTGGAGATGGTTCCTATAACAACCAGCGAGGTAAGCGTCCAGAGTTTGGGGGAGGTGAGGTTGGGAGGCAGACTACAGTATTTTCTTCACAATTGGTCTTTGCTCACCTCCGATGCTTGGGTTTTGCAAACTGTAAAAGGGTTTCAAATAGAGTATTCCGACCTACCTACTCAGCCCCTTCGCCCCAGACCCATCATTTTCACGCAGGAGCAAAGGGATTTTATCGATGGGGAGATCTCAGAGTTGTTGCGGAAAGGGGCAGTTACCCCCTCCACTTTGCACCCCCGAGGTTTCCTCAGCAACATCTTCTTGGTGGAGAAACAGGACGGAGGCTACCGCCCCGTAATAAACCTTCGGGAGTTCAACGGGTGGCTCATTTACCGCCATTTCAAAATGGAGGGCATTCACCTCCTGAGGGATCTGTTGCAGTCACAGGACTGGATGGTCCGTCTGGACCTCAAGGACGCTTACCTTACGATCCCGATTTTTCCCCCTCACAGACGCTTCCTGCAGTTCCAGTGGGGTTCGCAGGTTTTCGAGTTCGCCTCCCTTCCTTTCGGACTGTCTTCTGCTCCGTGGTGTTTCACCAAGGTGATGAAGCCTGTGGTGGAGCGTCTCAGATCGGAGGGTATCCGGCTGATAATCTATCTGGACGACATTCTCATCATGAGTCAATGTCCCCAACGTCTGTCGGCACAGCTGCAGCACACAGTGTCCCTCCTGGAGTCTCTGGGATTTGTAATCAACAAGACCAAGTCAGACCTGACCCCTTCCCAGAAGATGCAATTTCTGGGCTTTATGATAGACTCGGTGGCGGCTACCTTGGCCCTACCCTCTCGGAAGTTATCCAAGATCAGACACGAACTGAGGCGTACGTTGGCACGGCCCACGATTTCCCTACGCCACTTAGCCAGAGTGGTGGGCCTTCTATCGTCTTCGATTCAAGCTATATTTCCGGGACCCTTGCACTACAGGGCCCTTCAGCACCTAAAAGCCTACCACTTGCGCAAGGGCCTCACCTACTCTCAGGTCGTGCCCCTCACAGAGGAGGCCAAGACGGAACTGCAATGGTGGGTCGATCATATGGAAGCCTGGAACCGTCGAGCGATTTTCGGTTCACAACCAGATCTGGTAATAGAATCGGACGCCAGCGGTTCTGGTTGGGGTGCCCGTTGCGGCGCAGTATCTACAGGCGGAAGATGGTCCTCTCCCGAGCAGGCCCTTCACATCAATTGTCTGGAATTGATGGCGGGCTCTTTCGCGGTAAAGTGCTGGACAAAGGACAGGATCCAGAGTTGTGTTCTACTCAAGATGGACAATGTGGCAGCAGTGCGCTACATCAACCATCTCGGAGGGACAAGGTCCAAAGCATTGTCAAATTTAGCCCGCGATCTTTGGGAATATTGCTTATCCAACCAGATATCCCTGTCAGCGGAGCATCTGCCGGGTTCGTCCAACCAGGTGGCAGACTGGTGCTCTCGTCACTGGAGGGACACCAGCTTATGGCAACTACATCCCAGGGTTTTCCGGGAAATCTATTCTCGATGAGGTCCCTTCTCGGTGGATCTCTTCGCCTCCCGTCTGGATGCCCAGCTGGAACGGTACTACAGTTGGCGCCCGGATCCGGAGGCGTTGGCAGTGGATGCTTTCCTCCAGGATTGGAGCAAGGAACAGGGTTACGCGTTTCCCCCCTTTGCAATGATCATGAGGTTATCAACCCAGGTGAGGAGACAACAGGCGGACCTAGTGGTGATCACTCCGATATGGAGGTCGCAAGCCTGGTTTCCGGTTCTGATGGAACTTTCCTGGGATTTTCCAATCCCTCTACCCCTCGGTCACGATCTCCTCAAGGATCCTCAGGGGAATCCCCACCATCTTCTAGTCACAGGCAGCCTGTGCTTGATGGCCTGGCGGGTTACAGGCAACGCTGGAAAGTCCCAGGCCTTTCGGAGGACGCTGCCATGTTGCTCTCTAAGTCCTGGGCCGAGAGCACCAATAAGAGATACCGGTCTGCATGGTCACGGTGGGGAGGTTGGTGTCTGCAACAACAGGTGGATCCAATGGGGGCGGACATTGTCTACGTCCTTAACTTTTTAGCCTCGCTGGCAAAGGAGGGACTGGCCTATAGGTCAATCAACACCTTTCGTTCAGCGATTTCGGCAGGCCATGTTCCATTGGATAATCGCCCGATTGGCGAACATCCTTTAGTTTGTAAATTATTGAGAGGTATCAGGTTGTCAGTGCCTTCGGAACCACGTTACTCGGTGTTATGGGATGTGAACAAAGTTCTAAAACTGTTTCGATCCTGGCCATCCAACAAGTATTTGTCGAGGAAGCAAATGTCTGCTAAACTCGCAATGTTGCTGTGTTTGATTTCATGTCGCAGGGTTTCGGATGTGAGGGCCCTAGATCTCACGGGACGGGTCTTCACTCCGGAAGGAGTTACTTTTCACATTTCCAGACGAACTAAGTGTAATTCACGGTCTGTGTCCTATCCTGCTTTCCCTGACACCCCAGAATTGTGTGTGGTCAGAGCGCTCAAAGCCTACGAAGTGGCGACTATAGATATACGTCCACAGGGCGTGAAACAATTGTTTATTGCTCTTACTAAACCACACAGGGCGGTTTCGTCCCCTACAATTGCGAGATGGGTCCGCTGGGTGATGCAGGAAGCTGGTATAGATACTTCCCGCTTTGGAGCTCATTCAGTGAGGGGTGCAATGGCATCCAAGGCTTTTTCCCTGGGAGCGCGGCTGGAGGATATTTTGAATGCCGTGGACTGGTCTTCGGATTCCACCTTCAAACGCTTTTACTTTAAACCAGTAGTGTCTCTGGGATCTTTGGTGGTGGACAAGCTTTAAACTAGCCTAATCTGAAGCCTCCGGTCCTGCCATAGAATGCAAAATTTCCTAGCTAACGTGCAGGAAAGTTTCAATTCTATTAAGGACGCGGAGGCGAGGATTAGCCCACCCGGCTTTCATCCGAACCCGCCCAGAACATCTGCGTACGTATGGTGAGTAACTGTTTAAGGTAATACTTCTTGCCAAAGAATGTTAATTATGCCACGGTGGCTTTAATTGTCTTTTTTGGACATGTCATGTTGATAGAGTTTGTTGCATAGAGTTCTACTCTCTCGGACTTACCTATATTTTTCTTACCTTAGGATCGGATGCTGGCAAGCAAGAATAACCAAAGACTACCTTGATGGGGTCGCACGAAGAAAGAGGAAGATAGAGCGTCCGCGGGGGAAGTTATGGGACGTCCTCGCGCAGGATTGGCTGCCTCTGTTGGACTTTTCTTTATTGCCATTTTCCCTGTGTTCATGGGAAATGTAGTGTTTTATATGGATTGTGGTACTTTGTAAAGCTGCTGGAGCTAATAAATTGGAGAAAGAAAAGCCTAATCCTCGCCTCCGCGTCCTTAATAGAATTGAAACTTTCCTGCACGTTAGCTAGGAAATTTTGCATTCAACCTCATCAATATTCTTGAGATAGGTCAGAAATTGCGCCTCAGTCCGATTGGAGGTCATCACAGGGGTAGTGCCCTCCTGGGGGCAGGAGAGCACCATGTTTGTGATCACATTTAAACAAATGACATTTAAAAAAAAGAAAAATGCAGGCATTTTCCTTGAAGGAAACAGGTTTGCATTTAGGAGAAGAGAAATACTTTTTTTGTACATCCACTGCAAGTGGGTTACTTTGAGGAGTTGGTAACCAATCAATGGTTTGCTACCGAAATTGCGGTCAGAAATCATTGGTACATTGAGGTTTCCAGATTGCAGTTTGGAAAGGATGCCTTAAAGATGCTCCTTCCATAGTGTGAGATGTTATACATCTCTAAACCAACTGGTTTGGTACAATTAAAAAAGCCTTTAGCGGTCACAAACCCTGTGATTTAGAGAATCGCAAGTTTTGTGACCTCTAAATGGCTTCATACATCTGACCCCTAGAGTTTTGTGCCACTAAAAAAGTGGCAAACCAAATGGAGGAACCTGTCCAGAAAGAAGCAGAATTTGCAGTAATCGGTGAGCAATTCACAAACTTTGGACTTTATTCCTCTTTCCAAATGGAAAAAAAAAACTGATGCACTAATATCGCACTTGGTAATTATCATAATCTGCAAGTAGCAGTAATCCAAGTGCAGTCATATTGCATCATTTTACTGGGGAACTCGTAAGGAGCTCCTAAGTGTGTTAATGCTCGCTTCTGGCATCAGCTATAATCTGAAGATAAAACCATGCTTCCAAGGTCAGTAAACTGAATGCCTTTAAATTGGGTAATGATAACACTTTTTATTTAAAACCCCCAAGAATGAATGAATGTTTGAAAATTCAGTTATTATTGCACCTCTTCTCAACCTCAGAGATGATTGTACCTTCACGTAATGCTACTTCCTGGGAGGAATGAGGGAAGTGCACCAGAAGGAAGCACATTCCCTCGCAAGACCGCTCCTACTGGCGATAGAGAGATGATATCACTGCATGCTGAACTCTGACAGAGAGCTCTGCAAACAGGCAGTGCAACAGAGCAGTAACTTGTGGGATAATGAAGTCTTTGACTACAACAGAATTATACATTTGACAGTAAAAAAGAAGAGCATGGCAAGAAAGTTCTCGTTCCCGTGTGCCCGTTCAAAAGATCCTGTCGTTCAATGTAGGTTTGAACTTCAGAAGAGCTGGCTCTGTCTCACATCCTTCTGAGGTCAGTAAAGGAATTAATGGTGGCTAGTATTTGCTAGGCAGTATTCACTTGAAGCTAGCAACTGAGAAAGAAGTACAGGGCGACAGGGTCGGATTGCCAATGCGGGCAATCGGGCATGGGCCGATGCTTAAGTGCCAGCAGGGGGCAGCTTTTTTTTGGGCCTCTGTCAGCTGTCCACAGTGTGCAAGGAGGCCAGGTGTTGTTGTGGCCTTTGGGCCATTTTCGCCTAGTTGTCAGTTCTCACCTCGGCCCCCATGGGGCCGGCCCGTTCCAGAAGTGAAGCAGTCATTCACCTTTCACCTGCCCCTCCCCCACTAGGACTTCAGATTTTGGCCGTAATGGTAGGGGGTGGGGTAGTGCACAAAGGCTTAAAGTCCTTGTTGGAAGCCAAGCCAGGTCAGGTGTTGTGGCGATTTTCACCTCGACCTGGCCGGTTCAAATTTCATTAAGTAACTTACCCAGCACATGCCCAGTATATTTTGTTTACTTGTAGCATTTACTTGCTGGGGAGATCTGTGTTTTGTCTAGTCAGGTTTAACTCCTCAAAAGTTAGCAGAGTGGGTTTATTTGCCTGCTGCAAACACAACGTGTTGTAGCTAGCAGATCACAGATTTGTATTTTATGTAGAAAGGTCAATGGGTTACTGCTTGGGCGTTCTTTTGTTACTTGCAGCTTATAAATTATAATCACTCCATTGGAATTATGCGGTAGGGAGGAACAAATTATGCAGCAGTTGACTACATTTTGGGGCACAAAAAGACATATTATGCAATTTTTTGATGGTATTGTTTCATTATTTTGTAACTTTTTAACACTGTCATCCCAGTCTGGGAAAACGTTTCACCCCAATACTATCAGTTTAACAATCAAATACAGCAATAACAACTGAAAGATTGCTAGTCAACATTTGAGAAGGGCCTTCCAATGCGCAGGAACACGTGTCGCCAAGTTTTTGGTAACTTTCAAACTGACTGAGCTAGAAAAAAATGTTTTCCTTAAAATCTGCTTATTATGCAGTAGATGAAGAATGAAGTGGCAAATCGATAATTACCCAGAAAATGCCTGGGCTGCTGAATCACATCATTCCAGTGCCCCAAGTTATGTGCCCTATGAACCAGCATCAAGGAGCTGCATGCAGACTACAAAGCATAGAAACTTATTTCATTTTTAACCAATCTTTCTTTAGTTTGATATTGCTAAAAAAGGGTTCTTTGGGTAGTAATAAACTCATTAGTGCAGGCTTCCCCAACCACTGCGTTATGTACACAATGGTACAAAATGGCCGACTGGACGGAAGCTCTATCCAGGAGCTCCGGGGCTAGAGATAGCAATTTATTGCAATAATCCCGATTTAGCCAAGAAAAAGAAAGAAAAAAATAGAGGGAGACATCGGATTAGACATGCTTACCAACCTGAGTAGCTGGAGTCCAGGGCGGGTACAGAGGGTGAGCTGCAGACGACGAACGCACGTCGGAGGGCAAGGAGATAGACCCTCGGACACGAAGCAGACAGAGAGTGGCTCCGTTTCAGCACACCAGTCCCCTGAAGTTCCCGGCAGCTACCGTGCACCACTCCGTGCAAGGAGGTAAGACGCAGAGTGGTAGGGGAAGCTGAGAGGCACGGCAGGAGCACAGAGGGAGGCTCCGTTTAGCTCGCCAGACCCCTGAAGCTCCCTTATAGCTCCTGTGCTACTCTCCGCGCAAGGAGATAAGACGCGGAGGTGGAGGGGAAGCCAAGTGAGCCCCGGCGGGAGGAATTTAACGGGCGGTGCTCCAAGGTTCTGGGGAGCAGTTCTGAGGCAGGAGGGAGCGCGAGAGAAGGAGGACATGCCCCCACCCGAACAATCCCAGGAAACTGAGGAGTCACCGTGCTAAAATGGGCATGGGAGAAGGAAAAGAAATAAATAAAAATAAAGAAATTAATAATATTACAACCAGAAACTAAGGAATAAAGAGTAACTGAAAGGGAAAGTGGACCAACCTGGGTCCCTTGAAGATTGGCCATTTCAATAGGGCTAGATACTGTACAAAATGGCTGATGTATGACAAAAAGAGAAAGAAGAGCAACAACCACTGATCACAGAAACAAAAATAGGACTACAAAAAGTAGGATGTCCACAGAAAGCAAATAAGCAGCCATATTGGAATAGGCAAGTTGGTCTACCCAATCAATCGTCTATATCCAATTCACGAGGGATCCCAGACATATGGTCACGATCAGGTATTGGCCAGTCCATTAAAAGGAAGAGAGAGAGAAAGAAAGACAATAAGAAAAGCAAGAAGGGAGAAAAAAAAATGGCACGAGATCTAAAAGCAGCAGGAAGGAACTCCTACAATATATTTTAACCCCCCCTCCCCCCAACATCTCCAGGAATGGAGCTAAGGCTTTTAAGCACAACTTAATGAAAAAAAACACTGAGACAATGATCTCAGACCCATACTTCAACATAAAAAAGGGCATCTTGGTTAATGACCTTATATTCTTCACAAGAAAGCGGGCAAAATGGCGCGAGACCATAACTAAACTATTGAACACACAAGAAACAAAAAACATACCATATGGCGTTAAGCTATTGATCGCTCCCTCTCATAGACTAGGAGCTGCACTGAATATAACAATCTATAAAAACGGTACTGTACTCATTCAAGCAAAGGACAAGGATCTAATCAAATTGGACGAATACTTCTCCACGCTGAAAGAACAAGTCTATTACTCCACTTGTCCGAGAAACCAACAAAGCCCCTGCGCGAATTCAATTACACATGACAAACGAGTAACACTGAGAGCGGAACATGGGAAGAAAATAGATCCACAGAGGTCAAATCCTTCCCCAACAAACACAACAGAGCCGGACAGAGGCTCTTCACAAGTAATTGATTTTTCACCAACAATCACGATTAATCCTCCAACACCATCCCGCAACGAAAGTCAAATTCCCGCACAAATGATCACGACAGCGTCCATGCTAGGAGCTAATTGCCACATTCACCAAGAAATAGTTCGACGAAAGTTGAGACAGCCTGCTATGCCACCAAACAAAGGGGATTATTCTACAACATCCACCCAACCACCATTCAACGCTCCACTAACATCTAACTCGCCAGACAGTAGGAGCTCACCACCTAATCTAATAAAAAGCCTGACTGTCTCCCCCCGGTATAGAAGAAAAGCTAGAGGCATAATCAATGCCGTACCTAAGATAATGGTCAATAAGTCATTAGATGGTGAATTACCAAACAATCAATCGTCAAGTCTCCTGAGCTCATCCTTCATCCCCCCTGCTCCTGCAGTGATCCCAGATACTCAGAATCTAAATTCCAGTAACCTACTAGAAACCATTTCCAAGGCTATACTTGATCTGAAGAATATTGCGCGCCTCACAGAAAACTCACTCTCCAAATTCAAGAGTATTCAAGAGGCAGTACTCTCACTACATAACAATATAAAAGCTACACCAATGTCTCTATCAAACAGACAACATCGGCCACGCAAACTCCCTAGCTATCTATCGGACGAGGAAACGCAAGCCCTACTGCAATCCTACACACCGACTCAGACCACAACTAACCTATATAACAAGAACAATGTAAATGTAATCAGCTCAGTCCCAATCAACTCCTTCAGAGAAGGCCCAGTTACAGAAAATTAAATATGAATAACCTTGAAGCGAATAACGCTAACCACCTCGAATCAAGACACCATCCTGGATTCTCAGAAACCGCTCACAGGTCTACTAATCAATTGCCGCTCAGCAGTGAAACATGCGTCAGACATTGCTGATCTTATCTTGAGTCAGGAGATCGACATAGCGATCCTAACTGAAACATAGCTCACTGAATCTTCCTCGCCATGTTTGGATCTACTGGTGCCCCCTAACTTTATCATTGTGAGGCAAGACAGGCTAAAGAGAAAAGGAGGGGGTATTGCAGTCATTCATCGCTCGGAGCTCTTGGTTACTCCATTGCCTGCCGACCCTCTTAGCTCATGTGAATACCTCGCACTTTCCATATTAAATACTGAGGAACAGCCATGCAAGGTCCATGCATTCTATCACCCACCAGGCAAGAATGAACCTTTTATCGACCACTTAATGGAGATCATCAAAGCAAATGCCTCCCCACACTCCAATGACTTATTCCTAGGGGACTTCAACCTACGCTGGAACGATTCTAATGACAGCCAGGTCAACATCATCAAAGACTTCCTAGCAGATCCAAACCTAGTACAAGCCTGCACGCTTCCAACGCACGTGAAAAGCTCCACGCTAGACTGGATCATATCCAAAGATAAATCTGTGAGCTTAACCTCAATCATGCCTTGCGACTGGTCAGATCATCACATAATAACTTTCCACATTCCTAGAGTATTAAAGAAAAAACCCACTCAACCAATCAAACCCAAACAATGGGTAAGGACCACAAAGAACATGGACAACGGGAAGCTTGCTTCGCTGTGCAGGAGGGATCTTCCCCCTCCCAGAAATTTGACAAACGCTAGCGAACTCACGGAGCACTACAATGCTAAGATGTCAGAGATAATGGACACTATAGCACTGTTAAAACTAAAACGAATTACGGACAAAGATAAAAATCCCAGGTTCAGCGGAGCAGTAAATGAAGAAAGACGTAAGCTGAGACTAGCAGAAAGGAAATGGAGACAACTACCATCATCCCCACAGCTAAAACTGCTAAGAAAAGCCAGAAATGCCTACAACAAAAATATTCTTAAATCAAAAAAGAATTCTTCAGAACGGAATTGGAGAATGCGAAAAACAGACCTCGGAAACTCTTTGAATTGGTTAAACATTAATCGAACAAATCCACACTAGAATCAACAAAATCTCAAATTAGCTGTAAAGAATTCGCAAATTTCTTTACATCCAAGGCCACATCCTTGGAATGTGAGCTCAGGACAGCAGCATCTTCATTGGAGGCTTCACAACCAAGTGATTCAGCACTGCTCAATCAGTCAGTACCCAAAAACGAAGCTCAATGGTCTGCTTTTAAACTATTTGACCACAACGACATCTTTAAAACCTTATCGGCCATTAAATTAAGCCTAACAAACACTACAACAATCCACTCCCTTCAAAATTTGTGCCGTACATTGACCAGGAGATCATCCCCAGTTGGACATCGATAGTCAATGCTTCCCTGTCTCAAGGATCCTTCCCTGACTGTCTAAAGATGGGCCAAATCATTCCCATCATAAAAAAACTACAGAGAATCTCGCAGAACCTAGCAATTTTCTACCAGTATCCAACATTCCCCTATTAGCAAAAGTGATAGAAAAATGTGTTCATCAACAAATAAGTCAGCACATCTCTAAATTTAAACTACTAGACGATTGCCAATCGGGATTTAGACCAAATCATAGTACGGAAACGGCAATACTGCACATAGTAGACAACGCATTACTCGCTCTGGACCAAAACAAAGCATGTCTTTTAATCCTTCTTGATTTATCATCTGCGTTCGACACAGTTAACCACGACATGTTGCTAGAACGTCTGGGAACGTTCTTGAATGGTTCAAGTCCTACTTGAGGAACAGATCACAAAGATTTCTGGTGAATAAAAACCTGTCAGCATCCTCCCCCATTCAGATAGGGGATCCACAAGGCTCAACCCTCTCCCCTTCACTATTCAACTTATATGTGGAACCACTAATGGATATACTCCGTCGTGCCGACATCTTTTTCCACATGTACGCTGATGACACTCAGATTTATATTAAGATTTCCTCTTTGGAGAAGATCATAACAATGAACAAGGCATTAAGGGCGATGATGCTATTGTTAACAAGCAATCAGCTTAAACTAAATGCAAAAAAACCAGAATTCCTCCTAATATCCCCCACCAAAAGCCCGCCCATTATAAAAGAATGGACCAACTTGATCACCGCACTCAACTGCATCCCGAACATTGTAGAATCAACCAAATCTCTAGGAATCACTCTAGACCAGAGCCTAAACATGCAATCAAACATCAACACGTTGGCTAGAAATGCACGATTTCACCTGAGCTATATTAAGAAATTGAAACCATTCATCGAAGCCGCAGACCTCAAAATGGCAGTTCAGGCATTAGTAATCTCGAGGATTGAATACGGATGTACAACACTTTCTGGGCTCCCCCTCAATTGTAACAGTTCCTCTAAAAGCCTGCCTCAACGCAGCAACAAGGCTTATAACCGGTTCAAAAAATTTGACCACATCTCTCCTCACCTGAAAGCGCTGAATTGGCTACCTTATGAAGCCAGAATTCAGCTCAAATTGGCGTGTATAACACACAAAGCGCTACACTTCAATTCACCAAGATATCTAGCTCAGAAATTGCAGATTTCAGGGGGCAGCAGACAATCGAGGAGCGCCAGAGACCTAGTGCTGAAGCCACCGATTTTCCAGAAAAAATAAACTTATGACAGAGCGTTCTCGGGTGCTGCACCGAGATTATGGAATTCGCTACCTCCAAGCATCAGAAGGTTACCCAACTCCGCAAAATTCAAGAAAGAAACCAAGATCTTTCTAATGAGCAAATTCCTACCACAACCACATAAGATTCGCCTAAATCCTCTCGCTTAAAGACACAAGAGCTTTTTTGCTAAGATCCAATTTCACCTGTTTAATATAGGTTCTTGCTTCCCTTGATGATATGGTTCCTCTAGACTTGCATTCTGTGAATGTGCTAAAGTCTTTCTTATTGAGTGAAGTGGCAGTGACAACTTTGAATTGGACAGTAATATGTTTAATGCTATCCAGAGTATTGTACTAATGAAAAAGTAACCATGTCATGTACTGTGAAGCGCTCTGATACCCTATGGGGTCAAGTTCGCGCTATACAAAACACTGAATAAATAAATGTTATAATTCTCGTCTGTTTCACCAGACCAAGCACTCTTAACATATTATACCAACCAATATGGAAGATATGCTACTTTTACACCTTGTAACCATCATTGCCTGATGTAACATTTCCTATGAATTGATTTACACAGTTGCATGAATCCTTTTCTGTGTAAAATATGTGAGTATGATGTAAATCGCTATGTCACCCTACACTAGGACACATAACGCTATAAAATAAATTAATTAGTAAAATAAATGATGCCTGTCCCTTACATACAGGGGTTGAACAAAGTCAAAAAGCTGCTTTGAAAGTGGAGTGATGAGGTGCAGCGGCCAGGGCAGCTGACTTCGGAGAACAGGGTTCACGGTTCGATCCCCGGCGGCAGCTCAGCTCAGCACCATGTGACTCTGGGCAATAGCTCACTTAATTTCCACTACGGCCCCCAGCGCCTTGAGACCCGTAAGGGTGAGTAGCTGCGCTATATAAAAACGGACTTAGAGTGGTGTAATACTTGCTCTGCATTCCTGTGAGCAAGCAAAGCGAGTATGCCCAACTTCAAGGAAGGTTCATGGGGTGACTCCCGCTAAAAAGCTTTTTAAAAAGGAGGTTAAATAGTGTACTTTAAAGCAGAATTTTCACATAAACTTGCTCAAAAACCTTTGTCTCCCACAGTGCACTTCCTAAATACTGAAGTACTTTAAAGGTATGCCAAGTCAAGGAAAACGTTTGACTCCCATTCAATTCAAAATGTGCAGCGGGTGCCCCTATATGTTAATAATTATTTCCATGTATCAGGGCTAGAATTATTTTGGTAAAGATGGTTCCCATATGCCACGGGCACTCGGTTAATGCCAAGAATTACATACAGTATGCCAGTCGCACAATGTTGCCATTGACTGCATCCATATATATATGTGATGGGTAACCCAAAGGTCAAAATTACCACTAGAATGTCAAGGCCAGAATTTTGTGGTTGCCTGCGTCCCCCGCCCAATATGCCATGGTTGTCCTGACTAATTTCCAGAATTATCTTGAGTATGGTAGCACCAACATTTTGCTATAGTTGTTCGAAATGCCAAGAATGATCTCCAATATGCCAGTGCCAGCATTTTACCACTGGCATCTCATAGACAACAAACTACCTCTATTGTGCCAGCACCAGCATTTTGCCATGGATGCTGCATCCCATATGCCAAGAATTACCTCCAATATGCCAGTGCCTGCATTTTGCCATAGCTTCCTTTGTACCAAGAATTATGCCCGGTATGTCAGCACCAGCATTTTGCCACGACTGTTCCATATGCCAGGAATTATGACTTGTGTGCTTGAATTTTACCTAGGTCCATCATATAACAAGAATTACCGCCTTCGTACTTCTTCATTCTCACTTGCACTCACTTTAACTCACTAATTCTAACTTAGTCTCAATTATTCCCACTCCCTCTGACTCACTCAATCTCACTTAGTTACACTATCACTCATATACACAACACACATACACTCACACGACATTTCACAGGGTTTTATTTTACATACTTACCTTCAGCTACCTGACCTGTTGTGCTTCAGATAATGGTATTGGATAGACTCTCAGGGCAGGTACACAGCTTCTTCCAGCCTCGGGAACTGAAGCACAAAGTTGGAGTCTGCACAGTGATGCTTAGGCTCCAGCTGTCAGTTTCTTGCTTTTTCACCTCATCGTGTCATAAGGTAGGGTGCGGTGAATGAGGCTCTTGCCAGCCCCTAACCCTGTGATGAGATGGGAGAGGATGAGCTGACAGCATAACTGATGGGTAGCCCTGGGCACAGTAGTTATTACCACAACAGCGCTCAGGGCTACCTGTACCAGTAACACTACAGCATGCCACTAATGGGGAGTTCTTGAGGCCTGGCAGGATCCAGAGGCCAATGCTAGGACTTTGCTAGTCCTGGTCAATCTCACTGATGACTGTTGCAGTTAACTCTATGCGCCTTTGCCAGCCATGATTTACTGCCTCAGGCCGCAGCAAGGGTGGGCATATTTTTTATTACACTAGTGAATAATAGGTTATTTTTAAGGCTCCCTATTGTCCATTTTTACTGCTTTTTAAGATAAACACAGAAGAAAACCATTTATTTTCTTGTCTTTATTTATTTTTAAATGTGGATAAAAACAGAAATTGGGTACCATTTTAGTGATTCAAAATACACTTTTCCATGACTGCCAGGCCAATAACTGTGTGGATTGATAGGTAAGGGGGCTAAAAAAAGGGAATTTTAGTAAAGAGGCTAAAACAGCAGTAGATATGCACAAGGCTGATTCTGAAATGTGCATATTTTCATATAAGTGCATTGATTTACCTTCTGCTGGTGTTCATATCACTGAAAATTGGCGGGCATTCAAGCATGGCTGCATATTTATTGGTTGACTAAATGTGGAAATATACCCGTTTCAGCTTCATTTTTTTTCACAAAACCCTTAATAAATATAGATAAATACAGATGGAAATATAAAAAAATAAGTACCATAAAACCGGGAGCCCTAGTTATTATTAATTACTAGTATTATAAAAAAGGGGGCCGAAGCAAAGGCGAGCGCTTCCTAAAATAACAGGTTTTATTATATGAAACCTGTATGTAGTTAATCAAGAGGAGGAATTTCAAAGCCGCTTTTTCTCTTCCACTTGTCATTGTAGGTTCCTTTCCCAGGGATCCTGGCCTAACCCCTTGCCCCTTCAATTTGTACTAGATTTCTGACTGATGTTAGAATCAGAGTCGAGGACCTAGTTGATTGAGAGCAGGATTCTTGCAACCTTGTACAAGGCGTTGAGACGGGAATAAGTATTCAGTTTTTACAGCTGCAGTGTGTCCAGTCTTCACCAATGCTACTGACCCTTCAAGCTTAAAAATGCTTAATGTACCACAAAGTTCTCCAGAAATGAGCCTCCTGATGCTAACCAAGCAATGTTTTGTGAAAGGTTGCGCTCTTTAAATGTGGGCCACTTTTTTGGGGCTGCCCGGACCTATTTTTGGTCCCAATCCGACTCTGCAGGGCGGGCTTGATAATTTACATTAAATCCTATATTTTACAGTCCAGCAAGCTTTCTTGAAATCCCTTGTGCGTTACGTGCCTATTTTGGAGTTGGCCTCTGTGTACAGATGGAGCCTGTACCTGCTGAGCTATCATGCTTCATGTGCAGCGCCAAACTTGTATTTTAAAGATTACTGGTGCTTGAAGATGGTTTCCCTACTCAGTTTGCATTTCCCAAGCCTGACTGCATCTATCCTGCCCCAGCAGTCAGTCCTTGTTGTCAGCTCTGCGCTTTCTCACGCATTTCCTGGTGCTCGACCCGCGTAGGACCGGAAGAAGCACCCATCAGGCCTGAATTGTACGAGTGCTACACACACACAATAGACCCGTTGGTGCCCCACAAACGCCAGCCTTGAGCCAATATGTGGTAAGGACTCCACCATCACCAGGGCCGCCTTTGTCTAAGTCAGTGTTTCCCAAACTGTGGTCCGCGGACCCCCAGGGGTCCGTGACACAATCCCAGGGGGTCCGCAGGCAGCAGTTTTAAAAGCACTGCAAAGTTCCTTCTATAATTAGCAGTTTTCGAGCAACAATAAACGTGTCAAGATAATACCAGTGATTAATGTACCTGCTGGAGAGAGATGAGAGTTTTGTCCAGAGGCAGCTTTGAGTGATCTAATGTAGCACAGAGGGTTAATATGCCTACTGCAAAGAACGTGTACCACGAATTTTAAAAAACAGTATTTTATGTGCATAGGTGAGTGGGTTACTGCTTTTGTCACAGAGATTCTTTTGTTACTGTGCAGTTCATAAGTGACAACCGTAATCTAGCACATTGACCTATAAACCTTCATCAAAGAGCTGCTTGCAAACTGCACGGTACAAGTTAGTATCTTATGTTTTTTCCCAGTCTTCCATTATCTTGATGCTGCTAAAAAGGTTTATTTGGGTGGAAATACATTTTTATTGTTAAAGTCAATGCTAACCACTGTGTTATGTTCTGAATCCCAAGTTTGTGCTTCTCCAGACGAAGCACTCTTTAAAAATGCCTACCAGTATGAATGACGTGAATCCTACACCTTGTAGTCCCCTTTGCCTTATGTAACATTTTCTATACACTGATTTACACGTATGATTCATTGTCTCTATATGTGTGTGATGTAAAGTGCTCGGACATCCTACAATGGTACGAGAGATGCTATACAACAAATGAAATACATGTGACAACCGGGGCTATAGAGAGATGAGAGGCACTGTTGGAGGGTGATAATAAGAGAACCATTGAAAACCCCAACAAAGATTGTCGTATCCTGGTGCATAGTAAGGTCTTCATTTACTATTCGTTAAAAGCTAATACAATTCAATATATAATGATAAATGTGTTTTAGACTGCACCATTGTTTCCTAAATTTCTTGTGGGGGAGAGCCTCCTAAAGCCCCCTTTGTAGTAGTCAGGCTCACTCACTGCACTTGGTGTATCGGGACTGGTCTGAAAACATTTGCCAGGGCTGCTTTGGGTTTCCAGTCTGGCCCTGGCAGGAGCAGGAGCCTCGTACTGCGAAATAAAACCAACCATTTAAGAGTTAGTCACAGAGATGCAGCACCAACCTTCACATTAAAATTTTTAGTTTTTTGCAAATTCTTTCAATATAAAATACTAAGGGGGATATTTACAACAGAAGTGGAGGAGCGTGTCGTTAGCCTCCTTGGCTTAACGACACGCTCTGCCACTTCAAAACGCAGAACTGCACCATATTTACAAGAATATGGTGCAGCCCTGCGTTTCCTCCCGTGCTGGGGCTACGCTTAGCAGTGTAGCGGCAATGCAGGCACCCTTGCACCATAGTGCAAGGGTGTCTGCTTGCAGGGGAAGATAGTTTATGTACAGGAAGGTCCCCTTCCTGCACATAAACAATCTTGAAATGCAGTTTTGCCACTTCTATGTGTGCTGCTTAATGCAGCATATATGGAAGTTACAAAATGCCATTTTTTAAAAAGATCAATCAATCAATCACAGAATTTGTAGAGCGCACTACTTACCCGCGAGGGTCTCAAGGCGCTGCCTTCCTGAACATAAACAATTCAACGCGTTTTGCTTTTTCCATGTGTGCTGCCTGTGCAGCACACATGGAAAAAGCAAAAACGAGGAGAAATAAAGCATTTCTCCTTGTTTAGCCAAGTTAAGACCTGGTTTTCCCTGGTCTTAATTTTGGCGCTGCCTCCTATTTACGCTGCCCTTGTACATAGGGGGCAGCGTCAAAATCAGTGGGTGTTGCGGTGGAACGCCCACCACAACACCCACCCCTTTCACGCTAAGCATTGCGCAAAAGGGGGCCCTATTTACAAAGCAGTGTTAAGCGGCTTAACACTGCCTTGTAAATAAGGCGAAGCCCCTATTTCCACGGGATCGTCACAAAAAGTGACGTTCCCATGGCGATAGGGGCTTGTAAATATGCCCCTAAAATCCTTAGTAATTTGAGTATTTGTTTTGTGTGCACATGTGTGTTTATTTTTTTTCGAATTACTGTTTTAATGTTTGAAATTTAAATCATACAAATTGCTTGGGGGTCCCCGGCTTCCAGTGGTGACTCAATGGGGGTCCTCAGGAGTCAAAAGTTTGGGAACCACTGGTCTAAGTGATTTACTACACAAAGATGTAAGAACAGCAGGCTCAAAGGCCGGGAAGATCACCTCCACCGGCCGACTGTAGAATCACACCCCCACATTCCATTACAAAATGTAACATAAACCAATGACTAACAATTGCAAGCTGAGAGTAGGAAATAGATGAAGGAAATCAGCAAACACCGCCCCCTTCTCCCACTAGAGCTGTGCGCGCGGCCCTTCTGGACATTCTCTTAAAGACTGACCTCCTGCTGCAATGCACAGGCTCCCCGTGTGTGCAGGAGAGGAAATCCCACGCCGTGCCCATAATATGATCATCAACACTACAGACATTAGGACCACAAAAAGTGCAAGTAACTGGATCAAACCAGGTGCATATAAGGAATTGTGATGTGCAGATCACAAGATCAGAGGTCGTGGCCTGTAACAACATAATAATGATATACAATAAACATACAATAATGACACTATCACAGCTTTGTTGGGTGCAAAGGTAACAGTGTCACGTGCTATCCAGATAACAGGATGACACAGGGATCAGGCTTAATGAGTCAGCATAGGTGCAGTTAACAGTAGTGACTGTGCATGGGGTGCCAACTGGAGATGCTAATGTTGTACCTGTGTTCTCATGCAGGTGGTGGGGAGCCTGCGACTGCCGTGATTCGTGGCTGTGGCACTGAAACCATGTGTGACCGCGGGACCTTCACATCCACTTTCGGTGACGTAACCACAGTGAGCACCATAGGCTGCAGCGATGGCGCCCTCTGCCTGCAGCACAGCCTCCTCTTCACAGTCCTCACACCTCTCCTGCTGAAATCCCTCCAGGGACCTTAACGCTGGTGCTGAAGATCCCCGAAGACCTCATGCCGATGTGTGCGCCTCCTGCGACCTTACGACTTCCGACAACAGCCCCAGCCCACCAGACCATCTCCACACTGAGCCTGTTGTGTCAATTACTTGCGGCCTCAATTATTATATACAGTGACAGAACGCACACCTAAATGTTCAACAGTCCGTTTTTTCACAATGCTCCAAGGCAAAAGTATTTGCGTGCAGACGGGTGTGGTGCCCAGCCCCAACTGCACAAATGGATAATTTCAAAACTTGAGGAGCGACATTCCGCTCCAACCACCAGTCGCACAGCCAATGAGGACAAAATCCAATGAACTCCATCATAAATTAATTTACTCCATTTTAATCCATTTAATGTCGCTCCACAAGTTTTGAAATTACTTGAGGCCTGGCAGTTAGTGGGATTGCAACATACGCTGGTTGACTACAGTACAACACACAATGACCAATACACAAACCTACTATACCCCATTAAATTTTATACAATATGTTATTTATTATATTTATATAAATGTAGGCAGAAAAAAGTACGTTTAAAAAATATATATATATATTTACACTAAGTTTTTGGCGCATTCAAGTTAATGACAGATGAATATTCGTACGTAAAGGTCACTGTGCCTTTTTATGTTTGGAGAAAAAGCAAGGGAAGAAAGTTGATTTGAAGGAATATTTAAATAAAACCTCTTCAAGAAGGTTACATTATTTCTTGCGTAATATTTTCGCAGTACTGCTGTGTCGGCTGTAAAATACACCTGGAATTTTCTAAATGTTTTTTAAAAGATAACGGATGGCACAAAATGAACTGTTGTAATGAAAAGTTTGGCAGTGTAATATACTCACTATTGGCCTGGTACTCAAAAAAACAGTTTGATAGAACCCTCCAGAGAAACAGAGGTAGTGCATGTGGGCGTGGGTGTCTGTGTAATTGCAATGTTATTAATTTGGTCTCTGCCCTAGAGACAGATCACAACTATTGACTGAGGTGTAGTGCAATAACTAACGTGACCATGAATGGACCAATCAGGCACTAAGTAAATTCCTAAGGGCCTCATATATAACTGATCCCAGCGAGAAAAAAATCCTTTTATCTTCTCGCACACCAGCTTTTCCTTGGTTCTTGATAATAGCACCTATAAACAATCTCATCAGTGGTTCATAAATTGCACACAATGAAAAATACTTGACTTCTATGAATCCTGACAGTAATGTGAATACGTTCCACACACAACATGCTGAGAACTGCTCTAGGTATAGGTAAGGGGTTATTTATTTGAATAAATGTCATCCTCCACTCAGGAGGTGTGCCAGCGCCCACTACTACCTTCTGAATCTCAGTACTGAAATCAACTCTAGCAATATAGTTGTGTTCAGCTGTACCTTTATTCGGGTTTATAAAGCATGTACGAGCTCTAGGGAGTTCAAAGCAGCAGACCAACCCACCATCTGCGTACTAGATTAATAACATCTCTAACGTTAGAGGTTCTTGGGGACAAACATGATCAGCCGAGGGCATTAGGACATAACACACCACACTCTTGCATGTTCTATTCCTGGCTTGTTGTTCAGAACCAGTGCAGTGATGGCCAGAGCAAAAATATCGGAGTAATAACTCCATCTTGCCTTCCTCTGTCAACACCATTCTGGTAGCTAAGTATGTCTGATTTAGCTTTGAATTGCAAACCTCGAAGGATCTTCTCTCATGTATCGCCTTGGTATTTTGACAGCATCATCTGTGCCGTGAGAATGCCGTAAGTCACAGTCAAACTGTTCTAAGACACCACCATTCGCATTTGCATACACATTTAATATTTAATAGATTTTTTCTTTTGTGGGGAAAGAAAACAGTGACATGAAATATTAAATATATATACATAGGCAAATATATATACATGTTCAACCAAAACGCCCTCATTATGAAAACGCACTCCACAGCAGATTAGTTAAGATCAGCCAGCTTTTTATTCGTGGATGTTTCATCTGGCCTGACGCGTTTCGGAGCATAGCTCCTTGTTCACAGGCTGCCACGATGTTCGCAGTGTGCTGAAAGGCATATTTCCCTGCATAAAGTTCTCCTTCAGTAGGTTCCAGGTGAGTAAACTTGTGTTGCCTGCTGGGAAAAATAGTGCATTTCAGTAAGTAGTTCTATAGTACAGTCTGCGCAACATCGTGCAATAAGCAATAGTACATTACCCTTAGTGGGCCTCCAACCAGTAAAAAGCAGCAATTACGCTACTCTGCTGTTCCAAAATTAAGTTCCGGATTCTCAGGATCTCGTGGCCCCCATTCAGCATCTCAGGGTGGTGCAGTTCTCACGGCTGTGCTGCCGCTAATTTTATGTTCAACCAAAACGCCCTCATTTTGAAAACGCACTCCACAGCAGATTAGTTAAGATCAGCCAGCTTTTTATTCGTGGATGTTTCATCTGGCCTGACGCATTTCGGAGCATAGCTCCTTGTTCACTGGTTTACTAATCTGCTGTGGTTGAACATAAAATTAGCGGCAGCACAGCCGTGAGAACTGCACCACCCCGAGATGCTGAATGGGGGCCACGAGATCCTGACAATCCAGAACTTAATTGTGGAATAGCAGAGTAGCGTAATTACTGCTTTTTATTAGTTGGAGGCCCACTAAGGGTAATGTACTATTGCTTATTGCACGATGTTGCGCAGACTCTACTATAGAACTACTTACTGAAATGCACTATTTTTCCCAGCAGGCAACACAAGTTTACTCACCTAGAACCTACAAAGGAGAACTTGATGCAGGGAAATATGCCTTTCAGCACACTGCGAACATCATGGCAGCCTGTGAACAAGGAGCTATGCTCCGAAACGGGTCAGGCCAGATGAAACATCCACGAATAAAAAGCTGGCTGATCTTAACTAATCTGCTGTGGAGTGCGTTTTCAAAATGAGGGCGTTTTGGTTGAATATATATATATATATATATATATATATATATATATATATACATACATACGTCTGGCAATCTCCAGTACGTTGTTGTAGTTACAATCTAGTTACCATAGGGAAAGCATTTTTTGACTCGTCTTTATCTTTGGCGCCATTTGACGAAAATTTGCCAAAAAAGCGCCCCACTTTGTCTAGTTGTGCAAGGAAAGTTTCAGGGTGATCCGTCAAGCGGGGGCCGAGAAAAAGTTGGGGGTCAAAAAAGATTTGTGTGCAATATTAGTTCCCATTGAAATTTTAGACACGACTACAGCCTGAACCATTGAACAGAACTACACCAAATTTGACAGAAAGCTAGATCTGGGTCCAGAAAGGTTGATTTTTGTGATTTGGTGTAAATCCATTCAGTAGTTTTTGAGATATTAAAGGGAAAACAAATTTGCATATCTAGAGGCACAAACCCTTCCCGAATCCAACAGTCTTCATGCTGAGATCTGACTGGCTGCCAACACTTCAACCAGGAAGTGTTGGCAGCCATTTTGGGACTCTGACTCAGCTGAGTCCCAAACAAAAAGGTAAAAAAAGGGACAGGGGCAGGGTAGGAATACCCTGACCCCCTAGGCCTGGTGGTGGGGTCCCCAAAGGGCCCTGCCAGGGCCAAAAGGCATTAAAAAAAATTGCTGTATAAATCAGAAATATTTGCAAACCCCCACAAATGTTTTAAAAAAAACATAATTTCACATGCTTGTTTGTATTTGAGCCCTTGGGCGGGCCAGGACATGGGGTCCCCCTCCCCATGGCCAGTCTTGGCTCGGAGCCCGCCACCTCCCCGGGGCAGGCTGATTGTAATTTTCATTGGAAGGGAGACACGTGAACCCCCCTGAGCACTGGGCACCACTACCTCCAAGGAGCTTTATGAAAAAAGTGGAGAGGGCCGCGTGAACCCCCTCCTTTAGCCAGTAGAGCCCCAGGGACCACCACTTCCCCGGGGCCACAATGAACATATAAAGAGGGAGGGGGGCCTCTGGCCCCTGGGCCAAATTCGGCCCTAGGGACCACCACCTCTCCGGGGGTTGGCCATCCTGTAAAAAGGGAGGGTGGCCGCGCACCCCCATACCTGGCTGTTTTCGGCCCTAGGGACACCATCTCCCCGAAGGTGGCCCTAAAACAGAAAGGAGGGGCCATGCAGCCCCCCGCCCCCCTGGAGCCCTTAATTTTCCTGGGGGCTGCCCATCCTCAGGACATAGTAGTTTGCTGTCGCTTGGCAGGTGCTTTGGCAGCTCCCTCCAAGTGACAGCAAACAGTATGTCCGAGCGGGAGCAGGAAAACTGCTCCCACCTGCTGGGAGCAGACTTGTCATCTGTTTTCAAAGCAGATGAAAAAATTGCTCTTGCATGCAGGGAGCAGAATTTTTGCTGCTCCCTTTGTACAGGAGCAGTGCCCGCTCCCATTGGAGGCGGGGAGACGGCAGGTACTGTGGGGGCATTAGGGCTCCCTCGCGGTCCCCAACAGTGTAACCTGGGTACCCTGGGTTGACTCTAGGGCAAACAGCATCAAGTGGCTGGGCCCCGGAGGTTGGGGTCCTCACAGCCAAAATCGGCCGATGAAAGGGGGGGCCGGGTGGACCCCTCCCTGTGTTAAATTTGAGAAGTGGGTTCTTTTTTGTCCTCTCCTGGTGAGAGCAGAGTCCATGATTCTCCCTTTAAATGACTATAAGTATGCAAATGTGCAAAATTAACTGGAAGTCTCACTCGTTTGGCCCGCTCCGTCCACCTTAGTAGTATGCAGACTTCTTCCCACCTTTTGCCAGTATGATGGGCAGCTTACTGAAAGATCCCCCAGCGCGTTTCCCGCTGAGTTGGTGACGCCGAATAATATGGGGACATCTCTTCCCAACATTTACTTTACCTAATTAAGAGGAAGTACCCTGGTTTGGTGGAGATTCGCCTCTTTGTAGTCTAGTTGTTTTCTCTATAGAAGGATTCATGTTATCACAGATTTCTGGATAAAGACGCATTAGGAACAATCACATTGCTGAAACGCACACAAGGTCACTGGAGACATTTCTTCATGGTCCATTACATAGCTGTAGTGTAGAATATGCATTGGACATTTACCCATTCGAGGCAGCACTTAGTAATTAAACAGTAGAAAGTACTCCAGCTAGGTAGATATTTTGTGCAAAACTGTGGACTCTTCTTGGATAAAGGGGCAGGTGAGTTTCCAGTCTGGCCCAGTCACTCACACAGCTACTGACACACCCACACAGACACTTAGGCACCCACTCACATACCCATTCTGTCACTCTCACATCCACTCACAGACGCACACAGCCATTCAAATACACACCCATACAGTCACTCACACGCACTCACCCACAAAACCATTCACACACCCACTCACAGACACATCAACTGACAAACCCACTCACACACCCACATAACCACTCACACACCCACTCGTAGACTGATGCAGCCACTTAAAGACTCATACACCCACTCCTAGAGCCATACAGCCACTCACAGACCCTTACAGCCACTCACAAACCCACTCACACACCTACACAGCCACTCACAAACCCATTCACACACCCACACAAGTCTCATACACCCATTCAGACCCATACAGCTACTCACACACCCACTCACTGACTCACAAATCTACGCACACACTTCCAAAACTCTCGCATACCCACTCATACACCCATACACACTCACACACCCACTCACAGACCCATACAGCCCTTCACACACCCAGTCACCGACCCATACAGCAACCCACACATCCACTCACAGACCCATACAGCCATGAGTGAGTGTGTGAGTGGTTCTGTGGATGATGTCATGAGTGATGTCACTGACCATGTCATGAGTGATGTAATATGTGAGGTTACAACAAGTGCATTGCGGAGGTGTAAGTTAGCTCCTCAGCTAACTATAGCTCCTGAATACATATTATATATAATAAAGAAAAAAATATATATTATATACTTATAATATGTATGTATATATATATATATATATATACATACATTTAATATTTAATTGATATTTTTCTTTTATGGGGAAGGGAGAAAGAAAAAGAATGAAATTAAATAATAAATGTGTATATAGGTGAAAATAAGCGAGCCACACCAGAGCACTTGTGTCTCAAAATATGTTTTAATCTAGACAGAGTGGCATGAATAATATCAAAGTTTATTCAAGTTTGCGACAATCACAAGGGTTTGGTATTTGGAAAGCATGGTGAGGATGTAGCAATTTGAAAGGATATGACACCAGGTTTGGGGAAAAGCACAAAATAATGAAACACATAACATATCTATTTGACTACTGTATTTAGGTTATCCCCTGTCCCTATGGGATGGAATATGTGGGCGCAACAATTTCTCCTTTAAAAAAACGGATATTTGAACATAGAAGGGCCACTAAAACTCTGATTGCCCAGTGGCAAGGCCCCCGCCATGCATAGTTTTCTCATTAATATTTTACCAGCAAATTTTGCACTGATATTATTAATGATGTCATGAGTGATATGTGGGGTAATTAGCAGTGCATGATGAGGGCGTGAGTTATACTTACCTTAGGCCACAAGTTATAGTTACTTGAGATAACTCTAACTATAACGGCTGATTTTCTATGGTTTTGTGTGTGTAAAATCTGAACCTAACTATACCTTTCCTGTAACCTTTGGTTTTTTAGTAAATTTCTAAGGTTTTTTTAAAATTCTATTTCCTAATTATAAAATCCCTACAACCTTTGGTTTTATCAGTGAATTTCTACTTTTGTTAATGCTTTTTCCTAACTATAACAACCCTGTGGCATTTGGTTTATAAAATTGAATATTTAGTTTTTTTTTAATGCAAAGTAATAATTAATTACCATACGTTAATCCCACCACCACTGGCCATACGTGGCAGAGGTTTGGCCGGTCTAGGCCCTGCGGCCAAACCCTACCATGTAGCCAACCCCACGCTGCGCACAGCCTGCAGCGTGGGGTTGGCTGCAGGACCTGGCTGTAGGCCAGGTTCTGCTGCCAGCCCCTATCATGCAGCCAACCCCACTCCGTAATCGTATTTTGGCCAAGCGCAGCAGGGGGTTTGCCACAAGGGCTGGCCTGTGGCCAGTCCCTGTAGCCAACCCCCCAAAGGCAGCCAACCCACGAGTCCCCTCCCCGGGCCACTTTTGGCCCCAGGGACACCATCCCTCGAGGCTGGGCACATTTTTTAAGGGGAGAGGGAGGCTCAACCCCCCCCCCCCTACCAGGCCCCTTTTGATCCCGGGAGACCCCAACCCCTCTGTCACTCCATTATATTTATGGAGCAGGGGGGCACACAACCCCCTATGCCTGGGCTGATATCGGCCCCAGGGACTCCATCTCTTGGGACCTTGCCATATTCTGAAGGAGAAGGGGGGCAAGCAGCCCCCCTCCCCAGGCCGATTTTGGGCCTGGGGACCACAGGGCCTGGCACATTTTGTGGGGGATGGGGGTATGTGGTCCCCTTCCCAGGTCATTTTTGGCACCAGGGACCCCATCCCCCGGGCCCATCATTATATTTATGTGGTAGGGGGAATGCAGCCCTCCTTCCTGGGCCGATGTCAGGCTCGGGGACTCCATCCCCGGGGCCTGGCCAATTACTAAAGGGAGAGGGGGCCACGCAGCCCCAAGATGGCTGCCACCACTACCTGGTTAAAGTGGTGACAGCCAATCACATCTTACGTCACAGAAAAAGCCACGGGTCCGAGAAACTAAGAGAGGTCAGGTGTTTATAGTGTCGTCCACTCGACCACAGGTAGGGGGAAATCCCTTTTCAGGACGGTTCCCCTCACACACCAAAGGTGTCATGCTTCATCATAGGGGTGCCTCCTCGCGTGAGAGACCTGGTCTCTACGTGGGCTACAACCCCCTCTCTACAAGGGAGGAGCTCAGGGATGTTTTAGTTATGGTATGGCGGGTGTACTAAAACCCTATGTGAGCTTGGTGTGGTAAAAAAGTGCAGTGCTGGAATATGTGTGGATTAAAACTGGCTACAGGGTTAGCTAAGCAGGCACTTTATTCTGCTACCCAGTGTCAGGATTAAAAACTAATCAAAATAGCTAGTCACACAGATATCGCTATTAGGAGCGTCTGTGCTGATACAAGACCAACATGTTTCGGCCTAAAGACCTGTTCAAGTGTTGCGGCCTTCTTCAGGGTCAGATATGGAGCTACTGCGATTATAGGTGTTGTGTACACACTGGTGAATAAACAATGTGCAATAAAAGGTGTTATACTGAACCAGTTGTGTATCTGTTCAGTATGTTCATTCCATAACCACTGTTGGTTACAGAGTTCACTACATCAGTTCTGGCATACTAGCCAAAAGGTACGTGCGCCAAACCGCAACTTGCAGTATGTGGTCAATCACATCTTACCATGAGATCTGTCGGATCCGCAGAGGATTCACATCGCTAGATATACATAAATCTTTTTCTTTAATAACTCCAAAACTACAAAAAGCCCTTGTTAGACTTGGCTTTTTCAGCCGGTTTACCCCAGACTTTTTGCTTTTTGGCCTCCTGTTATTGACCCTTTTTTTGTTGGTTTTAGGACTCTGGGCACTTTACCGCTGCTATTCAGTGCTAAAGTGCATATGCTCTCCCTGTAAATTGTGCTTGTGGATTGGTGATTCATGATTGGCATATTTGATTTACTGGTAAGTCCCGAGTACAGTGCACTGTGTGTGTCAAGGGCCTGTAAATCAAATGCTGCTAGTGGGCCTGCAGCACTGATTGTGCCACCTACATGAGCAGCCTCTAATTGTCACTCAGACCTGCCACTGCAGAGTCTGCGCGCAGTTTGTAACTGCCATGTCGACCTGGCAAGTGCACCCACTTGCCAGGCACTAATCTTCCCTTTTCTTACATGTAAGACACCCCTAAGGTAGGCCCAAGGTAATCCCATGGGCAGGGTGCAGTATATGTGAAAGGTAGGACATTGTACTGATATTTATGACATGTCCTGGTAGGGAAATACAGTGTATTTCATTTTTCACTATTGAAAGGCTGTCTGTCCCGTAGGATAGAATGGGAGTTTATTTATAACATCTTATAAATATAACTTCCCATTGGGACAAGATAGAAAGATGGAGTTTAGTATGCCTGAACTCAGAATATAAAAATGCATTTTTTAGTAAAGATGATTTTTATATTGTGTGTTTGAAAATACCACTTTTAGAAAGTGGGTATTTTCTTGCTTAGCCATCCTGTGTGCCTCTGCTGGTTTGTGTATTGACTGTCTGGCTTTGGAGTGACAGGGGCTGGGGATGTGCATTCTCTCAGACGGCCACCGAAGGGGGGGGGGGGGTGATGTGTGTCCTGCCTTTCCTGAATGAGTCCGGGCTGGGTTGAATAGACTTGGGCTGCATTCAGAGTAGTGGGAGGAGTTTTCACTAGCACCTGAATAGGCCGGGTCTGCATTTAGATTGGTGGTAGAAGATCTCCCTTGCACCTGAATAGGCCCTGTCTGCCAAGGACAATGCTGTCTCCACCTCCTGCCGGGAAGCTGGACCAGAGAGGACAGACCTGGTTTTGGCTGAGCACAGAGACTCTCTGCACCAAGAGAACAAAGGAATTTGCTGTATAAATATTGGGGCCCAGACCCCAGTATTTTAGATCACTGCTGAACTAAGGAACCTGCCAGGAAGAAGGGCTGGAAAAGCTGTCAGGAGGAACTTCCACTTTGCTGCCTGCTTTGCTGTGTTGGCCTGCTGCTTGCTGCTTCTGTCTTGGGCAGGGAAAGGACTGGATTGTACTTTCATCATCCTGCGGTTAGAGTTTTCTCCAAGGGCTTGAAGTAGAGCTCACCTCTTGTTGGAAGTCTCAGGGAGTTAAAAGACTTCAGACAACTTCCTGTTATCAAGGAACCTGCCAAGAATAAGAGCTGGAAGAGGTGCCAGGAGGAGTACTGTCCCTTTGCTGTGTTGTTGCTTTGTTGGGTTGGCCTGCAGTTGCTGCTTCTGCCTTGGGCAGTGAAAGGACTGGACTGAACTTTTTTTACTTTTGCTGAGTATCTCCAAGGGCTTGAAGTAGAGCTTGCCTCCTGTTCTGAAGTCTCAGGGACTGCAAAGACTTCACCAACCTCTAGGTACTGTTGTTTCAGTTGCCACAGAGAAAGGAAAAGCAACCGACTCCGTCACCGACTCCGTTGCTGGCTGCATGTCCTGAAGGCACCACAGAGGGCACCGCCGCATCTCGCACCGAAACCCTGGTCTCACCGATGACGACCGACGCTGCCGCCACCGGGCCGCTGCTTGCACGGAGACCTGTGGGCAAGCACTCCACACTGCCTTGCTTCACTTCGCCGCCCTGGTCTCATCCACGCCGTCGCTGCTTGCTGACTTCGACACCCGTGACTGCATCGTGGCTGGGGGCACCGCTTGTCAGTTTCATGACGCACCACCTCGTCCCACACCACAGTCTGGACCGACCGACGGCAGCTTCCCGCAACCGGCTTTGTCATCTGCACCGTGATCTGTCAGCACCACATCGAGCACGCCTTCACTCCGCACCGCAGCCCTGGTCTCACCGACACTGCTGGACGACCGTCACCGAGCTGCTGCCTGCACCGCGCCTTGAGGGAATCCAAACGCTGAACAGCTTCACTTCACAACGCAACCGCGACAGTTGCCACAACCGGCTCGCACCAACGTGTCGGCTGCAATGCAAAAGGTACTGTTTATGAGCCTACCGACACCCCTGACCAACAGTCAGCGGAACTGTTGGATTCTGTTGTTTTCAGTATCGCGTTAGCCCCGGACGGAGCTACCGGCTCGGAAGAGCTGTGTTTTTGAGATATTTCTGCTAAGTATATAATTTTAAGTACTGTATGTTGGATTCTTATCATTTTGGTATTGTTTTGGGATAAATAAAAATATTGGATATTTTGTCTAAACTGGTGTGGTGTCCTTTTGTAGTTTTTCACTGTATTACTGTTGGTTATGTGCAAATGCTTTACACACTGCCTCAGAGATAAGCCTGACTGCTCGGGCCAAGCTACCAAGGGGTGAGCAGGGGTTATCTTAGGAGTGTAACTCCCTTATCCTGACTAGGAAGAAGGGTCCCTACTTGGACAAAGGTGCAAACCATTGCCAATTAGAGACCCCCATTTCTAACAGCCCTCTTTCTGGATCAAGATCTAGCTTTCTGCCAAATGTGGTGCAATTCCGTTCAGTGGTTCGGCCTGTAGTCATGTCTAAAATCTCTATGCGAAATTGCATGGGAAAAAGCATTTTGGGACCCTCTTTTTCTCGGCCCTAGCTTGACGAATCACCCCAAAACTTTCCAGACAGTAGCTGAAGTGACTGGCACACTAGTTGTAATAATTTCGTGAAGATTCAGCAAACAGCGCCAAAGTTATTAGCAAAACGAAAAATGCTTTTCCTAGGGAAACTAGGTCCTAACTATAACTGCCAGAAGGTAATATATCTATATATCTATCTACGCCAAGTCCTCTAGCCACGCCAAGTCCTCCCCGCAACTTTACCTAGGCGTGGGTTTTAATAGGAGGAAGAAAGAAAAATACCTCCATTTCCGATTGGGCATTGTACCATCATTGCCGCACCTTCCCCCTTGGAAACGATCCCCGGGTCAGACAATATGCCGCTTATGTGAGGAAGCCAACAAAAGTATTTTACACTTATTGTGCATCTGCAGAGACCTAGGAGTTGAACGGCGACAGTTACTGAAGCCATTCTTTGTAAGTAAGGGGATAAGAACCTGTAGACAAGCTGTGAAGGCATGCCTCAGAGGTGGAGATGTTCAGCTAGCGTGCCGCTTTGTTCAATTCATGGAAGAGGCAGGGGCAAAAGCTCTGTCGCCAAGCGAACGGAATGCTTTATCACTGCATCCAAATGTCCCTTAAAGTGTCACTTTATAGCGAACATCTCATATTCAGGTCGGTCCCCATCCGGATGACACATGCTCCAGCAGGACAGTCAACAGTAACTCATCATTGCCGCTGTTTATAAATCAACTGATCATTGTACAGATACCTTCCCACTTTTTGACTTTTATCTCCCTCCCAAAAGTTTTAGGTTCCAAAAAAGGACAGTAAACAGTAAATCACTTGGTAAACAGTTTGGATACTGGAAGGCTCAAAGTTTTTACCAGGTCACGGTACTAGACAACAATTACTGATAACTGCTCTATTTATGTTAACACAATTTATGAATGTTTTATGACATGTCTTTTTAAACTAGTTTTAGAATATGAACTTCGTTGCTATACCGTCTTTTATGTGGAAATTGTAAAGGTTTTAATTAACCAAACAATAAACTATTACTTACTTACTATCTATAGATTTATAGATATAGATATATTACTTCTTTATGTAATGTCATGCTAGTGTCAATATTCCATTCCCACTTTAACTGCACACTATTTCTAGCCAGTTTTTTCACTTATTCAACTTTTTCAGAAAAAAACATTTGATTAAACTTTGAACAAAGTTCACCCATCCCTAAAAAAGATGCTAATGCTTCTTTGTTAGTCAATGTGGGTGACCTCATTATACTAAACACCAAAGATGTTTTAACACAGGGGTCTCCAGCCTTTTCTGTAATAAGAACTACTTATGTTCAATGAAAATCATCCTGAGCTACTAATATTGTTAGTATTGTAATAGTGATTTCATCTTGTGGCCACTATATGCAAGATTGCCAGCAGTGATCACCTCATTAATATGAAAAAGGCTTTGTCAGTTTGGAATGCCTTTACATGGGTAATACATAACACCCATAGACACCATGCCCCTGGCACTAAGGTGAGGGGAGGGACAAGGGTTAAAACATAGCTTGCAGAAAGCAAAAGTAGCATAAAATAGGAGCAATCAGTCGTAAATTAATCAATCAATCAATCAGGGAATTGTAAGCGCGCTACTCACCCATGAGGGTCTCAAGGCGCTGTGGGGAAGGGTCCGCAGATCTGTTTAGCCGAAGAGCCAGGTCTTGAGGGTCTTCCTGAAGGTGTTCAGGGAGGGGGCGCGTCTGATGTCTGCCGGTAGCTTGTTCCAGGTCTTGGCTGCAATGTGAGAGAAGGATCTTCCGCCTGCTCTGGCTCTGTGGATGCGCGGGGTTTCGGCCAGTGCGAGGTTGGAAGATCGGAGGTTTATTTTGGGTACGTGGAAGTTGATTCAGTCGTTGAGGTATTTGGGTCCATTGTTGTGTAGGCAGAGTGAGGATTTTGAAAGTGACTCTTTTCTCCACGGGGAGCCAGTGGAGACTGCGTAGGTGTTGGCTGATGTGTTCGTGTCGGGGGATGCCGAGGACAAGTCTGGCGGCGGTGTTCTGTGTTGTCTGGAGTTTGCAAAGTAGGGACTTGTTGATGCCGGCGTAGAGTGCGTTTCCATAGTCCAGTCTGCTGGTGATGAGTGCGTGGGTGTCTGTCTTCCTTGACTCAGGGGGGATCCACTTGAAGGTCTTGCGGAGGGTGTTAAAGCAGCTGGAGGTGACGGCGTTGACCTGTCGGTTCATAGTGAGTGATGAGTCGAGTACTATGCTGAGGTTCTTGGTGTGGTCTGAGGGGGTAGGTGGGCTTCCGAGGGTGGTCGGCCACCAGGTGCTGTCCCATGCAGAAGGGGTGGTACCGAGGACGAGGACTTCTGTCTTCTCTGCATTGAGCTTCAGGCAGCTGTTGGTCATCCAGACTGCGACGTCTTGCATTCCTTTCTGGAAGTTGAGTTTGGCAGTGGTGGCGTCTTTGGTGAGGGAGAGGATGACCTGGGTGTCGTCGGCATAGGATACGATGTTGAGGCCGTGTTGTCGGACGATGGCTGCGAGGGGGGCCATGTAGATGTTGAAGAGGGTGGGGCTCAGTGATGAACCCTGTGGGACTCCGCAGGTGATTTTCGTGGGGTCGGAGAGGAAGGGTGGGAGTCTGATCCTTTGGCTTCTTCCGGTGAGGAATGATCGGATCCACTTCAGGGCTGTTCCTTGTATGCCTGCGTCGTGTAGTCTGGCGACTAGTGTGCGGTGGGAGACGGTGTTGAAGGCCACTGATAGATCAAGTAGGATGAGGGCTGCGGAGTGGCCTTGGTCCAGGAGGGTGAGGATGTCGTCTGTGGTGGCGAGTAGGGCGGTCTCTGTGCTGTGGTTTCTTCGGAATCCGGATTGGGACGGGTCGAGGACGGCGTTCTCTTCAATGAATCGTGTCAGTTTCCTGTTGACTGTTTTCTCTGCAACTTTGACTGCGAAGGGGAGGAGTGAGATGGGCCGATAGTTCTTGAGGTCGGTGGGGTCAGCTGTGGGCTTCTTGAGCAGGGTTCTGACTTCCGCGCGCTTCCAGTCGTCTGTCATAACAAGTGAAACATTCGCACTAGCTCATACCAAGATAGGTCAAGAGCAGAGACTATGCAGAGAGGCACTCTCCCAGTTACCAGGCCAATCCCAAACGAGTACCGCTTATGGGTGAGGGGTGTTCTCGGGAGTCAGTGGGGCCACCAAATATCCCACGTCCACCGCTGTATCTCGTAATCTCAAATACTGAGCAAGTGGGGCCCAGATGTCCTTAGGCCGGGAGCGCACCAGCATAAGTTCCCAGTAGCTTGACAACTGTTCCTGACAACATATGGCGTCTTGCAACCAGTCAGACATCCTTGGGCGCAGGCCGCCTCCCCCTATGAATAGACACACTTCGTTTAGCCAGTAAAAGCAGAATCACTGTAAGGCTCTGGGCCTCAGGAGGAACCTCTTTCAGGAGAACCACCAGCGGTGTCCGCTGAGGGAGACAACCAATGATCTGGGCTATGTCAGTGTGGAAGCAAGTCGAAAAACATGCCACCTTGGGGAAGTTCCAGGCAAGATGAAGAAAAGTGGCCTACGGAGCCACACATCGAAGGCAACGCCCATCCTCCGCAAGCCCCATTCTGTGCAGTTGGGTGGGTGTACTATAAAGTCAGTGGAGAAATTTCAAGTGAATAAGGAGTAGTCTGTAGTTTGGAGATAGGGCCATACACTGAGTGCAGCAATATCACTATTGAACTGCAGTTATAGGAGGATCTGTGCCATTCTCCCAGATAGTGCAATCCCCCGGGTCACACACGGGTGTCTTCTCCTGTATCATGGCATATAAACGTGTGATAAGCTTGCAGGGAGAGGGATCGGCAATTAGGTGTTCTAAAGCATGCAGCATAGGGGGGGCCAATGGGAAGGTGTCATGTAGGGCCCAACAAGCCGCACGTATATGGTGATACAACAATAACTCCAGTGCAGTAGGCTGGAGGAGGAGGTCAGTGCCAGGAGGGGGAAGAAAGTTCTCAGCTGGGTATAGCTTGCCAAACGTGTGAAGTTCCAGCCGGTGGGCATGCCAACAGCCCCCCTCTTCTGCTAGCATGGGAAGCAAAGGATTCTTGGCCACTGGCACACTGGGCGCATATAGGCAGGGAATACGGGCTTGCCTCTGCAGGGCAATACAGGTTCAACGAGCACAGACAAGCATGTCAATCTCAGCACGTGGAGACTTGTACGGCTGGTACAGTGCCATACTCAAGGGGCTTGGGCTGCTTGATCAGTCTCTACTGCAGTATGTGGTTGAATTAAGGTGTGGGGCAGCCAAAAAGTAATACATTGAGCCTGTGCACAGTAGGAGAAGGTGATCATTTGAGTAATAAGTCTGGTATCACTCAAAAGTCACTATTAAATATATTTTGGAAGGTGAACCATTTTTCTCCAAACATCAGATTATGAGTTCTGAAAAGACACACATTTTGATCTTGAACACAGTCTTTTCAATTTTAGCATACGTATATTAATTCACCCAAGTAAAAGTTCCTAATTCAGTAGGCTGACTGCACACAGGAGGGCTACTTACAGGTAGCTGGAGAGCTACCAGTAGGCCACAAGCTACTTGCTGGAGAAGCCTGCTTTAGGGTGAATTCCATCCTCACGAATAACATGTCCTAATGTTCTACTCCTGTTTCAATACATTTGCACTTTTCTGTCCCTAAAGTCAGACTACTGCCTTGTATTTTCTTCAAAACCTTGCGTAGCACAGCAACGTGCGCTCACATTAACAACTACAGATTGAAACATCGGGACCAATTCACAAACTGTGTTTTGTGGTACTTAAAGTAGTACCGAATGCATGCTGCTCAAGTACTACAAAATGCAATTCACAATCCTGCGGCCAGACACCTCTGTCTCTGTCTCGTCTATCTTTTCTATGCTCTCCCCACACATAAGTGGACTACTTTGTAGTAGATGTGTGTGATAAAATTGATTTGTTGGTTGAGGAGGGTGTGAACCCTTCTCAAGCAACAGCCACAATCAGGCTGAACCACTAAGGTCACTAAAATAACCTGTGCTTAGACCTCTGGAAGCTTGCAGTACACAAGTAATAAAGTAAAATCACTACACAAGAAAAAGCCCACACCAATTTAGAACAATAGAGTAAACTTTCATACATTATTTGATACCAAAACGACAAAAATCCAATCAGTAGAACTGGAAATATTTAACTTTAAAGATTTAGTGCTTAAAAGCATAAAGCATCAACTGTGGTTATCTGGTTGTGCTGTGTAGGAGAGTAGGATCTGCTTCACAGGGGTACCCCCACTTTTTGCTGATACTTCACTGGTTTTCGACATTAGTCTGGCTGGGGCCCTGCTATTCAGAACCCCAGCCTAGCTGTTTCCTCTTTAAAAGGGTCTCCATGTGCCTTAGGCACATCTCTGATTGGGATCTGGAGTGCCCTTGTAAGTCCCTAGTATATGGTATACTATGTACCAAGGGCATAGGTACCTCAGAGGCCTGCCAGGGGCTGCAGCATGTATTATGCCACCCCTGGTAGGCCATCCAAACTGACACCACAGGTCTGCTACTGCAGCCTGGGTAAGGTGGTGCATGCACCCCTTGCTGTGGTATAGGTTACCTATATCACTAAAAGCATACACACATATAAACCTATAAGTCACTCCTAAGGCAGGCCTTATCAATCATAAAGGCAGAGTGCGTGGTTCCTATGTGAGAGGGTGCCCCTGCATGAGCAGGGCCCCTCTGCAGCGTTCGGAGACCATCTCTGATGCTGTTTGTAGTGCAGCCTGACCATATACTCTTAAACGCATTATATCCTCGCGGTAAAATGCTAACTATGGAATGGCTGCACCTAAACATGTCGTGTTTGGTGTCAAACATCTTGGAATACTACCCCCGCCAATCCTGGCGGCGGGGGTAGCATTCCACCCTTCTAGAGGGAAAGGCATGTTAACTCTGACGAGTCCGGTAACTTCTTTCCAGAGCCCTGGCATCACAAAATGGATGCTGCTGCCACAGACACGAGTCTGGCCTCCTGCTGCTGGACGAAACTCCGGCAGGGAGGCCTGGACAATAGGTTTCCTGTCCCAGGGAGGTGTGACCACCTCCCCAGACAGGACAATGTGTATTGGGGCTGGGCGGGAGCACTTTCGGGTGCTTTGAAGTCCTGCACTGGGGGCACATTTGGTGTCCCTAGTGCATACCCCAGTTCAAACCGGATCAGGGGCTTGCAGCCCCTGCTTTGGCGCGAACTGGACAAAGGGAAAGGGGTGTAGCCACCCCTCTGCCCTGACCCACCCATAGGTGGGGCCACAGAGTAGTCCATCCCCTATTTTTGGAATAAAGGTAGGAACCCAGTCCTTAGGACTTTAGATTATACCTGGACGAAACTCTGACACAGAATCCTGGACCTTCGACGCTCTACTCACGATTAGAGGACTGAAGAATCTCCCTTGGGGTCAAGGAGTGACTCCCCTGCTTGGCAGGCACCAAAGAAGCATCTGTCCGGTTCGCATCACTGAAGCTCCCGTCGGACGCCGAAGTCATCGCATCACCAGAGGTGGATTCTCAGACTTCCCCGAGGCTACCCTGAGTCCCCAGCAAAGCTGAGGCCCGTGGCTATCGTGGGTGACTTGAGACCGTGACCCCTGGACACCGAGCACACTTGCAAGTGCACCATCTTCTGGGTCTCCCAAGAAGTCGTGCTTTGGGCTCCGAGTAGCCCCAGCCTCCAGCACCACCTGCACCGAAGATCACTGGCCCCCACTCCACGAGTGTCCTGTAAGCCAGCTCCACGTGCGGCGTCACGAGGCTCCTTCGCGGTCGCTAGCCCGTTGGCTAGTAGCCCTTACCGAAGGCCAATCTTTTCTTTACTTGGCAGTCTGGTTGCTCCAGGCCTGCCCTCACTTACCCTTGCTGGGTGAGTTCCCCAGACCTTGCTGGTCTGCATCATCGACGATCTACACCTTTCTTGAGACTTGCCGTTGCCAAGGCCTGTTGGGTCCAATCTGGTCGCCGACACCTCTGCACTCGACAGACATCAAGCAACAGCCCGAATCCTGCTCCTGGTCGCCGACAACGCCTCCCGGACCTCGTGGCTGAAGAGTCAAGACGACCGTCAACGAACTTGAAGCACTCGACATCGGTGGGCATCCGTCCATCGCCATCCTGGTCACTGGCTAGTGACCCAGACTCTGTCCCCTCTGCTTTCAGGTTCTTCAGAACTCCGATCCACTCTTGGATCCACCCGGACACTTTTCTCCTGGTCGCCAGCAGCACTTTGCAGCAGATCGCCATAAGAAACGACGATGAAACCCGACCCCGAAAGGCACCTATGCACCCGGCTTCCCTGGGTGAGGTAACACGAGTACTCCGGTGCTCCCGTGGGTAGAGACTCTTCAAAGTCCTAGATCTCAAAGGGTTTTGTCCTAGTCCTCTTTTAAGTGTCCCTTTCCTCTACTTTCCCGATCCCGACTTTCTCCATAGAAGTTAACGGCGTATCGCGGTTGTGTATTTACACTGCACGCGTCTCCCGTGGGTCCCCTGTGTCACTACCTTGGGTGGTTCCTTGTGGTCCAAGCACTTCTAGAGGCTCTAGGCCTAGTGTCTAGTTCAGTCGTGGTTCGCATACCACTTTATTGGTATATGGTTTGGTACGCCCCTAGGGCCCAAACGTGTATTTGTGCTATTACTGTGATTTAAGATCTTATAACCTATGTATTTCGAACTCTAGCCTCATAAAGAGACTAGAGGGGTGTGTTTAGTAATAAATACATATATTTTGAATATATACCTGGTGTGGTGCTCTTTCATTTGGTCACTCAAGAGATTATAGACTGGTAAAACAAGCTGCTTTACATTCCTTCAAGACTTAGCCTGAAGGCTGCTCTCCACAGCTACCACTAGGATAGCTTTCTTTAAAGGTTGTCTTTAACCTACTTACCATAAGAGTCGATTTGGACTGGTGCACGGTGCCCACTTTAATTAGTGGACAGCATATGCCAGGCCAACTTCTCACATGCTGGACCGGGATAAAGTCACAAGTTCAAACCAACCACAATGGAGTACAGGCCGGCTACAGGGACCAATGTTAAGTCCGCTAAGAACTTATGTCCTTGATGTGGGACGTTGCGCCGTGCAGCGGTGGTTCTGAGGAGCAATGTGGAGTCTGCGTCGCGTTGCATTGTGTTGAGGCCAATGAGAAGCAGCAAAGGCTGGTATTCTAGGTCCGTGCCCCATTGCATTGTGCTACATCTGTTCCAATGAAGAGCTGCGAGGGTTGCGATGCAAGTTGCTTCATCCTGCATCGGTTTTGATGGGGACCACAGCTAGGCTGGCAGGGAACTGAGGGTCCAGGAGTGAAGAGGCACCACTTGGGGGGTTAGGACTCATAGCAGGAACAGTCCAGATGCAGGGTTCAAAATGCTTGGAGCCTTTTCTATCCCTGAGGCGCTGAGTAGGAGGCCAGCCCACTAGCCCTTGGATTCACTCTGGTGGTCCTGAGTTCAAGGTGCAGGTCCAATCCTCACTTAGGCAGCAGGGTAGCAAAGCAGTCCTTCTTTTGAGTCTTCCACAGGCCCAGAAGTGATCTGAAGAGTGGGTCTGAGGGTCCAATATTTATACCTGGTGCCCACTTTGAAGTGGAAGAAGCTTCTGGAGTGTCACTCTGCAGAGGTGTCTGGAATTTCCTGCCTCGCTGCCCTAGTCCCAATCTGTATGGGGGCACAATAGGCTCATGTGAAGCCCTTGGTGTGTGAGCTAAGCCAGTGCCTTTGAAGTGCAAGTGTGGTAGATGACAGCTCCACTCCCCCAATCAAGTCAGAGATGGCCCATCCTGCCGAAATCCTGACCCTCTTTTGTGATGCTGTCTGGGAGGAATACACAAAGGCCAACTGCCAATTTCACCTAGTCATGTGACTCAGGAAAAGACTGCAGACACCAAATAGGACAGGAAAATGCCATCTTTCTAAAAGTGCCTTTTTTTAAATTGTGACTTAAAATATGACTTTACCATTAAAGAGGATTTTAATTTGCAAATATCAGATAGAGACATCTAGCCGCAGATTCCTTAACTTGTGAATTTTTCCCCAGGCGTCAGACTGGATCTGGACATTTTTTCTCAGCATTACCTCTGCGTGTCAGGGGGCAGCGCCGCATGGCTCCGTACGACGTTGGCTCCGGATATGACATCAGTGAAGCCATATAGGTCCACTCCAGCGTGCTGACGCCAGTTTCTTCTTTTTCCGCGCTGCACGTGGATCCGGTAGCGATATCTCTAGCCATTTTTCGGCTGCTGTGATAAAATTTCTCATCTGAAACAGTGTGCTAAATTCCTATGCCCTCTGGGTTTGAGTCTTGTGGTTCCTGTGCTCGCCAGATGTCGGGTATGGACCCACATTCTATCTGTATGTGGTGCTTGGGCGAGCATCACGATGCCGACGAGTGTGATGCCTGGCACCGGTGGAAGCCAAAGTCGCTGCGGGAGCGGCGCATAAAACGTCTGACAGTGCGGTTGTCGCAGACCTCCAGCTCCTCGCAGTGTCAGTCATTCTCCCGGTCTAAGGGTCATTCCCGTGAGCGCCACTCTTCACCCCTTAGTCAACGGCAGCGATCCCAGTCTCCGGGTACATCTCATGGTAAGAAATTGGTGTCCCAGTCCTCTCTGGCACCTTTGACTCGCGATGTGGATTGTGGAGACTCTTCTACTTCTGCTCCAGCATCGCATCTGCGCCTCCCACCTTTCCTGGGGCCGAAACGAAGGGGAACCAGATGCAGGAGTACTACAAGGCTCTCTATCTTGCGGGTCCCAAGGAGGTCGTAGGTGCAGTAACTGCGTCATCGCCGGCGGGATTGCCCTCGGTGGTAGTTCCAGTCTCGGACACAGAGGCAGCGATGCACGGTCCTTCCACTAGTGACACCAGTTGACACTGACTCGACATCTTGTGCCCTGCTGGTGCCTATTTCTATAGCTCCGGAACACTCCAAGCCTGAGTCAGTGCACGAAACTGTGAGCTTCATAGAGTCGGTTTCGCCTCGGCTCCTTGCATTTGCGCCGACATCGACCAACACCTTTCCTCCTTCCCATGTAGACGTCGATAAGGCGCTGGGTCGGCGCCGTTCTACGTCATTTATGGAGCCGTTTTCGGCGTCAATGGTTTCTGTGGATGTTTCACAGGACCAGTTGAGGGAAGAAACGTGAGGGGATAGTTTCATTGGAGCAGCCAATGCTTGTGGCTTCTACTATGTTGGACAACTGGATTGCTGAACTGGGTGAGGTGAACGGGCTGGATTCGTCCCCTGCTTCCCCTCTTTTATCGCCCCCTGGCTTTGCCTCGGAAGCCAGTTCTTCTTTGGCAGAAGTTTTGAAAAGGGTGGCAGATGTCTTACATCTCACTCTACTTACAGTGGAGAAGGCTACAGACCCCCTTATTGAGGTCCTTCATCCCGGCCAGTCATGGGTTGAACCAGTACTCTCCTTTTGTGAGGCACTTTCTGACATTTTATTGGGGACATGGGCACAACCTGAGTCAGGTGTACCAGTGACCCGTACTATTGCCCAAAAATACTGCCCTGCCCCTGGGGACCCCGCTTGCCTTATTCGACAGCCGATCCACCGCAGCTTTGTGATTCAGGCCATTACGGCGCCCCCTGAAATGGAGAACCTTCCCCATTCGCCCCTTTGTCAAAGAGTCCAGGAAGCAGGATTCTTGCGGGAAAAAACTTTTTTCCTCTTCTAGTTCTGCGTTACGCTCCACCAACACGACTTGCGTCCTCAGATGCTTTCTCCATGCCTTGTGGGACTCCTTGACACAACTTTTACCCTTGTTCCCAGAGGCTAACGAGGGAGAGTTGAACCAGTTGATTTTAGATGGTCGCCAGGAGATAAGACTGCTCATCAGGTGTGGAATGGACTCCACCGATTCCATTGGGTGAGCCATGGCGTCTGCTGTGGTATTGCACCAGCACTCCTGGCTTCGGGTGTCTGGATTTTCAGAAGCTGGCCAGTCAGCCTTGCTTGACATGCCACTTGATGGGGTTCATCTTACATAGGTTTCTGGCTAGCCAGGGAGGGCCAGACCCTTAGCTTGCCTCCTGTCCCTTTTTCCCCTTGTTCTTGCAACACTTTTTTGTGCGTTCCGTGGCATCAGTCACCAGATCAGTGTCTCTGCCCTGGTCTTCTGGTGCTGCTGGCTAGCCACCTGTCTTAAGACCCTACATAGGGTCTTACCCTACTGGTAGGTGGGGTTCTTTGGCTTCGCCTGTTGTGTGAATCCCTTATCACGCAATTTCCTGTATCCTTTTGTGATATTGGCAAGTTGAGCTTATTGCTTTTTCTTCTGTTCCTTGACTGTGGCTCAGGACTTGTTATCCTGTCCTGTTATTGCGTTGGAAATCTTGTTTCTTGTCTGCAGTTTCCTTGGCAGCCTCTTCGCTCCCCTCTGGGTTCTATCACGTATCAATGGTACGCAGTTTTTTCTGTACACTACTTTGGAGTTGTTTCCTTCTACTCTTCGATTGTTACAATAGCAACATGTTTCTTGAGGAGGATTTTCCATATTACCTCTGGCTAAACGTCATGCTTAGATTGATCGTTTGTCCCCTGTTGGCTATTTCCACCTTGTGGATTTGGTTGTGCACACCGGTATTGTGCTATGCCTCCTCTCCTGGCTAGAGGTAGTATTGGTGATTTTTGTGGAGACTTGTTGTTCCTAAGCTTAGGGATTCAATAGTGCTGCCTTGTGCCCCTGGTGGTACAGGCACCCCCAAGCCAGGGGATCGAATTCCTCTAATGTTGGGAAGTATAGAGCATACCCCAGGTATTTTACCGTCCTCACTGCTGCGGACGCTCAGCAGGGTTGGTTTGGACATTCGATTGTGGAACGGCATAGGTTTTCCTGTTTCCTTCTGCCCCACCTCACAGCCATTGCGTGATCTGTTATCCTCCCCCCATGGTCGTTGAGTGACCTGTTATCTTTGCCTCCCGGCCGTTGTGTGATCTGTTCTCCTTGCCTCACGGGTGTTGAGCGGTCCTTGTATGAACCTGTGTTCAAAAAATATATCATATTACATGGTTGCCCTTTCGATGGGGATTGCTTCCCTCACCTGTCTTGTGGAAGTGTTTTTCCTGGGTATCCTGTTTGGTGATTCTGGTTTACTTAGTCATACCTTCTTGTTGACATCCTAGGTCTAGGTATTGGTACGTGCTTTTGGGCAAGCGCACTCTTTCATATTTCCCCTTGGAGAGTACGTGCCTGTTAAGATTCTTCTAGCAGACAATGGTGTCTTGTGTTCTAGCCCCCCTCAGTTATCGGAGGGTCACAATCACCCCCCTTTTTTGGCGTGCTTTGCGCGTTGTGGTGTATTATCGGACTGCGGCATGCATTACCTGCATAAGTATATTGCTAGGACGGTGTTCAGTTTTTCGTATGTCCTTTTATGTCCTTTGGATATAATTTGTCACGCTGGCCTTTCGGCCATGCGGTGTCCATCCATTTCGGTCTCCTACAATAAAAACAAGCATTTTCAATGCAATAGGTCTCGCATTTGCTTGAGTTAGCGCTATTGGTGCAGTGTCCGTCTTCTTAAGGAATACAGCAGTGCATGTTAACAAAAATAAACATTGTTATAGCTGTTGCTATGGTTTTCTGATTTTGTATTGGAAAAAACAAATCTGGTGATTAAACACAGACAACGTTGCGTAAACAAAACTGGATATTTTGCAGTAAAAATTATAGCTATTCTGTGCAAATTAATGCACGGGCGTGTTCCGACAGCTATTTATTAGGGGAAGAAACATAAAGCTGTCAATCCCATTATCAGACAGCCCCCGGGGGATCAGCTTTCTATCTGACATGCAACAGTAAAGTAGAGGAAAACACGTTTATACCATGGTCTTGGTTACTTGTAAATTTACTTTCTTTTCGGCTCAGCTGCTGAAAGAAAGTGAGCATGTGAGAATGTGGGCGTCATTCTTATATACTCTGTTCTTGCAGCAGCTGAGCTAATAAGAAATTAAATTCTTGCCAGTACACAGCATATTACCAAAGCGAATAGCTCTCGTCCCATTGGCAACGCTGATTGAGCCTTGCGGGGACTGGAAGGACATGAAACCAGGGCGGGTGAGAGGGGGGAACAGAAAAGACAGGATTGGCAAAGAAAAGCATACAAGAGACAGAGGATAGTGGATACTTGTGCAGAGAAAAAGCACACGAAATAGTCCCATTATTGGCAACACACCCCCAGCCCCCACACAGAGTATGCATGCATAAATAAATACACAACACAACTTTTGTTTGGGAAAAATATTGCTGCAGGTTTATTCCATACAAAAGTATGCAAATATGGTGGGTTATCTTACGGGCGATCCAAGGGCAGGCAGCTGTAACCAACCTATGCTGCCCTGCCCGCCTGATGAGCCAAGCACCGTGGAGAACCCAATCAGCGCTACCCTAGTCCCAACGACAAAGAAAAACAATACAACGGCCTCTGTAGTATGCCTGCCAGCCCCACGCCGGGTAAGCCGTAGGGTGGGAGACGGCGTGTCTGGCGCAAAAGAGGACCCAAGATGGAGGGAGGAGGCTTAAATACCCTCCCCCCGGCGCGCCGGAACTGACGCGCCTAGTGCGCCTATGCAGGGGGACTCCACCCTGAGTCCCGCAAAAAGGGGGGGTGGGGAAGTGCCCAAATGGCACTAAAAGGGCCGCCCTTTTAGGGTGGCCCCCTGCGGGGGCCGCAGGCAGCCGCATAGTCCCATTATTGGCAACACACCCCCACCCCCCACACAGAGTATGCATGCATAAATAAATACACAAGACAACTTTTGTTTCGGAAAAATATTGCTGCAGGTTTATTCCATACAAAAGTATGCAAATATGGTGGGTTATCTTACAGGCGATCCAAGGGCAGGCAGCTGTAACCAACCTATGCTGCCCTGCCCGCCTGATGAGCCAAGCACCGTGGAGAACCCAATCGGCGCTACCCTTATGGGGGTGATCCCCTTACTGGATCACGTGACACATTGGTCCCTTATTACTCACGCCCCTTTCAGGGCGGAGCGTAGCAAGGTAAGCCCCCGGTTGTTCAGGCCCACAACCGCCCGAAGGACTAACGGGGCGCCGACGTAATTGTTCCAGGACCCTCCCATGAGGCTCCTGGGATTTGGCTCTGGCACCCCTATTGTGCCCACACAGAGGTACCCTTCTGTACCCATCTGCTTCCAGATCGCCCTGTAACTCCGCCAAAGCTCTAGAGGCGGCCCCCGTCGCCTAAAGAGCCCCCCACCAAAACAGTTCCTTTCTCACTGCAACCTGCAATTTCCCGGGCCTCATTCATGTCCAGTAGGAACAGATCCAAGCCCACCTGTGCCAAGTGCACCCCAACTTTGTCAAAATACCTTTGGTGTTCGCCAGGCTTGGCCCATACCTTATGAAGCCCAAGCCCCATGCTCTGCGACTTGCGCATGGAGCGGTTTATCCTTCTCTGGGAATGTACCTCTGCCTCACATGACCTGCAAGAATGTGATGGCCTCCCGGGAGGGAGCTCTACTCCTAACCATCGCTATATTACCCTTCAAGCTGATGTAGGCTCCCACCTCCTGCAACCAGTAGTTGCAATCCTTCTAGCATTTCGTGTTCCCAAACACTTGTTTCCCGCATTTATGGAACAGCAGCACCCTTGCTTAGAGGACCACTTCCACCCAGCCTAATACTATGGCTATGCGGGCGGGGCATTTCATGCATAACTTGAAGCAACCCGTTACCTGGCCTGGGAACAGAGTGCACCTACTTTGTTGACGTTGACCAGACATGTGCCAGACCTTTGTGATACTAAACCATGGCGAACTATGCTGTTCGCATTACGCACACTATTGCAGTCACAGCAGCCATTTGGAGTGACAACTTATGCCACCTACCAGGCTTGCTTAATTAAAGCCCATTATATCGTGCCCGTCAAAACTTCGGTGAACACAGAGAACAGCGGGACAGTGCCACCCGGTGGCCTAAACACCTCATTGTGTTACATGTTCACAATCACATTCGTGACCTTCCCGGTGTCGGCTTGATAGTTTAACGACTGTAACCACAACTTTCTGCTCTACTCCAAGAACAGTCACCTGGTATGCAAGCCAGTTACCAATAAACCTTGGAGTAGAGTTTTACACACTAGATCACATATTGGCTGCCAGACAGGGAAACTACAGAACAGTAAGGAGATCGGTTATATTGGTGCTGCCGCCATAGACAAAGCGAACCTTGCACAGGTTCCCCACAACGACCTCAAAATTGCAAACAAACCCTGGAAGCCCAGCGCTTGGGCCGCATCCGAGGGGAAGCAGGACTCGGCGGCCGTTCAAGGTGGGGGAAGGGAGGATTAACAATTCCAGCCCAAATCGAGCCCGACTGCCAGGACATTGCCACCCGCAAGTGTAAAGGACCCTCCATCGTTGTAATGCGCCCCAGGATGCCCCCCTTTCCCATGCCTATCTCACCTTCAGTAAAAAGAGAACCGGCTTCTTATGTGAGCAGTGCATCCCCCGCAAGCCACTTCTGCATGTGCTGCTGCTGCGAGTTGGTTTAACATCCCAGAGGATGGGGCAATCTGTCTGATAACAAGAACATCTATCGCTGAGCAATGAAAGTTAACTTGACCCCTGACCATAACTTTTTCTCGCTGTCTCGTCCCCAGTTGCCGATAAATTGTACATTTTAGTAGGGGACAGCTTTCCACCCGGTTAGCAGCTCAACGCACCAGATCAGCCCAGTCTCACCGCCTGAGCGTGTCGCCATCATCCAGAAGGCTAAAGAAATTTCCCCAACGAGCCCCGGACTCGCCGCCTAATACACCAGGGCTGACTACACCCAAGGGTGCGAAGCCGTGCCGCAAGGACAGCGTGTCCGCAAAGCAATGCGGACACCATATTACAATACCGCAACCCATCGGCCGCCTAGCCTAAGCCCCCCCGTCAGGACAAGCAACCACGGCATACCACGCACCAGCTGACCCTCGGCAGGCAGCCCAGGCCGCCAGCAAACCCGTCGGGCCCCCAACTTGTAGCTCTCTTGCCCCCTCACAAGCCAGGAAAACAGGGGGCACTCCGGCGGCTGCAGCCACCTGCCCGGCCCCAACTCCAGCACACAACGAACCAGGGAACCAATGTAGCTTCAATCCCCAAGCCGCAAACAGCTAGGAGGCTTGTCGGCCCAAACAAAGGCCCCTCGTGGACCCTCCCGTCACGCACTCACCGCCTACTTCGACGCCCGCGACTGACGATGACCCCGGTGAGCTTGGACATCGTGTCCAATGGGGGACCAGGAGCCATAGCAAAGACGGCGTGTCTGGCGCAAAAGAGGACACAAGATGGGGGGAGGAGGCTTAAATACCCTCCCCCTCCCCCCGGCGTGCCGGAACTGACGCGCCTAGTGCGCCTATGCAGGGGGACTCCACCCTGAGTCCCGCAAAAAGGGGTGGGGGTTGAGGAAGTGCCCAAATGGCACTAAAAGGGCCGCCCTTTTAGGGTGGCCCCCTGCGGGGGCGGCGGGCAGCCGCATAGTAGCAGAGCGTGTGCAGATGTATGGGGCGGTGTTGTGCTTTCTGTTGCACAACCTCCTCGCTCAAATAGGTCAGTGTTAATTCTCTTGCTAAAACCATAGAGTAGGGACATTGAATCTACCAATATTAAAAGCTGCAACGCCCATTCCCTAAGGCTGTGTCCACTTTGCCCTATCTTGTGCGTACCCTCGTTCCGTGTAGGTAAAAAAGCCAGAACTCTCCACATAGAATGAATAACATTTAATTCAAGGTTGTCTTGTTTGGAAGCACTGTTTATGTCTAACCTTAGTGTGTCTTCCTTCCTCGAAATCCTTCTTGTGCTCGCAGTACAACTGAGAGTTTGCCGACAGATCTAACTTAGATTTTGTAAACCTGCCTTTTGTGTACAGGACGGGTGGCGCTCAGCGGTTTAAAGCACCAAAAATGCTGCTTCCCTGCCGCTTTTCATGAATGCAGCTTAAGTTTTAACTGTACTAGTGGCCCAAAATGAATAATAACGAGGATTACAAGAAAAACAAGCATTTGCAATGCAATCGGTCTCGCCTTTGGGACTTTATAAGTGTTTAGCTATGCAGCACAATATCCTGGATATTTTGCCGCCAGGGATTGAATAGCTATACAATTACTACACACTGGGTGATGCAGTGTGATTTACAACTGCAATTAATATTTAAGAAAAAAAAAAGTGTTATCTTTTTTTTTGTGTGAAAAAGTAAAAACGGAGATCAGCTCCGGATGAGAGGAAACATTCCCATTCTCATCTTTGGCCCTTCATTAAGATAAATGTGCACCTAACAAACTGCAAAATTACTGGTGCTGTTTTATGCAGTGGTCACAGATCGAGCTAATAAGGTAAACAGAGCTGTTTTTACCCTCAAACCCTATAAGCAAGATGAATACAAGAAAAAAAAAATTAATCTTGGATGAATGCAGAGAAACGGGCATTTTTGAAGTTGTAAGCCATCATACAGATTCAGGCTCATGTTGTTTTCTGTGGAGTGGCTTTAAATGTTGAAGAGTGCGCCAGACCTTCTTTCAAAGAAACAGAAGGAAATGCAATTAATATCACTGGAGTCGCAAGATTGTTTTTAACAGAACTTCAACGCCGTTTCCTCATCCTGCTTCAACATCCTCCGAATGCTCCGCAGGATCTTCAAGTGGATCCCCACCGAAACAAGAAAAACAGTCACCCAGGCCCTCGTCACCAGCAGGCTGGACTACGGAAACGCCCTCTACGCAGGAACGACGGCTAAGCTCCTGAGACGGCTGCAACGCATCCAGAACGCCTCTGCACGTCTTATCCTCGACATCCCCCGACGCAGCCACATCACACCCCACCTGAGAGACCTGCACTGGCTCCCTGTCAACAAGAGGATAACCTTCAAGCTCCTCACCCACGCACACAAAGCACTCCACAACTCCGGACCAGCCTACCTCAACAGACGACTCAGCTTCTACACCCCCACCCGCCAGCTCCGCTCGACCAGCCTTGCCCTCGCCACAGTCCCCCGCATCCGGAAAACGACCGCCGGCGGCAGATCCTTCTCACACCTCGCCGCCAAGACCTGGAACACCCTCCCCACCAACCTCCGACAGACCCAAGACCTACTGGCCTTCAGAAGACCCCTCAAGACCTGGCTCTTCGATCAGTAGCAGCACCACCCCCCTCTTCCCCCATCGCCTTGAGACCCTCGCGGGTATGTAGTGCGCTTTATAAGTGACATGATTGATTGATTGATTGATTGATTGATTGAACTGTCAGCACTGTTTAGCTTTAGAAGCATTGGAGAGTGCAGAGCAGACAGTTTAACTTTGGTAATAAGACCCTGGCTCAGTGGCTCTGTCACAAACTCATAATGCAGTGATTAAGCCAGCCTGGATGAGAAATGTGTCCTGGACCTTGCTGCTTCTGTCAGTCGGGAGATGAATAAAGCAATTTCTGGTGACGCCCTTTGAGGAACCGAAGCCAATTACGCTCCAGTGTTCCTTTTGTAATTAAAGTTTGTGTTGAGTCCCACATTCTGCAGATTTACAATACAGGCGAACATAAAGGCAATATTGAAGACGGCGGTAAAGTGGAAGGGGCGAGGTAGAGAGGGGAGGAGACTGAATTGAGGGAAGACAGGGCAAGAAAGGGAGGTGGTTGAGGGAAAGGAGCGAAAGAGGGAGAGCATTGGAGGGAATGAAAAAAAGAGGCGAGTAGAGACGAGTGACAAAAGTTGTTAGGGGAACATGGAGAAAGAGGGTAAGGGGCGCGAGACAGGGGAAAAGGCAGGGCTCGAGTCGGGGTACCACGCGGGTGGACGGCGTCCCCCCACTTATTTTACCGGGTTTTTACCGGGTGGACGCCGTCCCCCCTGCCCAAAAGATGGAGCCGGTACCAGAGTCTGCACCTGCGCGCGAATGATATCCTTTCAAATGCACCCGAGGCTCAGACTAATCTCCCCTTCCACCTCGCGCCCTCCCCTTGCCAGCCTTTCTCAGAGCACAGCCGAGGCGCCAAGGCTTCAAGGAGCTGCGCTGTCAACACGCCGAGCATGTCACTTCCAGGGACCCCGACAGATGCCCGTAGTGCCTGTGTATAGTGTGTTCTTGTGTTTTGAGTGACTGTCACTTATTGCAGTATTATACCTCTACTTGTATCTTGTATGTATTCACGCATTTCAGATGGAGACCGGCAAATTTCGTGACGTCACTTCCTGTCGTGACGTCACTTTCGGTGACACCACCTAACTTGGAGCGCCCCCCCACTTCTTTTTTTAGGACTTGTGCCCTGGGAAAAGGCAATAAGAAAGTTGGAGAGGAATCATAGCGAAACGAATGAGGCAGGGACAAGAGATGTGGAAACTGAAATTCACAGCGAATGAGTAGGAAGAGATGGAAAGGCAGAATTGTCGATTTGGCGAGTAAAAGGTAGAACAATGAAGCAGACAGCGATAAAGAAAGAGGTGGGGTATAAACAGTGGGGTGATGGGGAAAGCGAATTCGAGAGGTTGAAGAGGAGACAGGAGAGGTGGAAGGGAGAGGGTGTTTGGAGAGTGGGTACATTTGGCGATGGTATGGGTGGGAAAGGTGACAGTAGAGGATAGAGATGGGAAAGTGGAAAAAGGGGGCTTGGAAAGTGGACGAATGGGTGGAGACGGAGACTGGAGACAGACGTAGAGAGAGTGATAGAGAAACACAAATAGGCAGACAGAGAGAGAGAGGTGGGCAACAAATAACAAATGGTGGGGGAGCATGGGGTGATGGGGACAGAGAGAGGTGGAAAGAGAATGAGATTGGGGACTACGAGGGCACAGATGGATGGGTGGGTGGAGATGGAGGATGAACGGAGACGAGATGGAGCTCAAGGGAGAATATATATAGAGAAGGGGCAGTGGGGTTGCGATGTGTGCTGAGAGAAGGGACAGAGACAGAGTGGAGCAGGAAAAGAAAAGTGGATTAATCCACTGGAAGAAGCCACGCTAGAAACATCGCAGCCGATTTAAGGCTGAGACCTGTCAAAGTGCTTTGGTTCTATCACACAGACATTAATTCATTCAACAAATGAAATGTGTGCACCCAGAGAAGTCGGAACAGGATCAGCACTAGCGGAGAGGTGAAAGGAATAGAGCTTCCACGCACTCGCCTGAGGCGCAGAGCCTCTGCTGACCTGCAGTTGGAACCGACAATAATAACACAATTAAAGTGTAATAAAGAAGAAACTCCGAAGTCGCAGGAGACATGGGGCACACTTAGCACAGGGCCGAGAGAGGGCTTCTTTTTCGTATGTAAAAGGCAGGCACAGTCCCATCTTGGCGTTACCTCTTGTGTCTGTCTTGGTTAATGGCTCTGGCAGGTAGCTTCCCTCGGTCCTGATCCAATCCCAAAGCGCCGAGGGAGGCGGTGGGCGCTACTCCTGCAAACCAGCTCTTTTTTTCTCATTTTTTTACTCTGCTTAACTCTCGCACTTCAGCCACGACTGAATCCCTCCCCCTCCTCTCCCCACAAGTAAACTACTAAACCGAGCACATTCTGTTGTGAAAGTAGGGAGCCCACCCGGATCGTGACTGTTATTGGCACCCACGTTTTCAAGGATTTACCAAATATACCTTTTTTGGGCTGCGTAGAAAATCGCCTTGCCAGGAACTAGAACTATGGCGGTAAAACAAGAAACGGACACCGCGAATTAGTGTTTTTTTTGCCTGTTTTATCCTGCCTCTGGAAGGTGAAGCGTGTTGAGCAGGGCGCCCTGTCCCGGGGCCTCAAAGAGGAAGGGACGGAGGCGTTTGAAGTTCCGTCTAGCTGCTGCTCTCTCCTTAGAACCGGCCCGTGCCGCCTGCGTCACTGCCATTAAATTGCTTCCCACAGGCCGAGAGGAAGCCGAGCAGCCCCCCTGCACTTCTCGCGGGAGGAGGGCGTAGAAGCAAGCATTATTGCCGATACCGCAAGTCTCATGGTGAGTGAGGGCTTAATGTTACACTTGGCACGAACGGGTGAATGAACAAGCATTTACACGGCACGGGCGGGCGGGTGGGGGGGGGGAAAAAGTAGTCTGTGCAGTAAAGGGGCCAGTAGCCGTGGAAGGACACAAATGAAGACATGTCCATCATAAGGAGGGACTAACAAGCCTACAATCAATCAGAAGGCAGCATTTAAGACACAAGCCAATGAAAATGATGGGCGGAGAGTGGGCGGAGCTTCCATGAAGCTTCCACGCTATAGAGTATACTGCATGTCTCAACGAGACAGCGCAAGCGCTGCCTAGGCGAGACCTAAAAAAACCTTACAGGGCCGTCGGAGCTCGTTAACATGAGAGCTTGTAGTGAAAATGGTTAAAGGAGGGTCTGACGGAGGAGGGGTTTACCTTGACGAGCAGCGAGGGTCGGAAGGTGGTGGTCAGGGGAGAGCACTGGGAGTAAGGAAAGTAGGGGACTCAGGGGCAAGATGGTGTCAGTTTGATTCCTCATCACTCAGCCGCGCATGCCGTGCATTTTGACAATCGGCCATGCGGACTGATCTAAGATGTCGAGGTTGAAGGAAAGCGGGACGCGAGTGCAGCTGCTCCGCTCTTCAGCCCAAAGAAGTCTGGAATTTGTCTGCTATTTTGGAAGAGACGTGCTGGGAGAAACAATACTTTGTTTCATCTGCCTTCTGATTTTCTGCAACATTGTGTCACCGATCCTAGCGCTCCTTCTGGGATCTCCGCTTTTGAGTCAGAGAGAGAGCAGAACACGAGCATTACAGCTCTGCTCTCAAACCCGGGGAAATACAAGAAGAGGTAGACTCGACGCGCTAGGAAGAGCGCTTTATTTCTTTTGCCACCTTCTATTACTGTGCCACTCGGCTCCCTCGGTGCTCACTCCAGGATTGAATAACAGAAAACTACATCTGAAGCGGCAAATGTCGTCCAGGGGCCCCAGAGCTGTGAAAACCAACAAACCAAGGGTCCCCCAGCCCACGCCAAATAACATTACTCCAGGGGAGGCTGCTGCACCGGACAGTCTAATAAAAGGTAAAAGGGAAGCTAGCTGTTTAAAACGGGTTACAGGAAAGACCGGAGGTGGTGGGGGCATCCGGGGGGCTAAGGAGGGCTCTCAACCAACAATTGCAGAAATGCTTGCAGGACCTAAGACACTATCTATTAATCCAGACGCTGCTCTGAATGATGCCCCAACCCCCACACCCCCCGCAACACTCGAACTAGACCACCTGCTTGCAGACGTAGGGGAGCACCTGAACCCTGGAGCTAACCCGGGGGAGTCTCAAGAAAGCGGCATTCTTTTTCAAAGGGAGGTATCTCACGGTGAGCAATCTATAGACCAAAGTAGCTCAGAGGGCCTAGTAACTTTGGAAAAGGTACCTGTCGATTTAACTACTCCTGCACCGCCTCCTGAAGATGCTGCTACCCCCTTAGACTCTGTAACTACTAGGATGATGGCCGTAAGCGAAACTGGGCTAAACCACCTTGCAAAAGGTATTACTGATTATATCCTCAGAGCAGAACCTAATTCTGGCCTCAGAGCCCCATGGACTCCAGAGGTTAGTGGTGAACATTTCTACTCGGTCTCAGACGGCTCTTTATCCACCTCTGACGGAGAACCAATCAGTTCTAGCTCTAGCGAAGACATTAGTATTGACCTCTCTAAAAATACAGGGACGGTACAACGTCAGGTAAAGAATAGAAATCCCCCTAAGAGACGGAGCCAGCTCAAATGGGACTATTCAGATTCGCAAATGTCTTATCCCCCATGTGAAGCAGATGAACAGATACCTATCTGGGAAAACGCTAAATCTGCAATCGCAACCGAACCTACGACAGAACCCTCCTTATCTTCAATCTTGGCCTCTATCAAGGATTTTCAAGAAGAGGTTCGCTCCGTGTCACGATTATTCCCAATACACTTACACGAAGGGCTCCTTACCCCCGAATGAATAATGTCGTGTGTGTTGGGTATAGGGCGCCACCAGCAGGCAGATGGTGCTCGCTGGACTACAAGTCCCAGAAGTCCTTGGGACGCCTGGCTAGAAGGCGACTTGGGTGCCGCCTTGGATTCCATCACCACTATAAAGCCCCTCCCCTTCCTGGGGTCGGGGCTTGACAATCTCTCATTTTTCAGCATTCTACAGAGCGGATGGTGTTCCCCGCTGGAGTTCCTGTTTGGATGTTGTTTCCCAGCTGTGTCCTGTTTCGTCTCATGGGGAAACTACTGAACCGAAGCCCGGCTTCCTCGGAGGTGTTGTAAGCCGGTTTTTTCACTTTCCCACTGTTGCTGACCTTTCAACATCCCGGCGAGTCAGCCCGGGGATTCAGGAGGTTAGAAGCCTTTGATTTCCACAAGCGCCCGGATATTCAGGTATTTAGCCTTTCGATGGGAGGGAAGCGTTGGAGCGCTCCTTCCGCACCTGCAAGTTGGTAAACTTTGAGTATTCTTGTGCCACGTTTGTTTCCTCTCGTTGAGCCAACAACTTTCAACGTACACTGTGATTTATAACAGTGACTTTCACCCGCTTTGCTCAGTGTTTCTGGAACCAGGCGTTTTGTTTAGAGTGTGTCTTTAACCCTTTTTTCCGGTACGCTGTGCTGCTAAACAGCGTTCTTGTGTTAACTACAGGTGCTATTATCAGTTCTTTCAAGGCATTGTTTCAGTGACTTTGGTATTGCTTGACTTTAACCCCTAGGTTCCTGAGCCCAAAAAAGATCCTAGTTTTCCTATTCAGTGACTCTAAGTGTGTGGTCTCTATTGGATTATAATTCTTGGACCCTTCTTTTGAGTATTTGCGGCTGTTCACTGAGTGAGTATCTGAATATAGTGCATGTAATCGTTTTGGGTATGAATGTTATTCCCTGAGCTTCACCTCATTACCCTTCTCTGTTCTTTCTTCTGCAGCTTATCATTGTGGGTAACTTCTGAAGATATACCAAGCCATAGACCAGACTTAAGGTTTAAGAAGATACCAGTACAGCAGCTGCGTTTATTATTTTGTCCCTTTTCCCTATTCCCCGGGGTGCTTCCTTACATAGCAGTGTATCTCTACTCTGTGTGGGGTAGTGCTAGGGGGAATAGGGGGACTTCTCTACACTCCATCGTCCCTGCTGGCAAAACTAAAGGTTAGTGGCATTACTTGTTTTGGCGCTGCTGACACATCCTGACACTCCGACAATCGAGCCGCTAAGGGTGCAGCCAAAAAGCTACAGGGGTGCTTGCGAAAATTAAACAAATTATGTACTGACATAAGCGACTGGGTCAGCATGGTTGAAGGTCGTACAGAGAGCCTAGAAACAGAGGTTACCACTTTAAAGAACATGGGGTCGGCTCATGAGGCATGTCTAGCAGATGTTAGGATGAAAGTGGAGGAGCAAGAAAATCGACAGTGTAGGAACAATCTCCGACTGCTAGGCATTCCGGAAGGAGCTGAAGGTGATGACCCAAGGCGCTACTTTGTACAACTACTACGCGAAACCTTCCCGACTCAAACGAACTGGGACTATGAAATTCAGCGAGCGCACCGATTCCCCTTTAACATCAAGCCGAATAGAAGTGGCAGCAACCCTTCCGATGGAAAACCTAGGGCTTTTCTAGTGTTCTTTGGGAACTTCCTCCTTAGACAATTTGTGTATGATCAGGCCCGCCCGAATTCTCCAAAAGGGGCTAATGGGGTGATGTTTTTTGCCAAACCTGACTTCTGCCATACTACGGTAGGCGCAGGTGGCACTTGCGCCAATTAATCACCCCATTCCAACAGTTAGGTGCCCAAGTCTTTTTAATGAATCCTGCCAGACTGAAAGTTAATTTGAATGGGTCCACACAAATTTTTATGTCTGAGATCAAGGCAGGGGAGTACCTGGGGGAGATCAAGGCGAAAAAGAAGGATAATAAATAAAAGGCTAGAGGGGGAATAAAATATTGGGAAAAAAACGTAAGCGATAAGGCAGGAAAAGCAACTCTAGCAATAAGGTGGTGTAATTTGATTATTTCTGTGAATTTGGGTGACTTGTCCCTTGAAGCTTAGAAAATTTGAGGCACAAGGCCGATAATGCCTCCCGTTTAATTTAGGGTGTAGGCTAGCAGCGATGCATCCCAACTGACAACCTTCATTCAGGGTTTCCCTGATTGCTCCAATTGTGGGGGGAGGGGTGGGGCAAGGGGGGGTCACGAATGGATGGTGGTGGGGTTCATGACACTGGTAAATTTGATATTGGCTAATGAAAACAAAACACAAAAAAAGAAGGGTAAATCACAAAACAAAAGAAAGGAAAATGGGAAAGGGGAAAAAAATGTGCAAATAAGTAAAAAATTAGTATATTGTGGGATACACCAAATGCATGATGGCACAGGATATATATCGAGGAGAAAAGCAGTTAAAAAATGTCAAATAATATGAATAATCAATGTTCCTTAAAAATTGTGTCCGCTAACATTTGTGGCCTAAATGATGCCTCGAAAAGGCAGAGAGTAGCTCAGGGTCTACGTTTTTTAGGAGCTGAACTTATCACCCTACAAGAAACACATGTGGAAGGATCCCAGAAGCATTTACTAAACACACTGGGGTATAGGGTCATCGGAGGAACCTCCCAGGGGGCAAAAACTAGAGGAGTCGGCGTGTTGGTTCAAAATAGACACCCATTGACCTCCAATAGGGTAAAATCTGATCCTCTGGGTAGGTGGGTTATCACAGAATGTCATCTCCCTCCTTATTCGGCCTTTACACTTTGCTCCATATACGGGAGTAACACGGATGATCCTGGGATCATTAACTGGATCTCGGGAGAACTTGCCCATTGGCCTTTACCATTGGTAATCTCTGGGGATCTAAACATCAATTTGCCCAGCAACTGGAAGGGAACCGATCATTGGCCCTATACAGGCAGGAAGCCCAAAGTCTATCAGGCCCTACTTAACTTAATACAAACACATGGGCTTAGTGACGTCTGGGCCAATTTAAAGTCCACTCAACCGGGGTGCACATATTTTTCAGCCCCACACCTCTCACTTTCTAGACTAGATTATTTTCTTGTGTCTACATCAATACTTCAAAACTGCTCTATTGAGATGGCCCCACGATTTATGTCGGATCACAACCCTCTTATTCTAAACATCAATGGGTTAGGGCTTAGGAAGGAAACCTCGAATTGGAGTTTTGAGAAAGCCTTATTGTATGATGAGGCTTACCGCTTACATATGCAGGGGTGGATCAAAGAGTTTTTGGAAATTAATTTAGGATCAGCAACAGTGAGAACTGTATGGGACGCAATGAAGGCGGGCATTCGGGGCGAGACCTTGCGGTATTCCACAAGACAGAACAAAAAAGACAAGGCACAGCTAGCAAGGGCACATGACAAGATGAAAAAAGCAGATGAAAAACTAATCTTAGCAGTCAATCTAGGGGCCGAAATTGAAAATGCTCAGTTAGAAGTAATAACTAGTAAGGCAGAAATAGGGTCCATATTTGCTGAGAAAACTGCCAGGAAATGGGCTTCTACTAGGGAAAAAATATACGAATGTGGTGATAACATCGGCCATCAACTAGCTCTCAGAATTAGACAACAGGTATCTGCTAGCGAAATTCAGTCAATTCAGCTTAGCTCTGGTGAGATCACAAAAGATGCAAGTAAGATCCGTAATGCATTTTGTGATTTTTACCAGAGTCTCTATTCAGAAGATAACATAGGGACATCAAAACTGAGAGAGGATGAGAGTCTGGAATATCTAGACCAGATTACCCTGGCGGCACTTAGTCCCGATGACTACGAACAACTTGAGGAATCTCCCGGATGGGAAAAGATAGCTAAAGCCCTAGGAAGTCTTCCGGATGGGAAAGCGACAGGTGCAGACCATATACCAGTGGAGTTTTATCAAATATTTGCCCCTTAGATTAAAAACATCCTTATTACACTGGTAGAGTCTATCTTTAGTGGTGCACCCCCCCCCCCCGGACTCTTGGTCTAATGCCAAGATAGTGATATTTCCCAAAGAAGATAAATCTCCTCTAGAAATGGGATCATATCTACCAATCACCCTAATTAATTGCGACTCCAAAATATATGCCAAAGTATTTGCTTCAAGATTATCATTGAGAACAGAGTCTCTGGTTTCGCAGTGGCAACATGGGTTTATCCCTAAAAACAGTACGACTGAACATATTCGTAGAGCTATTACCCTATTGGATGCTGCTCAAGTAACAGGAGACCCGATCTCATTAATTCTACTTGACGCTGAGAAAGCGTTTGATCGGGTCTCCTGGTCATTCCTTTGGGCTGTCATGAGGAAAATGTGCTTTGGACCGAAAGCAATACAAGCCATACAAGCTCTCTATAGTAACCCCACTGCTAATGTATTAGTTAATGGTACTCTGACGGAGCAGATTAAAATCTCACGGGGGACCCGCCAAGGTTGTCCGTGCTCACCTCTGCTCTTCGCTCTTTATATAGACCCCTTTATAAAGGCTATTGAAAACAATCAAACAATTCGAGCGGTGAGCAGATTTGGGCTAGACACTAAAATCGTGGCTTACACCGATGACCTGGCGGTGGTTACCCCTGATCCTGTGAGCGCCATTAATGCTTTAGAACTAGAGGCCAAAAAGTTTGGAAAAGTATCAGGATATGCCCTTAACCAAGGTAAAACCCAGATTATTAATAATAATCAAATTGGCTGGGCAGATGCCCGGGTGGGACAGTCTGCGAAATATCTGGGGGTCACTCTAACGGCTGATACCGACTTAATAGTAGAGAAAAATCTGACCCCGTCAGCTACTGAAACCAAACGGGCATTTAAACGGCTAAATAACTTGCATCTTACCATTGTAGGGAGATGCAATGCCATTAAAATGACTTATTTCCCTAAACTGCTCTATTTTTTTAGAGCTATCCCTTTGGAGATGAGTAAAATAATGCTACAGAAATTCGATCATATTTTCTCTCAATTTATCTGGGCATATTCCCGGCCAAGGCGAGCTTTTAAACTGCTTTCTCTTCCTCGAGAGATGGGCGGCTGGGCGTTACCAAATTTGAGATATTATTATTGGGCTGCAGCTATGCAATACAGCGCAGAGCTACTACAAGAACATTTACATGCCCCAGATATAGGCCTACCATCACCCTATCAACTGCTCCTGGGGGAAGAGACCTGTGGATGCCTCTGGAAGCAGCTTTCCTTTGGCTACTACAAACGGGTAAGATTTAAGACCTTAATGAATGCCTATAAAATCTTCTCCAATATACGGAAAACTTTTGGGCTGGGTAATTTAAATTACTACACCCCTCTTAACAACAACCCCAATTTACCATCGATATTCAACGCTTCCTATATACCTGAATGGCATCGAGCAGGTATATTGAAAATGGGAGATTTGATAACTATTGATGGTATTAAATCCTTTTGCTCTTTGAAAACTAAATTTCAATTGGGAGAATATCAGTCTTTTAAATATATGGCTATAAGAGACTTTCTATCCTGTAAGACCGGGGGAACAGCTGGCTTTTCTAGAGTAGACTTCATTGATAAATTACAAAACTCCACCCTGCCCGGGATTGGATACATATATACTAAATTAGTCAGTTTGATGCCTGATGATATGCTTGCCACTGCCAATAAATGGCAAAGAAAGCTAAATATCCCTTTTAACACATTTAACCAGGCTGTGCAATCAGCCAGGAGTGACTTGCTATCAGCTAAACTGCAGGCACAATTTTTTAAGACCGCCTTTTTTCTATATAATACACCGGGCAGAGTTGCGAAATGGGGAACGGGGGCAGGAACACTCTGTCCCAGGTGTGCAGAGTTTAGCGCGGACTCGATCCATATGTCCGCTACTTGTCCCCAACTTACCCCTCTATTGGGTCAGATAGAAGACTTCTTTAGCAGGAACGACGGCTAAGCTCCTGAGACGGCTGCAACGCATCCAGAACGCCTCTGCACGTCTTATCCTCGACATCCCCCGACGCAGCCACATCACACCCCACCTGAGAGACCTGCACTGGCTCCCTGTCAACAAGAGAATAACCTTCAAGCTCCTCACCCACGCACACAAAGCACTCCACAACTCCGGACCAGCCTACCTCAACAGACGACTCAGCTTCTACACCCCCACCCGCCAGCTCCGCTCGACCAGCCTCGCCCTCGCCACAGTCCCCCGCATCCGGAAAACGACCGCCGGCGGCAGATCCTTCTCCCACCTCGCCGCCAAGACCTGGAACACCCTCCCCACCAACCTCCGACAGACCCAAGACCTACTGGCCTTCAGAAGACTCCTCAAGACCTGGCTCTTCGATCAGTAGCAGCACCACCCCCCTCTTCCCCCAGCGCCTTGAGACCCTCGCGGGTATGTAGTGCGCTTTATAAGTGACATGATTGATTGATTGATTGATTAGTAAAGTCCTATCACAGGAAATTCAACTAACACCCCCAACAGTTTTATTAGGCATGCAAGACAAAGTCAGTAGAAAGAACGGAGGCGCACTTATGTTTGTAGCTATGACCATTCTGCGTCTCTGCATAACTTCATCATGGAAAGACCCTAACCCTCCATTATTTTCTTGCTGGTTAGCTCGATTGATCTCTACTTGTAAATTGGAAAAGGCTATATTCTCCAAAATGGGCAATAGGGGAAAAAAAGGGTCTTGCTATCTGGCAACCGTTATCCGCTTGGCTTAGATAGATAGACTCAATAGGGGCTTTCGCCATTCAAATAATAGTTCTTATTCTTCTGAGGGATATTCTGAGGGACACTTAGTATACCCACAATAACGCTTGATACCGCTCGATTTTAGCTGAGACTTTTTCGTATCCACACTGTTGACTCCATAAATAAGCGTTAAATGTTATAAGTTATATTGTATCGGAATGTCTACTTTTATCAGCCATTCTTTTCTTTCTTTTCGTCTACTTTTCTTTTTTCCTCCGCGTCTTTTTTCTTTCTTTTTTCCTTTATTCACTGTTTTCTCGATTCTCAATACATTAGACATTGAATACCTGTAATAGGTTACTCACCAACCAATGCCTATCTTGATGTTTTAAGTGTCGGGGGAGGGGGGTGGAGGGAGGGAAGGGGGGAGGCATGTGATTGAAAAGGTTTTTTATCTTTGTATTTATCTTTTGTACTCTCAATAAACAAAAAAAAAAGGAGTAAGGAAAGTAGGAACGCGGGAGAGGGCGGAAGCTATGGGGAGATTAAGTGATATACGCAGGCAAGGAGTAAACCACAAGGTGAGACTAGAAGCCCGAAGATGCAAGCACGGGGGGGCTGGTTGTGTGTGAATACGTTGCGATATAATGGCAACGTGAGAAAAGCATGCCCCCTGCTGTATCCACTGCGTGAGGAGGTGAGCGAGCCACACCAGGCAGAACAAAAGCACGGAGGCGCCGCTGCCATACTCAAAGACAAAGGGCAGCGTGGGGCAGCTGCAACAATTGGAAAAAGCATTGGAAATGCAATAGGTCTCGCATTTGCTTAAGTTAGAGTTATTGGCGTTGTAAATGACAATGGGGCATATTAGCAAGACCCACGTTAAAATTATCGCCGTTTTAGCGGCAGGAAACTGACGCTAAAACGGCGATAATGGGCTTGCTAATATGCGTTATGGAATTCCAATAGAAGTCCAGGTTAGATGTCCTGCACATCTAACCTGGGCTTCTATTGGAATTCTATAACGCATATTAGCAAGCCCATTATCGCCGTTTTAGCGGCAGTTTCCTGCCGCTAAAACGGCGATAATTTTAACGTGGGTCTTGCTAATATGCCCCAATGTCTTTTAACCATGTGTTATGGAGTGTATGTGGTGTGTAGTGAAGTTCCCGGTTTCAGATTTACTTGTAGAGCTGTGCAGTGTTTGAAATAATAGTTATTTTTCGCAGATTTCTTTATTGGTTCTTTATTGGTTCTTCCAACAAAAGTGTGTTACTGTCTCAGACCGGCCTGCTGGTCTGCTGGCCTCAGGCTCCGAGCGATTCTCAGCTAATCTGTTTAATACTTGCTTACACTGCCAAGATGTGGCAGGATTTTTTTTAAGCCCCTAACAAGTTTATTCTTATATGTAGAAAGTGGGTGTATACATAAACTCACTTATGCAATGCTTTGCTTATTTGATTTTTTACTTGTGTTTATGAGCCCGTAATTGTATTGCTTCATAAAATGTTTTCTCATAGTGTATGCTACAGGATGTGGCTCACGGCTAGACTGCCGACTTTGGAGCTGGGAAACCAAGGTACGAGCCTCGGGGTCGACGCCACATCCTGTGAGTCTGTGCAAATCACGTAATCTCCCCGCACCTACCCAAAAAAAATAATATAAATATATATATATATATATATATATATATATATATGAATGTGTCCTTGTGGTACTTAACAAAATATTTGGAGTTTAAGTATTCCTCACAATCTGCACTCCCCTCCCTTCCTACTGCTCCTTCAGTTCACATCATGCCCTGTGTCTCGTAACCAGTCCCTCCGCCATCCTACTGACCAAGCTTCGCCCCTGGAGCCGAGATATTGATGGGTTGGGTGCAGAGTCTGGGGATACGAGCGGGCGTTCATGCTTTCTGTTATGTTTGTACCTCGTGACACAAACTTCATGAATCAGAAGGAATAGAAATCTCCCTCCACCAGGTAAGTTGTATCCCTATAAGAGATCCCGGGGACGAGAGCTTTATGACCCCAGCCCCCCCCGGGAGCGGTTGTGATGGGACATTGTGTTTAATCCTCTGGAAGAGGATCCAGACATACATCTATGGTATAAAGAGCGGCACGACCTGCCCCGCCAAGAGCACCAGACTTAACAACAGATGACACAGAGGTACTGCATGGCATCCGCACGTCGTACAGTAGTTGCCCCTGGTGCCTCTAATCAGCAACCAAGCGCCTTTCGAAAAGCATGTCTACCCTCAAGCGCCTTACAGTGAGAAGCTGGGCGTCTCAGAACCCATGCAACTCAGAGAGAGGGGCGCAGGGCCACCAGCAGGGATGCACCCGCAAGAAGAACCCCTGTGCTTGGAGCACTGAGACCCCCCAACAAGCGCAGGAACACATCATTCCAAAGCACCAGAAGCGGAGGGCTGTGGACAAACGAGGAGAGAAAGAGGGGGGGTGGGAAGGAGGTGTTGTGCAATAATCTGTTGAGAAGGGAGAGGAATGGAGCGTTTGGCTTGACGAGAAACATGGAGTGGGAAATAAATAAATAAAGTGAGCGCGGTGTCCCTAAAGTGGGCATTGCACTCATTAAAGTAAAGTAAAAAAGCATAAGGCGCGGGTGGTGGACGACACAGAGAGCGGGTAGCGGTGGGGAGGACGACGGGGGGGGCGCGACACACGTGCATCGAGCACTTACACAAGCATGAAGCATACAATTAACAAGCGCAGCCGAAGCGGACTGCGCTGAAAATGAAAAAAAAAGAGTGCTTACAGACTTATGAAGGAGACCGTGTAACGCCGCAAGTAAACGATCCAGTCCGGGTGGGCGGGGCCAAGAGGAGACAGGGCGTTAACAAGGAGGGACTAAGAAGCCTCCTTTACAATGAAAAGCCACCGTTTAGCATGAACGATGACGCAAGCCAATAGGAATGATGGGCGGGGCTTCAAGTCCCCTTCTGAAATCGTACCGATTACAATAAGCCTCGCAGAGCGAGGAGCGCATGCGCGCTCCAGCGCTAGGTCTGCGAGAACTAAAAAGGAGTTCTACCTAACAACACATGAAGACTGCAAGTGGAAAAAAACTGTAGTTAGGCTGTGCTGTTCGGCGCAAAACAGAAGTGAGGTATCGCTAAGGGAACTACTTAGCAGGTAGCAAAGAAGAAGGACAGGGCACTTAACCAATGGGAAGGCAGCAGGCGGGAGCACACTCATGTATGGAATACAACTGGTCTTCGACTTAAAAAGGTGGGTGAGAGGAAAGGGAGAAATGGACACAGGATGGAGCATTCTCCATGTTAAAACTCCTACTCCTTTGTTTGGTATATGCCTCGATTTCTAGGGCCTCCCTCTGCTTGGATAAGGGGATTTGTGTCTTATCAGGGCAGGAGCCTCATGTGTTTTTCGTACCCATTTTTAGTGTACTTGGGGTTCACATAAGGCATTCTGAATGTTGACAGGTGATTTTGTGTAGGATTTCACCCCTTTTCCCTCAGCCTTGGTTTTCCCTGCCAGGGTTATCTTTTCCTCTTCTTTGGGCCAGGTGCTGTAGCTCAGAGCAGTGTCCTGTGTTATTGATGTCTCAGGACCTCTCCAATGCCGGGGCTCGACTACCACCAGTGGCGGCAAAGTGCCAGTAGGTCGTCTTTTCCTTTGGTCTTTCTTTACCACCTGGTGGTGGGACACTTAAATCATTTTGTTGTGCTTGGATGGGTCCATTTGCACTTCTCATAATAGCTTCGTTTTTCTTTCAAATTAGTGGTTTGCTTTGGCTCCTCTAGTGGCCACGTTCTTTCATATAAGATAGATGCCATCCTCTGGTTAGTCGGTCTAGTGGCTTAGTCCTCTCTTGTATACTTTACGGAGCCCTCTGCCCCTTCTAGTGGTCCTGTCCCCATGTTCCAGTGGGGCCAATTATCCTTTTGTTTTAGGATCCATGCTTGGATTCCTTGGAGTTGGGTTACAACTGGCATCTGTACTTCGGTACCACTGCCACTGGGCAACATGCTCCTTACTCTTGGTGCATGTTACTTGCTTGCGTCTTTGTTGTGGTTGTTACCACCTTTAAAAAAGAGCTCTCTCCTCCTCATCTTCTCCCACTGAGGTGTGGCTGATCTTTAATCTCAGTCAGACGGTCCATCTGGACCTATTGTGGATTGGTTCGTAGACCCTCCCTCTAGAGGCTATGGTTTCTAATTCACAAGTTAAGGAATCTGCGGCTAGATGTCTCTATCAGATGAACAAGTTACTTACCTTCGGTAGCGATATATATGGTAGAGACATAGTCTAGCCGCAGATTCCTTAATGCCCCGCCCATCCTCCCTGCTCTGCGAATGGCCTCCAGGTCTGGTCTTGGTGTCCTCAGTTCACTTTTTCCTGATTGACTGACCTTTGGCGTGGGAATGGTTTGTTCCCTTTTTTCCCTATTCTGCTTCTGTTGTGGTGGAGTTCTCCAGATCTGCTGGTCTGGCCTCATTGACCTTATATGGAGTTCTCTTTCACCCTTTTCTCTTGGTATATGATCAAAAGGGTTTCTCCCTCTCCTCCTGCTGTATGGTTGAAGGAGTAGGAAGTGTTTTTCTTGTGTAATGTGACATGTGCCTCTGCGCAGTGTCCTACATGACTTGTGCTTCATTGTCTTTTGGCCTTTTCCTCAAGGTCATCTCTGGTATTAGCATACCCTTTTTCTCCCTTTTTCGTTGTTGTTGTAAAGATTTTTCCTCCTTTTTACCACTCCATTTTTCACAGCCAATTTCTATGTGTCTCCGCATTCCTTGAGGAGAGTTTCACAGAAGAAGCTGACGTCAGCACGCCGGAGAGGACTTATATGGCTCCACTGACGACATATCCGGAGCCAACATCATACGGAGCCATGCGGCGGCGCCCCCGGCATGCAGAAGTACTGCTGAGAAAACATTTCCTGATCCAGTCTGATGCCTGGGGAGAATTCGCAAGTAATCTTCGGCTAGACTATGTCTCTACCAGATAAATAGTTACCAAAGGTAAGTAACTTGCTCGTTCAGACACCAAACGTGACTTTCCTACCTGCTTCCAATCCTAAGTTAGCAATTATTAAATATAATAATGTAACCCAATGTTATCCTATGGCAGAGGTTGGTCTCACAGCAGTGGAAAACAAATTAGTGAGTTTTTCACTATGAGGACATGTAAAACTTAAAAGTACATGTACAACTTTTTAATTACAATGCACCCTGTCCTATGGGCTGTTTAGGGCCGACCTTAGGGGTGACTTATGTGTAATACAAATAGAGTTTAATGCTTGGCAAGGAGGTTTCTTTGCCAATTCGAATTGGTAGTTTTAAACTTCTAGCAAGCTGCAATGGCAGACCTGAGACATGTTTAAAACTGCTAGTTAAGTGGGTGGCAACTAAAGAACGTTCAGAATGCCGCAGCCAGACAGGTCCTGGACATCCCTCGCCACAGCCACATCACAGAATACCTTCCACAACTCCACTGGCTCCCAGTCAACAAGAGAATCACCTTGAAGCTCCTCACACATGCCTACAAAGCTTTCTACGACTTAGGACCAGCATATCTGAACCACTGCCTCTCATTCCACGTACCAACATGCTCTGGCCACCGTCTCACAGATCCACAAGACCAGAACCGGAGGAAGATCCTTCTCCTACCTTGCCGCCAAGACCTGGAACACCCTGACCCTCCACCTCAGGCAAGCCCCGTCACTGACAAAATTCAGGAAGAATCTCAAAACCTGGCTCTTCGAATGAACCTCCATGCCCAGACGGATCAGCAGCCCCCCCTCGGCGCGTTGAGACCCTAATGGGTGAGCCGCGCTATACAAACTCCTGATTGATTGGCACAATAAGTGCTGGAGGCCCACTAGTGTTACAGCAAACAAATGATGGACGGAATGCTGACAATGCAAACATTCTCTCCCAGTCTAAAGATCTGGGTTAAATCCATCGTTCTTTTGCCCACTACGCCACCCCAGTTTGGACCCAGCCATATGCAAATCAGTCTTGACCCTGTGCCCCATGGGAACAGTCCAGACGAACTGCCAGGCCAGGTCCTCCCTGGACCGGAAACAAGCATCCTGGGACTGGTTTCAGGGTATGTCACCCTTCTTCAGCCAGGCTAGCTTGAATCCAGTGGCACAGTGAGCAAGGGACCCACGTCTGGGCATACCCATCCCACTTAGGGCGAAAAGTGTTACAGCAAACAAATGATGGATGGAATGCTGACAATGCAAACATTCTCCCCCAGTCAAAAGATCTGGGTTAAATCCATCGTTATTTTGCCCACTACGCCACCCCAGTTTGGACCCAGCCATATGCAAATTAGTCTTGACCCTGTGCCCCATGGGAACAGTCCAGACCGAACTGCCAGGCCAGGTCCTCCCTGGACCGGAAACAAGCATACTGGGACCGGTTTCAGGGTATGTCACCCTTCTTCAGCTAGGCTAGCTTGAATCCAGTGGCACAGTGAGCAAGGGATCCACGTCTGGGCATACCCATCCCACTTAGGGCGAAAAGTGTTACAGCAAACAAATGATGGACGGAATGCTGACAATGCAGACATTCTCTCTCAGTCAAAAGATCTGGGTTAAATCCATTGTTCTTTTGCCCACTACGCCACCCCAGTTTGGACCCAGCCATATGCAAATCAGTCTTGACCCTGTGCCCCATGGGAACAGTCCAGACCGAACTGCCAGACCAGGTCCTCCCTGGACCGGAAACAAGCATCTTGGGACCGGTTTCAAGGTATGTCACCCTTCTTCAGCCAGGCTAGCTTGAATCCAGTGGCACAGTGAGCAAGGGACCCACGTCTGAGCATACCCATCCCACTTAAGGCGAAAAGTGTTACAGCAAACAAATGATGGACGGAATGCTGACAATGCAAACATTCTACCCCAGTCAAAAGATCTGGGTTAAATCCATCGTTCTTTTGCCCACTATGCCACCCCAGTTTGGACCCAGCCATATGCAAATCAGTCTTGACCCTGTGCCCCATGGGAACAGTCCAGACCGAACTGTCAGGCCAGGTCCTCCCTGGACCGGAAACAAGCATCCTGGGACCGGTTTCAGGGTTTGTCACCCTTCTTCAGCCAGGCTAGTTTTAATCCAGTGTCACAGTGAGCAAGGGACCCACATCTGGGCATACCCATCCCACTTAGGGCGAAAAGTGTTACAGCAAACAAATGATGGATGGAATGCTGACAATGCAAACATGCTCCCCCAGTCAAAAGATCTGGGTTAAATCCATCGTTATTTTGCCCACTACGCCACCCCAGTTTGGACCCAGCCATATGCAAATTAGTCTTGACCCTGTGCCCCATGGGAACAGTCCAGACCGAACTGCCAGGCCAGGTCCTCCCTGGACCGGAAACAAGCATACTGGGACCGGTTTCAGGGTATGTCACCCTTCTTCAGCTAGGCTAGCTTGAATCCAGTGGCACAGTGAGCAAGGGATCCACGTCTGGGCATACCCATCCCACTTAGGGCGAAAAGTGTTACAGCAAACAAATGATGGACGGAATGCTGACAATGCAAACATTCTCCCCCAGTCAAAAGATCTGGGTTAAATCCATCGTTCTTTTGCCCACTACGCCACCCCAGTTTGGACCCAGCCATATGCAAATCAGTCTTGA